>JARQOD010000003.1:531095817-531169852 GCA_033576555.1 Oophaga sylvatica | reverse complement strand
ATTAAAAAACAATGATGAAATGGCCAGGTTTACCAGTTAATTCATGATGCATATTTTTGGTGCATCATGAATTTATTTGTAATCCTGACTAGTAGAGTTGAGCGATACTTTCCGATATCCAAAAGTATCGGAATCGGAATGGTATCGCCGATACCCAAAAAAATATCGGCGATACCCGATACCGATACCGGAAGTCCCATGTAAGTCTATGGGAACAAAATATCGAAATTAAAAAAACCCCATTCTTGCCTTGTTGGTTAATTGTACATGAAGGAAAACAAGAAAGAGTAATGTAGAATGTATTGGGGAAGGTTGAGGATGAGGAGACATTAAAGGCATAGATGTTTAACCCAATCAAATGGAATAGCATAAATATTTTTTTTTTAAAGATGTTCGGATTGACGAAGAAATTGACAATGTTGTTAACGTTTTTTCTATTTTGGCAAATATGTATATTACACAACTTCCATGCTCTTCATCTTCACCTTTTTAACTTTTCACACACTTTCTCCTTCATAATCTTCTGCAGCATCATCTTTTTCATCAAATTATTCTTCATCTTCACCTTCTTTATCTTCTTCTTAAATTTCTTGCTATTCATCTTTGTTAACATTACTCATATTCTTCTTATTAAACTATTATTCTTATTCATATTCTGCTTCATCTTCTTCATCATATTCTTATTTGTGACAGAGAATCCTGTACTTGTAATCTGTCAAAGTATGAATTTTTCATCCTTCCGTTCTTGCTGTCACAAAAGATTTAAATTACAACAGTATTTGTCCGTGTTCAGTTTAGCCTGCAGCAGCAGGCATTTTCCAGGGGCACCACGAGGAGGAACGGACTCACCCCCATACACTGCTTAGTCTTCTTCTGCTTAGAATTTAGAGCATATATTTTGCTCTTCATTTTGGTCTTATACTTCATGTTCTTCTGCTTTTAGATCTTCTGCTTATTGTTCTTGTGTCTCTTGTTCTGTATCTTGTATTTGTAGCACAATCTTGTACCACCTGATGTTACTGGGACACGGTTACTAAGCAGGAGGTACCTGTGCTCCAAAGCACTACCAAGGACCAGCAGACGTTGCTGGAACTCGGATACCGAGATGGAGGCACCTAGGCCAAAGGCACTGCAGAGAACCAGCTGACGGTACTGGAACCCGGAGGGGCAGCAGAAGGAAAAGAGCCAATGGCACAACCGAGGACCAGCTGACGTTACTGGGACACGGTTACTAAGCAGGAGGTACCTGTGCTCCAAAGCACTACCAAGGACCAGCAGACGTTGCTGGAACTCGGATACCGAGATGGAGGCACCTAGGCCAAAGGCACTGCGGAGAACCAGCTGACGGTACTGGAACCCGGAGGGGCAGCAGAAGGAAAAGAGCCAATGGCACAACCGAGGACCAGCTGACGTTACTGGGACACGGTTACTAAGCAGGAGGTATCTGTGCTCCAAAGCACTACCAAGGACCAGCAGACGTTGCTGGAACTCGGATACCGAGATGGAGGCACCTAGGCCAAAGGCACTGCGGAGAACCAGCTGACGGTACTGGAACCCGGAGGGGCAGCAGAAGGAAAAGAGCCAATGGCACAACCGAGGACCAGCTGACGTTACTGAACCCCAGTAACACAGGAGCAAGTGTTGACTGTGCTAACAGCACTTCCGAGCAACAACTGGCGGTGTTGGAGCCCAGGGTCAAGGAGGATGTTTAAATACTAGATCAAGTAATTTCCTTGTTACCTGTCAATTTTAAATGTCTATACTTCAAACAAGAGAAAGATAACCTTTACTACCATAAGATGATGATTTCATTTAAACTAATATCTAGATAAATAAAGAATTGACAAACATAAACACATACATTAACATGTTGAACAGCAATGCAAACCACAAAATAAATTAGTTAAGGAATCTGCTATACGGTTGTACATAAAAGCATACAAGTACATATCTGAATCCATTAATGATGGATAAGTAACAGTATGTACACCATTTTTATTGTATAGACAATGAATGTCTGACTTCAAAACATCATCAGCATTACAAGTTATCTGTGATATTACTAAAATGTTCCATTTGCTGAATAATGTCACTAAATAGTTTATACAAAATTATACAATTTCCATCATGTAATACTCATAATATGTGGCAATAATCATTTTTATTAACAAACATAACCTTTAAAAAGTGCATAGTGCATAGTGAAAATTGCTATTTATGGCTGACTGTCGACTTGGAAGCAAGACAACAGATAGATAAGGTATATATAGATGACACTGCATAGCCACAGATGGTGAATGGCGATGTAATACTGTACCTCAATAAAGTGTGCGTCACTACTACATAATTTTTTTTATATAGCTTTATATACAGGGTACATGGATGTATGCTTGTGCCTTTGTTTTGACGCACAGACTGCCTTCCTGCTGAGACGCGTTGGGTAGTGAACAGTTGTGTGCAGTGTTCACTGCAGTCTCTGCGGAATAACCACACTTAGACCTTATAACTTTTCAGACTTTCTTTATCAATCTACAAGATGAAGAAGGCAGGGAGTAAGGCACGTGGTCGTGGAGTTTCTTCAGGGAGAGGACGTGGGGATTCTGTGGCTGCTGCGGCCCCCAGTGACACAGCATCCACCAGTTTTCCCCGTGAGCGTTCCTTTATGCGCACTTTTGTAGGAGCTCGGAGTACCCCCCTGCTGCGGGAAGAACAAATTGAAGCCGTTGTTGTTTGGATGTCAGCCAATGCATCGACTTCAATTGCTTCCACCTCCTCTCAGGACCACAGCACTGTTGGGCAACCATCTGTCTCTTCGCCGCCTGGCAAATTGCCCAGGCAGTCAGAGAGTTCTGTACAGGAGCCAGCTGAGTGTCTGCTTCTGTTCTCAGAATCTATTGGCTTGCAAACAGGGGCCCAGCCAAGCAGCATTCTGTAATGTGAAGAGGGAGTATGCAGTGATGCGCAACAGCTGTGTCTCTCTGAATCTGAAGAGGCGGGTGAGACAGTGCCGATGGTCAGCACACCGCAGAACGCATCTGATGATGATGAGACCCAGGTGCCAGTTTCTGTTGAGCATGGTGCTGGGCAGACCACCCAACAGCAGGTGTTGGAAGAGGGTAGTGGAGATGATGAGGTCCAAGACCCAACATGGCATGAGGAACAGGAAGGTGGTGGGAGCAGCTCAGAGGAATAATAATAATATTTATTTATATAGCGCCATCATATTCCGCAGCGCTTTACAGTTTAGCAGTTTCAGAACACAAGTCATAAGTAACAACGTTAACAATACAATAATTTAAGCTAAATAAGTCGCCCCTGCTCGTGACAGCTTACAATGTACAATGAGATGGGGGAGATACAAAGTATAGGTGTTTATATACAATGGTGCATTTACAATGATGTTCCAGCCATCTTAAGGGACTGAGGGATGGAGATAGTGAATGGGCTAGAGACACACACACACTTACACAGAATACATAGAATGACTTTGATTAGTGAATGTGATAGGCCGCTCTGAACAAATGTGTTTTGAGGGAGCGCCTGAAACCATGCAAATTGTGGATAGTCCTAATTTCTTGGGGTACAGCATTCCAGAGGATTGGCGTAGAGCGGGAGAAGTCTTGGAGTCGGGAGTGGGAGGTACGTATTAGTGCAGAGGTTAGTCGAAAGTCGTTTGCAGAGCGCAGCAGTCGGTTAGGCCGATAGATAGAAATGAGGGAGGAGATGTAGGAGGGGTGCTGCACTGTGGATAGCTTTGTGGCTGAGAACCAGTACTTTGGTTGAAAGCTGGGAGAGGCCTAGAGAAATGGTTAGTGATAGAAGGAAGATAGAGGAAGACATTGCCCCAACGGTACAAACAGGAGGGAGAGTTAGGCTGCAGACTCGGTTGCCTGTAGCCTCCAGTTTGGCACCTGTTCGGAGCAGTTGTCTTCCAAAAGTCAAAACGTGCGCTCCCAGGACTTGCACTGCGTGGTCCTTTTTTCACACACTTGCACATGATATTTGCTATGTGAAATGCAAGCTGTGTAATCAAAAATTAAAAATAGCTAAAAGTGTCAGTCACCTCAATACCACAAATATGTGGAAACATGTGCGGACAAAGCACGTAGTTGAGTTACAAAGACACACTGGAGATGTAGGCCAACCTACAGCAGCACCTACATCTTCAGGTTGTGTTGAAGCCTCTTCATCGAGCTCACACACAGCTGGTTCTGCTTCCTCACAGGATCGCCATGGAAGAACCTCGGCCACTGTTGTCCAGAGACAAACTGTTATTCCACACACAGCAGCAAGTTCCCTGTCATCCTCACACTCCCAGGCCACAAAACAGCCATCGGTAGCACAGGCATGGGATAAAAGACGGCCATACTCCGCAAACCATGCACGAGCACAGGCTCTGAATGCTGGCATTGCAAAACTCCTGTCCCTTGAAATGCTGTGATTCAGGCTGGTGGAGACAGACAGTTTCCGTAACTGAATATCATTGTCAGTCCCACAATACAATGTGCCAAGCCGATTTCATTTCAGCAGGCAAGCCGTCCCTGGTCTGCAAAAGCATGTTGAGGGAAAAATTAAACATGCGCTACTAAAAGCCCTCAGTAGCAAGGTCCACCTGACCACCGATGCGTGGAGCAGTACCCATTGTTATGATCTGCTACAACCAGTAAGGAAAGAAGGGAATTCTGTCCCTACAATACAACTAAGCTGAATCCCTACGATGTAACGGGGAACCTGATCCTGCGACCAGACCCGCTAAAGTCCTCATCTAGTGTGAACGAAGACCTATAGTTGCGAGGGAGTAATCCCTACAAGATCTAGGGACTGGGAGAAAAGGTGGACACCTCCTAACATAAATTGTAGCATGGATAATTAAACAGAAAAATAAATACTTTGTGATCCTAACATCAAGCAAAACTGACAGATTAAGGCACCTAAGCACCCGGCTAGCTTAACAGTAGATAATACAATGAAGTCAAGCAAAGCCAGAAGGGCGGAGCCAGACTAATAGGGAAAAAAGGTCATGTGACCAGCAAACTGAAACAAAACCTAACAAGAGGGTTCTAACACCCATGGCCAGGGACAATACCTTTCCCTCACTGCCCATTGGGTCAATGTTGTGCAGCCGGGTACTGATCTTGCGAGTGGCGCTGTACGTGTTCTGCCAACTCCAAGGATTGCAGGAATCAAGTCTGTACACATTGATTCCTCCTCCTACTCCAGTTCCTCAGAATCATCGCTGCAGGAGCCGTCACGGTCTACCTCCACATGGACCCGTGAACGTTTACCTGTTGCGACCGATATGAGCACAGCCGTGTCCAAATGTCAACAGGCCGTCCTGAAATTAATTTCCATGGGGAATCTTAGCCACACAGCGCAGGAGCTCTGTAATGCCATAAAGCAGGAGAGCGACGTGTGGTTTTTGGAAGAGAATCTACAGGCAGGCTTGGTAGTGTGTGACAATGGCCGAAATCTGGTGTCAGCTCTGGGCCTTGGCAACCTCACTCACATACCATGTCTGTCATATGTGCTCAACTTGGTCGTGCAGAGTTTTTTGAGGGACTATCCGGATCTTGATGCACTGCTGCACAAGGTCCGCCTAGAGTGCGCTCACTTGCGACGTTCCAGCATGGCCAGATCGCTGATTGCAGCTCTGCAACGCAGATTTCACCTTCATGAACATCGCATCATATGTGACGTACCCACCAGGTGGAATTCCTCGTTACATATGTTGGAGCGGTTGTGTGAGCAGCAGCCAACAGTAATGGAGGATCAGCTGCATCAGGCGCAGTCAACTCGCAATTTGCGCCGTTCACACTTCACCACTACTGAGTGGGCCTCTATAATAAGAATAATAATAATATTATTTATTTATATAGCGCCATAATATTCCGCAGTGCTTTACAGTTTAACAGTTTCAAAACACAAGTCATAAGTAACAACGTTAACAATACAATAATTAAAGCAAAATCAGCCGCCCCTGCTGGTGAAAGCTTACAATCTACAATGAGGTGGGGGAGATACAAAGTACAGGTGTTTATATACAATGGTGTTTTTACAATGATGGTCCAGCCATTTTAAGGGAGTGAGGTATGCATGGAGATAGTGAATGGGCTACACACACGGAATTACACATAGAATGACTTTGATTAGTGAATGTGATAGGCCACTGTGAACAAATGTGTTTTGAGGGAGCGCCTGAAACCATCCAAATTGCGGATAGTCCTAATTTCTTGGGGTAGAGCATTCCAGAGGATTGGCGCAGCGCGGGAGAAGTCTTGGAGTTGGGAGTGGGAGGTACGGATTAGTGCAGAGGTTAGTCGAAGGTCGTTTGCAGAGTGCAGCAGTCGGTTAGGCCGATAAATATAAATAAGGGAGGAGATGTAGGGGGGTGCTGCGCTGTGGAGAGCTTTGTTGGTGAGAACCAGTAATTAGAATTGGATCCTATAATGAATGGGCAGCCACTGCCAGTGTAATGAGTGCCGAAGGACTCTATGAAGGATGTCTGCCACGTTTTGCGTGCGTTTGATGAGTCAACGCGGATGGCGAGTGCAGATGATGCACTAGTCAGCCTGACTGTCCCCCTTATCTGCCTGCTTCAAAAAACACTGCAAGCACTAAGGCATGAGGTTTTGGAAGAGGTGGAGGATGAGGAGTCACAAATTCCATCACCTTCTGGACAGTCAGCGCAACGTGGTTCCTCACAAAGGGCTGGAGGACTTTCAAAGTACCATGCTGTATCAACAATTGAACCTCAGAGTCGCTGTCTATATTTTCATAACCATTACAAACTTTTAATGTATTTACAAAGCACATAATGTACAGTTTTTGTCTATCCTTTTGTAATGCTATTGTGTTTCCATAAACTGATGTTACAGAATTATGATACAAAGTTTTTAAATTTTGAGTTTTAAATTTTGTAAATTTTTATGTATTTGAAGGACTTTGTGAGGAGGATGAGGAGGAGTCAATGGAGGAGGAAGACATCGCTCCAGAGGGAGGTAGACAATGCTCTAGTCAGTATGTAGACCAAGGGTGGGGTGATGCACAGCAGGCAGAGATGACGCCTCTTGCAGGGGACAACGTTTCTTGGCCAGTTGGGAGTCTGCAGCACATGGTTGATTTCATGCTGCAGTGGCTGAGAAACGACCGCCGCATCGAACACATTCACACCACGTCTGATTATTGGGTGTACACCCTCCTAGACCCTCGCTACCGGGACAACTTACAAAGCCTCATCACACCGTTGAACCGGGAGCGTAAAATGCGGAAGTACCAAGACACACTGGTGCAATCCATAATGTTCTCCATTCCAGCCGAGAGCGCTGCTGCTACTGCTTTACAAAGCAGCTCTGTGCGTCGAGGCAGTGGAGACAGCTCTGCAACAAGAGGGAGCACAAGCAGCGCCTCTGCACAGGGCAAGAACAGTATGTTCCAAATGTGTCGAAGTTTTGTGGCAGCGCCACCAATGTCTACACCATCCGAGACGGCTCCAGTCAGCAGGAGGCAACATTTCCGTAAGATGGTGACAGACTACATGTCTTGCCCTCTCAGTGTACTCCCAGATGGCTCTTCCCCATTCAACTTTTGTGTCTCTAAGCTGGATACATGGCCAGAGCTTAGCCAGTATGCATTGGAGGTGCTGGCTTGCCCTGCTGCCAGTGTATTATCGGAGCGCGTCTTTACTGCTGCAGGTGGTGTACTAACAGATCGTTGCATGCGACTATCCTCCGATAATGTAGAACGGCTTACTTTTCTGAAAATGAACTAGGCATGGATCTCGCCTGAATTTGCCTGTCCGGTTTCAGATTAACTAACTGGTTGGCAACGTTTTCCATGTCTCCTGTTATGTTCATCTTTCTACCACCTGAGCTATACTCCCTGGGCTACAACACTGCCAGTTGCTGCTCAGAAGTGTCGTGTCCACAGCCAATACACAAGCTATAGTGATAGTGGGGTTCAGTAACGCCTGCTGTTCCCCTGCTGCGTGTCTGACAAAAATTAATGCTGCTAACTCCAAATTAAAGTTCAAATTAAAGTTCAAACATCTCTTACTAGGCCTCAGGCTACACCCTCCTTGACCCTGGGCTCAGAAGTGTTGGATGCACAGATCAAAACAATCGATGATGTGTTTGTGGGGTTCAGTAACGCCTGCTGTTCCCCTGCTGTGTGTCCGGCAAAAATTACTGCTACCTAGCTACACATGTTGAAAAAAACATGACATGTTAAAGTGGCTAGTGCCACACATAGATATCAGGCTACACCCTTATTTCTAAGCTGTAAACAAGTGAAACGTCAAATTTAAAACCATTCAATGATTAGTGTTGGTAACAAATCTGTAACTAAATAATTGTGACATATTATGGCAGATATCCACATGTCTAACACAAATGCTAACACAAAAGCATACTTATGCTATAGGGTACTGATGGTGAACCTTCTCACTCCATAACTTTGACAAATCCAACTCACATCATGCCTCAAATGCTGCAATGTTGGAAGTGCATAATGTGGGTTGAACTTTGACAACAGCTGCAGTGCGAAGGTTATCCTTCTGTGTTCTTGGCTTTTAAATAAAAGCATACAAGTAAATATAATAATACATTGTTGATTAAGGGACATGATGTACACCTGTAATATTGTGCAAACAATGGATGTAGGACTATTCCTCTTCAACATTACTTATATTTGTGTCATTTGAAAAAATACATATTTTAGTTAAAAATTAAAAACCCATGTTCAGTAGCTGTGAAAGGCCCGTTTGTGTACTTCTATATTGTTTGCAACCAATGTATTGTATACGGATGGAAGCACGTCACTGTAATAGATTTGAATTATTTTAAATAGAATAAAGCAGCACCAATTCGAGAAAAATGTGAAGGATGAGGCAGTGAGACACGCTCAGCAGAGTACAAGCAACAGTGGTTGAAGAAGTAACTGGAGCGGGATCTGCACTACAAAAATGAAAACCTCTGACTACAGTAAACAGTGCACACAACTGTTCAGTAGCTGTGAAAGGCCCGTTTGTGTACTACTATATTGTTTGCAACCAATGTATTGTATACGGATGGAAGCACGTCACTGTAATAGATTTGAATTATTTTAAATAGAATAAAGCAGCACCAATTTTAGAAAAATGACAAGGATGAGCCAGTGACAGACACTCAGCAGAGTACACGCAGCGGTGGTTGAAGAAGTAAATGGAGCGTGATCTGCATTTAAAAAAAAAAAAAATACCTCACAGACTGCAGTGAACACTGAAACACAAATATTCACAATCTGTGAAAGGCTACTCCTTTGTCTACTTCTATAGTGTTTGCAACCAATGTATTGTATACGGATGGAAGCGCGTCACACTAATAGATTATATTTATTTTAAATGGAATGGAGCAGAACCAATTGGAGATAAATGAAAAGGATGAGCCACTGAGACACGCTCAGCAGAGTACAAGCAGCAGTGCTTGAACAAGTAACTGGAGCGTGATATGCACTCAAAAAAAAAACACAGACTGCAGTGAACACTGAAACACAACTGTCCACAATCTGGGAAAGGCTACTCCTTTGTCTACTTCTATAGTGTTTGCAACCAATGTATTGTATACGGATGGAAGCGCGTCACACTAATAGATTAGATTTTAAATGGAATGGAGCAGAACCAATTGGAGAAAAATGAAAAGGATGAGGCACTGAGACACGCTCAGCAGAGTACAAGCAGCAGTGCTTGAACAAGTAACTGGAGCGTGATATGCACTCAAAAAATAAAAAACACAGACTGAAGTGAACACTGAAACACAACTGTCCACAATCTGGGAAAGGCTACTCCTTTGTCTACTTCTATAGTGTTTGCAACCAATGTATTGTATACGGATGGAAGCGCGTCACACTAATAGATTAGATTTTAAATGGAATGGAGCAGAACCAATTGGAGATAAATGAAAAGGATGAGCCACTGAGACACGCTCAGCAGAGTACAAGCAGCAGTGCTTGAACAAGTAACTGGAGCGTGATATGCACTCAAAAAAAAAAAACACAGACTGCAGTGAACACTGAAACACAACTGTCCACAATCTGGGAAAGGCTACTCCTTTGTCTACTTCTATAGTGTTTGCAACCAATGTATTGTATACGGATGGAAGCGCGTCACACTAATAGATTAGATTTTAAATGGAATGGAGCAGAACCAATTGGAGAAAAATGAAAAGGATGAGGCACTGAGACACGCTCAGCAGAGTACAAGCAGCAGTGCTTGAACAAGTAACTGGAGCGTGATATGCACTCAAAAAATAAAAAACACAGACTGAAGTGAACACTGAAACACAACTGTCCACAATCTGGGAAAGGCTACTCCTTTGTCTACTTCTATAGTGTTTGCAACCAATGTATTGTATACGGATGGAAGCGCGTCACACTAATAGATTAGATTTTAAATGGAATGGAGCAGAACCAATTGGAGAAAAATGAAAAGGATGAGGCACTGAGACACGCTCAGCAGAGTACAAGCAGCAGTGCTTGAACAAGTAACTGGAGCGTGATATGCACTCAAAAAATAAAAAACACAGACTGAAGTGAACACTGAAACACAACTGTCCACAATCTGGGAAAGGCTACTCCTTTGTCTACTTCTATAGTGTTTGCAACCAATGTATTGGATACGGATGGAAGCGCATCACACTATAATTTCTATTGAATGGAGCAGCTAGAATTACACTAAAGAAAAAAAAAAAAGAGTCTGTGAGTGACACGTGCAGATGCCTACAGACAGCGTTGGATGCAGAGCAAACTGCAGCGTCACCTGCACTCACACACACACCTTGCAGAGCTGTTAAAACAACACTGCAGGCAAAAGGAAGCTTTACACAGCGGTTGGTGATAGCCTGCCTACAGCACAGTACACTAAATCGCAATCTCTAACTGTCCCTCAGAGTCAGCAGAGCAGCGTTCTGTCCCTATCTGAGTTCACAGCACAGTGACGCTAAAATGGCTGCGGCGCCTTTTATAGTGCATTCTGACATCATTTCAGCAGCCAATCACAGCCATGCCATTAGTTAAGATGACCGCAGCATTACAGGATGTGCCCACACTTCGTAGGATTCCTCATTGGCTGACTAAAATCACATTGCCTCTCAAAGAATTATGGGAACTTCCGATTCCGGTATACGATATTGAAAAAGTATCGGAATTAAGTATCGGAATTCCGATAACGCGAATATCGGCCGATACCCGATACTTGCGGTATCGGAATGCTCAACACTACTGACTAGGTAATTAACTATACATGTACACAAGTTGTATGACCTTGATTATCTCTCCACTTTTGCTTCCATTTTCAGTGACGGTGGACATAACACAACAATTATTTGTGTCACCTGGCCTGCTGTTTCCAAAAATTGATTTGAGGATGCACAAGCATCTGTAAATTTTTAGTCCTGATCATGTGACTATAAATATAATTTGTATTTTCATCACTGACTTGATTGGAACGCAGAGATAATAAAGATTATACATCTTGTTCAATACCAAGGGCTGGTGGCATGCTGAAGTGGTGATGCCCCAAATAACGCATCGTCACTTCAGAATGTATCAGGCCTGGGCAGGTGAGTACACATGAGTTCTAAACAGCAGCATCGCTACAGTATGCTTCAAATAAATGCAGTCTGAAGCAACGCTGCTGGTTAAAACTCATGTCTATTCACCTGCCCAGGTGTGATAGTAATGATACAAGGCCATGGTATTGTACATATATAAAGTGTATTTTCACCATCATCACCTCACTTTCTTCAACACACACTGAATAGAGGATGTGCTAAATTACAATCTATATCTAGAATACATGGCCTTTTATCATAAAGTGAAATAATGTCAAAAACACACCAGACTCATTTCACTTTTTAGTATATCTGGAAAGGTAAAATAGATATGCCTTGCACTCAACACCATCCTCTATTCAGTCTGTGCAATATTAGCAGACAGACAGACTGGTGGTGAAAAAAATAGGAATATATTTGTGTTTTAGAGTAAACATATCTCCATGAAGTACACAAACATGTGTCATTCCTGTAGTTATGTGTAGTCAAAAACGCTAAGTGTACGGCACAGTGTGTGTACGGCGCAGTGTGTAGGCGGCAAAATAAACACAAAGCAAACCAAAATTACTAAAAGAAGATTGGCACATTTATTTTTCACAAGAGGAAAACAAATTTAGAATTTGCAATGATTTTTTTTAATACATTTGGATAGATCACATTATTACTTTTTTGGAGTACAAAAAGAAAATATGTATATTCACACAAAGGTTTTGGATAGATCAGATTAGTACAATATGTGTCCAAGATGCCATTATAGTCACTGCCCCAGAAATTGTAGAAAAATCAGATTAGTACAATATGTGTACAACATTACCAGTTTAATTGTCAGTGCCCCAGAAGTTGTAGAAAAATCAGATTAGTACAATATGTGTACAACATTACCAGTTTAATTGTCAGTGCCCCAGAAATTGTAGAAAAATCAGATTAGTACAATATGTGTCCAAGATGCCATTATAGTCACTGCCCCAGAAGTTGTAGAAAAATCAGATTAGTACAATATGTGTACAACATTACCAGTTTAATTGTCACTGCCCCAGAAGTTGTAGAGAAATGTGATTTGTCCAGATAATATTACAAATTTTTATTGCGACGGACGTTTTGGTGGTGATTTCGATACTCTGGGGGTGTGCAGAGATGAAGAGCGGCTGGAAAGCGATGAAGGGGTTCGAGGGGAAGGGGCAACAAAAGTAGTGGGTGAAGGAAGATCAGACATCAAATGAGAGGCACTTTGAGATACATTAGGAGGAGAGGGTGGATGGACCAACAAAGATTTTCTTTGTTTCTTCTTGGGGACAGGAGTACCATGCATGGACCGACTTCTCTGTGTCCACCTTGAGCTGGTTGACCGTGGCCTTGACCCAAAAAAGAGTGAATGTGGGTCACCGCTCTCATGCTTGGTGGTGGCAGTGGCGGTGGAAGTGTTGGCAGTGCTCTGAGTACCACAAGGGTTGGCGGTGTTACAAGGAGGAGAAGTGGGTGCCCTTGAAATGGATTGTTGCTGACTGGTGGCGGTACTCATAGGATCAGTGGGTGCTGTGGCCGGAAATTGTTGGCGACTGGTGGCGGTACTCCAAGGAGGAGAAGTGGGTGCCCTTGAAATGGATTGTTGCTGACTGGTGGCGGTACTCATAGGATCAGTGGGTGCTGTGGCCGGAAATTGTTGACGACTGGTGGCAGTACTCCTAGAAGGAGAAGTTGGTGCGGTGACAAATGGTTGCTGACTGCTGGCAGTACTCCTAGAAGGAGAAGTGGGTGCGGTGGCCCAAGCAGGTACTGCGGTGGCTTGAGTCCATGACTGTGGACCAGTGTCTGTGGGGGTGTTGCTCCACACAGGAGCAGCGCTTGCCATGGTGGTGGCGACGGTGGAGTGTCCAACAGTACTCGGACTTGTGGTGGTGTAGTGGTGACTCGGAATGCTGGTGGCCGTGCAGTGGTATGCAGCAGAAGTCGGTAGTGATGTGTGGCGAATCAGTGGTGGCACTGTTGGATATGCAACCACTGACTGCTGCAAGTATCGATTCTGCTGCATAGCCTGCAAGTAAGCAGTGTTGCAGGCCTGCAACACACTCAGCTGTTGGTCAGGACTAAGGTGTTCCGCCATGCCCCGTTCAATTTTACTGAAAAAATGGTGCGCTGGTCTGTTGAGGTCGGCCTCCAGGCGATCAAGACGCTGTTCGACACAGTTGAAGCGGTGATCCATGTGGGTAAAACCACGTTCCATAAGTGAAAAACTGCTTCCAACTGAGCCTCCAAGCGTCTTGATATTGCCTTGAAAGGCCTCGCTCAAGTGAACAAACTCGGGCAAGACATTCCTCTCCATGGCCCTCTGCCGCTGGCGGGAAGTGCCCGCATAACCAGTGGCAGAGACCTGGGAGAGGGAAGACCTGATGGACCAGCTTCCTGGTCACCAGCTGTCCGTGTTGCTGACCTGCAAGTTGCTTCCAGGCTGTCGGATGGCTGGGACGAGTCCAAGGTCGTCCGAGGAAGGACCGCTTCAGGGACAGGCTGCATGGTGCTGCTCCAGGTGCTGTGGAAAGAAAACAAAACCATTACTATAATGCTTTAACAAGAAGCATCAGCTGTGGAAAAAAAAAAAAAAACATAAAAATAAAAAAATGTAAAAAAAAAATAAACTTACGCTCTGCTGGCAAGGACCGGTCTCAGGAACGCCAACTCGCGATAGTAGCGATATTTCTTTCTGGGCCTTGCTGCAGAACCACTGCGAACCTGTCCCTCTGCTCGAACATCAGTGTTGAAGCGGTCCTTCATCGAGCGCCATCGTGTGCGGACTTTGTTCACTGTTGAGAAAAAGAAAAAAACAATTATACAATGCAGTCAGGGCAAAATCAGTCTCAACACACATACCTGAATGAAAATGTCAAACTGTCAATGCAGCATTATAAAAAGCTATACAATACACAGGATAGTCACTGTAGACCCAGATGAAACTGTTGTGTTTGCTGTTAGAATATATCCACCAGCAAAAACAACAATAGCATCTGGAACAACAGTGACTAGGCAATAAAAAAAACAATAGAATGCACAAGACATAGCTGAAGAAACCACAGGTCAGTGACTGTTGACCCAGATGAAACTGTTGTGTTTGCTGTTAAAATATATCCACCAGCAAAAACAACAATAGCATCTGGAACAACAGTGACTAGGCAAAAAAAAAAAAACAATAGAATGCACAAGACATAGCTGAAGAAACCACAGGTCAGTGACTGTTGACCCAGATGAAACTGTTGTGTTTGCTGTTAGAATATATCCACCAGCAAAAACAACAATAGCATCTGGAACAACAGTGACTAGGCAATAAAAAAAACCAATAGAATGCACAAGACATAGCTGAAGAAACCACAGGTCAGTGACTGTTGAACCACATGACACTGTTGTTTTTGCTGGTAGAATATTTCTACCAGCAAAAACAACAGTACAATGAGGAACAAGAGTGACTGGCCAATAAAAAGATCAATAGAATGCACAACACATAGCTCTAGAATCACCAAGGCAGACACTGTTGAACCACATGACACTGTTGTTTTTGCTGGTAGAATATTTCTACCAGCAAAAACAACAGTACAATGAGGAACAAGAGTGACTGGCCAATAAAAAGATCAATAGAATGCACAACACATAGCTCTAGAATCACCAAGGCAGACACTGTTGAACCACATGACACTGTTGTTTTTGCTGGTAGAATATTTCTACCAGCAAAAACAACAGTACAATGAGGAACAAGAGTGACTGGCCAATAAAGAGATCAATAGAATGCACAACACATAGCTCTAGAATCACCAAGGCAGACACTGTTGAACCACATGACACTGTTGTTTTTGCTGGTAGAATATTTCTACCAGCAAAAACAACAGTACAATGAGGAACAAGAGTGACTGGCCAATAAAAAGATCAATAGAATGCACAACACATAGCTCTAGAATCACCAAGGCAGACACTGTTGAACCACATGACACTGTTGTTTTTGCTGGTAGAATATTTCTACCAGCAAAAACAACAGTACAATGAGGAACAAGAGTGACTGGCCAATAAAAAGATCAATAGAATGCACAACACATAGCTCAAGAATCACCAAGGCAGACACTGTTGAACCACATGACACTGTTGTTTTTGCTGGTAGAATATTTCTACCAGCAAAAACAACAGTACAATGAGGAACAAGAGTGACTGGCCAATAAAAAGATCAATAGAATGCACAACACATAGCTCTAGAATCACAAGGCAGAAACTGTTGAACCACATGACACTGTTGTTTTTGCTGGTAGAATATTTCTACCAGCAAAAACAACAGTACAATGAGGAACAAGAGTGACTGGCCAATAAAAAGATCAATAGAATGCACAACACATAGCTCAAGAATCACCAAGGCAGACACTGTTGAACCACATGACACTGTTGTTTTTGCTGGTAGAATATTTCTACCAGCAAAAACAACAGTACAATGAGGAACAAGAGTGACTGGCCAATAAAAAGATCAATAGAATGCACAACACATAGCTCAAGAATCACCAAGGCAGACACTGTTGAACCACATGACACTGTTGTTTTTGCTGGTAGAATATTTCTACCAGCAAAAAACAACAGTACAATGAGGAACAAGAGTGACTGGCCAATAAAAAGATCAATAGAATGCACAACACATAGCTCTAGAATCACCAAGGCAGACACTGCTGAACCACATGACACTGTTGTTTTTGCTGGTAGAATATTTCTACCAGCAAAAACAACAGTACAATGACGAACAACAGTGACTGGCCAATAAAAAGATCAATAGAATGCACAACACATTGCTCTAGAATCACCAAGTCAGACACTGTTGAACCACATGACACTGTTGTTTTCGCTGGTAGAATATTTCTACCAGCAAAAACAACAGTACAATGAGGAACAAGAGTGACTGGCCAATAAAAAGATCAATAGAATGCACAACACATAGCTCAAGAATCACCAAGGCAGAACTGTTGAACCACATGACACTGTTGTTTTTGCTGGTAGAATATTTCTACCAGCAAAAACAACAGTACAATGAGGAACAAGAGTGACTGGCCAATAAAAAGATCAATAGAATGCACAACACATAGCTCTAGAATCACCAATGCAGACACTGTTGAACCACATGACACTGTTGTTTTTGCTGGTAGAATATTTCTACCAGCAAAAACAACAGTACAATGAGGAACAAGAGTGACTGGCCAATAAAAAGATCAATAGAATGCACAACACATAGCTCAAGAATCACCAAGGCAGACACTGTTGAACCACATGACACTGTTGTTTTTGCTGGTAGAATATTTCTACCAGCAAAAACAACAGTACAATGAGGAACAAGAGTGACTGGCCAATAAAAAGATCAATAGAATGCACAACACATAGCTCTAGAATCACAAAGGCAGAAACTGTTGAACCACATGACACTGTTGTTTTTGCTGGTAGAATATTTCTACCAGCAAAAACAACAGTACAATGAGGAACAAGAGTGACTGGCCAATAAAAGAATCAATAGAATGCACAACACATAGCTCAAGAATCACCAAGGCAGACACTGTTGAACCACATGACACTGTTGTTTTTGCTGGTAGAATATTTCTACCAGCAAAAACAACAGTACAATGAGGAACAAGAGTGACTGGCCAATAAAAAGATCAATAGAATGCACAACACATAGCTCAAGAATCACCAAGGCAGACACTGTTGAACCACATGACACTGTTGTTTTTGCTGGTAGAATATTTCTACCAGCAAAAACAACAGTACAATGAGGAACAAGAGTGACTGGCCAATAAAAAGATCAATAGAATGCACAACACATAGCTCTAGAATCACAAGGCAGACACTGTTGAACCACATGACACTGTTGTTTTTGCTGGTAGAATATTTCTACCAGCAAAAGCAACAGTACAATGAGGAACAAGAGTGACTGGCCAATAAAAAGATCAATAGAATGCACAACACATAGCTCAAGAATCACCAAGGCAGACACTGTTGAACCACATGACACTGTTGTTTTTGCTGGTAGAATATTTCTACCAGCAAAAACAACAGTACAATGAGGAACAAGAGTGACTGGCCAATAAAAAGATCAATAGAATGCACAACACATAGCTCAAGAATCACCAAGGCAGACACTGTTGAACCACATGACACTGTTGTTTTTGCTGGTAGAATATTTCTACCAGCAAAAACAACAGTACAATGAGGAACAAGAGTGACTGGCCAATAAAAAGATCAATAGAATGCACAACACATAGCTCTATCCTGTGTTCCTATGGTATGTTGTTTTTGCTGCCAGATATATTTTAAACACATCAGTCATCTGGTTCAATCATCCTTGTTTCTAGCTAGTGTTTGTTCTATGGTTTTTTATTGCCTTCTCTTGTTCCTATGTAATGTTGTTTTTTGCCAATATTTCAACCAACAAACGTGTCATTGGTTAAACAGTCATGTCTGTGTTTCTGAGCTTTTTGGCATTCCTCATTTGTTTTTTTATTGCCAGTCATTTCTCAGTAATGTTGTTTTTGCTGCAGATATTGTTCAAACAAAACACTGTTGTGTTTCATAGTCACTGACCTGTGGTTTCTTGAGCTATGTGTTTGCTTCATATTTTTTATGCCCAGTCTTGTTCCTCATGAATGTGTTTTTGCTGCCTAATATTCTATATGACACACGTGTCTGTGTTCAAAGTCACTGACTTGGTTTTTAGCTAGTGTTGTCATTCTATTTGTTTTTTATTGCCAGTACTTGTTCCATGTATTTGTTTTCTGCCAGTTTTCAACGAACAAACATGTTGTTCAAGTTGACTGTTTCTGGTATGTTTGTCATTATGTTTTATTCCCACACTGTTCCTATGTAATGTTTTTGGCAGAATTTTAAGCAAACAAAATCATTGTCACTCCTGACCTGTGGTTTCTGAGCTATTTTGTGCATTCATTATTTTATTGCAGTCTTGTTCCTATGGTTGTTGTTTTGAGTTATCAACACACACAATGTCATTTTTCAAATCACGACCGTGTCTGTATGTGTTGTGCTCTATAGTTTTATTGAGCATTTGTTCCTATTATGTTGTTTTTGCTCAGTATTTTAACGCAACACAACAGTGCATTGTTCAAAGTCACTACTGTGGTTTCTTAGCTATGTGTTGTGCATTCTATTATTTTATTGCCCTCACTTTTTCTCATGTAATGTGTTTTCTGCCATATTCAACAGCAAACACAACGTGTTTCAGTATGTGGTTTCTTGAGTATTTTGGATTCTATTATTTTTTATTGCAGTATTTTCCCAGTAATGTTGTTTGCCAAATATTAGCAACACAGTGTCATTGTTTATAGTCATACTGTGTTTCTTGGTATGTGTTTGCTCATGATTTTATGCCCAGTCATTTGTCTCATGTAATGTTGTTTTGCTGCAGATATTCAACAGCAAAACACAGTGCATTGGTTCAACAGTCAGACCTGTGTTTCTTGAGCTATGTGTTGTGCATTATTAGTTTTTATGCCCATCATTTGTTCCTCATGGTAAGTTTTTTTGCTGCAGATAATCTACAGCAACACAACAGTGCATGGTTAATCAGACTGTGGTTCTTGAGCTATGTGTTGTGCATTCTATTGAGTTTTTTGCCATCATTTCCTCATGGTAATGTTGTTTTTGCTGCCAGATATATTCTAACAGCAAACACAACAGTGCCATTGTTTCAACAGTCACTGACCTGTGGTTTCTTGAGCTATGTGTTGTGCATTCTATTGAGTTTTTTATTGCCCATCACTCTTGTTCCTCATGTAATGTTGTTTTTGCTGCCAGATATATTCTAACAGCAAACACAACAGTGTCATTGTTCAACAGTCACTGACTGTGGTTTCTTGAGCTATGTGTTGTGCATTCTATTGAGTTTTTTATTGCCCAGTCACTTTGTTCCTCATGGTAATGTTGTTTTTGCTGCCAGATATATTCTAACAGCAAACACAACAGTGCATTGTTCAACAGTCACTGACCTGTGGTTTCTGAGCTATGTGTTGTGCATTCTATTGAGTTTTTATTGCCCAGTCACTCTTGTTCCTCATGTAATGTTGTTTTTGCTGCCAGATATATTCTAACAGCAAACACAACAGTGCATCTGTTCAACAGTCACTGACCTGTGGTTTCTTGACTATGTGTTGTGCATTCTATTGAGTTTTTTATTGCCCAGTCACTTTGTTCCTCATGGTAATGTTGTTTTTGCTGCCAGATATATTCTAACAGCAAACACAACAGTGCCATGTTCAACAGTCACTGACCTGTGGTTTCTTGAGCTATGTGTTGTGCATTCATTAGTTTTTATTGCCATCACTTTGTTCCTCATGGTAATGTTGTTTTTGCTGCCAATATATTCTAACAGCAAACACAACAGTGCATTTTCACAGTCACTGACCTGTGGTTTCTTGAGCATGTGTTTGCATTCTATTAGTTTTTTATTGCCCAGTCACTCTTGTTCCTCATGTAATGTTGTTTTTGCTGCAGATATATTCTAACAGCAACACAACAGTGCATTGGTTCAACAGTCACTGACTGTGGTTTCTTGAGCTATTGTTGTGCATTCTATTGAGTTTTTATTGCCCAGTCACTCTTGTTCCTCATGGTAATGTTGTTTTTGCTGCCAGATATATTCTAACAGCAAACACAACAGTGCAGCTGGTTCAACAGTCACTGACTGTGGTTTCTTGAGCTATGTGTTGTGCATTCTATTGAGTTTTTTATTGCCCAGTCACTTTGTTCCTCATGGTAATGTTGTTTTTGCTGCCAGATATATTCTAACAGCAAACACAACAGTGCATGTGTTCAACAGTCACTGACCTGTGGTTTCTTGAGCTATGTGTTGTGCATTCTATTGAGTTTTTTATTGCCCAGTCACTGTTTCCTCATGGTAATGTTGTTTTTGCTGCCAGATATATTCTAACAGCAAACACAACAGTGTCATTGTTCAAAGTCACTGACCTGTGGTTTCTTGAGCTATGTGTTGTGCATTCTATTTAGTTTTTTATTGCCCAGTCACTCTTGTTCCTCATGGTAATGTGTTTTTGCTGCCAGATATATTCTAACAGCAAACACAACAGTGTCATGTGTTCAACAGTCACTGACCTGTGGTTTCTTGAGCTATGTGTTGGCATTCTATTGAGTTTTTTATTGCCCAGTCACTTTGTTCCTCATGGTAATGTTTTTTGCTGCCAGATATATTCTAACAGCAAACACAACAGTGCCATTGTTCAACAGTCACTGACCTGTGGTTTCTTGAGCTATGTGTTGTGCATTCTATTGAGTTTTTTATTGCCCAGTCCACTCTTGTTCCTCATGGTAATGTTGTTTTTGCTGCCAGATATATTCTAACAGCAAACACAACAGTGTCCATGTGTTCAACAGTCATGACTGTGGTTTCTTGAGCTATGTGTTGTGCATTCTATTGAGTTTTTTATTGCCCAGTCACTTTGTTCCTCATGGTAATGTTGTTTTTGCTGCCAGATATATTCTAACAGCAAACACAACAGTGCATTGGTTCAACAGTCACTGACTGTGGTTTCT
This sequence comes from Oophaga sylvatica, assembly GCA_033576555.1. Lineage (NCBI taxonomy): Eukaryota > Metazoa > Chordata > Amphibia > Anura > Dendrobatidae > Oophaga > Oophaga sylvatica. Next base: position 531,148,706 of record JARQOD010000003.1, on the reverse strand, counting down.
TGAGCTATGTGTTGTGCATTCTATTGAGTTTTTTATTCCCAGTCACCTTGTTCCTCATGGTAATGTTGTTTTTGCTGCCAGATATATTCTAACAGCAAACACAACAGTGTCTGGTTCAAGTCACTGACCTGTGGTTTCTTGAGCTATGTGTTGTGCATTCTATTGAGTTTTTTATTGCCAGTCACTCTTGTTCCTCATGGTAATGTTGTTTTTGCTGCCAGATATATTCTAACAGCAAACACAACAGTGTCATGGTTCAACAGTCACTGACCTGTGGTTTCTTGAGCTATGTGTTGTGCATTCTATTGAGTTTTTTATTGCCCAGTCACTCTTGTTCCTCATGGTAATGTTGTTTTTGCTGCCAGATATATTCTAACAGCAAACACAACAGTGCCATTGGTTCAACAGTCACTGACCTGTGGTTTCTTGAGCTATGTGTTGTGCATTCTATTGAGTTTTTTATTGCCCAGTCACTCTTGTTCCTCATGGTAATGTTGTTTTTGCTGCCAGATATATTCTAACAGCAAACACAACAGTGCCATTGTTTCAACAGTCACTGACCTGTGGTTTCTTGAGCTATGTGTTGTGCATTCTATTGAGTTTTTTATTGCCCAGTCACTCTTGTTCCTCATGGTAATGTTGTTTTTGCTGCCAGATATATTCTAACAGCAAACACAACAGTGTCATGTGTTCAACAGTCACTGACCTGTGGTTTCTTGAGCTATGTGTTGTGCATTCTATTGAGTTTTTTATTGCCCAGTCACTCTTGTTCCTCATGGTAATGTTGTTTTTGCTGCCAGATATATTCTAACAGCAAACACAACAGTGCCATCTGGTTCAACAGTCACTGACCTGTGGTTTCTTGAGCTATGTGTTGTGCATTCTATTGAGTTTTTTTATTGCCCAGTCACTCTTGTTCCTCATGGTAATGTTGTTTTTGCTGCCAGATATATTCTAACAGCAAACACAACAGTGTCATGTGTTTCAACAGTCACTGACCTGTGGTTTCTTGAGCTATGTGTTGTGCATTCTATTGAGTTTTTTATTGCCCAGTCTCTTGTTCCTCATGGTAATGTTGTTTTTGCTGCCAGATATATTCTAACAGCAAACACAACAGTGCATTGGTTCAACAGTCACTGACCTGTGGTTTCTTGAGCTATGTGTTGTGCATTCTATTGAGTTTTTATTGCCCAGTCACTCTTGTTCCTCATGGTAATGTTGTTTTTGCTGCCAGATATATTCTAACAGCAAACACAACAGTGCCATCTGGTTCAACAGTCACTGACCTGTGGTTTCTTGAGCTATGTGTTGTGCATTCTATTGAGTTTTTTATTGCCCAGTCACTCTTGTTCCTCATGGTAATGTTGTTTTTGCTGCCAGATATATTCTAACAGCAAACACAACAGTTCATGTGGTTTCAACAGTCACTGACCTGTGGTTTCTTGAGCTATGTGTTGTGCATTCTATTGAGTTTTTTTATTGCCCAGTCACTGCTTGTTCCTCATGGTAATGTTGTTTTTGCTGCCAGATATATTCTAACAGCAAACACAACAGTGCCATCTGGTTCAACAGTCACTGACCTGTGGTTTCTTGAGCTATGTGTTGTGCATTCTATTGAGTTTTTTATTGCCCAGTCACTCTTGTTCCTCATGGTAATGTTGGTTTTTGCTGCCAGATATATTCTAACAGCAAACACAACAGTGTCCATCGTGGTTCAAACAGTCACTGACCTGTGGTTTCTTGAGCTATGTGTTTGCATTCTATTGAGTTTTTTATTGCCCATCACTCTTGTTCTCATGGTAATGTTGTTTTTGCTGCAGATATATTCTAACAGCAAACACAACAGTGTCATGTGTTTCAACAGTCCTGACCTTGTGGTTTCTTGACTATGTGTTGTGCATTGTATTGATTTTTTTATTGCCCAGTCACTCTTTTCCTCATGGTAATGTTGTTTTTGCTGGCAGATATATTCTAACAGCAAACACAACAGTGTCATTGGTTCAACAGTTCCTACCTGTGGTTTCTTGACCTATGTGTTGTGCATTCTATTGATTTTTTATTGCCCAGTCACTCTTCTTCCTCATGGTAATGTTGTTTTTGCTGGCAGATATATTCTAACAGCAAACACAACAGTGTCATCTGGTTCAACAGTCCTGCCTTGTGGTTTCTTGACTATGTGTTGTGCATTTTATTGATTTTTTTATTGCCCAGTCACTCTTGTTCCTCATGGTAATGTTGTTTTTGCTGCAGATATATTCAAACCCAGCAAACACAACAGTGCATTGGTTCAACAGTCTGCCTGTGGTTTCTTGACCTATGTGTTGTGCATTTATTGATTTTTTTATTGCCCAGTCACTCTTTTCCTCATGGTAATGTTGTTTTTGCTGGCCAGATATATTCTATACAGCAAACACAACAGTGTCATGTGGTTCAACAGTGCTGCCTTGTGGTTTCTTGACTATGTGTTGTGCATTTATTGATTTTTTTTATTGCCCAGTCACTCTTTTCCTCATGGTAATGTTGTTTTTGCTGCCAGATATATTCTAACAGCAAACACAACAGTGTCATGTGGTTCAACAGTCCTTACTGTGGTTTCTTGAGCTATGTGTTGTGCATTCTTTTTGATTTTTTTATTGCCCAGTCACTCTTTTCCTCATGGTAATGTTGTTTTTGCTGGCAGATATATTCTAACAGCAAACACAACAGTGTCATCTGGTTCAACAGTCTGCCTGTGGTTTCTTGACCTATGTGTTGTGCATTGTATTGATTTTTTTATTGCCCAGTCACTCTTGTTACTCATGGTAATGTTGTTTTTGCTGCCAGATATATTCTAACAGCAAACACAACAGTGTCATGTGGTTCAACAGTCCTGACCTTGTGGTTTCTTGACTATGTGTTGTGCATTTATTGATTTTTTTATTGCCCAGTCACTCTTCTTCCTCATGGTAATGTTGTTTTTTGCTGGCAGATATATTCTAACCAGCAAACACAACAGTGTCATGTGGTTCAACAGTCCTGCCTGTGGTTTTTGACCTATGTGTTGTGCATTCGTATTGATTTTTTATTGCCCAGTCACTCTTGTTCCTCATGGTAATGTTTGTTTTTGCTGCCAGATATATTCTACCAGCAAACACAACAGTGTCATCTGGTTCAACAGTCGCTTTTGTGGTTTCTGAGCTATGTGTTGTGCATTTTTATTGATTTTTTTATTGCCCAGTCACTCTTGTTCCTCATGGTAATGTTGTTTTTGCTGCCAGATATATTCTAACCAGCAAACACAACAGTGTCATGTGGTTCAACACACTGACGCCTGTGGTTTCTTGAGCTATGTGTTGTGCATTCTATTGAGTTTTTTTATTGCCCAGTCACTCTTTTCCTCATGGTAATGTTGTTTTTGTTGCAGATATATTCTAACAGCAAACACAACAGTGTCATGTGGTTCAACAGTCCTGACCTGTGGTTTCTTGAGCTATGTGTTGTGCATTTATTATTTTTTATTGCCCAGTCACTCTTGTTACTCATGGTAATGTTGTTTTTTGGCCAGATATATTCTAACAGCAAACACAACAGTGCATGTGGTTCAACAGGTCCTGCCTGTGGTTTCTTGAGCTATGTGTTGTGCATTCTATTGATTTTTTTATTGCCCAGTCACTCTTCTTCCCTCATGGTAATGTTGTTTTTGCTGCAGATATATTCTAACAGCAAACACAACAGTGTCATGTGGTTCAACAGTGCACTGCCTGTGGTTTCTTGACTATGTGTTGTGCATTTATTAGTTTTTTATTGCCCAGTCACTCTTGTTCCTCATGGTAATGTTGTTTTTGCTGCCAGATATATTCTACCAGCAAACACAACAGTGTCATGTGGTTTCAAACATGTCTGACCTGTGGTTTCTTGACTATGTGTTGTGCATTCTATTGATTTTTTTATTGCCCAGTCACTCTTCTTCCTCATGGTAATGTTGTTTTTGCTGGCAGATATATTCTAACCAGCAAACACAACAGTGTCATTGGTTCAACAGTACTGACCTGTGGTTTCTTGACCTATGTGTTGTGCATTCTATTGATTTTTTTATTGCCCAGTCACTCTTCTTCCTCATGGTAATGTTGTTTTTGCTGGCAGATATATTCTAACAGCAAACACAACAGTTTCATCTGGGTTCACAGTGACTATCCTGTGTATTGTATAGCTTTTTATAATGCTGCATTGACAGTTTGACATTTTCATTCAGGTATGTGTGTTGAGACTGATTTTGCCCTGACTGCATTGTATAATTGTTTTTTTTTTTCTCAACAGTGAACAAAGTCCGCACACGATGGCGCTCGATGAAGGACCGCTTCAACACTGATGTTCGAGCAGAGGGACAGGTTCGCAGTGGTTCTGCAGCAAGGCCCAGAAAGAAATATCGCTACTATCGCGAGTTGGCGTTCCTGAGACCGGTCCTTGCCAGCAGAGCGTAAGTTTTTTTTATTTTGTAATTTTAAATTTTTAGTTTTTTTTTTTTTCACAGCTGATGCTTCTTGTTAATGCATTATAGTAATGTTTTTGTTTTCTTTCCACAGCACCTGGAGCAGCACCATGCAGCCTGTCCCTGAAGCGGTCCTTCCTCGGACGACCTTGGACTCGTCCCAGCCATCCGACAGCCTGGAAGCAACTTGCAGGTCAGCAACACGGACAGCTGGTGACCAGGAAGCTGGTCCATCAGGTCTTCCCCTCTCCCAGGTCTCTGCCACTGGTTATGCGGGCACTTCCCGCCAGCGGCAGAGGGCCATGGAGAGGAATGTCTTGCCCAAGTTTGTTCACTTGAGCGAGGCCTTTCAAGGCAATATGAAGACGCTTGGAGGCACAGTTGGAAGCAGTTTTTCACTTATGGAACGTGGTTTTACCCACATGGATCACCGCTTCAACAGTGTCGAACAGCGTCTTGATCGCCTGGAGGCCGACTTCAACAGACCAGCGCACCATTTTTTCAGTAAAATTGAACGGGGCATGGCGGAACACCTTAGTCCTGAGCAACAGCTGAGTGTGATGCAGGCCTGCAACACTGCTTACTTGCAGGCTATGCAGCAGAATCGGTACGTGCAGCAGTCAGTGGTTGCATATCCAACAGTGCCACCACTGATTCGCCACACATCACTACGGACTTCTGCTGCATACCACTGCACGGCCACCAGCATTCCGAGTCACCACTACACCACCACAAGTCCGAGTACTGTTGGACACTCCACCGTCGCCACCACCATGGCAAGCGCTGCTCCTGTGTGGAGCAACACCCCCACAGACACTGGTCCACAGTCATGGACTCAAGCCACCGCAGTACCTGCTTGGGCCACCGCACCCACTTCTCCTTCTAGGAGTACTGCCAGCAGTCAGCAACCATTTGTCACCGCACCAACTTCTCCTTCTAGGAGTACTGCCAGCACTCAGCAACCATTTATTGTTACCGCACACACTTCTCCTTCTAGGAGTACCGCCACCAGTCGTCAACAATTTCCGGCCACAGCACCCACTGATCCTATGAGTACCGCCACCAGTCAGCAACAATCGATTTCAAGGGCACCCACTTCTCCTCCTTGGAGTACCGCCACCAGTCGTCAACAATTTCCGGCCACAGCACCCACTGATCCTATGAGTACCGCCACCAGTCAGCAACAATCGATTTCAAGGGCACCCACTTCTCCTCCTTGGAACACCGCCAACCCTTGTGGTACTCAGAGCACTGCCAACACTTCCACCGCCACTGCCACCACCGAGCATGAGAGCGGTGACCCACATTCACTCTTTTTTGGGTCAAGGCCACGGTCAACCAGCTCAAGGCGGACACAGAGAAGTCGGTCCATGCATGGTACTCCTGTCCCCAAGAAGAAACAAAAAAATCTTTGTTTGTCCATCCACCCTCTCCTCCTAATGTGTCTCAAAGTGCCTCTCATTTGATGTCTGATCTTCCTTCACCCACTACTTTTGTTGCCCCTTCCCCTCGAACCCCTTCATCGCTTTCCAGACGCTCTTCATCTCTGCACACCCCCAGAGTATCGAAATCACCACCAAAACGTCCGTCGCAATAAAAATTTGTAATATTATCTGGACAAATCACATTTCTCTACAACTTCTGGGGCAGTGACAATTAAACTGGTAATGTTGTACACATATTGTACTAATCTGATTTTTCTACAACTTCTGGGGCAGTGACTATAATGGCATCTTGTACACATATTGTACTAATCTGATTTTTCTATAACTTCTGGGGCAGTGACTATACCAATGGCATCTTGGACACATATTGTACTAATCTGATTTTTCTACAACTTCTGGGGCAGTGACAATTAAAATGGTAATGTTGTACACATATTGTACTAATCTGATTTTTCTACAACTTCTGGGGCAGTGACTATAATGGCATCTTGGACACATATTGTACTAATCTGATTTTTCTACAACTTCTGGGGCAGTGACTATACCAATGGCATCTTTGACACATATTGTCCTAATCTGATCTATCCAAAACCTTTGTGTGAATATACATATTTTCTTTTTGTACTCAAAAAAAGTACTAATGTGATCTATACAAATGTCTTCAAAAAAATCATTGCAAATTAAAAATTTGTTTTCCTGTTGTAAAAAATAAATGTGCCAATCTTCTTTTAGTAATTTTGGTTTGCTTTGTGTTTATTTCGCCGCCTACACACTGCGCCGTACACACACTGCGACGTACACTTTGCGTTTTTGACTACACATAACTACAGGAATGACACATGTTTGTGTACTTCATGGAGATATGTTTACTCAAAAACACAAATATATTCCTTTTTTTTTCACCACCAGTCTGTCTGTCTGCTAATATTGCACAGACTGAATAGAGGATGGTGTTGAGTGCAAGGCATATCTATTTACCTTTCCAGATATACTAAAAAGTGAAATGAGTCTGGTGTGTTTTTGACATTATTTCACTTTGTGATAGAAGGCCATGTATTCTAGATATAGATTGTAATTGAGCACATCCTCTATTCAGTGTGTGTTGAAGAAACAGAGGAGATGATGGTGGTGAAAATACACTTTATATGTACAATATCCTGGACTTGTATCATTACTATCAAACCTGGCCAGGTGAATAGACATGAGTTTTAACCAGCAGCGTTGCTTCAGTCTGCATATATTTGAAGCATAATGTAGCGATGCTGCTGTTTAGAACTCAGGTGTACTCACCTGCCCAGGCCTGATACATTCTGAAGTGACGATGCGTTATTTGGGGCATCACCACTTCAGCATGCCACCAGGCATTGGTATTGAACAAGATGTATAATCCTTATTATCTCTGCGTTCCAAATCAAGTCAGTGATGAAAATACAAATTATATTTATAGTCACATGATCAGGACTAAAAATTTACAGATGCTTGTGCATCCCCAAATCAATTTTTGTAAACAGCAGGCCAGGTGACACAAATAATTGTTGTGTTATGTCCACCGTCACTGAAAATGGAAGCAAAAGTGGAGAGATAATCAAGGTCATACAACTTGTGTACATGTATAGTTAACTACCTAGTCAGGATTACAAATAAATTCATGATGCACCCAAAAATATGCATCATCAATTCACTGGTAAACCTGGCCATTTCATCATTGTTTTTTAATTTAAAAACAGAGACTGCACGTGGTACAGGTATAAACAGAGGGATTTTATTACCATCCAAAAAAAAAAAAACGTTTATTAACATACAGACAAGAACATTATTTTACACCATTTGATCTTGCCAATCCACCCGTCCTACATCTGAGATGAAGTAGGCCGCAAATTGGTCTCTCATTTGGCTGACTTCAACAGAAGACCTGAGAGGGTGCTGAGTGAACTCAGGCAATGGGTTAGGAGCTGCATCATCAAGTTCAAAGTTTGGGTGCTCTTTCGCCATGACAAAGTTATGAAGCACAACACAGGCCTTCACAACTTCATCCACTGTTTGCACTTTCAGATGAATGGCTGTGCCCAGAATGCGCCATCTGGAAACCAATATACCGAAGGCACACTCTACAGTTCTTCTTGCCCTGGTCAGCCTGTAATTAAAAATTTTTTTGTTGTGGTCCAAGTCCCGGCTGGAGTAGGGTTTAAGCAGGTGTTGGCTCATCTGGAATGCCTCATCCCCAACCATTACAAATGGCATGGGTGGACCTTCGGTGTGGGGAAGAGGCCGTGGCATGGGGAAATTAAACTGGTTTCCATACAACCTCCGTCCCATGTCAGAGTTCTTAAACGCCTGTGAGTCATTCCCACGGCCAAATCCACCAATGTCCACGGCAACAAACATACAGTCTGCATCCGCAATGGCCATGAGAACTGTAGAGAAGTACTTCTTGTAATTGTAGTTCTCCGAGCTGTTCTTTTAGGTTTGATGATGCGGATGTGTTTCCCATCAACTGCTCCCAAACAGTTGGGGAAATTGCAGGTTGTCCAGAATTTGTCGGCTATATCTAGCCACTTTTCTGTGGTGGGCAGGGGCATAAATTCCGGACAGAGAACAGTCCACAATGCCCAGCAGGTGTCAACAACAATTCCTGACAACGTGGAGATACCAATCCGGTACTGGAAGTGGAGTGAAGACAGGCTCTCTCCAGTAGCAAGGAATCTAGAGAAAGAACAAAAAAAATATTATTGTATATGTTTTTGTAAAACATTTCGAAACAAAAAATGCCATAACAATAATTCTGCAGGTCTTTGTTTACTAGGTGGCAGAACAATAATTCTGTCATCTTTGGAATAGTACATGGCATAAGTAATACAATGATGCAGGCATTGGTTTCTCAATATTACGTACCGTAATGTCACCAGGAGTCTTTCCTCTGGAGGAATCGCCCGACGGAGCTGTGTGTCCTGTCTCCTGATTAATTGTTGGACCCGAGCAAGTAAATCAATGAAGGTTTGTTGTGACATCCGAGTGTAGTCGTTAAATTTCTCCGGGTTTGACTGCAGCTCACTGTAGAGCGTGTGATACGCTCCACGGCTCTCCCGGAGTTCTACAATGGGATATACCCACAAACGCCACCGCTGCCGTCTCCGATGTCTCTGTCTCTCCCTTTCTTCATGGCAAGCAACGGCATAAGCCTGAGCCATAGCCATGTCCACATCCAGGTTGAAGTGGAAAGTCTTCATAAGCAGATCCATGTTCACCAAGGCAAATGCAAGCAAATGTAAAAAAGGGCTGTGAACAGGCTCTATATAAAGATTTTCAATAAGACACGCCCACTGGTGTCCCATTGGTGGGTTCTGTTGCAAGAATTTTTCAAGGATTTTCATCATGTGTTTTGCACAGAAAAAACGCAAACGCATACAAAAATGCTTTAAATAGCATACAATCGCTTACAAGCGCTGCGTTTTTTTAAAGCAATGCGCACTCTTCGGCTGCAAAATATCGCTGCGATTACACGCGTTTGCACTCGTTTTTTTCATGCGTTTTATGTGCGATCGATACGCAGCGCTAAAAAACGCAAGTGTGAAAGTAGCCTTAGTTTCCTGCCTCTACAGTCATGGCCAAAAGTTTTGAGAATGACACAAATATTAATTTTTACAAAGTCTACTGCTTCATTTTTTCTAATGGCAATTTGCATATACTCCAGAATGTTATAAAGAGTGATCAGCTTAACAGCAATTACTTGCAAAGTCAATATTTGGCTAGAAAATGAACTTTATCCCCAAAAACACATTTCAACATCATTGCAGCCCTGCCTTAAAAGGACCAGCTAACCTCTTTTCAGTGATTGCTCCATTAACACAGGTGTGGGTGTTGATGAGGACATGGCTGGAGATCAATCTGTCATGATTAAGTAAGAATGAGACCACTGGACACTTTAAAAGGAGGCTGGTGCTTGGCATCATTGTTTCCCTTCTGTTAACCATGGTTATCTCTAAAGAAACACGTGCAGTCATCATTGCAATGCACAAAAATGGCCTAACAGGGAAGAGTATCGCAGCTAGAAAGATTGCACCTCAGTCAACAATCTATTGCATCATCAAGAACTTCAAGGAGAGAGGTTCCATTGTTGCCAAAAAGGCTCCAGAGTGCCCAAGAAAGACCAGCAAGCGCCAGGACCGTCTCTTAAAAGTGTTTCAGCTGCGGGATCGGGCTACCAGCAGTGCAGAGCTTGCTCAGGAATGGCAGCAGGCAGGTGTGAGTGCATCTGCACGCACTGTGAGGCGGAGACTCTAGGAGCAAGGCCTGGTCTCAAGGAGGGCAGCAAAGAAGCCACTTCTCTCCAGAAAAAACATCATGGACAGACTGATATTCTGCAAAAGGTACAGGCAGTGGACTGCTGAGGACTGGGGTAAAGTTATTTTCTCTGATGAATCCCCTTTTCGATTGTTTGGGACATCAGGAAAACGCCTCATTCGGAGAAGACAAGGTGAGCGCTACCACCAGTCTTGTCTCATGCCAACTGTTAAGCATCCTGAAACCATTCATGTGTGGGGTTGCTTCTCAGCCAAGGGAATCGGCTCTCTCACAGTCTTGCCTAAAAACACAGCCATGAATAAAGAATGGTACCAGAATGTCCTCCAAGAGCAACTTCTCCCAACCTTCCAAGAGCAGTTTGGCGATCAACAATGCCTTTTCCAGCATGATGGAGCACCTTGCCATAAAGCAAAGGTGATAACTAAATGGCTCAGGGAACAAAACATAGAGATTTTGGGTCCATGGCCTGGAAACTCCCCAGATCTTAATCCCACTGAGAACTTGTGGTCAATCATCAAGAGACAGGTGGACAAACAAAAACGTAAAAATTCTGACAAAATGAAAGCATTGATTGTGCAAGAATGGACTGCTATCAGTCAGGATTTGGTCCAGAAGTTGATTGAGAGCATGCCAGGGAGAATTGCAGAGGTCCTGAAGAAGAAGGGTCAACACTGCAAATATTGACTTGTGCATTAACTCATTCTAACTGTCAATATAAGCTTTTGTTACTCATATGTTTGCAATTATATTTCTGTCTGTGATAAAAACATCTGTCAAACACACACATAAAAACAAGAGGGCAGCAGATCATGTGAAAATTAATATTTGTGTCATTCTCAAAACTTTTGGCCATGACTGTATACTCATACTTACCAATTGCCGTCATCATCTTTTATCAGCGCCGCTCTGGTTGGCTTCTGCAGGTTTTGACCTGCTGGATCGCTCATGTGTTTGCTGGGCGAGACGTAGGTCACTACTCAAAGGAAGTCTAGGAGAACCAGAGTGAGATGACTAATATTGAGAGCTTGTGACTGTTACCTCTGACTTCTGGTGAGTCAGTTGTGGTCACAAGATGGCGGCGCAAGACCGGTGTTTCACTGGGAACAGTTAAAGACAGCGGCTGGTAAGTATAAGACTAGGGTGAGGGAACTTAGACCAGTAGCAACACTCCAGAGCTCAAAGGCCTCTACGAAACATCACCCCAAAACATTAGTTTTAAATAATGCCTGGGCAAACCATCCTGCTGGTCAAGGGACCCTTTACACTGTTGTTTTGAACCTAAAATTGGTTGAAAAAGTGTTTTCATATTTTAACATCTGCTATTATTTAGAAACAAACCACTGGCAAATCCTTTCTTTAAAATTCATTACATCTGAAAAAACAGCAAAATCTCAGTCAAAATACATAATATCAAATACAAGATGTTAGACTGAGGGAAAAAAGCACAAAATAGCAAAATTACAAAAAAGAAGTCTATGTACGTCAATACCAGTAATTACTAATACAACAAGAAAAGGTAAGGGTGTGTGCAAGAGTTGTTGGAAGAACATTATGAGGACATTTATTTTTTATTGAAAAATAAATAATTGAATATTGCTGGCTTTAAAGCATTTATTTGCAATAGGGATTCATTAAAATGTGGTCTTCTTTGGAATTGAAGCTTTTGAGTTGAACTTTGATTTGGCCATAAATCAGCTTAGAAGAAAAATAAAGTCTGCAGCCTTTTGTCAGTCATCAGATTAGCTCACTGGCCTATTTCATTGTTAACTCATTCTGCAGTTGGTTATGAACTGTAATATGTAAAATCTAAATTGTTCAACATTGTTGATGAAACCTATCCTAAAAATATGTCATAGCTAAAAAGAAACATTCATTAAAGTCAAAAAAAACATTCCACCAAATCATTGTGTCCAAATAATTACAGAGTGAAATTAAAATTTCTATCTTATAATTAAATAGTACACATGAAAATAAGCAACTTTGTATTTATCTTATCAGAGAAATCTGCTTCTTCCTCCTGGATTTAACTTTCACTCTCAATTAATAAGTAAAATCTGTAAAGTCTGTATTCAGATAAGGTCAGATTTTCACAATACTAAGATAGGAGATGGTTATTGGTGGAGAGTGGAGGGAGAGGAGAAGGCAGGAGCTGGAGACCTATTTAGCCCCTTAACTGGAAGTTCTTCTGAAATCACAGTTACAGTTGCCCATAGAACTAACTGTCATTTCCTATATCCAGTAATGGGAAAGTCTGCGTTCACTGAAGTCAGATTTAACCCTTGATTTCAGAATTTTAAGAATGATCAATAAGTCCAGGAGGAGAAAGATGCTGATTATCTTCATGTGAACCATTGATTTATGGAGAAAAAAAAATAAAATGATTGATACTCTTTAAAAGTTAACTACTGTCAATGTCTACCATGTATATTTATTTATTAGTTGAAGGGGTTTTCCAGGACTTTAAAATAATGGCCTAACTTTGGGATCCTTAGAACTATGGTAAGGTTCTAACCTCCAGGACCCTCATGATGAACTCCAAACGTCAGCCCACATTGTGCTGGGCTTAGTACTGCAGGTCATCAAGTGAATGAAGCATTCTGCAGTAAAAGGAACGTTTGCTCATTTGTGAGCAACAATACCAGTAAAGGATGAGAGTGATGGTGTCTGGTGGGCCATTAAAAATAATTCAGATTCATCCCAGCTGTGCAGACTCCATTTTCAGGGTAACAGACAACTTGGAGTTTGAAAAGTATGTCAACTCTACTCGCATGAGGCTCATCCACTTAACCATTACTTCAATTAATGTCATTTGTAATACATGAAAAAAGCCTCTTGCCTCACAATTCTCAAGCCCATCAGGCCTGGTTTCACTAACAGGAGCCTTTCTTTCACTGGTCTCCTCTTTCTCATCCAGACAAGTCACACTTTATCTTGCACTCTTAGCAATTCACTCTCTCCCACATCTGACTTTTTATTTCTGGTGTCCATAGGCTTAGCCCCTCACAAGTGTATTTACAGTATGCTTGGTTGTGTAGCCCTGGTGTGAAGGCACACGCAGTACCCTGGAGAATGTGTGGAGAGATAGCAGTTTAATGCTCTATACCCATTCACTCAATATACACTAGACACACCCTTAGGGTAGTGTAGTGACTCGTAGGGAGTGGTCAGTGTAGATTCGTTGAGTGATTTAGTAGTCAGTTTCCTGTCTTCGGACAGAGCAGACGTGTGGAGTCTAGCTGGGACTTGGAGGGAGGAAGCAGTCCAGCTTGGTTCTATCAGCAGTTCAGCAAGTGGAGGCCAGTAAGGGCGAGATATAGATCACCTCAGCCTGGTCAGAGCTGTACCTCACTGAAGACATTGATAAAGAAGGAAGAGTTTAGTACAGAAATACTTCAGTCTCCTGTCTCAAGGACAGTGAAGGTTCAGAGACGTGCTCCTGCCTAAAAGATTACTGAGAGTCTGGCAACTAACTCTGAAGGAAGAAAAGAAGGGAGTGATTATATGACTTTTTGCAAGTGTGAGTGTTTATGCTACAAGCGCGGACAAGGCGAAAGGCACAGTGGAAGGAATATTTAAAAGTGCTTTTGGATTGGAGAAGTCCTGCACATTGTTACCGGTCACTGGGGACCGAAGGATCACTATAGTTTCAAGCTTAGTGGTAAGAAAACCAGAGGCTTATCGGACCTTAGGTCGCGGCAAGCAGCCCCTAAATAGTCGGTACGTAACTGGGGTCAGGGGAGTGAGGACCTTGAGTCTCTGCAGGACAAGATAGGAATTCAGCTCTCTCACAGGAAGGCTCCGACCACAAAACTGACTGGGCAGTACAGCTTGGAGAAGCTGGAGATTATAGAGGGAACTACGCTTCATGCTGGTTGTACTCATCATCATTTGAAAGAAAAGGAGGCCCCTAACTTGTCCAGCTGCTATCTCGAAATACATTCTCCTTGGATCAGCCTCCCTGGGACCTGCCTTACCATCTTACAAGTAAAGGTATGGAAAGACGCTGACCGTGTGAGATTGAGTTATTTAATTGCATGCCTGCACTACCCTATCATAACTATCGACCTGAGGGAAGAGTCCCACCTGTAGGGGACCCGACATCTAGCTGCCTCACCATCCCCTCAGAGATCTACAGCAGCGCTGGTACAAATTACCAGAAGACTACAGGTGGCGTCACGAACTGTATATATATATCCCCTGTAAATATACCCCCCAACATACGCCTGACCGCCAGGGCCACAGACCGAGCCACCGCTACCTGTGACAATCCCATAGACTTCTACGGGCTCGGCTCTGAGTACCCCATTGCCCTGGAAACCCACAATTGTGGTGCGTGGTCGAGACAAAATTGGCGTCACGAACAGGATACGAAACTCGCAAAATTGCGAGCCCTGTGTGCCTATGGAGTTGTTTTTGTGAAAAGGACTGTTTGCACTTTTGGCGCCAAAAATCGCCATCTTTGTCGCCATATTCGCGCCCTCAGGCGCTGGAGAAGAAGGTGGGCGTACCTTCGTGGGCGTGTACCCCCTGTGGCGCGAAGAAAATGCCTGCCCTCTCAAAGTGCTATTACAATATGCGATCCTGCCCTACAGCAAAAGAGGTCCGCCTCCTCTTCACCTTTCCTGCAAAGAGGAGGAGACGAAAACCCCGCCTCCACGGAAGAGACCGGACGTCTCTGGAGGAAGATGAAAGAACGCTCTGGAACATCATGGAAGCAGGACGTGTGCAGCCGAGCAGGGAAGCGGAGGAAGGCAGGCCCCGTGCCCCAGCCAAGCTGCCACCAGCACCGGAATCATCCGTGGTCCTGCACCTGCAGCAAGCATTGCTGGAAGTCAAAGAAGAAAATGCACGACTGAAAAAGATGATTTTGCCACAACCTGGATTTGAGGAGATCGAGAGACGCCGGCGTACCCTGGAGCAGCGGCGGCTGTGGGACGCGGTGATCTCTCCCTTCGATGACCCCCTACGTCTGGAGTTACCAAAACTTCTGCTGCCCAAGGCAAAGGAGCAACCGGAGGCTGCCCCCGAAAGTACCGATCCTGATCCCACCGGTGAAGCGGTGGAGGCGAAGGAGGTTGAGGAGGTACCGCCAGTTCCGGAACGCCCGCCGGCCAGGAGGCCGCAGCAGATGATCGATCCCCGACACCGGAGGGGTCCTGTCCGTCATTGCCAGACGTGGACTGGGACGAGATGGCGCGCCTGGATGACGTCGCCTATACCGCCCAGTGGGAATGTGAGTGGCAGCGTCGTGAGGAGAAACAACAACGCCAGCAGGAGGAAGAGCGGGAAGCTCAGCGCAACCGACAGCGGCAACATGCAGAGCTGATCGCGGACAAGGAGAGTGTCCGTCGAGAAAAAGGTACTCTGAGGGAACCGCGGCGGCAGGGGTGTGTGACAGAGTTCCAGCTCCGAAAGGGCTGGGGCTTTATCAGAGAACCGGGCCTCTACCCAGGGGTCTTTGTCAGCAGACGTGATGTAGAATCCCACCTACCGCAAGGTCATCCCGGGAGGGACTTAGTTAATGGAGACATTGTTACATATACACGACACTGGGGTATGAAGGGATGGTATGCCCTTAATGTCACAATCGTCCGTGACCCCGTCCCCGACGCTGGTAACGTCACCACTACCGCAGCGTCCCCGTCTCCAGCTCAAACAGCATTCGGCCGTGCCCCAGCATCGCCCCCTGCAGGTATCTCGCAAATAGAAGCAACACCTGTATACTCTCCACTAACTCGTTATTCTTCTACATCGCAACTTGCGACCCAGTCTCCATCGCAATCTATGACACGATCAATATCGCTAACTGTAACGCAAATTGAAACGCAATCGGTGTCTTGCAAGGAGAAAGTACCCGTTGCGCCCCTAGAGGTTCGCACGAGAACTGTGGCGACCCAGACCCAATAGCAGCGCACGACTTGTTAGTAATGGGATCTAGGGACCATCACATTGTTCCAGCCCCCGGGTGGAAGATGTCACGGTGGCTCAGTGGATAGCACTACAGCCTTGCAGCGCTGGAGTCCTGGGTTCGAATCCCACCTAGGACAACATCTGCAAGGAGTTTGTATGTTCTCCCCGTGTTTGCGTGGTTTCCTCCGGGTACTCCGGTTTCCTCCCACACTCAAAAACATACTGATAGGGAATCTAGATTGTGAGCCCCATCGGGGACAGCGACGATAATGTGTGCAAAACTGTAAAGCGCTGCGGAATCTGTTAGCGCTATATAAAAATAAAGATTATTATTATTATTAAGTCAAGAGAATGTGAAGAACGGTAGGACCCAGACAGGGTTTACCGCAACTAAGAAGATGTACATAAGTTTTATAAAAGTGAAAATGTTTTGCACAAGTTAAATGTGTATATAACGTATATATATATTGCCAAAAGTAGAATGCCCGGCTGGGTAATCAGATAAAAAAAAGTTTTTGCACTTTATTGTGATTTGATATAATGTGTCTTTTCTTATTATGGACTTCGAGGCTGAGGACTGTGCCAGCCCAGAACTGTATCTTGTAAATAGTTGCACCTTGTGCCTTATCTTGGTTTTACATAAAACCACCACAACTACCTCTGAATAATAAAACCCGTGTGGTGTGGCACTGAGTGAGGTCTGCATTCGGATGTCCTGCAGCCCACCCAGGACCCACGTTGAAGGTTTGGTGCGGGTCCTTCACAAGCATATTGTCTATTTATATGAAAATGTTATTTAATATTTGTACATTTCTATATATAATGTTTTGTTTGCAACGTTCAAGACATCCTTACCTCCCGGATGGGACGAATTAATGTTTAATGTTGATGTTTAATGCATAAACAAAATTGTCTCTTTGTATTTTACAGCCCGGGAGTGCTGTCTTTTACCATGGGGGAATGTGTAGCCCTGGTGTGAAGGCACACGCAGTACCCTGGAGAATGTGTGGAGAGATAGCAGTTTAATGCTCTATACCCATTCACTCAATATACACTAGACACACCCTTAGGGTAGTGTAGTGACTCGTAGGGAGTGGTCAGTGTAGATTCGTTGAGTGATTTAGTAGTCAGTTTCCTGTCTTCGGACAGAGCAGACGTGTGGAGTCTAGCTGGGACTTGGAGGGAGGAAGCAGTCCAGCTTGGTTCTATCAGCAGTTCAGCAAGTGGAGGCCAGTAAGGGCGAGATATAGATCACCTCAGCCTGGTCAGAGCTGTACCTCACTGAAGACATTGATAAAGAAGGAAGAGTTTAGTACAGAAATACTTCAGTCTCCTGTCTCAAGGACAGTGAAGGTTCAGAGACGTGCTCCTGCCTAAAAGATTACTGAGAGTCTGGCAACTAACTCTGAAGGAAGAAAAGAAGGGAGTGATTATATGACTTTTTGCAAGTGTGAGTGTTTATGCTACAAGCGCGGACAAGGCGAAAGGCACAGTGGAAGGAATATTTAAAAGTGCTTTTGGATTGGAGAAGTCCTGCACATTGTTACCGGTCACTGGGGACCGAAGGATCACTATAGTTTCAAGCTTAGTGGTAAGAAAACCAGAGGCTTATCGGACCTTAGGTTGCGGCAAGCAGCCCCTAAATAGTCGGTACGTAACTGGGGTCAGGGGGAGTGAGGACCTTGAGTCTCTGCAGGACAAGATAGGAATTCAGCTCTCTCACAGGAAGGCTCCGACCACAAAACTGACTGGGCAGTACAGCTTGGAGAAGCTGGAGATTATAGAGGGAACTACGCTTCATGCTGGTTGTACTCATCATCATTTGAAAGAAAAGGAGGCCCCTAACTTGTCCAGCTGCTATCTCGAAATACATTCTCCTTGGATCAGCCTCCCTGGGACCTGCCTTACCATCTTACAAGTAAAGGTATGGAAAGACGCTGACCGTGTGAGATTGAGTTATTTAATTGCATGCCTGCACTACCCTATCATAACTATCGACCTGAGGGAAGAGTCCCACCTGTAGGGGACCCGACATCTAGCTGCCTCACCATCCCCTCAGAGATCTACAGCAGCGCTGGTACAAATTACCAGAAGACTACAGGTGGCGTCACGAACTGTATATATATATCCCCTGTAAATATACCCCCCAACATACGCCTGACCGCCAGGGCCACAGACCGAGCCACCGCTACCTGTGACAATCCCATAGACTTCTACGGGCTCGGCTCTGAGTACCCCATTGCCCTGGAAACCCACAATTGTGGTGCGTGGTCGAGACATGGTCTTTCACCTTGTCCGCACTTCAGGCAGCAGCCTGTCACCTCAATTTTGGCAATATACCTCACTTGCTTCAAGTGTCAGAATTCTCTTCACCCTTCCACCAAGCTCTGTCTCTCCACCAAGACTTTACAGAAGGCCTTTACTCTCCCTGACAATAAGGTGCTACAACATGAGCTCTCTTCACAGAGCAGCCTTATGGGCAGGCCCACTTTCAACCTCCAAAAATATTTATATAAGCAATTTCTTCCTGTAATGTAACCTCAGATGACACACTGAATTGAAAAGTGAACATGCCCCTATATAGAAGTTGCAGACTTGTCTAGGCAGCGTACCTCCTACCCACATCTGTTGCTTTCTATGACTGACCAAGAGTGGCAAAAAACTGGCCCTGAAGTTAATTGGTTTGGATTACGTCTACAGTGTGTATTTACACATCAACTGTGCATGCATGATACATATATCCTAACTCTCTATACTCCAGTACTACTAGGCACTGGCACCCCTGACTGCTCTCACACACGCCTTAACATTACCGCAAACACACATTATCAATCCTGTTTCAAACCCTATTTTATGCAGACCAAAAGTGTTTCCAGAGTTGAAACCTTCACTGAGCAAATATAAAGGGATGTCTACTCCCTGGACAACCCATTCTCATACCTCATGCTTGGCCCTGATAAAATAAAAAAGCTTATACTTACCTCCCGTTCCAGTGGTGTTGGCACTTGTGTTCCGGGGGCTCTCATGCAGTTGTTATGACATATGTGACTGGGGCACAATCAGCGCTGGGTCATTCGCCTTACCTTTGTATGATGTGAACATGAAGTGGAAGTCAGGGCTGAAGCTGCTCTCTCAATCCCTCTTCATGTTCAATTTGTACGAAAGTGGGGACAGTGATGCCTGTACAGATTGGGTGCCAGGCTCACATGTCATAACAACCACATGAGAGCCCCGGGAACGCAAGTGCCAACACCACTGGAACGGCTTTTTATTTTATCGGGCCCTAATGTGGGGTTATGACAAGGGGTTTTCCAAGTAGTGGACAATTTTTTTAAAGGGGTTTATCAGTTCTCAAACTACAAGTCTGCAGTCACTCTATGTGACTGCAGACTTTGACTTTTGAATCCTTACATTGCACCCACTGCTGTGAGGATTCTCCAGTGCCAGCGCCGAGAACAGGCAGTCATGTGACCGCAAGCATGCAATATGCATACTCCCCAGCCACATTCCGACTAGATGCAGCAGCCTCACTCAATGCAAGTGTTTTGAGCATGACCAGAAACAGTCAAGACGAAATGTGGCCAGGAGTATGCATATCGCATATTTGTATTCATATGACTGCCACTATCGGTGCTAACACCAGAGAATCCTCACAGTGAAAGCGATGTGAGGATTCACAAGTTTGTAGTCACATAGACTCATTACAAACTTGTAGTTTAACCCCTTTAATGGACTATATTAAGGATTGGGTATCAATGTTATTCCAGGAAAACCTTTTTACTTATTCATTCATTTTAATAACCGACTGCACAATATGACGGTGTTCACTCCGTATACCTTGCTGTTCGGGCGAAGGGGCCGAGAGATCACTGAGTTGGAATTGGATCCGGAGGAGTACTACCCATGGATGGGGGTGTCTTCCTGGGTTCGAGAGCACTGGCATCGACTGCAGACTCTCCCCCGGCTGGTACACACGAAGTTCAAAGAACTCAAGCATCATGAGGCGCCACCTATCTGAGGGACAGCTCTGAGACCTGGGGATCAGGTGCTAGTCTGGAATAAGTGGCCCCGGGGAAAACTGGAAAGCCGATGGGAGTGAACCCCGCATAGAGTGACACGACGAGTAGGCTTTGATGGTCCGGTGTATGAAGTTCAGCTTGAACGGGTAGAAGGAGCACCCACCCGAGTGGTCCACCATAGCATGTTTCGGCCCTGCCTGTCCAAAAGTGGAGAGAAGTCACCGAAAAATACTGAGGTAGCCACTTTAATGGTTCCAGACTTCGACGAAGAGGAAGGGGTGCCAGCTTTACCCCCAGACCACAATGCTTCGTCACTTCCCACTCCTGGAGAGGTGAGTGCTGAGTTACCAATGCTTGAAGCTACAGAAGTGTCGAGCCCACTGGACCAGAGTAGCTCTCCACCTCCCATTAGTTAGCACGGATTGCGACGATCAGAGCAAACCATAACTGGAGTGCCTCCCACCCGTCATGAGCAAGATCAATTCATTTGGCAACGAATCATCCAAAAAGTTGAGAATTGTGAATGCCTAGTAAAGAGCTCTCGCTGATGGAATTGCGAGTTGAAGGATAGCGTGGATGCAGAGGAGAAAACTGGGCTGTGGATGCTGACAGGGCTCCAGGTCTGGATCTGCTGGGGCAGAACCTACTGTTGCCGGAGTGGAAGGAGATTGGAGATGGAGCAAACCCTTAACCTGTGTAGAAGGGATGTGGCGAGCCAGGGAGGTATAAAAGGGTTTGCGCGGGAAAGAAGGGGGCTTCCTGCCAGAGAGAGGAGTCAGAGAGGACCAGGTGCAGTGTATGGGAGGGACAGGACTGTAGTCGTGACCTGGATTACTGCAACATCCATGTCCAGTCCTTCCCCTACATGAAACTGTATTCTTCCCTCCGGCATACCTGCATCTCCAAGTTCAGCTCCTCCTGGGCACTACCAGGAGAAGACGGTGCCTCTTTCAGGCGACCCCCAGTAATGGAGACACAGTCCAGAATAACTTGAACATACTCTTTACTTAACTCTTCACACGTTACATCCACAGTTGGCACAACAGGTGTTTCACTTGTTTCCTCGTCTTTCCCTGCTTTGCTGTCACTTTTGTGCAGTACACGCCCGGACCGGACCGTCCTAGACTGCTCCCCAGTTCCTTCCAGGCCTGACCTCGCAATAATGACATTTCCTTCAGCCTGCTTCACCCCACAACTGAATTAATCAATCACTACATTTGGTGGCCCCCGGTGAAGCATCCGGCCTGTCTGTACTAAACTCGTTCAAGCTCCAGCTTCCTTCACTTCCTTGGTCCAGCCAACTTCTGTCCTAAAAGCATTGGCCCAGGCGGTAAGACGCCACATCTTTCTTCTCTCTATAGGCCCACTGCGAGACAATGTAGCGGCTGTGGGTAATGTGGGTTACTGTCCTTAAACGTTGCGTGGCTGCCCGTTGTCCGGGCCTAAGACCTTGTGGAAACTTGGGCACACTGGCCCCGTCTGAACTAATCTAACTAAAACCTTCTTACTACCCGGCAGCCCCTCCTACACTTAACCCTATGTAAACCTCCTATCAGCTATACCTACTAAGGCCCACTAGTATTCCACCACTAACAATCCAAAATAAAAAAACAACAATATACCCATACCTGTCCGCCGTACAGTCAAGTCCCACGCCGCAATCCATCTGAAGGGGTTAAATAGTTTACAACTGGGAGCGGTGCTAATGCAACTGGCCCAGCTGTAAACCACTGAGGAATGAAGGAAAAGCTGCCTGCACAGCCTCCCCGCCTAACCGGAGATGAGGTGATTAGCCTGGGAAAGTTTCTGAACATTTTCCCATGCTGTCAGTTCACCGCAGGTCAGGCAGGGAATATGCGCAGCCTCAGTGAGTACCGCTGACTTCCCACCGACAATTGAATTATCAGCTATTCTGCTATCTTGTATGAAATATAAATATATATATGTGTCTCACTGACATATATATATATACAAATATATATATAGACTGTATATATGTTTTCACGAATATTTGAGGCCATGGATCCATTATATGTCCATTTTGCAAGCCCGACGAGAAATTCTCGCCATACGGATGCCATACGGATGTCACACGGATACTTTGATGAGGAGAAATCCCATCCTCGCATTGCACACGGATGACATACGGATCACTGTTCAGGGAACATTTGTGCGATTCTCATCCGTGAAAAATGGACCAATTTTTTATACGTTGTGTGTGACTCCAGCCTCATACAGCTTTTCTCAGATTGTATATTATGTACATTATCAACAACAAGTCTCTAATGTATTTTAGAATAAGAATTGTCCAGACGTAAATATCAAACACCGCTTGGATATACTGTAAATGCTTAGCTCTAATTCTTCATTTACCCGATTCCACATTATATGCTGTTCCTAAGTATTTTTCTCAGAAGTGCTTATTAAACTATTTCCTGGGCTTCCTTTCCAACACTTGGACAATTGTAGATACATTTGGAGACTATTGTAGATGCCGATGTCTCGGCAGATAATAGAAACGGACAATGAAACTGTTTAGACATTTAATAAAAACTAGATGAGAAGTGAGGGAGACAAAACTGGGAAGTGATGAACAGTATTTAGAGTCTGCCCAAAGTGATGTTTCCAGGAATTTTTTCATGGTGCCAGGGTCAGCACAACAGATGTGAAGTCATTACACCCAGCACAATCGCTGTACCGTGGAAGCGATGTCAAGCAATTTTGAGGAAAAGTCAGAATATTATAAAAATTACTTTCTTAAACCGCATTTAGTTGACTGCATACTAGTGAGGATTCTCCAATGCCAGCCTCAGGAGTGGGCAGTCATGTAACTGCAAATATGTGATTTGCCACAATCCAGTCTAAGGAGAAGACCCGGACCAGGCCTACCTACTCCGTGACAGATCGGAACTGTCAGGGCTGTCACTCAGGTTCCACGGGAGAAAGCTTAAGGCCCCTGACCATCCTCTGCACTTATGAGTAGGGGGCATGGCTAAGGAAAAACGGCCACATCGCACGGGAAATCAGTTAGTTGCCATGGAAAGGTGCAGCGTGCAGGAGGGCAGTGTGAAGGCTTCTGTGAAAAAGCCAATTGCCAGAGAGGGCAGTGAGTGGTTTTCCCTTTGTACCTGACTCGTTCATTGTCCCTGTACACTGACAGGGTGAAATACTGTGCACTGTCCGGCTAGTCGATTCCTGATACTCCGATCACCGACCAGACCACAAGGAATCACCGCCGCGGCCAGGGCCCAGGGCACCATCTTTACAAGGATCATGCTGGACCCCTTACGTACCACTACTTTGGCGCCAACGTCCACATCCTGAACTAACCGCATTCTGAAGTCGTCTGACTGATTAGTTTGCTAGTTTTGAACTTCCTTCCCTATTCTTCACACCCGTTTCCCCTGGGTTACATACCCTGTGTTCCTTTATACTGTTTTCCCTGTTTTCTCCCTGCGATGAGTATACCTGTTAAATTAAACCCCACGTTAACCCATGCTCTGTCTCCGACCCGTTACTGCATCTTAGGATCTGCTCACACTTGGTGTATTCAGCAGGATGCAGTCTACTGGCACGGAGGGGGCAGACCAAGCGTCTGGGCAGAGTCCTAGTTCCAGCATTTCTCTAGGGGCAATGTTAAAGAACCTACCTAAATTTAATTGGAGTAGCACCATGCTGTGGAGCTGGACTGAACGTATTAACGGGATGATGAGAATGCACTCTATGATACCTGCCCTACAGGCGGAGGTCGCCATGATGGCCCTGGAAGGGAAGGTGAGGGATTCAGTGATGCTACAGCCCCCCAGACAGCAGGATATGCTTGACAAGGTGTTACGTATACTAGAGGTTACACATGGGGACCTCACAGATGTAGGAGAGCTGCGCATGCGACTGTTTAGCCGGATTCCAAAAGAAGGGGAGTCGGTGACACAGTTCATGAACGTATTGCAGGAAATACACACTGCCATATACTGGAAAGACGGTGTGGGGGTATGGTCGATTGACGTGATGCTACGTGATCAGCTAGTGACCAGGTTGAGAGATACGCTGCTGAAACAGGCACTGCGGGAGCACTTGCGTGTGAACCCACACATGACTTTTACAGTAGTTGGAAGTGAGGCGTGTGTGTGAGCAAGAACAGGGGTGACAGTTCCGGTGGTGATAGTCCGGACCGGAGAGGTGGCCGTGAATGCCGTGGCTGCGTCTGGATGGGAGGAAGATTTGTGGAGAGAAATCCAAGAAATGAGGGAAGACTTGACAGAAACTAAAAAGAAGGTGACCTCGCTGAGCTCATCTGGGAGCAGAGCTTTCTCAGAACCGCGACGGGATGTAAGAGTGTCTAGACAGGAGGAACTTCCTACCTGCTTCCTCTGTAGAAAGCTGGGGCACATGGCCCGGATGTGCCCACAACGGGGGCGACCTCTCCAGCGCCGCCCGGAGCCAGAACAGCCAGTAAGAAGAACCAGAAGTCCCACTAATTTAGTTTCAATGTGTCCGTTATTCTGGGCCGAAATAGATGGACGGCCATACGCTGTCTGGTAGATACCGGCTCCCAAGTAAACACGATGCCCGAGAAGTATTTCAGAAACCATTTCCCTGAAGCGATGAGGCCTGAGTGGGGAGAGGTGATAAGGTTGACTGCCGCCAATCAGCTCCCAATTCCCGTCGCAGGGTTGGCACGGATGCAAATTAAAATCTGCAGCAAAGACTTGGGCTGCAGAAGTGTGGTACTGACTTCGGGTGACACTGAGCATGGATATATGAACACAACAAAGAAAAAGGAGTTCCATACAAAAAATGTATATAAAAAAATGTAAATTTTATTACATGCACATCAGCATCATAGTAATCCAATACATACAGGAAAAACCCTACTAGTTAAAACATTATTTGTTGATATATATATAGGCCCGGGGCAATAAGGGAACCGCAATACTAAACAATCAAGTTCTCATAATGTGAAAAAAATATATATATACCACATAGTGAACAAATAGTAACCAAAAATAAAAAATTAAAAAAGTAATAAAATAAAATAAAATTGAAAGAATGTAAAATAATAATGACGATAAATTACACACTGTGAAAAATCATAAATGTACATCCACGTAAGATAACACAGTGCATAAACAAATGTGTACAAAAAAATGTATATATATAATAGTGCTGGTGAAATACCAACAGTGACCTTAAACACACATTAGAGCGTCACACAAAAGAAACAGAGAATGATTATTGCGAATAAAATATAAGTGCCTCAGTGCTTACCCATATTTTGCAGTGCCCGAGTGCCCAAAGGCCAAGTCAGAACCCTTAGCACTGTAGCAGTAGAAACTCATTCAATGTCGGAACCCCCATGGCAAAGAAAAGGGCAAAGAACCTTAGCACAAATGCAGGCTGAACTAACAGAGCTCACACCGTAGCAGATACAGCAGGTGGAAGATGTACTCGGACGCTATCAAGACGTATTTGCTCGTCATGAGGATGATTTTGGCTGTACCACTGCAATTGCTCACAAGATCCCAACGGGTAATGCTGCTCCCATAAGAGAAAGCTACCGTCAAACTCCTAATTCCTCCACAGCTGTACCAGAAGGTGAAAGGAATGCTCTCACAGATGTTACAGAATGATGTCATCCTGGAAAGTCAAAGCCCATGGGCTGATCCTATAGTCCTAGTATGAAAAAAAGACAGCACTCTGAGATTTTGTGTGGACTATTGCAAGTTAAATGCCTGCATTGTGCGGGATTTGTACCTGCTACCCCAGATTGAAGAGTCCTTATCCGCCCTGGGACAAGCGAGATACTTCTATACCCTAGATCTGGCCAGTGGTTATTGGCAAGTGCCGATACACGACCGAGCAAAGACGGCCTTCCTATGTATTACCTATGGGCATATTTGAGTTTAATAGAATGCCGTTCGGGCTGGCCAATGCTCCTGGAACTTTTCAGCGACTGATGGAGAGGTGCTTGGGTGACCTGAACTTCAAAGCCATTTTGATCTATCTAGATGATAAAATTGTCTATGCCGCCACGTTCAAAAAACACCTGCAGCATTTGGAGCAAGTACTAAGCCGGCTCCAGAGACATGGACTGAAGGTAAAAGCATCCAAGTGCCATTTGTTCCGCACCAAAATCGAATACCTAGGACATGTGGTCTTTGCGGAAGGAGTACCGTATTTTTCGGACTATATGACACAGCGGACCATAAGACTCACCCCAAATTTTCAGAAGGAAAATAGGGGAAAAAAATATATTGTGTCAAATGGGGTCCGACTTACAGTCCGAATTCAGCTTACCAGCGAAGGGATCAGCACAGGTAGAGGAGTGGTCACAGGGGTCGTTCGGTGGTCCAGGCTGGTGCGGTGGTGGTGCTCTGTGTTGCAGGGGTGCTCTTTGGGGTGGCTGTGTCCATGCGGTGGCTGTGCTCTGTGGGGTGGCTGTGCTCTGTGGGTTGGCTGTGCTCTGTGGGGTCGCAATATACTTACAAATCCCGTCGCGGTGGTCCCAATACAGCCTCCCTGTGCTCTGTGGTGCGGTGGTGTTGGGGCTCTGTAGTGTGGCTGCAGCGTAGCTCTGTGCTGCATGGGGGGCTCCACCGGCATTTCGTCAAAGCCCGAAAGCCCCCTGCAGCTCTGTTGCTGCGACGCGGAGGCCTCCGGAAAGATGGCCGCCAGGGGCCTCCGAAAATATGGCCTCTAGGGGCGGTGCATGCTCTGATTCAGATCTCAGCAACGTTGCCGAGATTTGAATTTGAATATGCGCGGCCATCTTTCTGGAGGCCACCACGTTGCAGCAACGGAGCTGCGGGGGCTTTCGGGCTATGACGAAATGCCGGCGGAGAACCCCTACACAGCACAGAGCCCTGCTGCAGCCACACTACAGAGCCCCGACACCGCCGCACCACAGAGCATAGGGAGGCTGCATCGGGACCGCCGCTGCCACCGGATTTGTAAGTATATTGCAACCATGAGACGCACCCCCATTTTCCCCAAAAAATTTTTGTGAAAAAAGTGTGTCTTATGGTCCAAAAAATACGGTATGTCCGTCCCATGAAAAGATTGCAGCATTGCAAAGACTGTCAAGGATGTCCGGGCTTTTCTGGAAATAACCGGGTACTATCGACGGTTCGTGAAAGACTTCACTTGCATCTTGAATCTGTTATTAGAGCTGCTGAGAGGAGTTCTGTCTGTAGCCAAAAACGGGTAATCCAGTGGGGAGAACGGCAGGAGAAAGCATGTCAAGCCTTGAAAGTGGCTTTAACAAAAGCACCTGTCCTGGCCTACGCTGACTTCTCTTGGCCCTTCTTTCTACATACTGATGGAAGCTTGCATGGACTAGGAGCTGTGTTGTCGCAGGTTCAGGACGGGAAGGAGCAAGTGATTACTTACATGAGTCGTTCTCTTCATGAATCCGAACGGAATCCGTACAACTACAGTTCGTCCAAGTTGGAGCTGCTGGCGTTAGTGTGGGCTATGACGGAGAGGTTCGTGGAATACCTGTTTAGGGGCCATGGAACAACGGTGGGTGACAAGAATGGCTAAATACCGGTATAAGATCGCCTACAGAAGGGGAGCTGAAAACACTCACGCGGATGCGTTGTCCAGAGTGACACATGATAGGCCTGGTCCTAGCCGAGACAAAGAACTTGAGGCTGAAGAGGTCCCTGAGTTCCGGAGTCCTGCCAGGACGTTGGCAGCCACGCAGAAACATGTACAAGCGGAGCCCCAGGAAAATGTGTTGGGACAGCCTCGGGATGAGTGGGTGCGGATTCAACAGGAAGATGGAGAGTTTGCACAAATTCGGCAGTGGGTGGCCTGCAAACATCTGCCTAGCAAGAATGACAGGGAGACACTGTCTCCTGGGGCTCTACAAATTCTTTAACAATGGGCGAGATTACACCTAAAGAATGGACTGTTGTGCAGGAAAATTCAACTACAGTGAGCCCTATCCATCACTTGGCAGGTGGTGGTTCCCAAGGCCCTGTTGCACAAAGTGGCTGTGGAGGCACACAAAAAAGGAGCGCATTTTGGTCGAGAGAAGACCTATCAATGGCTACAGAAATTAGTTTATCATCCCTTACTGATGTTGAAGGTAGAAGAAGTGTGTCAACATTGTAGAAATGGTGGTGGAGTCAGCATAGTCCTGTCCCCACAATGCACTTTCCAGGTCATCCCTCCAGTTGCATCACTCTCATTCCCTTCTTTTGAGGTCCACACCATTAGGCTCTTCCGTCCCCTCTCCCTCAGAGTAGCCATTATATACTGGCCCCAGGTTCACCCACCCACTTCCTTGACCACTTCATGTCCTCAGAACTACCAACCCTTATCCTGGGAGACTTCAACATCCCCATTAACAGCCCCACTTCCACATCTTCATCCCAGCTTCTATCACTAACCACTTCTCTAGGACTCTCACAGCTTTCAACCTCTGAGATACACAAGGACGGTAACACCCTTGACCTGGTCTTTGTCCGGCTCTATTCAATTTCCCACCTAAATAACTCACCGCTTCCCCTCTCTGACTACAACATTCTCTCCTTCATGCTCACAAATCCTCAGCCACCTCAGCACACTCCTACCTACCACACATTCAGAAATCTACAAGCCATTAACTCTCAGACACTTTCAGACTCCCTACATTCATCACTGTCCCCAATCTCCTCTTTTTCCTGTCCTAATCTGGCTGTTCATCACTACAAGGACACTCTTAGAAGCACCCTTGACCAAGTAGCACCCCTCATCCTCAGAGCTTCCAAACACAGAGTAAAACAGCCCTGGTTCACATCGCAAACTCAACTTCTCCAGCAATGCTCTAGGAGTGCTGAACGCCTATGGAGAAAAACCAACACACCAGAAGGCTTCATCCACTTCAAATTTATGTTAAGAACCTATAACGCTGCCCTTCACCTTGCCAAACAGACCTACTTCACCACTCTGATCTCCTCACTAGCCAACAACCCCAAGAAACGTTTTGACACCTTTCACTCCTGTCACGCTGTTACTGCATACAGGAGGTCTGGGGTCTATGCTGACCCTAAGCTGGGGTCCTGACTAATCCCTCTACCTGGAGGTACTGTTGATGGTACAGAGGTCCAGGCCGCCAGCGTAATCCCTACCTCCTGAGGATCCCTGAACCTCAGTGATCCAGTCCTGAGAAGGACCCTGATGACAACACCGGAGACTGCTAGGTATATGCCTAAACACAGTAATAAACGAACGAGACAGTACAAGGGGTAAACTAAAATCCACCTTGCATACAAAAGTCATACCACAGGAAACAGAGGGGACACCAACGGGTACGGAGATAAATGTTAAAGCGAGGAGGGGAAAAAAGACCACACAGGTACTCTTAACTTCAGCCTTCACCATACAACGATCCGCTCTGCTGGTCTGCATGAATGCTTTCACCTACACTTCCCCAGCAGACAGGCAGGTATTTGAAGGAAACCAATTACCACAACATTAATTGCAGCTGAGCGAGGCTGGTCTAGTCCAGCACAGAGAGAGGAAGAATTAACTCCCTCTCTGCCGAAAAACACCCAGCACCAGAAACTCAGCTGTGAGAAGTCAGGGTGTGCAATCGCGACGATCTTCGCAGCGACACACCCGTGACAGTACCCCCCCTTCTACGAGGGGCCTCCGGACCCTCAGGGCCGGGTTTATCTGGGTGAGTAGTGTGGAAGGCCCAAACCAATTCGTCTGCGTTAATATCCGACGCAGAAACCCACGTCCTCTCCTCAGGACCATACCCCATCCAATGAACAAGGTACTGAAGGGACCGGCGATTCAGACGTGAATCGATGACTCTCGACACCTGGAACTCCAAGTTACCATTGACCACCACAGGAGGAGGAGGTAAAGGTGAAGGTATCACCGGCGCCACATACCTCTTAAGCAACGATCTGTGGAACACATTATGAATTTTAAATGTAGGAGGGAGGTCAAGACGGAATGCAACCGGATTAATTATAGCACTGATCTTGTATGGCCCGATGAACCTGGGACCCAGTTTCCAGGAGGGAACCTTAAGTTTTATATTTTTGGTAGACAACCATACCAGATCGTTCACACTTAGGTCCGGACCAGACACTCTCCTCCTATCAGCCATACGTTTGTATCGGTTCCCCATAGTACTCAGATTATTCAGCACTCCTCTCCACACTGAAGCAAGTGACGACGAAAATCGTTCCTCCTCAGGAACCCCAGAAGAGCCCCCCCTATTGAAAGTACAAAACTGGGGGTGAAAACCATATGCCCCAAAAAACGGGGACTTACCAGTGGACTCGCTCCGCCTATTATTTAGAGCAAATTCCACCAGAGGCAAGAAAGAAGCCCAGTCCTCCTGGTTCTCTGACACAAAACACCGGAGATTAGAGTTGAGCGATACTTTCCGATATACTAAAGTATCGGAATCGGAATGGTATCGCCGATATCACTAAAATATCGGCGATACCCGATACCGATACCGGAAGTCCCATGTAAGTCTATGGGAACAAAATATCGCAACTAAAAAAACCCCATTCTTTCCTTGTAAACACTAAATATACACACATAGAATACATATATATATATATATATACATGTCATTGTGACATATATATATACATATATGTATAGTTTATACACTTCTACATAGTAAAATATCCTTTGATTCAATTGCCGGGTAAAGCCGGCTTCAGTGAAAAGACAGAAGCACCCGACATGAAATGACACTTGGTGTACATAGGGTTAAACATTTCTTTTCATGTCCTTTGCTATCTAATTTGCACAAACAATTAAATCAGACTATGTGTGCAAAATTTCACACCTGTAGGGGTTAATTAAAGGTGTAAATTCGTTGTAAAAAAACGGACTTTTTTGCTACGAATTTACACCTTTAATTAACCCCTAGAGGTGTGAAATTTTGCACACATAGTCTGATTTAATTGTTTGTGCAAATTAGATAGCAAAGGACATGAAAAGACATGGTTAACCCTATGTACACCAAGTGTCATTTCATGTCGGGTCACCCGACATGAAATGACACTTGGTGTACATAGGGTTAAACATTTCTTTTCATGTCCTTTGCTATCTAATTTGCACAAACAATTAAATCAGACTATGTGTGCAAAATTTCACACCTGTAGGGGTTAATTAAAGGTGTAAATTCGTTGTAAAAAAAACGGACTTTTTTGCTACGAATTTACACCTTTAATTAACCCCTAGAGGTGTGAAATTTTGCACACATAGTCTGATTTAATTGTTTGTGCAAATTAGATAGCAAAGGACATGAAAAGACATGGTTAACCCTATGTACACCAAGTGTCATTTCATGTCGGGTTCTGCATTTTCACAAAAGCCGGCAATTGAATTAGCGGCTATTATACTATGTAGAAGTGTATGAACTACAAATATAAATATATATATATATGTGTCACAAATTCAATGACATGTATATATATATATGAGGTGTAAAATTGCTGAAAAAAAAATGCGTGGGCTCCGCCCTATTTTCGCAACCAGACAGACAAAGCCAGTGAGTGGGGGCAGATAATAATAGCCCAGAGAGGGACCATTATTTTTGCCCCCCCCGGCTACTAACATCTGCCCCCAGACACCCCAGGAAAGACAAATCTATAATTAGATTCGCCCTTTCTGGCACTTTGCCCGTCTATTCCCATTGCCCTGTAGCGGTGGCGAATGGGTTAATATGGGGTTAAAGCCACCTTGCTATTGAAAGGTGACCTTAAGCCAGGTTAATAATTGAGAGCTGTCAATTAGACAACTATCAATTATTAATCCTATTGCATGAAATAAAAATAAAACACACACACTTTAATTAAAAATCATTTTAATGAAATAAAGACACATGTTTTTGACCATCTTTTATTTTACTGCAAAAACCATTTCCTGTAATAAAAATAAAATAAAAAAAGCAAAATTATTCTTACCTATCCCATGCACAGTCAGGTCCCACGGTGTAATCCTTCAGAAAGGGTTAATGTTTACTGCAGGGACCGCAGCTAATGCTGCAGCCTCACAGTAAACCCCAAATGAATGAGTTCCTCTCCTGCCTGACAGGAGAGTAAAGGCTGGGTGTCACATAACGATACACCAGCGATCCCGACAACGATATGCACTTGTCAGGATCGCTGGTGTATCGCTACATGATCGCTGCTGAGCTGCCAAACAGGCAGCTCAGGCAGCGATCTGGGACAGCGACACTGCGGGTAACATCGCTTAAGGGCCCGTCTCACATAGCGATATCGCTACCGAGATCGCTGCTGAGTCACTAGTTTTGTGACGCAGCAGCGAGCTCACCAGCGATATCGCTGTGTGTGACATTCAGCGACGATCAGCCCCCCTGCCGGGTATCGCTGATCGTCGCAGAAATGTCAGGACCTTTTTTTGATCGCTGGTTTCCCTCTGACAGGCACGCATCGCTGCGTGTGACAGGCGGGAAACCAGCGATCAAAGGTCCTGACATTTCAGCGACGATCAGCGATACCCGGCAGGGGGGCTGATCGTCGCTGAATGTCACACACAGCGATATCGCTGGTGAGCTCGCTGCTGCGTCACAAAACTAGTGACTCAGCAGCGATCTCGGTAGCGATATCGCTATGTGAGACGGGCCCTTAAGTGGAAAGCTTAATTGATTGCTTTCCACTTTCACTTCAGGTCAGCCAGGGACACAATCAGTGACGTCAGAGGGAACTGATTAACAAAAATAGGGGTTCCCTTAGAAAAAAAAATGGCGTGGGGTCCCCCCTATTTTTGTTAACCAGCCAGATGAAGCAGACCGCTGAGGCCTGGATTTTCAGGCTGTTAAGGAGCCAAGATCCATGGACCTTGCCAGCCTGATAATACCAGGCCACAGCAGTCTGCATATCTTGGCTGATTAACAAAAATAGGGGATCCCCTCGAAAAAAATTGGCGTGGGGTCCCCCCTATTTTTGTTAACCAGCCAGATGAAGCAGACCGCTGAGGCCTGGATTTTCAGGCTGTTAAGGAGCCAAGATCCATGGACCTTGCCAGCCTGATAATACCAGGCCACAGCAGTCTGCATATCTTGGCTGATTAACAAAATAGGGGATCCCCTCGAAAAAAATTGGCGTGGGGTCCCCCCTATTTTTGTTAACCAGCCAGATGAAGCAGACCGCTGAGGCCTGGATTTTCAGGCTGTTAAGGAGCCAAGATCCATGGACCTTGCCAGCCTGATAATACCAGGCCACAGCAGTCTGCATATCTTGGCTGATTAACAAAAATAGGGGATCCCCTCGAAAAAAATTAGCGTGGGGTCCCCCCTATTTTTGTTAACCAGCCAGATGAAGCAGACCGCTGAGGCCTGGTTTTTCAGGCTGGTAAGGATCCAATATCCATGGACCTTGCAAGCCTGATAATACCAGGCCACAGCAGTCTGCTTAGCTTGGCTGGTTAACAAAAATAGGGGATCCCCTCGAAAAAAAAACGGCGTGGGGATCCCCCCTATTTTTGTTAACCAGCCAAGTAAAATGCAGACTGCTGCGGCCTGGTATTAAAAGACTGTCAAGGCCCATGGATTTTGGCCCTCAACAGCCTGATAATACCAGGCTACAGCAGCCCCACATTTGGCGCATCAAAAGATGTGCCAATTGTGGCACTTTACCCGGCTCTTCCCACTTGCCCTGTAGCGGTGGCAAGCGGGGTAATAAGGGGTTATTGTCACCGTTGATTGCACGGTGACAATAAGCCCGGTTAATAATGGAGAGGTGTCAATAAGACACCGATCCATTATTAATCCCAAAGTTATTAAATGTGTAAAAAAAAGACAAAGCAAGAAAAAAGTATTTTAATGAAATAAAAGAGACAACACAGTTTTCATTTCTTTTATTATACACTCATTCCTGCGACGCCATCGATCTCCTGTAAAAAAAGAAAAAAAACAAACCAACAGTATACCACCTGTCCGACGCAGTCCATAACGACAGTCCCACGACGATCCAGCTCTGCTACATCGCAATGACAGGCAGAGCCTGTCATTGCAACGCAGCACAGCTGATTACCTGCTTCCCCGGCGGTGACGTCATCGGACTGACTGCTTTACGGCCGGGATTACCCAGCAGTCACTGCAGTTATCGCGAGAAACTGCATGTGACCGCCGGGGAGAAGAGGATGGCGGCCATGAAGCAGTCCAGGACGTGACCGCCGGAGATCTTCTGCCAGGTAAGTGCCGCTGACTCCTGACAGACCCGACAGACGGACACTGACAGTGACAGTGACATCCCGATTCCGGTATCCGATAAGACGAAAATATCGGAACTCGGAATCGGAATTCCGATACAGCTAATATCGGCCGATACCCGATATTTGCAGTATCGGAATGCTCAACACTACCGGAGATATGTCTCCAAGCTCTGGTTCAGACGCTCTGTCTGACCATTGGTCTGCGGGTGAAAAGCCGATGAAAATGACAACTGCATCCCCCGCCGTGTACAAAATGCTATCCAGAATTTGGACACAAACTGAGACCCCCGATCCGACACCACATCGGAGGGTACCCCGTGAAGCCTTACAATCTCCCCAATAAACACCTGCGCAAGAGTTTTAGCATTAGGAAGAGCAGGAAGAGCGATAAAATGTGCCATCTTGCTGAACCTGTCCACTACAACGAGTATGACTGTTTTACCCGAAGATGGCGGGAGGTCCGTAATGAAGTCCATAGACAGATGAGTCCACGGACGCTCCGGGATCTTCAAAGGTAAGAGGGTCCCAGACGGACGGGTATGTGGGGTCTTAGAGCGCGCACAAACCTCGCAGGACGCGACAAAAGTTACCACCTCCCTATGTAAGTTAGGCCACCAAAACCGGCGCGAGAGGAGATCCTCAGTTGCTTTACTCCCTGGGTGTCCTGCCAAAGCTGAATTATGGTGTGCCTCGATCACCTTTTGTCGCAACTGATTTGGAACAAACAGTCTCCCTGGAGGTCCTACAGGGGCGTCCCCCTGAGCCTCCAATACCTCCTCCTCAAGCTCAGAGCATACTGCCGACACCACCACCCCCTCCTGAAGGACCGGAACCGGGTCCTCCGTATTCCCAGCCCCTGGGAAACAGCGAGATAAGGCATCCGCCTTAACATTTTTTGAGCCAGGACGATATGTGACGACAAAATTAAACCTGGTAAAAAACAACGACCACCTAGCTTGTCTGGGATTCAGACTTTTAGCGGACTCTAAATATAGCAGGTTTTTGTGATCGGTAATGACGGTGACCGTGTGGACTGCCCCCTCCAAAAAATGACGCCACTCCTCAAAAGCCAACTTAATGGCCAAGAGTTCCCTATTGCCGACATCATAATTCCTCTCAGCGGACGACAATTTTTTAGAGAAGAAGGCGCACGGATGCCATTTACCAGGGGACGAACCTTGTGACAATACTGCTCCCACCCCTACCTCGGAAGCGTCCACCTCAACAATGAACGGCTGTGACGCATCAGGTTGAATAAGTATGGGTGCTGAAGCAAAACATTTTTTCAAAGAGGAAAACGCTTGACAAGCCTTGTCAGACCACTTTGAAAAATCCGTCCCTTTTTTAGTCATGTCTGTGAGAGGTTTAACTATGGACGAAAAATTACGAATGAACTTCGGGTAGTAGTTAGCAAACCCCAGGAAACGTTGTAATGCCTTAAGATCCTCTGGCAGATCCCACTCAAGAACTGCCCGCACTTTCCCAGGGTCCATACGAAAACCGGATGCTGACACCAGGAACCCTAAAAACTGAAGTTCCTGTACGGCGAACACACACTTCTCCCATTTGGCGTACAGTTTATTATCCCGCAAGATCTGTAACACCTGCCTAACATGCTCCTGATGAGACACAAGATCCGGCGAGTAAATTAAGATATCATCCAGATATATGACCACAAACTGTCCCATTAGGTGGCGAAAGATGTCATTTACAAAGTGTTGAAACACCGCCGGGGCAATACTCAGACCAAATGGCATGACAAGGTTCTCATAATGCCCCTCCGGAGTGTTAAACGCCGTCTTCCACTCATCCCCCTCCTTCATCCTAATCAGATTGTACGCCCCCCTGAGATCCAACTTAGAGAACCATTTGGCACCCACGATCTGATTGAAGAGATCGGGAATAAGTGGGAGCGGATACGGATCTCGGACCGTAATCCGATTAAGCTCACGGAAATCCAGGCAAGGGCGTAGGCCTCCATCTTTTTTTTTCACAAAGAAGAACCCCGCGGCCACCGGGGAAGATGAAGGTCTAATATGCCCCTTAGCCAGACTCTCTGAAATATAATCCTTCATGGCCTGTCTCTCAGGACCAGAAAGGTTATACAACCTAGATTTCGGTAACTTGGCCCCAGGGAGCAAGTTAACAGAACAGTCATACTCGCGATGAGGAGGTAGTTCTTGACACCCTTTCTCCGAGAATACATCCTCAAAGTCCACCAGAAATGGAGGTAAGGCCCTAGGAGCGACCGCCCCAATGACCGTATTCATGCAGTTTTTATTACAGAATTCACTCCATTGGCTTATCTCTCTGGATTGCCAATCAATAACCGGGTTATGCTTAGTTAACCAAGGAAGGCCCAGCACTATAGGAGTGGGAAGACCCTCCAACACATAACAAGACAACAGTTCTTTATGTAACGCCCCCACTTGAAGATCTATGTTATGCACTGCTTGCAAAAAACTTCCCTCACCGAGAGGTCTGGCGTCGATCGAGAATATGGGGACGGGTTTAGTCAACACACTCAATCGCATACCTTGAACCCGGGCAAAGCGAGCATCCACCAGGTTAGCCCGGACCCACTATCCAGAAGAATAGATATCCTCTCAGTTCTCGCACCCACCTCCACCTCCGCCGGTACGAGAAACTGAGACGAACTTAGGGACGAAATACTTACTCCCAGATTGCCGTCCACCACACAATCTGGGATCAATAGTTTTCCGGCGACTTCTCACTCTGCAAAGGACGGGATGGACACCCCCTAATAAAATGTCCCTTTTTTCCACAGAAGAAACAACCTCCTGTTTTGTGCGCCCCACCGATCCCCTCCCCCGGAATGATGTCCCTCCTAATTGCATAGGCTCCTCTGGACTGGCCAGGGGAAGCTCCATATAAGGGACCCTTGAGGAAGGTGGAGTCATCACAGGGGCAAGGTTACCCCGCACCTCTCCCGAAGACGTCTGTCAATACGAATAGCAAGGGCCATAGCGGCTTCCAGTGACATGGGAGGGTCATACTGTGCCAGCACATCCTTTAATTTGTCAGATAAACCTTGACAAAACTGGCTCCTAAGAGCCGGGTCATTCCAGTGGGTGTCCGTGGCCCACCTACGGAACTCCGAACAGAATTCCTCTGCCGGACGATCTCCCTGCTGGATCCTACGTAACTTAGATTCAGCAAGGGAGACCCGATCCGGGTCATCATACACAAGACCCAGAGCCGTAAAAAACCCATCCACTGACTGGAGAGCTGGGGAGCTCGGGGGAAGAGCGAACGCCCAGGATTGGGGGTCTCCCTGTAGGAGCGAGATGACAATCCCCACCCTTTGCTCCTCACTCCCAGATGACCGAGGTCGCAGCCGAAAGAACAATTTACATGCCTCCCGGAAAGCAAAAAACTTGTCCCGCCCCCCAGTGAATCTGTCAGGGAGAGCTACTTTAGGTTCAGGTCCGGCCTGCTCCGGGGGGTACAAAACCTTGGACTTAACGTCCGCCAGCTCCATGGACAAACTCTGCAACTGCCGAGCTAGACTGACTACTGGATCCATGGTGACTGGAGAAAATCTTTAGTGGTCGGTGAAAATGTCACGCTGTTACTGCATACAGGAGGTCTGGGGTCTATGCTGACCCTAAGCTGGGGTCCTGACTAATCCCTCTACCTGGAGGTACTGTTGATGGTACAGAGGTCCAGGCCGCCAGCGTAATCCCTACCTCCTGAGGATCCCTGAACCTCAGTGATCCAGTCCTGAGAAGGACCCTGATCACAACACCGGGGACTGGTAGGTATATACCTAAACACAGTAATAAACGAACGAGACAGTACAAGGGGTAAACTAAAATCCACCTTGCATACAAAAGTCATACCACAGGAAACAGAGGGGACACCACGGGTACGGAGATAAATGATAAAGCGAGGAGGGGAAAAAAGACCACACAGGTACTCTTAACTTCAGCCTTCACCATACAACGATCCGCTCTGCTGGTCTGCATGAATGCTTTCACCGACACTTCCCCAGCAGACGGGCAGGTATTTGAAGGAAACCAATTACCACAACATTAATTGCAGCTGAGCGAGGCTGGTCTAGTCCAGCACAGAGAGAGGAAGAATTAACTCCCTCTCTGCCGAAAAACACCCAGCACCAGAAACTCAGCTGTGAGAAGTCAGGGTGTGCAATCGCGACGATCTTCGCAGCGACACACCCGTGACAACTCCTTCCTCAGGCCAAAAGCACAAGCCCCTATCACAGACATTTGTGCTGATGACCTGGCCTCCCACTTTATAGAAAATATGGATAATATCCATCAGGAAATCTGCTCCCAACCACCAAGTGCTGTGACTCCCATCCCTCCCTGCATTTCCCCTGGCTCACTTTCCACATTTGATCCCATCACAGAAGAAGTCTCCAGACTCCTCTCTTCCTTTCGTCCGACTACATGCATTTATTACCCCATTCCCTCACATCTCCTCCAGTCTCTCTCTCCAGTCGTCACAACTCACCTAACTACAATCTTTAATCTCTCCCTCTTCTCTGGCATTTTCCCATCCTCCTTCAAACACTCCATCGTTACTCCATTACTAAAGAAATCCGCTCTCGACCCATTCTGCACAAACAACTACAGACCAGTCTCCAATCTCCCCTTCATCTCTAAACTTTTGGAGCGCCTAGTCTACTCCCGCCTTACCCATTACCTCTCCACTCACTCCCTCCTAGACCCTTTACAGTCTGGCTTCCACCCCCTCCATTCGACTGAAACTGCACTCATCAAAGTGACCAATGACCTTCTGACAGCAAAACGTCACAGTGACCACTCTCTACTCATTCTTCTCAACCTTTCTGCAGCTTTCAACACTGTTTACCACTGTCCCCTACTCTCTAGGCTCCAGTCACGAGGCATTAAGGATACTGCTCTCTCCTGGTTCTCTTCCTATCTTTATGACTGCTCCTTCAGTGTTTTGTTCTATGGCTTCACGTCATCTACTCTTCCTCTTGCTGTCGGGGTACCTCAGGGCTCAGTCCTTGGCCCCCTTCTCTTTTCTTTCTTCACGGCCCCAATTGGACAGACTATCAGCATATTTGGCTTTCAGCACCATCTTTATACTGATGACACACATCTTTACGCGTCATCCACAACCTTACCCTCGCTGTACTACAGACCGCCAGTGACTGTCCCAGTCTCCAACATCATGTCCGCTCTCTATCTGAAACTCAACCTCTCAAAAACTGAACTTCTTCTGCTCACACCGTCTACTACCCTCCCTAAATCTGGCATTTCCCTCTCCGTGGGTGGCACCATAATAACACCCCCGCAGCAGGCGCGCTGTCAGGGTGTTATGTTTGACACCAACCTCTCCTTCACATCCCATATACAATCTCTTGCGCGCTCTTGCCTCTTACAGCTAAAGAACATCTCTAAAATCACCACTTTTTCACCATGGAAACAACAAAAACCCTCACTGTAGCATTGATCTACTCCCGCCTGGACTACTGCAACGCTCTATTAATTGGCCTCCCGTTACTCGACTTTCCCCTCTCCAGTCCATACTTAATGCAGCAGCCAGGGTTATCCTCTGCACTAATCCGTACCTCCCACTCCCGACTCCAAGACTTCTCCCGCGCTGCTCCAATCCTCTGGAATGCTCTACCCCAAGAAATTAGGACTATCCACAATTTGCATAGTTTTAGGCCCTCCCCACATTTGTTCAGAGCGGCCAATCACGTTCACGAATCAAAGTCATTTTATGTGTAAGTGTGTGTAGCCCATTCACTATCTCCATCCATCCCTCACTCCCTCAAGATGGCTGGAACATCATTGTAAATACACCATTGTAAATACACACCTGTACTTTGTATCTCCCCCACCCCATTGTAGCTTGTAAGCTCTTACGAGCAGGGTTGTCTTATTTTTCTTTAATTATTGTATCGTTAAAGTTGTTACTTATCCGCGGGCGCTACTGTCCCACTACAGCCTGCGGCTGCGGCCTACACAGCAGAGTGCTTCTCCAGGGCCTATTGTGCCCCATCTACTCCAGGGTGTAAGAACGCCCGAAGTCTACAACTCCTCGTCGGCTGGGCCCAGCGGCTGAGACGCCGAACGGACATCTACCGGACCACGACTCAGCAGGTCGTCAGAGCAGGATAAGTAACACTCTGTTTACTGTTAAATATAGTTTTGGGACATTTAGTCGGCCCTATCGTGGCCCTATATTTATTGGCACTTGCCTAATAGACGTTTGCTTACTTTATTGTGTATTGTTGTACAACTTTCCTGTGAGGAGAATCTATGCTAGCCAACCAGTTACTTCTCTAACCAGCATATAAAGGTTCAGTTTAAGCTTGCTCCGTCTCCGTCTCGTCACTGCATCCTGCGTACCTGCGAATACCACACAGGCATGCAACAATACTGTGCCAGGACATGATGCTTCTATTCCAGAGGAGCTGTTCTTCAAAGATGATAGACACTTTGGCACAGGAGCACTGTGTTCGCCACACTTTCGATCATTAATGAGGTCCAGGCATAACTATGGTTTGACTAGCTAAGCTACGGAACAAAGGTGTGATGAGCTTTACTTTAGTTTCTCCATTTATATTTTATATCCACTACATTCAAAGGGAATTTCCGGTGAAAACAAGGAATCACCAACCTGTAGGATAGGTGATGATAACTTACTGATTGATGGGAGTGTGACTTTTGTGACCTAAACTGATCAGCAGATTGTGGAATTTTAAAATTAAAGTGACATATCAGATTCAGACCACCTTCATTCTCTATGGGGCTGTCAAAAAAGTCAAGCATAGTGCCTGGTTGCCCCATAGGGAATGAATGGATCAGTGGTCAAGTATGCACAACACTACTCTATTCTAACAGTAAGGTTGCTTTCACACTGCATTCTCAGCCACATTCGGTGGTACCGTTTTGGCTTACGTCCAAAACTCCTGAAAAACAGGATTCGGCCGTATGTGTCGATGAGGTAATTGACTATAACAATGTAGACGGAGTCATCGTGGGCTCTGTCTGGGAATCCTTCATGTGTTTTTTAGCAAACTCTATGCAGGCTTTCATATGTCTGGCACTGAGGAGAGGCTTCCGTCGGGCCACTCTGCCATAAAGGCCCAACTGGTGGAGGGCTGCAGAGATAGTTGACTTTGTGGAACTTTCTCCTATCTCCCTACTGCATCTCTGGAACTCAGCCACAGTGATCTTGGGGTTCTTCTTTACCTCTCTCACCAAGGCTCTTCTCCCACGATTGCTCAGTTTGGCTGGACGGCCAGGTTTAGGAAGACTTTTGGTGGTCCAAACTTCTTCCATTCAAGGATTATGGAGGCCACTGTGCTCTTAGGAACCTTGAGTACTGCAGAAATTATTTTGTAACTTAGGCCAGTTGTGTGCCTTGCCACAATTCTGTCTCTGATCTCCTTGGCCAGTTCCTTTGACCTCATGATTCTCATTTGGTCTGACATGCACTGTGAGTTGTGAGGTCTTATTGTCACGCTGTCTAATGATATGTATACAATGTCAGTAAACTATTAATACAGGAACAACACTCTATACAACAACTAGTATAGCAACATCAGCATGTAAGTATAGAATAGATTTACCTGACACGATATCTGCTGAACTCAGGGTTAATCTTGAGGACTTGATGAGCTGAAACAGGAAAGAGGTGGACCGGGATCTAACCTGACCCTA
The DNA here is from genome assembly GCA_033576555.1 of Oophaga sylvatica. Lineage (NCBI taxonomy): Eukaryota > Metazoa > Chordata > Amphibia > Anura > Dendrobatidae > Oophaga > Oophaga sylvatica. The sequence continues at coordinate 531,106,672 of JARQOD010000003.1, read as the reverse complement.
AACTGGGGTCCTAACTAATCCTTCACCTTGGAGGTACTGATAATGGTTCAGAGGTCCAAGTCTCCAGCCTAAAGGGTATGCCACACTGAACAATATCGCTAACGGGATCGCTAAAAACGTCACTATTTAGCGATCCCGTTAGCGATGTTGTTCAGTGCGGCATCTGCCAGCGACGAGCTTCCTGCTGTGATCTCGCTCGTCGCTGGAATCGTTCCGGACCCTATTTTCTCGTCGGCGCTCCCGCTGGGTAAGTATATATCGCTAGTGTGGCACCTTTTCTTAGCGATTTAGCGGTACTTTTGTACCGCTAAAGTCGTTAAGAAGATCGCTAACGGCGATAGCGTCGTTAACTATATCGCTAAATGTGGCCGCACTTAGCGATATAGAAACAATCCCGCTAGCGATCGCATTAGTATGCGTCGTTATCGTGATCGCTAGCGGATTGTTTAGTGTGGCAGTACCTTCACCCTGTCTCCTATCAGACCCTGAACCCTGTAATCAGTCCTAAGAGAGGATCCTGATTACCACCAAAGGGATATGGGCTGATCTCAGCTAAATACACAGATTAGACATATAAGACAGACAGGATAACACTCGCTTGCATACACACTCAAACACCAAAGGAACATAAATGGTCTGGGAAATAAACTCTAACCAAGTTGAGCTTAGAACAACTAAGGAGCTCACAACTAAAGTCTATACAGATTCATTCCTATCTGTGGTCTGCATGAAGGTTTCACTGGCAACTCCCCAAGCAGACAACCAGGAATTTAAAGGAAACCAATCAACAAATAATCAATTGCAGCCGGGAGAAACTGCACCCAGTCCCAGCACCGAGCACAGACAGAATTAACTCCCTAGCTGCCAAACACAAAGAAACAGCAGCTCAGCTGTGAGAAGTCAAAATGTGCAACCGCGACGATCTTCGTGGCAATGCACACATGACAGTACCCCCCCTTCTACGAGGGGCCTCCGGACCCTCAGGGCCAGGCCTGCCCGGGTGAGTTCTGTGGAAGGTCCGAACCAAACGATCTGCGTTAACATCAGACGCAGGGACCCACGTCCTCTCCTCTGGACCATACCCCTTCCAATGCACCAAGTACTGAAGGGACCGGCGATTCAGACGTGAGTCAATGATCTTTGATACTTGAAATTCCAAGTTACCATTGACCAACACAGGAGGAGGAGGTAGAGGTGACGGTATGACTGGTGCCACATACCTTTTAAGTAATGACTTGTGGAACACATTATGAATTTTAAACGTAGGAGGGAGGTCCAGACGAAATGCCACAGGATTAATTATGGAACTGATCCTGTACGGCCCGATGAATCTGGGACCCAGTTTCCAGGAGGGCACTTTAAGTTTTATATTCCTGGTAGACAACCATACCAGATCGTTCACATTCAGATCTGGACCAGAAACTCTCCTCCTATCAGCCATACGTTTGTAACGGTTCCCCATCGCACTCAGATTATTCAATACACCTCTTCACACAGAAGCAAGTGACGACGAGAAACGCTCCTCCTCAGGAACCCCAGAAGGGCCCCCCCCATTGAAAGTACAAAACTGGGGATGGAAACCATATGCCCCAAAAAACGGGGACTTACCAGTGGACTCGCTCCGCCTGTTGTTAAGAGTGAACTCTGCCAGAGGCAAGAAAGAAGACCAGTCCTCTTGGTTCTCTGAGACAAAACACCGGAGATATGTCTCTAAGCTCTGATTCAGACGCTCTGTCTGACCATTGGTCTGCGGATGAAAAGCCGAGGAAAATGACAATTGCATCCCCCGACGTAAACAAAAAGCCCTCCAAAATTTGGACACAAACTGAGACCCCCTATCTGACACCACATCAGAAGGCAACCCATGAAGTCTAATGATCTTCCTAATGAACACCTGAGTTTTAGCATTAGGGAGTGCAGGAAGAGCAACGAAATGTGCCATCTTACTGAACCTGTCAACAACCACCAGTATGACAGTATTCCCTGACGACGGAGGAAGGTCCGTAATGAAGTCCATAGATAAATGAGTCCATGGACGCTCCGGAAGTTTCAAGGGTAAAAGGGTCCCAGACGGACGGGTATGAGGGGTTTTAGAGCGAGCACACACCCCACATGACGCGACAAAAGTTATAACATCTTTATTAGCATTAGGCCACCAAAACCGGAGAGAAAGGAGATCTAAAGTAGCCTTACTCCCTGGATGTCCTGCTAGAGCAGAATTATGATGTGCCTCAATAACCTTTTGTCTCAACAGATTTGGGACAAACAGTCTCCCTGGAGGTCCTGCAGGGGCGTCCCCCTGAGCCTCTAACACCTCCTCCTCAAGCTCAGAAAATACAGCCGACACTACCACCCCCTCCTGAAGGATAGGACTCGGGTCATCCGTTTTCCCGGCCCCTGGGAAACTGCGAGACAAGGCATCAGCCTTTACATTCTTAGACCCCGGGCGATAAGTGACGACAAAATTAAACCTGGTAAAAAACAACGACCATCGAGCTTGTCTGGAATTCAAATACAAATACAACAGGTTCTTGTGATCAGTAATAACGGTAACCGGGTGGACTGACCCCTCCAAAAAGTGACGCCATTCTTCAAAAGCTAACTTAATGGCCAAAAGTTCCCTATTGCCGATATCATAATTCCTTTCGGCGGACGACAATTTCTTAGAAAAGAAAGCGCACGGATGCCATTTACCAGGGGACGGACCCTGGGACAATATAGCACCCACCCCTACGTCAGACGCATCCACCTCCACAATGAACGGCTGAGATGCATCTGGTTGGATGAGAACGGGTGCCGAAGCAAAACATTTCTTCAAAGATGAAAAGGCTTGGCAAGCTTTGTCCGACCATTTAGAAAAATCCGTCCCTTTTCTTGTCATGTCAGTGAGAGGTTTGACGACAGATGAGAAATTACAAATAAATTTCCGGTAGTAGTTAGCAAACCCCAAAAAACGCTGCAGAGCTTTAAGATCCCCTGGCTGATCCCATTCAAGCACTGCTCTCACCTTTTCAGGGTCCATACGGAAACCGGAGGCTGACACCAAAAAACCCAAAAACTGAAGTTCCTGTACGGCAAATACACACTTCTCCAGTTTGGCGTATAGTTTATTGTCTCGCAAGATCTGCAACACCTGTCTCACATGCTCCTGATGAGACACAAGATCTGGCGAGTAAATTAAAATGTCGTCCAAATATACAACCACAAACAGCCCCACAAGGTGACGAAAAATGTCATTAACAAAATGTTGGAATACTGCTGGTGCAGTAGTCAGACCAAAAGGCATGACTAGGTTCTCGTAATGTCCCTCCGGCGTGTTAAACGCCGTTTTCCACTCATCCCCCTCTTTTATCCTAATCAGATTATACGCCCCCCTGAGATCCAATTTAGAAAACCATTTGGCGCCAACAATTTGATTGAAGAGATCAGGAATAAGAGGGAGTGGATACGGATCTCGAACAGTAATCCGATTAAGTTCGCGGAAATCCAAGCAAGGGCGTAGGCCTCCATCTTTCTTCTTCACAAAGAAGAACCCCGCGGCTACTGGGGAAGATGAAGGTCTAATATGCCCTTTGGCCAGACTTTCAGAAATATAATCTTTCATAGCCTGCCTCTCAGGACCAGAAAGATTATACAACCTAGCTTTAGGCAACTTAGCATCAGGAAGGAGATTAATAGAGCAGTCATAACGCGATGAGGAGGAAACTCCTGACACCCCTCCTCAGAGAAAACATCCCCAAAATCCTCCAAAAAAGGAGGCAATGTACTAGGCACGACCGCACTGATGACTGTGTTCATGCAGTTGCTTTTGCAAAACTCACCCCATTGGCTTATTTCTCTGGACTGCCAATTAATCACAGGGTTATGTTTAACCAACCAAGGAAGTCCCAACACAATGAGAGTAGGTAGACCCTCCAACACATAACAAGATAATTGTTCCCTATGTATTGCCCCTACCCGAAGGTCAATGTTATGAACCTCATGAACAAAGCTACCTTGGCCGAGAGGCCTGGCGTCAATGGAGAATATAGGGATCGGTTTGACCAATACACTCAGATGCATACCTTGAGCCTGAGCAAACTGAGCGTCAACCAGATTAGCCCCGGAACCACTATCAATAAGAACAGACAATCTCTCCACTCTCGTACCAACTACCACCTCCACTGGTACAAGGAACTGAGAAGAACTGGCGGATGAAATACATACTCCCAGGTTGTCGTCCACCACACAACCTGGGATTAACAGTTTTCCGGCGACTTTTGGCTCAACAAGGCACGGGATGGACATTCTCCAACAAAATGTCCCTCTTTCCCGCAGAAAAAACATCTTCTAGTCCTGCGGCGTACCGCCAATCCCCTCCTACGAAACGATGTCCCTCCCAACTGCATAGGCTCATCCGAACAGACAAGGGGAACCTCAACATAAGGGACTTTAGTGGTAGATGGAGAAACAACAGGGAGTGGGGTTACCTCACCCCTCTCCCGAAGCCGTCTATCAGTACGGATAGCTAAGGCCATAGCAGCCTCCAGAGAAGGAGGAGACTCATACTGAGCCAAAACGTCTTTTAATTTATCAGAAAGCCCATGACAAAACTGGCTCCTAAGAGCTGGGTCATTCCACTGAGTATCTGTGGCCCATCTACGAAACTCAGAAGCAAATTCCTCTGCCGGACGATCTCCCTGCTGTATCTTACGTAATTTTGTCTCAGCAAGAGAGACCCGATCTGGGTCATCATATACCAATCCCAGGGCAGTAAAAAATTGATCTACAGACAGTAGAGCCGGGGATCCCGGAGGAAGGGAAAATGCCCAGGATTGAGGGTCCCCTTGCAGAAGTGAGATAACAATTCCCACTCTCTGCTCCTCACTCCCTGATGATCGAGGCCGAAGCCGAAAATACAATTTACATGCCTCCCGGAAGGTGAAAAATTTGTCTCGCCCACCAGTGAACCTGTCCGGGAGAGCTACTTTAGGTTCAACTCTGGTTTGCTCCAGGGGAGACAAAACTTTGGACTTAATGTCCGTCAGCTCCATGGATAATCCCTGCAACTGCAGAGCCAGCTGGGCTACTGGATCCATGGTAACTGGAGATAATTTTTATGGCCAGTGAAAAAGTCACGCTGTCTAATGATATGTATACAATGTCAGTAAACTATTAATACAGGAACAACACTCTATACAACAACTAGTATAGCAACATCAGCATGTAAGTATAGAATAGATTTACCTGACACGACATCTGCTGAACTCAGGGTTAATCTTGAGGACTTGATGAGCTGAAACAGGAAAGAGGTGGACCGGGATCTAACCTGACCCTAAACTGGGGTCCTAACTAATCCCTCACCTTGGAGGTACTGATAATGGTTCAGAGGTCCAAGTCTCCAGCCTAACCCTGTCTCCTATCAGACCCTGAACCCTGTAATCAGTCCTAAGAAGGATCCTGACTACCACCAAAGGGATATGGGCTGATCTCAGCTAAATACACAGATTAGACATATAAGACAGACAGGATAACACTCGCTTGCATACACACTCAAACACCAAAGGAACATAAATGGTCTGGGAAATAAACTCTAACCAAGTTGAGCTTAGAACAACTAAGGAGCTCACAACTAAAGTCTATACAGATTCATTCCTATCTGTGGTCTGCATGAAGGTTTCACTGGCAACTCCCCAAGCAGACAACCAGGAATTTAAAGGAAACCAATCAACAAATAATCAATTGCAGCCGGGAGAAACTGCACCCAGTCCCAGCACCGAGCACAGACAGAATTAACTCCCTAGCTGCCAAACACAAAGAAACAGCAGCTCAGCTGTGAGAAGTCAAAATGTGCAACTGCGACGATCTTCGTGGCAATGCACACATGACACTTATACACAAGTGGTCAGAATTGTTGATACCCCTCGTTTAATGACAGAAAAACCCACAATGGCCACAGAAATAACTTGAATCTGACAAAAGTAATAATAAATAAAAAATCTATGAAAATGAACAAATGAAAGTCAGACATTGCTTTTCAACTATGCTTCTGTAAGGGGATTGAATAATGTTACTCTGCTTTTCCTCCTTAGTAGTTCCCGATACTTTATAATGTAAGATAATGTGTATTCATTATTAGAAAGTGGTACTGCTACACATACTATACTAACTGTATTGCTCACAGACATCTATATACAGTTATATGAAAAAGTTTGTGCACCCCTTTTAATCTTAAGCTTAATGTTTTATAAAAATTGGTGTTTTTGCAATAGCTATTTCAGTTTGATATATCTAATAACTATTGGACACAGTAATGTTTCTGCTTGAAATGAGGTTTATTGTACTAACAGAAAATGTGCAATCTGCATCCAAACAAAATTTGACAGGTGCATAAGTATGGGCACCTCACCAGAAAAGTGACATTAATATTTAGTAGATCCTCCTTTTGCAAAAATAACAGCCTCTAGTCGCTTCCTGTAGCTTTTTAATGAGTTCCTGGATCCTGGATGAAGGTATTTTTGACCATTCCTCTTTACAAAACAATTCCAGTTCACTTAAGTTTGATGGTCGCCAAGCATGGACAGCCTTCTTCAAATGATGCCACAGATGTTCAATGATATTCAGGTCTGGGGACTGGGATGGCCATTCCAGAATATTGTAATTGTTCCTCTGCATGAATGCCTGAGTAGATTTGGAGTGGTGTTTAGGATCATTGTCTTGCTGAAAGATCCATCCCCTGCGTAACTTCAACTTTGTCACTGATTCTTGAACATTATTGTCAAGAATCTGCTGATACTGAGTGGAATCCATGCGTCCCTCAACTTTAACAAGATTCCCGGTGCCGGCATTGGCCACACAGCCCCAAAGCATGATGGAACCTCCACCAAATTTTACTGTGGGTAGTAAGTGTTTTTCTTGGAATGCTGTGTTTTTTTTACGCCATGCATAACGCCTTTTTGTTTGACCAAACAACTCAATCTTGGTTTAATCAGTCCACAGGACCTTCTTCCACAAAGAAATTGGCTTCTCCAAATGTGCTTTTGCATACCTCAGCCGACTCTCTTTGTGGCGTGCTTGCAGAAACGGCTTCTTTCGCATCACTCTCCCATAAAGCTTCTCCTTGTGCAAAGTGTGTTGTATAGTTGACCGATGCACAGTGACACCATCTGCAGCAAGTTGATGCTGCAGCTCTCTGGAGGTGGTCTGAGGATTGTCCTTGACTGATCTCACCATTCTTCTTCTCTGCCTTTATGATGTTTTTATTGGCCTGCCACTTCTGGCCTTAACAAGAACTGTCCCTATGTTCTTCCATTTCCTTACTATGTTCCTCACAGTGGAAACTGACAGGTTAAATCTCTGAGACAGCTTTTTGTATCCTTCCCTGAACAACTATGTTGAATAATCTTTGTTTTCTGATCATTTGACAGTTGTTTTGAGGATCCCATGATGCCACTCTTCAGAGGAGATTCAAACAGGAGAACAACTTGCAAGTGGCCACTTTAAGTACCTTTTCTCATGATTGCATACACCTGGCTATGAAGTTCAAAGCTCAATGAGGTTACAAAACCAAAAAAGTGCTTTAGTAAGTCAGTAAAAAGTAGGTAGGAGTATTTAAAACAAGAAAATGATAAGGGTGGCCATACTTATGCACTTGTCAAATTTTGTTTGAATGAAGATTGCACATGTTCTGCTAGTACAATAAACCTCATTTCAAGGCAGAAACATTACTGTGTCCAATAGTTATTAGATATATCAAACTGAAATAGCTGTTGCAAAAACACCAATTTTTATAAAACATTAAGCTTAAGATTAATAGGGGTGCCCAAACTTTTTCATATAACTGTATGTAAGCAGAAGGACCAGGCTATGGGTACCTTTCTTGCACTTGCTCCGGAACCTTCGGGGCTGTCTCCCCTGTTGTCCGGGGGAAAGTTTAAGGAACCGGACCAACTTTTGCACTCTTCAGCAGGAGGCGTGGCAAAGGGGAAAATGGCAGAGCGCGCGCGGAAACAGACAGAATTGGTGGGAGCAGACAGCGCGTGGCAGGGAGAAGTGAGTGCTCCATCCCTTGAGCACAGTAGCAGTGTAGGCCCACCCTCAAGCATTATTGCTGCTACCCGCAGAGACTGTGAACCGAGAAGTGCCCAGTGCCAGCATGTTCCGCTGAACTGCCAGCCTGACTCCCAGAGACCGTGAGTGCTGCGTGCGTCCCACTTAAGAGAGACTGGGTACATGTCTGTGAATGACTCTCTGACCCCCCAGTATACATTTGCCAAGCCACATTGGGTTTATACTGTGATGTCGCCTGTACCGTTCCCGCCACAACGATCTCCGGACCATGAACCCCATGGAAAGCATCAGAGACTATCAGCTTCAGCCAGGATTCCCGTCGGTGGTTTCTTTAGGACCTCACTGGAGCATCCCCGCGACAGCCGTTGTTGGTGCCATCACCTGCACCATAACTGCCACAGCATGGAAGACGTCTGACAGGCTAAATTTATCTCACACAAACTCCCATTACCTTGACCCCTGTTTTTCATTGACTCTGCACCTCTTTTGCATCTGAACTGTGTTTGTTCTCCCTTTAACTGTTTACCTCCCTGCATGGAGTATTCCCATGTTAAGTGAAGCTGTTAACCCTTGCTTTGCCTCCTGTCCGTCACTGCACCAGCAATCTGCTCACATATATACGCTAATTAAAATCCCACATGGTGAAGGGCGGAGTGCTCAGTCAGAAAGTTTAGCATATAAATAACAGAAAACTGACTGAAACAGCAAGACCTAGTCTGAACAGATGCATACCAAAAAAGTAACTCCAAATGTATCCATGGTTCAGTAATGGTCAAATGTGGCAGCTCTATATTTCTTCAATTGGAGTGATGATGCCATGACTTCTGTAATGTAGACACAATCTGAACACAGGCAGATCCTCCTTTTTATAGGTCACAACTTCTCATTCTGTCATGCCACCCAGGCTTGGGGGAAGGTGGTAGGAGGCCATCCCTCACTGCTGGAGTGTGCAAACATCATGTATAAATTGTGCTTCATATTTCAGAGCAACAAAGGGTCTTCAACATATTAACAAACATTCAAACATTGTGCCTTTGTTTCCCAAAGATAGTAGAAAATACAGTACATGGACAAATACATTAGGTAATCAGCAGCCAGTCAACAAATGGCAGCCAGTGAACAATAATTTAGTGTCTGTAAGCACCAACAGTCATTCTGCCATGAACATGAACTCATGTCCCTGGGTCTACTGAAATAATATGTCTGGGTAATTCAGATAAAATGTGATGTCGCCACAACTGAAGAGTGGGAATGGATATTTGACATTTGTGCAGTTCTCCAAGGCTGTGACGACTCCACAAAGATGGTGAGCGGTGATGATCAGCACAAAGATCCCCTTCTGTGCCTACTTAAACAGTCACTGGTGAGAATTAAACATGGAGCTTTGCTTGTAGACCAGGTGGAGATAGAGGAAGACATAACACAGATAGATTGTAGCCAACCCAGCCTTATCTCATCTCATCTGCTTAGCGCGGATTGGGTAATGGTGAAAAGGTGGACGCTGAGGAGGAGGAAGAGGAGGAACAGGAGCTGGTAACTAGTGCAACAGAGACTAGCAGCCACACAACCTTAGTTCTTTCTCTCCTACGTGGATGGGTTGAGGATGGGAATGAGGAGGGAGGGAGGGATGAGGAGGAGATGGAGAGTTGTCATCATGGTGGAGACAGGGAAGTGTTGGCTGTATGGAATTTAGAACATATAGTCGACTTTATGTACAGCTGCCTTTCCCGTGACCCCTGCGTTACATTCATCTTGGCCAAAAAAGAGTACTGGTTGTACACCCTGCTAGACCCACGCTACAAGGAGAATTTGACATCCTTTCTTCCTGAGGAGGAGAGGTCTTCTAAAAGAGTGCTATACCAGAAGGCCATTGTGGAAATTATGTTGAAAAAATTCCTATCTGATAATGCTAGTGGCAAGGGGAAGCTATCTTGCCCAACGAAAGAGGAGAGTCCAGGGAGACACATAGCAGACTCAGGGGTACACTGTCAAATGCATGGGCTAATTTCACGACACTACCCTAGTGGCCAAGGTCTGATGACTGGGTATGTTTGACAATGAGGGAAACATTTTTAAAGATGGTCATGCAATAGCTGGCCAACCAAACCAGCATATACCCTAATTCTGCTGCAAATTTCAACTATAGGGTCCAGTAGCATAGCTACTGGGGGGGCAGAGGGGGGCCGTTGCCCCGGGCCCATCACATGCAGGGGCCCACTGGGAAACATGGCCTCTTTTGTCAATTGGCTGTATCTGAGGTGTCAGGGAGAGAACAGCACAATGCTGGCTCCCCTGTCTGACAGACTCTGCACAGTGGCATATTGCAGAGCCTCCGTCTGTGCAGTGGACTGTGCTGCTGTCTTCCTGGCAGCAGCTGCAGTTGTTTCTGCTGTGCAGGCTCTGATTGTCTCAGACACGCTGGGTTCTAGTGCCCGCTGTGCATTAAACTGGACACTTTCTGATCCTGCCTCTGTCACTGCCTGCAATATTGGTAAGTGGAGATGGAATTTATTAAATTCATTCTGCTTAAGCATGTCAGGTCACTGGGGGGAAAGTAGAAATAGTTTTTATTGTGGGGGGGGTCAATGCAAGGGGGGTGCTGTGACGGGGGGGAAAGTGGGGGAGGGGGGACAGGGCAGGGGGGGAAAGTTGAGGAAGGGGGGGTTTTTGGGGTCGGGGGGCAAGGGGACGAGGGGTGTATGGAGAGATGGGCTATTGGGTGTGGGAGGGAGACCGGGGGGAGGTAGGGGGTTTTTTTTTTTCTTGGAGTCATAATACTTTAATAATAGATTAATATTTTAGTATT
>JARQOD010000003.1:531036716-531095717 GCA_033576555.1 Oophaga sylvatica | reverse complement strand
TACACCATCTTCAAATAAACAGCAGGATCAGACAACTCAGGAGAGTCCGCAAGGAAACTCCTCGAGAGGGCATCCGCCTTAACATTCTTAGTCCCAGGAAGAAAGGAAACCACAAAAATTAAAACGTGTGAAAAACAAGGCCCACCTGGCCTGTCTAGGATTAAGTCGCTTGGCTGATTCCAGATAAACGAGATTCTTATGGTCCGTGAGGACCACCCCCTGATGTTTGGCTCCTCCAGCCAAATGTCTCTACTCTTCAAAAGCCCACTTCATGGCCAATAACTCCCGATTACCCACGTCATAATTACGTTCATGTTGGAGAAAATTTTCGAGAGAAAAAGGCACAAGGGTTACTTTTAGAGGTCTCTGGATCTCTTTGGGACAAACGGCACCTGCCCCAATTTCAGAGGCATCAACCTCCACCTGAAATGGCAGAGAAACATCAGGCTGCCGTAGAACAGGAGCAGAAGTGAATCTCTGCTTAAGTTCCTGAAACGAGAAAACTGCCTAGGAGGTCAATTCACCACATCAGAACCCTTTTTTTGTCAAATCAGTCAATGGTTTAACAATACAAGAAAATTACCAATAAATTTACGATAAAAATTGGCAAAACCCAAGAATCTTTGAAGAGTAGTGTTGAGCGATACTGCTCGATATCTAAAAATATCGGATCGGAATGGTATCGCCGATATCACTAAATATCGCCGATATCCGATTCCGGAAGTCCCATGTAAGTCTATGGGAACAAAATATCGCAACTAAAAAAAAAACCTTTATTTCCTTGTAAACACTAAATATACACACATAGAATACATATATATTATATGTCATTGTGACATATATATATATATACATATATGTATAGTTTATACACTTCTACATAGTAAAAATATCCTCTGATTCAATTGCCGGGTAAAGCCGGCTTCTGTGAAAAGACAGAAGCACCCGACATGAAATGACACTTGGTGTACATAGGGTTAACCATGTCTTTTCATGTCGTTTGCAATCTGATTTGCACAAACAATTACATCAGTCTATGTGTGCAAAATTTCACACTGTAGGGGTTAATTAAAGGTGTAATTCGTTGTAAAAAAAACGGACTTTTTTGCTACGAATTTACACCTTTAATTAACCCCTACAGGTGTGAAATTTTGCACACTTACACTCATGTAATTGTTTGTGCAAATCAGATATCAAACTACATGAAAAGACATGGTTAACTCTATGTAAACCAAGTGTCATTTCATGTCGGGTTCTGCATTTTCACAAAAGCCGGCAATTGAATTAGCGGCTATTATACTATGTAGAAGTGTATGAACTATAAATATAAATATATATATATATGTGTCACAAATTTAATGACATGTATATATATATATATATATATATATATATGAGGTGTAAAATTGCTGAAAAAAAAGGCGTGGGCTCCCGCCCTATTTTCGCAACCAGACAGACAAAGCCAGTGAGTGGGGGCAGATAATAATAGCCTAGAGAGGGACCATTATTTTTGGCCCCCCCGGCTACTAACATCTGCCCCCAGACACCCCAGAAAGGGCAAATCTCTAATTAGATTAGCCCTTTTTGGCACTTTGCCCGTCTATTCCATTGCCCTGTAGTGGTGGCGAATGGGTTAATAAGGGGTTAAAATGACCTTGCAATTGAAAGGTCACTTTAAGCCAGGTTAATAATTGAGAGCTGTCAATTAGACAACTATCAATTATTAATCCTATTGTATGAAAGAAAAATCAAACACACACACTTTAATAAAAAAGAAGTTTAATGAAATAATCACACAGTTTTTGACCATATTTTATTTTCCTGCTAAAACCATTTCCTGTAATAAAAAATAAAATAATAAAGCAAAATTATTCTTACCAATCCGATGTACAGTCAGGTCCCACGGTGGTAATCCTTCAGAAAGGGTTAATGTTTACTGCAGGGACCGCAGCTAATGCTGCAGCCTCACAGTAAACCCCAAATGAATGAGTTCCTCTCCTGGCTGACAGGAGAGGAAGTGGAAAGCTTAATTGATTGCTTTCCACTTTCACTTCAGGTCAGCCAGGGACACAATCAGTGACGTCAGAGGGAACTGGTTAACAAAAATAGGGGATCCCCTCGAAAAAAAATTGGCGTGGGGTCCCCCCTATTTTTGTTAACCAGCCAGATGAAGCAGACCGCTGAGGCCTGGATTTTCAGGCTGTTAAGGAGCCAAGATCCAGGACCTTGCCAGCCTGATAATACCAGGCCACAGCAGTCTGCATATCTTGGCTGATTAACAAAATAGGGGATCCCCTCGAAAAAAATTGGCGTGGGGTCCCCCCTATTTTTGTTAACCAGCCAGATGAAGCAGACCGCTGAGGCCTGGTTTTTCAGGCTGGTAAGGATCCAATATCCATGGACCTTGCAAGCTGATAATACCAGGCCACAGCAGTCTGCTTAGCTTGGCTGGTTAACAAAAATAGGGGATCCCCTCGAAAAAAAAACGGCGTAGGGGTCCCCTATTTTTGTTAACCAGCCAAGTAAAATGCAGACTGCTGCGGCCTGGTATTAAAAGACTGTCAAGGCCATGGATTTTGGCCCTCAACAGCCTGATAATACCAGGCTACAGCAGCCCCACATTTGGCGCATCAAAAGATGTGCCAATTGTGGCACTTTACCCGGCTCTTCCCACTTGCCCTGTAGCGGTGGCAAGCGGGGTAATAAGGGGTTAATGTCACCGTTGATTGCACGGTGACAATAAGCCGGGTTAATAATGGAGAGGTGTCAATAAGACACCGATCCATTATTAACCCAAAGTTATTAACCCCTTCCCGACCCATGACGCCACGTAGGCGTCATGAAAGTCAGTGCCAATCCGACCCATGACGCCTATGTGGCGTCATGAAAGGATCTCGTCCCTGCGGGCCGGGAGATCGGGGTCACTCAAAGGTCACCCGACCCGCAGTTACAGGACCCTTTGTGCTTCACCACAGGGGGGTTGGCTTAACCCCCCCGTGGCCACGATCGCTCTGATTGGCTGTTAAAAGTGAAACAGCCAATCAGAGCAATGTGTAATATTTCACCAATTTAATTGGTGAAATATTACAATCCAGCCATGGCCGATGCTGCATAGCATCTGCCATGGCTGGAGACCGAGCCCTGACCCCCCCCACACCGAGCCACGGCGGTGATCGGCCGCCGCACCGAAAGATGGCAGCGATCGGTCACCGCCGTCACTTACAGCTCCCTCCTCTTTTGGTCCACTGCCCCCACTTCCTATCCCCCCCCCAGCCTTCCGACCCCCCTACTCACCTCTCCCGATCCACCGATGTCCCACGATCGGGCCCGGCGTCCGCCCGGGCCTCTTCATGGGCGCCGCCATATTGGAAAATGGCGGGCGCATGCGCAGTGCGCCCGCGGCCGGCGCATGCGCAGTGCACCCCCCCAGTGTTCAAAAATTTATTTTGATCACTGTGATAAACTGTCACAGTGATCAAAATAAAAAAAGTAAATGAACCCCCCTTTATCATAGGTAGGACAAATAAAAAAATAAAGAATTTTTTTTTTTTTTCCTAGCGGATTTTGCTGCTGATCCGCAGCTGATTTTGCTGCGGATCCGCGGCGGATATCGCTGCTTATCCGCGGCGGATTTCGCTGCTGATCCGCGGCGGATTTCGCTGCTGATCCGCGGCGGATTTCGCTGCTGATCCGCGGTGGACTTCGCTGCTGATCCGCGGCGGATTTCGCTGCGGATCCGCTGCGGATTTTGCTGCTGATCGGCGGCGGATTTCGCTGCTGATCCGCGGCGGATTTCGCTGCTGATCGGCGGCGGATTTCGCTGCTGATCCGCGGCGGATTTCGCTGCTGATCGGCGGCGGATTTCGCTGCTGATCCGCGGCGGATTTCGCTGCGGATCCGCTGCGGATTTCGCTGCTGATCGGCGGCGGATTTCGCTGCTGATCCGCGGCGGATTTCGCTGCTGATCGGCGGCGGATTTCGCTGCTGATCCGCGGCGGATTTCGCTGCTGATCGGCGGCGGATTTCGCTGCTGATCCGCGGCGGATTTCGCTGCTGATCGGCGGCGGATTTCGCTGCTGATCGGCGGCGGATTTCGCTGCTGATCCGCGGCGGATTTCGCTGCTGATCGGCGGCGGATTTCGCTGCTGATCCGCGGCGGATTTCGCTGCTGATCCGCGGCGGACTTCGCTGCTGATCCGCGGCGGACATCGCTGCTGATCCATGGCGGACTTCGCTGCGGATCCGCGGCGGATTTCGCTGCTGATCCGCGGCGGATTTCGCTGCTGATCGGCGGCGGATTTCGCTGCTGATCCGCGGCGGATTTCGCTGCTGATCGGCTGCGGATTTCGCTGCTGATCCGCAGCGGATTTCGCTGCTGATCGGCAGCGGATTTCGCTGCTGATCCGCGGCGGATTTCGCTGCTGATCCGCGGCGGATTTCGCTGCTGATCCGCGGCGGATTTCGCTGCGGATCCGCGGCGGATTTCGCTGCGGATCCGCGGCGGATTTCGCTGCGGATCCGCGGCGGATTTCGCTGCTGATCCGCGGCGGATTTCGCTGCTGATCCGCGGCGGATTTCGCTGCTGATCCGCGGCGGATTTCGCTGCTGATCCGCGGCGGATTTCGCGGTTGATCCGCGGCGGATTTTGCTGCTGATCCGCGGCGGATTTTGCTGCTGATCCGCGACTCATTTTGCTGCTGATCCGCGGCTGATTATCTGCTGATTCATCTGCGCTAGCGGGTATAGCATAACGCGATCGCGTTATGCTATACCGTTACCAGCCGGTCAACGCTACGTGTTGAACGGGCTGGTAAAATGCAATATGAACCCAGCCTTAGGGTTAGAACTAGGGTTAGGGTTAGCATTAGGGCTAAGGTTAGAATTACGGTTAGGGTTGGAATTTGGGTTAGGGTTGGAATTAGGGTTAGGTTTGGAATTAGGGTTAGGCTTGTAGTTAGGTTTATGGTTAGAGTTGGGATTAGGTTTAGGGGTGTGTTGGGGTTAGGGTTATGATTAGGGTTTGTATTAGGGTTAGGTGTGTGTAGGCGTTAGGGGTGTGTTGGGGTTAGGGTTGGAGTTAGAATTGAGGGGTTTCCACTATTTAGGCACATCAGGGGGTCTCCATACGCGACATGGCTCCACCATTGATTCCTGCAAATTTTGCGTTCAAAAAGTCAAACAGTGCTCCCTTTATTCCAAGCCCCGACGTATGCCCAAACAGTGGTTTATCCCCACATATGAGGTATCAGCGTACTCGGGAAAAATTGCACAACAACTTTGGGGGTTCTAATTTCTCCTGTTAACATTGGGAAAAAAAATTGGGGACTAAACATTATTTTTGTGGAAAAAAAATGATTTTATATTTTCACGGCTCTGCGTTATAAACTTCTGTGAAGGACTTGGAGATTCAAAGTGCTCACCACACATCTAGAGGAGTTCCTTGGGGGATCTAGTTTCCAAAATGGGGTCACTTGTGGGGAGTTTCTACTGTTTAGGCACATCAGTGACTCTGCAAACGTAACATGACGCCCGAAGACCATTCCATCAAGTGGGCATTTCAAAAGGTCACTACTTCCCATCCGAGCCCCGACGTGTGCCCATACAGTAGTTTTCTCCCACATATGGGATATCAGCATACTCAGGACAAATTGGACAACAACTTTTGGGGTCTAATTTCTCATGTTACCCTTGCGAAAATAAAAAAATTGGGGACTAAAAGATCCTGATTGTGGAAAAAATATGATTTTTTTATTTTCATGCCCGGGCGTTATAAACTTCTGTGTAGCCCTTGGGGGTTCAAAGTGCTCACCACACATCTAGATAAGTTCTTTGTGGTGTCTAGTTTCCAAAATGGGGTCACTTGTGGGGAGTTTCTACTGTTTAGGCGCATCAGGGGCTCTGCAAACGTAACAAGATGCCCGCAGACCATTCCATCAAGTTGGCATTTCAAAGCGTCACTACATCCCTTCCGAGCCCTGACGTGTGCCCAAACAGTGGTTCCCCCCCACATATGGGGTACTAGCGTACTCAGGACAAACTGGACAACAACTTTCGGGGTCCAATTTCTCCTGTAACCATTGTGAAAATAAAAAATAGTGGGCTAAAAAATCATTTTTTGAGAAAAAAAAATGATATTTTATTTTCACGGCTCTGCGTTATAAACTTCTGTAAAGCACCTGGGGGGTTCAAAGTGCTCACTATGCATCTAGATAAGTTCCTTAGGGCGTCTAGTTTCCAAAATGGGGTCACTTGTGGGGAGCTCCAATGTTTAGGCACACAGGAACTCTCCAAATGCAACATTGCAACCGCTAATATTCCAGTATATTTTCTATCAAAAAGTTCAAATGCGCTCCTTCCCTTCTGAGCCCTGCGTGCGCCCAAACAGTGGTTTATGATCACAAATGAGGTATCGTGTACTCAGGAAAATTGCCCAACAAATTTTAGAATCCAATTTATACTGTTGCCCATGTGAAAATGAAAAAAACTGAGGCTAAAAAAAATTTTTGTGAAAAAAAAGTACTTTCTTTTTTTACGGATCAATTTGTGAAGCACCTGGGGGTTCAAAGTGCTCACTATGCATCTAGATAAGTTCCTTAGGGGTCTAGTTTCCAAAATGGGGTCACTTGTGGGGGAGCTCCAATGTTTAGGCACACAGGGACTCTCCAAATGCGACATGGCAACCGCTAAATATTCCAGCATATTTTCCATTCAAAAAGTCAAATGGCGCTCCTTCCCTTCTGAGCCCTGCCGTGCGCCCAAACAGTGGTTTATGACCACATATGAGGTATCTGTGTACTCAGGAGAAATTGCCCAACAAATTTTAGGATCCAATTTATACTGTTACCCATGTGAAAATGAAAAAATCTGAGGCTAAAAGAAAATTTTTGTGAAAAAAAAGTACTTTCTTTTTTTTACGGATCAATTTGTGAAGCACCTGGGGGTTCAAAGTGCTCACTATGCATCTAGATAAGTTCCTTAGGGGGTCTAGTTTCCAAAATGAGGTCACTTGTGGGGGAGCTCCAATGTTTAGGCACACAGGGACTCTCCAAATGCGACATGGCAACCGCTAAATATTCCAGCATATTTTCCATTCAAAAAGTCAAATGGCGCTGCTTCCCTTATGAGCCCTGCCATGCGCCCAAACAGTGGTTTATGCCCACATATGAGGTATCTGTGTACTCAGGAGAAATTGCCCAACAAATTTTAGGATCCAATTTATACTGTTGCCCATGTGAAAATGAAAAAACTGAGGCTAAAAAAAATTTTTGTGAAAAAAAAGTACTTTCTTTTTTTTACAGATCAATTTGTGAAGCACCTGGGGGTTCAAAATGATCACTATGCATCTAGATAAGTTCCTTAGGGGGTCTAGTTTCCAAAATGGGGTCACTTGTGGGGGAGCTCCAATGTTTAGGCACACAGGGACTCTCCAAATGTGACATGGCAACCGCTAAATATTCCAGCATATTTTCCATTCAAAAAGTCAAATGGCGCTCCTTCCCTTCTGAGCCCTGCCGTGCGCCCATACAGTGGTTTATGACCACATATGAGGTATCTGTGTACTCAGGAGAAATTGCCCAACAAATTTTAGGATCCATTTTATCCTGATGCCCATGTAAAAATGAAAAAATTGATGCTAAAAGAAAATTTTTGTTGGAAAAATTAAAATGTCCATTTTTTCCTTACACGTTGCTTTAGTTCCTGTGAAGCACCTGAAGGGTTAATAATCTTCTTGAATGTAGTTTTGAGTAGCTTGAGGGGTGCAGTTTTTATAAAGGTGTCACTTTTGGGTATTTTCTGCCATATAGACCCTCAAAGTGACTTCAAATGTGAGGTGGTCCTAAAAAAAATGGTTTTGTAAATTTTGCTGTAAAAATGAGAAATCGCTGGTCAATTTTTAACCCTTATAACTTCCTAACAAAAAAAAATGTTGTTCCCAAAATTGTGCTGATGTAAAGTAGACATGTGGGAAATGTTATTTATTAACTATTTTGTGTCAGATAACTCTCTAGTTTAACAGAATAAAAATTAAAAATTTGAAAATTACAAAATTTTCAAAATTTTCGCCAAATTTCCATTTTTTTCACAAATAAACGCAAAAATTATCGACTTAAATTTACCACTAACATGAAGCCCAATATGTCACGAAAAAACAATCTCAGAATCGCTAGGATCCGTTGAAGCGTTCCTGAGTTATTACCTCATAAAGGGACACTGGTCAGAATTGCAAAAAATGGCAAGGTCTTTAAGGTCAAAATAGGCTGGGTCATGAAGGGGTTAAATGCATAAAAAAAAGACAAAGCAAGAAAAAAGTATTTTAATGAAATAAAAGAGACAACACAGTTTCATTTCTTTTATTATACTCTCATTCCTGCGACACCATCGATCTCCTGTAAAAAAAGAAAAAAAACAAACCAACAGTATACCACCTGTCCGACGCAGTCCATAGTAACGACTGTCCCACGACGATCCAGCTCTGCTACATCGCAATGACAGGCAGAGCCTGTCATCGCGACGCAGCACAGCTGATTACCTGCTTCCCCGGCGGTGACGTCATCGGACTGACTGCTTTACGGCCGGGATTACTCAGCAGTCACTGCAGTTATCGCGAGAAACTGCATGTGACCGCCGGGGAAAGATGATGGCGGCCATGAAGCAGTCCAGGCCGTGACCGCCGGAGATCTTCTGCCAGGTAAGTGCCGCTGACTCCTGACAGACCCGACCGACGGACACTGACAGTGACAGACCCGACCGACGGACACAGACAGTGACAGTGACAATCCCGATTCCGGTATCCGATATGACGAAAATATCGGTATTCGGAATCGAAAGCCCGATACAGCTAATATCGGCCGATACCCGATATTTGCAGTATCGTATCGCTCAACACTATTGAAGAGCCTTTAATGAAGTAGGTTGGACCCAATCACAGATGGCCTGAACCTTGACCGGGTCCATTTCAATAACAGATGGGGACAAAATGAATCCCAGAAATGAGATCCTCTGTACGCCAAAAAGACACTTTGATCCCTTCACATACAGAGCATTCTCTCTCAAAATCTGGAACACAGTCCGAACATGTTTCACATGAGAGTCCCAGTCATTGGAAAAAATCAAGATATCATCCAAATAAACAATCAGAAATTTATCCACAAAATCCCTGAAAATGTCATTCATGAAGGACTGGAAGACAGAAGAAGCATTAGTGAGCCCAAAGGGCATCACTAGGTACTCAAAATGCCCCTCTGGGGTATTAAATGCCGTCTTCCATTCATCCCCGTGCTTAATGCGAATAAGGTTATATGCCCCCCTGAGGTCAGCTTGGTAAACCAAGTAGCACTTTTCACCCTGGAAAACAGGTCAGAAATCAAGGGTAACGGATATTGATATTTCACAGTGATATTGTTCAAGAGACGATAATCAATACACGGCCTTAATGAACCATCCTTTTTGGCCACAAAGAAAAAACCGGCACCCAAGGGTGAAGAGGATGGTCTGATATGACCCTTCTCCAATGACTCCTTGATATAAGACCGCATAGCGTCATGTTCAGGTACAGACAAGTTAAAAAGGCGACCTTTAGGGAATTTACTACCAGGCACTAATTCAATAGCGCAGTCATAGCTCCTATGGGGGGGCAAGGATGCAGATTTACTTTTGCTAAACACATCAGAAAAATCAGTCAAAAAGTCAGGAACATCCTGAGCCTGGGGGGAGGCAGAAATAACAGGAGTGTTGGTATTAACACATTGGCAGCCCCAACTGGTTACAGACACAGATTTCCAATCCAAAACAGGATTATGAGACTGTAACCAAGGGAAACCCAGTGTGATAATGTCATGCAGATTATACAGCACCAAAAATTTGCAACTCTCCTGATGATCAGGTTCAACCCTCATTATCACCTGAGTAGAGAACTGAGGTTTATTCTCAGCCAAAGGGGTAGAATCGATCCTCAGTAGGGGAATAGACTTCCGTAGGGGTAGCAAGGGAAACCCACAACGTTTAGCAAAATCAAAATCCATCCGGTTAATAGCTACTCCCGAATCAACAAAATCCTGAGCAGAAAATGTGGACAGGGAGCAAATCAGGGTAACAGTCAACAAAAATTTAGTCTGAACACTACCCAAGACAACTGAGCGTGCAAAAGTCTTCCCGCTTAGGGCAGACTGAAATAGCATGAGAGGCATCACCACAGTAGAAACATAACCCATTGCGTTTTCAAAACTCATGACGCTGTGCCCCAGAAGCCACTCTATCACACTGCATGGGTTCAGAAGCTGGTTCACAAGGCAACACCATTCCACGCATACCTCTACGCTCACGCAAACGTCCGTCAACTTGAATCGCCAATGACATAGAATCATTGAGACCAGAGGGGACAGGGAATCCCACCATAACATCCTTTACATTCTCTGACAGACTCTTCCGAAAAAGGGCTGCCAAAGCATCGTCATTCCATTTGGTCAGGACTGCCCACCTACGGAATCTCTGACAGTACAACTCAGCGTCCTCAAGCCCCTGATTTAATGCCAACAAGGCTTTTTCAGCTTGATCAGTGACATTAGGCTCATCGTACAATAACCCCAGAGCCTGAAAAAATGCATCAACATTACTCAAAACAGGATCCCCAGGTGTCAGGGAAAAAGCCCAATCCTGAGGATCGCCGCGCAGGAGAGAGATGACAATTTGAACCTGCTGTGCTGCGTTCCCTGAGGACTTAGATTTCAAGTCAAAAAACAACTTACAGTTATTTTTGAAATTCAGAAATTTAGCTCGATCCCCTAAAAACAAATCTGGCATGGGAATCCTAGGTTCACAACAGGCAACCTCGCAAGATAGGTAGCAATACTCCGAACCTCAGTGGCAAGCTGATCCACACGGCCAGAACTCCATTGAGAGAAAAAAAAAAATCCTCCTCAGCACCCAGAGATACAGAGGGAAAAAAAATGCAACAAACAGAAAAAAAAAAAAAATCTCTGACAACTCTGACAACTTTTTTCTTTCCACAATATTTTTCCCTTCTGTGAGTACCATATAATTTTCAGTTTGGGCCGGTGATACTGTTATGATTTGGTAGCTGAGGAGAGCAGGCAAAAAAGGAAATACACCAGAGAGGTTGGAATCTATGGGATTGCAGTACCCTGACTAACCACCACAACTAAAGGCAGCCGTGGAGCGTACCTACGTTGGTCCTAGACGCCTCGTCACAGCCTGAGAAGCTAACTACACCTAAAGACAGAAAGAGGAAAACTATCTGCCCTGGAGCAGATCCCCAAAGAACATAGAAAGCCCCCAAACATGTAATGGCGGTTAGACAAGAGGAAATACAGACACAGACAGAAAATAGTATGAGCAAACGTTGGGGCCCAAAATTCCTAAATAGAAAAGGATAGGAAGGACACTTACTGCAATCCCAAAAAACCCTGAAAAGTACCAACTCTACTAATTACAAAAACACCTGAGATCACACGACCTCTACCACCTAAATTAGTTCTCTGGTGTAACAAAAACTAAACAGCAGCCACTGAAAAAACTGGAAAAGGCAAATGAACAAATGTAACGACCCTGTCAGCGCCAGCGAACTGCCACGGCTGAGCAGGGTGACTCACCCACACTGTGGAAGGGCCCGGGGTCAGATGCCGCAGGGGGGCTCCGGCAGATGGGACCAGAGCAGCGTGGTGAGAGTAGCAGTAAGCAAAAGGACCTGCGATCATGTGACCACAGGGGGCGGGGCCTAGCGTTCTGCTATTGGAGGTGAGTGCAGGACTTTACAGGTACCCTGGATTAGTGAATAGGGAAACTCAGGTCAGACAAACGGGGCTCATACACGGAGAGGACGGCGCAGTACAGAAGGGGCGAGCAGAGAATAGTCAGAACATAAGCCAGGAGTCATACACAAGATAGCAACGCAGTACAGGAGGGATAAGCAGAGAATTGTCAGGACAAAGGCAAGAGGTCATACACGAGATAGCAACGTAGTACAAGATGGGCAGGCAGAACTCGTAACGGGAACAGAACCAAGTCAAAACCAAGCAAGCATAAAGAATCACAAGCACAAAACACAGGGTCACACACACTCGGCCAAGGGTCAAAGTATAAGCGACAAGGAATGGCCCCACAATGAGGCTATAAGAAGCCTCCCAGAATCCCAGAGTGAGGCCATCCAAATTAACCCTTAACCTACCTTTTCCCACAAACTCAGCAAACCATGACAACAAACAACAGTGGCCGAACTAAACTGAGAGGAGCACAAGCCCCGGAGAGGACTAGGCAGACCCCCACAGAAGTGCAGAACAAAATGCAAAAAGCAAGCACAAAAAACTAAAAGAAGAAAATGTCTTATCTGTTAGCAGAAGATGCAGGCAAGAAACAGCAAGCTACAAAGTGAACAGGAATCAAAGATGAGACCAGAACAATTGATCACCGGCAACCCTGATGGGAGGGAACCTCCCTTATATAAGACCAGTCAGTAACATCTGATCGCCAATCTTCACAATCTTCATTGGATAGTTCAGTACTGTTTGTAACCACCAGAGGGAGCTTCTGCTCAGAATTCATTTCTAGCACATTCACAACAGAATAGCCTGCGGGCGTCATGTCACATTTGGAGAGCCCCTGATGTGCCTAAACAGTGGAAACCCCCCACAAGTGACCACTGTTGTGAATATGCTGGAGGCGGCTTCTGAGCTGGGGCTCCCTCCGGTGGTTGCTGAGGGTAATGAACTGATTACTGAATGGCCTTCAGCTGGCGCTGAATGGTAGGATATAAGTGGCCTGAGCTCCCAGCAGCCTTGCCGGTTATCAATTGTTCCTTCTGGTCTTGCTTGAAGCACTGCTAGTTTCCTGCTCTCCTTCAGATAAGTGCTGTTTTTTTTTCCTCTCTTGGATTTTCTCTGTTGGTTTGCTGCTTGCAGTGGACTGCAGCCTGTCCCCTTTTGAGAGTCTGGCGCTGCAGTTGTGTTCCGTTTTTGTCTGCACTTTTGCTTTGCTCCTTTGTTACATTTTATTTGCTGAATGACGTTTTGTTGCACCAGAGATCTGATTTAGGTGGATGAGATCGTGTGATCTCAGGTTTTTTGGCAATCAGAAGTGTTGGTATTTTTGTTAGGGTTTTTTTTGGATTGCAGTCAGAATTCTTTCCTGTACTTTTCTGTCTAGACAGATTGGGCCCCAGCGTTTGCTCATTCTATTTTCTGTCTCTGTCCGTGCTTTCTTCTTGTCTAACCGCCATTACATGTTTGGGGGCTTCCTATTTTCTTTGGGGACCTGCTCCGGGACAGATAGCTTTCATCTTTCTGCCTTTAGGTGTAGTTATCTCTTAGGCTGTGACGAGGCGTCTAGGATCACCGTAGGAACGCTCCACGGCTACTTCTAGTTGTGTGGTTAGTTCACGTTACTGCAATCCAATAGGTTCCAGCCTCTCTGGTGTATTACAGCTTTTGCTGTTTTTTTGCTATTTCTCCTCAGATGTTGTGCAACATTTCCTTCTGTTTAATGTATTGTATAAGAAATAGTCTCACTTGTAGTTTCACTTTTGTTTTGTTCCTGTTTCCTGATGCAATGCTGAAATGACTGTGCATTTTCCTTTTACCTCATGTTGTAAGAAGTAAAAGCTTGTTATCCCATGAAGCCTGCTCTGTGAAGTTTTATACTGCAAAGGTGTGGATTCAGAAGCTGTGCAACAGGTTATGGGCCCAGACGCAGGCACCCAGATACAGCGTACCCAGATACCCAAACACCAGAGAATCCAGACACCACAGATCCCAATCACCAAGAATACCAGGCACCCAGGACACTAGAACTCTCAGCAAGACACTGGTGAATGCAGAAGAATTCTTCAGTGCGCAAGTCTCTCCAAACAAGTAAGATAAGTTAAAAATGACAAGTAGCACAGAGCTAAAACTTACAGTAGCTAAACTGAATGATGAGAATTATCAGCTATGGAAATTCAAAGTAGAGATGTTATTGTCTAAAGATGATTTATGGGAATTAATCACTACAGACAGACCTGATCAAGATAATCAGACATGGGATATAAAGAATAGACAAGTGAGAGCCACCATTAGCTTATTAGTGGATGATGCTCAATTAATACATATAAGAAATGAAGAAACAGCGAAAGGAATGTGGGAAGCATTAAGAAAGCTATATGAGAGACCCGGCTTAAATCACAAATTATTTTTAGTAAGAAAGCTTTACAGTATGAGACTAAGTGCAGACAGTGACATGCAGAAGCATATATTCTCTATTATGGAAGTGATATCACAGCTAAGATCTATTGGTGAAGATGTTAAAGAAAGTCATATAGCAGCTATATTGTTGTGCAGTTTACCAGATTCGTATACAGCTTTAATAAATGCACTAGAGACAAGACCTGAAACAGACATTACATTAGAGTTTGTGAAAACAAGACTCATAGATAAATATCAGAGAAGAAAAGAACAAAGCAATGATTCTTCTACTGAAAAGGACAGTGAAAACGCTCTTAAAGCTACAGAATTTAAAAAACCCTGTAATAAAGAGACAAGAGAATGCTTCAGATGTAAGAAAAAAGGTCATTTAAAGAAAGACTGTACCATATGGAAAGCAGAACAACAAGAATTACAACATAAAAAGCATACACAGAAAGTGAAAAAAAAAACGATTTCCATTTCGTGTGAGAATAATTGGAATGGCACATTCAAAATAACAGACAAGAAATCATCACTTGGTTGGTTTATTGATTCAGGAGCAACGAGTCATATGACAAGTGACAAGAATTTCTTTACTGATCTTGATTTAAATAAGAAAGAAGCATTTATCTTGCAAATGGAAGCAAAATAACCGCAGAAGGTATCGGACAAGGTATGCTAAATTGTTCAAACAAGTTCGGACAAGATTCAAATATACTTGTACAGGATGTGTTGTATGTTCCAAAATTGGAAGGCGGATTATTATCTGTGAAACGTTTAACAACAAAAGGACTTACAGTAAAATTCAAAGATAATGAGTGTGCAATTATTGCAGGAAACAAGATGATAACCAAAGTCAAAGCAGATGAACAATTATATCATTTTGACAAATCAAAGGAACAGATGAAGGTATGTACATATGATCACAAAAACTGTATTCACATGTGGCATAGACGTCTAGGACATAGACACCCGGACAGTATAAGGGAACTACAGAGAAAAGAATTGACAAAAGATCTAAAGATATCAGATTGCTCAATTACCATAAGATGTGAATGTTGTATAAAATCCAAAGCCACAAGGATATCTATTCCAAAAGAAAGTGAGATAAAAAGCGAAAGACCACTTGATTTGGTGCATACTGACGTATGTGGACCCATGAAAGTGACTACATCAGGAGGCAATAGATACATGTTGACTTTTATAGATGACTACTCAAGATACACAGTCACATACTTAATTAAGAACAAAAGTAAAGTTTTTGATAAACTTGTAGACTATGTAACAAGATCAAGTAACAAATTTCAAAGGAAGCCAATTGTCATCAGAAGTGATAATGGAGGTGAATTTACAGGTCACAGAATAGAAGACTACTTAAGACAAAATGGAATAGAACATCAGAAAACTGTTCCATACACACTTGAACAAAATGGAGTAGCAGAAAGGAAAAACAGAACTCTAACAGAGATGATGAGATGCATGCTGACAGATTCTAAACTACCAGAGAAATATTGGGGTGAGGCAGCAATGACAGCTACATATCTACAGAACCGACTTTTTTCCAGAAAACTGAAGAAAACTCCATATGAACTGTGGCAAGGTATGAAACCAAGTGTCAATCATTTAAAAGTTTTTGGATGTAAAGTTTTTATATTCATTCCAACAGAAAAACGTTCCAAACTTCAAAACAGATCCATGGAAGGAATATTCGTTGGATATAGTAAAAACTGCAAAGGATATAGAATCTTAGATCCCAAAACAGACAGAGTTACAGTGAGTAACAGTGTGACATTTATTGAAGATTTAGATGAAGACATTATGATTTCAGTTGAAACAAAAAATGAGAAAAACAATAGTGACATAACTGAAGAAATATCTGATGAGAAAGAAGTAGAAATTAATGAAGAACAAAATACTGAAAGTGAAGAATCACAACTACAAACAGAAACAGAACCAAGACGTTCAATAAGAGAGAACAAAGGAAAACCATCAAAACGTCTCTCATACAAGACAAGTATAAGAAAAATCCATGAGCCTACCTCTTGGGAAGACATATCTAAACTTTCTGAAGAAGAAGCTAATAAATGAATAGAAGCAACAGAAACAGAAATTAAATCCATGCATGATTCAAATACATGGACACTAACAGATTTCCCAGAAGGAAGAAAAGCCATAGGATGTAAATGGATTTTTAAAGTAAAATTCCAAACAGATGGCACACCTGAAAGATATCGAGCAAGACTCGTAGCTAAAGGATATTCTCAAAAATATGGAGAAGACTATGATGAAACATTTGCTCCAGTTGTCAAACACACTACAATAAGAACTTTATTTACAGTTGCAGCAATGGAAAAAATGGAACTATGACATCTTTTTTGAATGGAGATTTAACAGAAGACATTTACATCGAACAACCTCCAGGATTCAAAGATGAAAGAAATCTAAACAAAGTTTGTAAACTACAGAAAACCATATATGGTTTAAAGCAAGCAGCTAAAGCGTGGAATGACAAAATCACGGAAGTACTAACAAATGAAAAATTTCAAAGAAGCAAAGCTGATCCATGCTTGTACACAAAAAAGATGAGTAATAGATGGATTTATGTACTCATATATGTAGACGACATTTTGATTTGTTTTAAACAAGAAAGGGATAAAGAAAACATTCTAAAAGTCCTGAAACAAAATTTTGAAATCAAAGACTTGGGAAATGTAAAACAGTACCTAGGAATACAGATAGAAAGTCAAGAAGTACTGTGGTTAAGACAATTGTTGACAGACCTAGGACAAGCACAGGTGGAACCAACAAAACTAAAAGAGGACAATCAAGGATGTCTTGTTCTTGCTCAGATGGAAAGAGTCAATCCAAGAACCAAGCATATTGATGTGAAATATCATTTCTTGAGAGATCATCAGGACCAAGGAGTATTGAAATTGGAGTATTGTCCTACTGAAGAAATGACAGCAGACATATTCACGAAGGCGTTGAATGCTGATAAACATCAGAGACTAATAAAAAAGTTGGGTTTGATTGAATAAGTCCTTACTGTTGAGAAAGGGTGTTGGCTTATGCAACAGATTAGGACTTATTATAAGGAAAAGGAGGACTTTATGCTGACCTGACAATAGATGGCGATGTTGTGTAACGTTTCCTTCTGTTTAGTGTATTGTATAAGAAATAGTCTCACTTGTAGTTTCACTTTCGTTTTGTTCCTGTTTCCTGATGCAATGCTGAAATGGTTTAAGTACCCTTAACTACTGCCTTTAAAAGGCATATCGGCGGTCGTTAAGCGGATAAGAAGACCAATACAAAACAAATAACAAGAAATATAAACACTGCAGTCAATATAGCTAATAAAATATAATATTTATTGAAACATCAAAACAATTTACATTCAATTACAATGACAAATAACAATGTTGGGTACAAATTAAAAGGTCAGTGAAAAAATACCTGCAATGATGGGAAATAGATCAGGTCAGGAAGTAGTAAGATTAATAATATTACATAAGAAACAATTTTACACCCTATAATTTGTAAAAAAAAGAAGTAAAAAATGATGAGGGGCATCCATGTATATAGAGAAGAAGAGTAATGCCAAACTGGCAATATGTCATTAATAGTAGAAAACATAATGGCAAACAAATTTTTTTTATTTTAAATCCGTGACTGACATCCCAATCGTCACAAAAGATCTGCATGTTTATAAGATAAAAAATTGTTTGGTGTTATTTTTTCTGCTATTAATCGTATATTAGCAGTTTGGCATTACTCTTCTACTCTATATACATCAATAACATGGATGCCCCCCTCCTTTTTTCTTCTTTTTTTTTTTACAAACTATAGGGTGTAAAATTGTTACTTGCGAGATATTATTAATTTTACTAATTCCTAACCTGATCGTATTAACTCTAGTCCTCCAGCATTTATACAGTGGGTACGGAAAGTATTCAGACCCCTTTAAATTTTTCACTCTTTGTTTCATTGCAGCCATTTGGTAAATTAAAAAAAGTTCATTATTTTGATCATTAATGTACACTCTGCACCCCATCTTGACTGACAAAGGAATCTATTTTCCGAAACGCGCGTCAGGTCTGTCCTGTATTGAAACCGGAGGCATTTAAAGGTATAGTCCCTTTTTTACCATATTGGTGGCTATTTTGAATACAATTCCTATATAGTGTACCCTTTTTGGTTTTTTATATAATAGAGTTATCCCATTGATTCTTTTGCTTTATTGTCACCATATATATACAGTCATGGCCAAAAGTTTTGAGAATGACACAAATATTAATTTTTACAAAGTCTACTGCTTCACTTTTTCTAATGGCAATTTGCATATACTCCAGAATGTTATAAAGAGTGATCAGCTTAACAGCAATTACTTGCAAAGTCAATATTTGGCTAGAAAATGAACTTTATCCCCCAAAACACATTTCAACATCATTGCAGCCCTGCCTTAAAAGGACCAGCTAACCTCTTTTCAGTGATTGCTCCATTAACACAGGTGTGGGTGTTGATGAGGACATGGCTGGAGATCAATCTGTCATGATTAAGTAAGAATGACACCACTGGACACTTTAAAAGGAGGCTGGTGCTTGGCATCATTGTTTCTCTTCTGTTAACCATGGTTATCTCTAAAGAAACATGTGCAGTCATCATTGCAATGCACAAAAATGGCCTAACAGGGAAGAGTATCGCAGCTAGAAAGATTGCACCTCAGTCAACAAACTATCGCATCATCAAAAACTTCAAGGAGAGAGGTTCCATTGTTGCCAAAAAGGCTCCAGGGCGCCCAAGAAAGACCAGTAAGTGCCAGGACCGTCTCTTAAAAGTGTTTCAGCTGCGGGATCGGGCTACCAGCAATGCAGAGCTTGCTCAGGAATGGCAGCAAGCAGGTGTGAGTGCATCTGCACGCACTGTGAGGCGGAGACTCTTGGAGCAAGGCCTGGTCTCAAGGAGGGCAGCAAAGAAGCCACTTCTCTCCAGAAAAAACATCATGGACAGACTGATATTCTGCAAAAGGTACAGGCAGTGGACTGCTGAGGACTGGGGTAAAGTTATTTTCTCTGATGAATCCCCTTTTCGATTGTTTGGGACATCAGGAAAACGCCCCATTCGGAGAAGACAAGGTGAGCGCTACCACCAATCTTGTCTCATGCCAACTGTTAAGCATCCTGAAACCGTTCATGTGTGGGGTTGCTTCTCAGCCAAGGGAATCGGCTCTCTCACAGTCTTGCCTAAAAACACAGCCATGAATAAAGAATGGTACCAGAATGTCCTCCAAGAGCAACTTCTCCCAACCCTCCAAGAGCAGTTTGGCGATCAACAATGCCTTTTCCAGCATGATGGAGCACCTTGCCATAAAGCAAAGGTGATAACTAAATGGCTCAGGGAACAAAACAGAGATTTTGGGTCCATGGCCTGGAAACTCCCCAGATCTTAATCCCATTGAGAACTTGTGGTCAATCATCAGAGACGGGTGGACAAACAAAAACCTAAAAATTCTGACAAAATGAATGCATTGATTGTGCAAGAATGGACTGCTATCAGTCAGGATTTGATCCAGAAGTTGATTGAGAGCATGCCAGGGAGAATTGCAGAGGTCCTGAAGAAGAAGGGTCAACACTGCAAATATTGACTTGCTGCATTAACTCATTCTAACTGTCAATATAAGCTTTTGTTATTCATATGTTTGCAATTATATTTCTGTCTGTGATAAAAACATCTGTCAAACACACATAAAAACCAGAGGGCAGCAGATCATGTGAAAATATAATATTTGTGTCATTCTCAAAACTTTTGGCCATGACTGTATATATATTCTTTTTCTTTTTGTTTATTGTTACACTGCTGCCTTTTATCTATTAAATTGTTAATTGGGTGGCTTTTTTTGTAGCTATTGCTATTTTTACACACTGACACGGTGTTTGTCCTATTTTTTTTTTTTTGCACAGAACAAATGCACTTTATGCAGTCACATATGGTGACTTGAATTTCCTCTTTCTTCCAATAATTGTGTAGTATTGGTATACAGTCAAGGCCAGAAATATTTGGACAGTGACACAATTTTCGCGAGTTGGGCTCTGCATGCCACCACATTGAATTTGAAATGAAACCTCTACAACAGAATTCAAGTGCAGATTGTAACGTTTAATTTGAAGGGTTGAACAAAAATATGTGTTAGAAAATGTAGGAATTGTACACATTTCTTTACAAACACTCCACATTTTAGGAGGTCAAAAGTAATTGGACAAATAAACATAACCCAAACAAAATATTTTTATTTTCAATATTTTGTGGCGAATCCTTTGGAGGCAATCACTGCCTTAAGTCTGGAACCCATGGACATCACCAAACGCTGGGTTTCCTCCTTCTTAATGCTTTGCCAGGCCTTTACAGCCGCAGCCTTCAGGTCTTGCTTGTTTGTGGGTCTTTCCCTCTTAAGTCTGGATTTGAGCAAGTGAAATGCATGCTCAATTGGGTTAAGATCTGGTGATTGACTTGGCCATTGAAGAATGTTCCACTTTTTTGCACTCATGAACTCCTGTGTAGCTTTGGCTGTATGCTTGGGGTCATTATCCATCTGTACTATGAAGCGCCGTCCAATCAAGTTTGCAGCATTTGGCTGAATCTGGGCTGAAAGTATATCCCGGTACACTTCAGAATTCATCCGGCTACTCTTGTCTGCTGTTATGTCATCAATAAACACAAGTGACCCAGTGCCATTGAAAGCCATGCATGGCCATGCCATCACGTTGCCTCCACCATGTTTTACAGAGGATGTGGTGTGCCTTGGATCATGTGCCGTTCCCTTTCTTCTCCAAACTTTTGGCTTCCCATCATTCTGGTACAGGTTGATCTTTGTCTCATCTGTCCATAGAATACTTTTCCAGAACTGAGCTGGCTTCTGAAGGTGTTTTTCAGCAAATTTAACTCTGGCCTGTCTATTTTTGGAATTGATGAATGGTTTGCATCTAGATGTGAACCCTTTGTATTTACTTTCATGGAGTCTTCTCTTTACTGTTGACTTAGAGACAGATACACCTACTTCACTGAGAGTGTTCTGGACTTCAGTTGATGTTGTGAACGGGTTCTTCTTCACCAAAGAAAGTATGCGGCGATCATCCACCACTGTTGTCTTCCGTGGGCTCCCAGGTCTTTTTGGATTGATGAGTTCACCAGTGCTTTCTTTCTTTCTCAGGATGTACCAAATTGTAGATTTTGCCACTTCTAATGTTGTAGCAATTTCTTGGATGGGTTTTTTTTCTGTTCTTGCAGCTTAAGGATGGCTTGTTTCACCTGCATGGAGAGCTCCTGTGACCACATGTTTCCTTCACAGCAAAACCTTCCAAATGCAAACACCACACCTCAAATCAACTCCGGCCCTTTCATCTGCTTAATTGAGAATGACATAACAAAGGGATTGCCCACACCTGTCCATGAAATAGCCTTGGAGTCATTTGTCCAATTACTTTTGGTCCCTTTAAAAACAGGGTGGCACATGTTAAGGAGCTGAAACTCCTAAACCCTTCATCCAATTTTAATGTGGATACCCTCAAATGAAAGCTGAAAGTCTGAACTTCAACTGCATCTGATTTATTTTGTTTCAAATTTATTGTGGTAATGTCTAGAACCAAAATTAGATAAATGTTGTCTCTGTCCAAATATTTATGGACCTAACTGATATATATATATATACACTATTCATTATGAATTTTTGCACTTTTACATATTGGTGTTTACAATTATTTTTATGGGATAATTTATTTGATTTTATACTTTTAGGAATCTTTTAAGCTACATATTAACTGGGACTATTATGTATTGATTTTATTCAAATATATTTATTTACCTTATGCCTATCTATTCGATCTAAATATTATAATATCCATTCGTATTTATAGTAATTTTTTTCATAGAGCCGGTAATATACAGACACTGTGAGTTGGATATTCATCCATTGCCATTGCATAAAATAAAATATTGTGAATTATATACTTACCTATTCTATATAATAAAATATTTTGAGTATATACTTACTTTGTCCTTCCTTGTGGATATTTTTGTTTTTTCTGTGTTCTGGGTGGTTTTCACCTTTCTGCGAGCGCTGGTGATAGATTGAATGTATTATAGAATTTTATTTGATTTATTTCTATATATATACTTCTATTATTTTTATCGGTGCTTAATGTATTGGTTGAAAAAAACAGAAATGTAGAATTTTTTGCAAATTTATTAAAAAAGAAAAACTGAAAAATCACATGGTCATAAGTATTCAGACCCTTTGCTCAGACACTAATATTTATGTCACATGCTGTCCATTTCCTTGTGATCCTCCTTGAGATGGTTCTTCTCCTTCATTGGAGTCCAGCTGTGTTTAATTAAACTGATAGGACTTGATTTGGAAAGGCACACACCTGCCTATATAAGAACTCACAGCTCACAGTGCATGTCAGACCAAATGAAAATCATGAGGTCACAGGAACTGGCCAAGGAGCCAGTTCCAACCAGTAGACCGACTGATTCCAATAGTTATATTTCCATGGACAGTTGTGACCTGACAAGTTGTCTTACTAATGTCCCTAGAAGCCAATATATGAGGTTTTTTTCGTAGATTTTAAAAATGAAGCACATATACTTCCGAAAAAAAATTTAAACAAGGAATATCATGACAATCTCCCCACAGAAGCAAAAAATAATGTGAGGGAAACCCTTAATTCGTTTTAAAAATAGAGAGAGAAAAAACGAACTAAGAAACTTTTTTTACCCACTTTAACTCAAATACACATTGTTAGGGTCTGCGGAACGCACCAAATATAAGATGTGGAGAGGTGCGTTTGCAGCCCGGGGTCCACCGTGCAGGCGGCGCCTGCTGCTCATAAAATGGCGCAAGAAGCGAACTCTGTTATTCCGCAGAGTCGCCAAAATAAACGCCGTAACGCGCTGTGGCAATATGTGCGAATTCTGTTAATCCACAGAGCCGCTAGAAGGAGTGCTGCAGCGCTATATGGCGATGTGTGCGAACTCACTTAACACAACTGAGTCGCAAAATAAACACGATAGGGCTCTGTCTAGCGTTGAAAGCGAACCCTGTTACGTCACAGAGCCGCTGAGACAAACTTCTGTGTCCTGTCAGGCACCCAGGTACACAGTGAACAGCTAAGCGAACATAGAACGTGATCATGCGCTAATGTCCTCGCGGGAGTCACCCGCAATCTATGGCGTCTGAACGCCAAGCCCTGAATATGGCAATCAAACTCCTCACCAGTTATGCCGGCAATCTAGGGCATCTAGGACACCGACCCTGACCAGCTAGCATACCAAACTCCTCACCGATTAAGTCGGTATTCTAGGGGCTTATTTCAGCCGGGCCCTAACCACACACACGCATGACCACACTGGCGCTAAGCATATAATGATTGACAGTAGCGCATGGCGGCCCAGCATTGCCACCCTTTTATAGCAACAGCTACAGGACCTGCCAGAAACAAGGACCAATGAGAAACTGTTCCAAACACATGTAGTTTCATGACCTTCCTGGCGGACCAATAGGAGCTGCTGCAGTACCTGAACATGTGACCCCAGATCTCCAATGAGAGATCTTACCCTGGGCATGCTCAGAAGGGGAAACGCAGGACTTCGTCCCAAAGACGTCTGCTCCAGTACTGGCTATAATAGCAGATCCAGGAGAGGCAGCAGCAAGTCTCTGCACAGTACTGGAATGGGCAAGACGCTGGGACCGACGTCTCTGCTGAGCAGGCTGCACTGCGGCCGGAGATGAATGGGGGACCGGTCCGAGACTCCCCTTGTGCAGCAGCGGGAACTCGAACCCTAACATTACTCCCCCTCCTAGGGCCCCCCTTCTTTGGGCCTCGCTGCGCTCAAAGGCAGCGATGAGCTGCGGAGCGTGAACATGCTTGGCAGGCTCCCAGGACCTATCCTCAGGCCCATAACCCCTCCAATCCACCAAATAAAATTTTTTGCCTCGTACCACCTTGCACCCAACAATGGCGTTCACCTCATGATCGTCGGTAGATGAACCCGACGTCCCGTCAGATGACTCGGAAAACCGGGAAATGGCCACGGGTTTCAGGAGGGACACGTGAAAGGTGTCAGTGATACCAAGGCGAGGCGGAAGGGCTAGGCGGTAAACCACCTTGTTCACCTGCTCAAGAACTTTAAAGGGGCCCAAAAAGCGAGGTGCCAACTTGGTGGACTCTACACGTAGCCTGATGTTTCGGGCAGAAAGCCACACTAGGTCACCCGGAGCAAATGTAGGAGCGGGGCACCTCATCCTCTCTTTGGAGGCCTGAATGGCATCCTGGGTGCGGTCCCAAATGTCCCGTGCCTCCACAGCCCAGTCTGCCACCCTGGAATCGGTGGAAGATACGGGCATGGGCACTGGTACCCGCGGATGCTGACCGTAGTTCAGGAGGAATGAGGTCTGTCCGGTGGAGTCAGCCACAGCATTATTTAGAGCGAACTCAGCCCACGGTAGCAAGGATGCCCAGTCATCCTGCCTGGCAGAGACAAAATGTCGCAAGTATGTGACCAAGGTCTGGTTGGCCCTCTCTACCAACCCATTCGTCTCGGGATGGTATGCAGAGGAGAGATTCAACACAATGCTGAGTAAACGACACAGCTCTCTCCAGAACCGAGATGCAAACTGGGGACCTCGATCACTGACAATTTTGTCTGGCATACCGTGTAGGCGGAAAATATGCCTAATGAATAATGCTGCCAAGGCCCGTGCAGACGGTAACCGTGGTAACGGCACTAAGTGCACCATTTTGGAGAAGTGGTCAGTTATCACCCAGATGATGGTGCAGCCCCGAGACTTGGGTAAACCCACCACAAAATCCATCCTGACCATCTCCCAAGGCCTGTCTGCCACCGGTAAAGGGAAAAGTAACTCAGCTGGCCGTTGTCGAGGGGACTTATTCTTGGCGCAGGAGACGCACGCCTGAACATATTCCCTGACGTCACAGGCCATCTGCGGCCACCAGTATGTCCTCGCCAGCAACTCAGAAGTCCTTTTTGTCCCAAAATGTCCACCCACCCTGGACGAATGTGCCCAAGAGAGTACTTCCGGTCGCAAATTGGTGGGCACAAAAGTCTTGCCCGGAGGCACAGACTCAAGCGAAACCGGAGCTACAGTTCTTAGGCTTTCTGTGGGGACAATAAGCCGAGGCTCCTCCTCCACCTCCTCAGAGGACATCACGGAGCGGGATAGAGCGTCTGCGCGAATGTTCTTCTCACCGGAGAGGAAATGGAGGGTGAAATGGAACCGGGAGAAAAACAAGGACCATCTGGCCTGACGGGAATTTAGCCGCTGGGCTATCTGCAAATACACCAAGTTCTTGTGGTCCGTGAATACTTGGAAGGGGAAGCGAGCCCCCTCCAGAAGATGTCTCCACTTTGAGAAGGCCAACTTCATAGCCAGTAACTCCCTGTCCCCGATGGAATAATTCCTCTCTGCTGGTGTAAAGGTCTTGGAAAAGAAGAAGCAGGGATGCTTCCGACCCTGGGCATCCTTTTGAAAAAGGACTGCTCCAGCACCAACAGAAGAGGCATCCACCTCTAAGATAAACGGTTTATCGACATCGGGCGATGTAAGATGGGAGCACTGGCGAAATGCGACTTGATGGAGGAGAACGCCTTGGTGACCTCCTCTGACCACAACTTGGGATTAGCTCCCTTCTTGGTGAGGGCTACCAAGGGAGCTACCAAAGTAGAGAAGTGGGGAATGAATTGGCAATAGTAGTTAATGAACCCCATAAAGCGCTGCACCGCCTTAAGGGAGTGGGGTTCTTGCCAATCCATCACAGCCTGTAGTTTGGTAGGATCCATAGCCAATCCCTGGGTGGAGATGATATAGCCCAGGAAAGGTAGAGACTCCTGCTCAAACATGCACTTCTCCAACTTCGCATATAGGGAATTTGCTTGCAAGAGGTCGAAGACCTTGCAGACATCTCTCCGGTGGGAGGCCATATCTGGAGAAAAGATGAGAATGTCATCCAGATAGACTACCACCGAGGTGGTCAACATATCCCGAAAGATGTCGTTCACAAAGTCTTGGAAGACAGCTGGAGCATTACAGAGGCCAAAGGGCATTACCAGATATTCATAATGCCCATCCCTGGTGTTAAATGCCATCTTCCATTCGTCCCCCTCACAGATGCGAATCAGGTTATACGCACCCCGCAGGTCTAGCTTAGTAAATACCCTTGCTCCCCGAAGCCTGTCAAAGAGCTCAGAGATTAGCGGCAAAGGATACTTATTTTTCACGGTGATAGCGTTGAGACCCCTATAATCAATGCACGGATGTAATTCTCCGTTCTTCTTCTGCACAAAGAAGAACCCCGCTCCCGCTGGTGACACCGACTTCCTAATGAATCCTCTTGCCAAGTTCTCCTGAATATATTGGGACATGGCCTCTGTCTCAGGAAGAGAGAGGGGATAAACCCTTCCTCTAGGAGGCTCAGCTCCAGGCAAGAGGTCGATAGGACAGTCATAGGGGCGATGAGGCGGAAGAGTCTCCGCAGCCTTCTTCGAGAAAACGTCAGCATAAGACCAATAGACCTTGGGAAGAGGAGAGAGGTCTATGGGTATCTCAGTGGTGTTGACCTGCACGCTGTCCCTAATGCATCTGCCTTTACATAAATTACCCCAACCCAGAATTCTCCCTGCAGACCACTCAATATGGGGAGAGTGGTGGTGGAGCCAGGGTAATCCCAACAAAACCTCATCTATACCCTCAGGAGGATAAAAAATGATATATTCTCCTGATGGGAAGGAGACATAGACAAGGTGAGTGGGACAGACTGATGGGTGATTTGTGAGGGCAGAATTGCTCTGTTCAACACCGTACCGATACTGGTTCAGCCAGCAACACCAAAGGCATGGTGTGGCGAGAAGCAAAGGAGGATGACATAAAATTCCCCTCTGCCCCAGAATCCACACACAGCTTGACGGGTAGGGTGGTAGAACCTTGGGTAATTATCCCCTTGAGGAGCACTTTAGGGGCAAAACTCATGGCGTCCAGTGACCCTGTTCCTACGGTTACTGGGCGCGACCGTTTATTCAGCCACTGTGGACATCGGTTGGCAAAATGTCCCTGCTGCTGGCAAAATAACAAATCGGGGATGGACGAGTGACCCGAGATTTGGATCCTGCAGGAGCAACCTCCTGAAGGTCGGGAGGCGACTCCAGAGGGGTGGCGAAGGTAGGAGCCAACCGGACACTCTGCCTACACTGGGCACGTTCCAGCCTCCGCTCGTGGAAACGGAGGTCGACGCGGGTGGAAATAGCGATAAGCTTCTCCAGTGTGGCAGGAATCTCCCTTGTAGCCAAGGCGTCTTTCACATGACCCGCCAGTCCTCTCCAGAACACGGGAATGAGGACTTTATCTGGCCACTCTAATTCCGAGGCCAGAGTCCGAAATTGGACAGCAAAATGGCTGACCAAAGCCGAACCCTGGGTACTTGCCAGCAGTTTGAGTGCCGTATCGTGGGTGACCTGAGGTCCTAGAAAAACCTTTTTCAGAGCCTCCAGAAAACGAGAAGCGCTCTGCACCACACGGTCGTCGCGCTCCCACAGCGGCGTTGCCCACTCCAACGCTCTGCCCGACAGAAGAGCTATCACAAAGCCCACTTGTGCCCTATCCGTGGGGAAACGTGCAGCCAGAAGCTCGAGGTGTATGGAGCACTGACTCACGAATCCCCGACATTGCTTGCTGTCACCAGAAAACTTGTCTGGAAGCGGGAGGTGGGACAATGTAGGGACAGAGGTGGCAGAGGACAAACTGGCTGCAGCTACGCTAGCAGCCTGAACAGCGACTGCGGTAACATCCACAGATGAGGTTGTGCGCTCAAGAGCCGCCAACCTACCCTCCAGCTGCTGGATGTACAGCTGTAAACGCTGTTCATCCGCCATTTTACTAGCCAGACCCTGGTGCTAATATTATGTTAGGGTCTGCGGAACGCACCAAATATAAGATGTGGAGAGGTGCGTTCGCAGCCCGGGGTCCACCGTGCAGGCGGCGCCTGCTGCTAGTAAAATGGCGCAAGAAGCGAACTCTGTTATCCCACAGAGTCGCCAAAATAAACGCCGTAACGCACTGTGGCAATATGTGCGAACTCTGTTAATCCACAGAGCCGCTAGAAGGAGTGCCGCAGCGCTATATGGCGATGTGTGCGAACTCACTTAACACAACTGAGTCGCAAAATAAACACACTAGGGCGCTGTCTAGCGTTGAAAGCGAACCCTGTTACGTCACAGAGCCGCTGAGACAAACTTCTGTGTCCTGTCAGGCACCCAGGTACACAGTGAACAGCTAAGCGAACATAGAACGTGATCATGCGCTAATGTCCTCGCGGGAGTCACCCGCAATCTATGGCGTCTGAACGCCAGGCCCTGAATACGGCAATCAAACTCCTCACCGGTTATGCCGGCAACATAGGGCATCTAGGACACCGACCCTGACCAGCTAGCATACCAAACTCCTCACCGATTAAGTCGGTATTCTAGGGGCTTATTTCAGCCAGGCCCTAACCACACACACGCATGACCACACTGGCGCTAAGCATATAATGATTGATATTAGCGCATGGCGGCCCAGCATTGCCACCCTTTTAAAGCAACAGCTACAGGACCTTCCAGAAACAAGGACCAATGAGAAACTGTTCCAAACACATGTAGTTTCATGACCTTCCTGGCGGACCAATAGGAGCTGCTGCAGTACCTGAACATGTGACCCCAGATCTCCAATGAGAGATCTTACCCTGGGCATGCTCAGAAGGGGAAACGCAGGACTTCGTCCCAAAGACATCTGCTCCAGTACTGGCTATAATAGCAGATCCAGGAGAGGCAGCAGCAAGTCTCTGCACAGTACTGGAATGGGCAAGACGCTGGGACCGACGTCTCTGCTGAGCAGGCTCCACTGTGGCCGGAGATGAATGGGGGACCGCAGCGGGACTGGTTCGAGACTCCCCTTGTGCAGCAGCGGGAACTCAAACCCTAACACACATGTCCTAAAAAAGATTGTAAAACGCCATTGGAAAATACTAAAATACAATAAGGTTGGGGACATACTGCCGATGAATCCCAAGTTCATATATAAGAAAGCTTGTGACCTGGGAATCTGATTGCCCCATTAGTGATTGAAAATTATAAAAAACCTTCACTGTATTTCTAACGTAAATTAGAAGGTTTTTTTCCATGTAAAAAAATGCAAATTGTGCAACACCTTGCATACCAAAAAATAATATGCTAATAAAAAGGAGGAAACAGAGTTTGAGATCTTTGATTATATTATATACACCCTTGAAGGAGTTATTTATGTGATTAAATGCCCGTGTGAAAAATTATATGTGGGCGTACAATGAATATGAGAATTAATGAACTTATTCGCATTATAAATAAAAAAATTGATGACCATCCGCTTTCAAAACACTTCACATATTACTATCAAGGCTCTACACAGGGAATGGAAGTTGTTGGTAATACAAATTATCCAGAGACACTGGAGGAAAGGAGATTTTATTTAACAAATGTCGCAGGCTGAAAGTCGCTGGATTTTTCAACTGGATACCCTAAGACTGAGAGGTCTGAACAGCGAAATGGAACTATTTGCTTTTCAATGACCAACACCTGTGATTGATCATTGTGTGCATTTAAAGCACCCCTGGTAAATGAAGGACAATCCCTGATGAAGGAAACCATTTGATTTCTGAAACGTGTTGGATTTTTTGTTTTTTTTGGGCACCTTGTATTGGTGCGGTCGCATGATCAGCAGGTGACTAAATACATTACGAAGGCCCTGCAGTTTCGTGATCGTCTAGCGCTAACTACGGGAGGAGCCACAGAGAGCGTCTATCAATCCAGGTGACCAGAGGAGGTCAGCAACGACAGAATTTTTCCCTTTCCTGGACATTAGGCCTCTTTCACACATTCATTTTGCGCCTGACGGCGCGCTCCGGCCTTTTTTTGTCAAACCGCATCTGAGTCGCACGTAGCAGGGCTTTGGGGTACTCGGCACCGAGCCCGTTCACTTCACTGGGGGATGTCACAGGTAGCGCAGCTCGGTCCGTTGCCCTGGGCGCTCACTAAAGGGGGGATATTTACAGGGGATTGTAGAAATGTAGAAATGTTCGTGACGCCACCTGTGGTTTCTGATCAGGGTGACCAGCGCTGCAGGGTGAATCCTCTGAGGGGTTGTTACTGGGCAGCAAGGTGTTAAGTTTTCCACAGGTAAGACTGATCCCTCAAGGTATATGGCGGTGCAGGGGTGAAGGAGCAATAATACAGACACACACAAGACAGTCTCTTTCTGTACCTTTACTGGTGATGAAGTTGCAGGCACATCCCGGGAGGCCGTCAGGGTGGAGGATGCACGTCCAGTAATCACTGAGTAGGTGTAAGGCCTCCTTACGTCCTTATGTGTGTGAGTTTCTAACTTGCATAAAACAAAGTTTAACTCCGTTCTCTTTGTTACGCCCGGCTGATCTTGTGGTGGAGCCTTCCTTTGGACAGAACTAGTCTCTATATGCAGGGCCCTGCTAGACTCTTGTTCTTCCTGACCCCGGTTACGTATCAGCACTGAAGGGCCCCTCTGTGACTTGTAGTCCAGCAGGGTCTCCGGTGTCTCCTACCAGTCGTGCAGATGCTGGTAAGCGCGGACCCGGTGTCCGGTGGTGCAGAGTCGAGGTAAGCTATTAATGCTGATTGACCTCGGTCACTCGCTTTCCCTTTTCCACTTGCCTGTCGTCCTACTCTCACCACTATCATAAGCACAAGCAGCAGTAGATGTCAGCTTCCTTCTCTTCACCGCTCTCCAAGCGTCGGCACGCTTACTTTCTGAAACAGCTCACTGTTGGAATCTCAGTGGACTCAACCTTGACCAGACCAAGTGGCAATCCTTTCCACTACACTGGACTCTACTATATAAGCTGAGTGTTTGCTGAAGTCCTCAGGCTTTCAGATAAGTCTTTCTTTCTGGCTAGAGTTCCCTCTCAGCATGTCTGAGGTAACTAGCTCGTTTTCTTCCGTCTCGTCTGACAGGAATGTCTCTCTCCTCTCACTCTCTGAGGTGTTCTCTGTTCTGAGGTAAAACCAAAGACTAGCTAACTCGCAGCTAGACTGCCTTATCTCACTGCTGTCATTTCAAGGGCTCCCTCTGGTGGTACCAGGGAAAAATGTGAAATGTTGTGTGCAATGGGTTATCGTGGATTTACCTTTCCGTGCATACTCCAGGGTAACATGTGGCTCCAGTCACAGCTGGGCTACACATCCCCCCCTAGTTAATATCAGCACTCCCCGGCTGAAAAAGAAAACAATTTTTATATATAACATCAACAAAACATAATTATAACTCTTCCCTTGCGGGAGGTAAGGACACTTCAAACGTTTCATAATACAAGTAACATATATACAAATATTTACACAAATCTTATTCACATTTTTACACTTGGATATTGGTTTACTGGATTAATTTGCTAGGACTACTCTTGGTACCTAACAGGTAACCTGCCTTTTGTCGTGCGTACTGACCTACGTGGTGTTGCTTCAGGTATAGTAGCATCTGGCCTATCTGTCCTGCGTGCTGGCAAACTGTAATACTGCCTTAACCTCTCTAGGGATCTGGCAAGCATACTTGTGGCTGGGCGATGCGGTTCTGTTTCGCCAGGGGATTCTTCTGGTAGTTCCACGTCTTGAGGTTCCATTTCTTGAGACTCTACTTCTAGAGGTACTACAGGAGCAGGTTCCTCTTGAACTATTTCTTCTGCTGCGGCAACTGGCTCAACTGGACGTTGAAGCGCTTCTTGTGGTTGGTAAAATTGAAGTACTGGAATAATCACAGCATCCCCGATACAAGGCCAATCTGCAGGAAAATCTCCTAAGTCCGTGTGTATGACTTCACCTGGTTTCTCTTTTTCCATAACAAGTTCTTCCTCGGGAAGTTTTAACATGTCTGGACACAGTTTTAGGTGGTCTCTGGATACCGTGGTGATCGTCTTTCCTCCATCTTTGCTAATGGTACAGGTTTTCCTGTTGTCAAATTTGGAATTCTGCACGACATATGGCTCTTTTTTCCCACTGATCATCCAATTTGTGCATTCTTCTTTTTCTTTTTAGCACAATTTCTCCAGGCATAAAAGGTTTAGCTGGCGCACTTTTGTTGTAGTTCTCCTCTTGCTTTTCCCTTACTTTATTGAGACTATCTTCCATGCAGGCTTGTACTCTCCTGTACTGTTCCTGTCTGTTTGTGTCCCAATCTTCAGTAGTAACATCAGCTTCTGGTTCTACAACACCAAGTTCCAAATCCATGGGCAGCTTTCCTGGTCTTGCTCGCATAAGGTAGGCTGGAGTGTAATTGGTGG
Organism: Oophaga sylvatica; assembly: GCA_033576555.1. Classification (NCBI taxonomy): domain Eukaryota; kingdom Metazoa; phylum Chordata; class Amphibia; order Anura; family Dendrobatidae; genus Oophaga; species Oophaga sylvatica. Next base: position 531,063,163 of record JARQOD010000003.1, on the reverse strand, counting down.
AACTCACCGGTATGTGATTGTACAGATCTACCAGGTCAGGTAGTAGGTCTGGCCACCGATTCCTCTCCTCAAGTGGTACCGTCTTCAGCAGATCAATGACTATGTGATTCATCTTCTCACAGAGACCATTGGTTTGGGGGTGGTACGGTGTGGTTCTTATCTTCTTACACCCGTACAAGTGACCGAATTCTTTAAACAATTCGGCTTCAAAGGCAGGACCTTGATCAGTTAACACTTGCTCTGGATATCCATGGGGTCTGCAGAAATAGCCTGAAACATCTTTGCTGCTGTTTCAGCTGTCAGATCTTTGACAGGGGCGACCACCAGGAACCTGGAGTAGTGATCCACCATTGTCAGGGCATATGAGTATCCTGACCGGCTGGGTGTCAACTTGACATGGTCCAAGGCCACGATCTCCAAGGGACGAGTCGTCTTGATGGGGTGCTTTCTGGCTACTGTAGTCTTTTCTTCGGAGGCTACAGGACGCACAGTTCTTGCACCATTTCTCGATGGAACTGCGCATTCCCACCCAGTAGAAACGACACTTCAGCAGGGTTTCCAACTTCTTCCAGCCAAAGTGCCCCGCTCGATCGTGGTAAGTTCCAAACCATCTGATGTGTTCTTGGACCACATATCTGCATACATCTCATGGGTTCGGTTGACGTACTTCGGCACAGCTTCTTGTAGAAAAGCCGGCTTCTCTCATTCCACACTGCTTTCATGTTGAGACGCATCCTTCCCAAGAGAACCTTCTGATTATCAGCTCCCTGATACGACTGACAACCGGGCAACTGTTCTGGTCTCATCTCCAGCTGGTGAGTAAAGGTTAACGTCTTACCACGCTGCTCCTGAACTCTTGCTCGTGGATATCCATTCTTGAATGCAGAGCTCAATCCTACTAGACATCCAGTTCTCTTCGTCGGAACATGCGCATTCTGGACAAAAGGGATCAGCGTGGCTTCTACGGCCTGCCTTACTGAGGTAAATTGATAGTTCACAGCCGAGCCATCCAGGTTGCTCCATGGCTCCAGCTTGGCTGTTTCAAGATGTCAAGGGTTATTGTCAGTGAAGCAGTGAACTGCTGAGGCTAGGTAATACTGAATCTTTCTGTATGGCCAGACCAGCGCAGCAACCAACTTGAAAGTGCTATAGTTCATGGTTTCTCAGTCGGACCGAGCTTCCTGCTGCATATACGATGAAATTTTCTTGCCATTTGCTTCTACTGAGGACAGTCCAACCTTCGGGTGGCATCAGTATACACAGGAACTGCTGGCTGTAGTCGGATAGGCTAGGATCATCGCCTGTCAGGATCTCCTTCATCTCCTTAAATGCCTCAGCTTGTTCTTTACCCCAGTGGAATGGAGGATTTCTGCTCTTGAGGGGTTGTCCTACCAGGAGGTCCTGCAGAGGCGCTGCTTTCTTGGTGTAGTCCTTTACAAACCTCCGGTAGTAACCTGTCAGTCCCAGGAACTGGAGCACCTCCTTGAGATTCTTCGGCTCTGGCCATTTCTGGATGGCAGTGACCTTCTGGGGGTCTGGCGCTACTCCTTCTGAGCTGACAATATGTCCCAAGTACTGTACCTTTTGTTTGAGCAGATGGCACTTTGAAGGCTTCAGTTTCATCCCATACTTGGACAGTGACTCAAATACCTCTGCCAGGTGCTTCAGATGATCCTCATACGTCTTGGAGTACACAATTACGTCATCCAGGTACAGCAACACGGTTTCAAAGTTGAGATGTCCCAGGCAACTCTCCATCACTCTCTGGAACGTTCCCGGGGCACTGCTGAGTCCAAACGGCATCCTGTCAAACTCACAGAGTCCCATCGGGGTGGTGGAAGCCGTCTTCTCCCGATCCTCCTCAGCCACAGCTACTTGCCAGTACCCACTAGTGAGGTCAAGGGTGGAAAAGTAGTTAGCAGTTTTTAAGGCAGCTAAGGATTCCTCAATGCGTGGTAAAGGGTATGCATCTTTATGTGTTATGCGATTTACTTGTCTATAATCTACACACATTCTCATGCTTCCATCCTTTTTCTTAACTAGGACTAGAGGTGCTGCCCAGGGACTACAACTATCCCTTATCACCCCTGCTTCCTTCATGTCACTCAACATTTCCTTAGCTTTCTGGTAGTGTGCTGGAGGTATAGGCCTGTACCGCTCTTTTATGGGAGGATGGCTGCCTGTAGGGATATGATGTTGTACTCCCTTAATTGTCCCAAAGTCAAGTGGATGTTTGCTAAATACCTGTGTGTACTCCTGTACCACCCGTAGTACTCCCTGTTTCTGGTGGGCTGGAGTGGTGTCTGTCCCGACATGGAGCTGCTGACACCAATCCTCCACCTGGGTTTCTGGGTCATTATCCTCCGCTGGTTGGCGGGAGGCTAAGGACTCTGTCGTGAGAATAGAGTTGTTATCTACGGTATGTAATTTAGCAACTGTGGCATAGCGTGGTAAATTCACTTCATCTTCTCCCCAGTTGAGAAAACGTACTGGTACTCTCCCATTTCGTACTTCTACTACCCCTCTAGCAGTCAAGAGTGTAGGTCTGTGCTCTGAACAATGGGGCTCTACTACTGCTTGGTAGTTCTGTCCTCTCAGACCTATTGCTGCTCTACACCATATAAGCATTTCACTCATTGGGGGTATCACAATGGGGTTTGGGTCTGTTACCGTACATTACCAATTTCACCATCTGTCAGCTTCGCTTGCTGCTGGCACATCAGGGCCCGGATCTCCCTCTGGATCACTCCCTTTTGCTTTGGCTTGGCAACTTTGGCGAGCTGTTGGAGCAAAAACACAACTTCTCCCAGACAGTTACTAATAATGTTTGTACCTAAAACCACATTTAAGCCATTTTCCTCATTTACAGTCTTTACTACTAAGAGTCCCTGGTCCTTCAGCTCCACTCTGCCCACCTTTACGTCCACGTTTTTGGCTCCGAGTATATCAACAGGGAGACCATTAGAGGCATACACAGCAAAGTCAGGGCTCGGGGCTGGAGACTGTCCATGGACCAAAACTTATCATACAGGACATCAGGTATGATGGTCACCTGAGATCCAGTGTCCAGCAGGGCAGGGATTGCGATCCCGTCCAGGATGATGGACAGGTAGGGTCTTCCTCCCACAAACCTGCGGTTCCAGTCTGAGGGGCCTGATGAGTCTATTCCTGGGTGTTGGCCCTTGGACCCAGGATCTGCTCGTTTAAAGGACACTGTCGGGCTAGATGACCTTCTCTGTTGCAACGGTAGCAGATGATCTCTCGGCGAGGATGGTGCTGATCAGGGGTCGCTCCTGGGGGTGGCGTTGTCCTCCTCCGGTGGGGCGACGTCCTCCTTTTCCTCCGGTTCATCCAAGGGACATCCTCTGGGCAGTCGGCTAGCAGGATCTCTCCTCCTTCTTCCTTCCGCAGTTGCAGGGCACTCATTACAGCGGCCAGGTTTTTAGTCAGCTGGCGCACTTCTGAGCGCAGACAGTCCAACTCAGTAGGGGGCGCCACCTGCGTTTTGGCTTCCGCCACCAGCGGGGAAAAGGTGGATGCTGCCGGCTTTAGAGTGGCTTCACCCGGGTGACACTGGGTTGCCACCTCAGGCTTCTCCAGGGGTCGCAGTCCTTTTATAGCCATATCTTTTAGGGCATCAAAGGTAGCATCAGGATGATCCAAGGACCACCAGTGCACAGTTCTGCTTTCAGCTTGGGACCTCAGTCCCCGTACAAACTGTTCCTTCAACATTTTGCTTTCATTAATGGCATTTATAGGGTAGACCTGTTTGAGAGCTCGCAGGGCCCCCTGTAGTTGGCAGGCGTAGTCCCTAATACTGTCATCTGGTCTCTGGGAGCATTGGTAAAACCTCATCCGGAGGTCTGTTTCAGTGCGGTCTTCAAAAATAGTCTGTAGCTTTAAGAAAATTGAAAGCACTGATTCCTGGTCTGCAGCTGTCCAAGTCTCTACTTCCCTTTCTGCAGCACCAGTCAATTGTCCCAATACCACTGCAGCTCTTTGTTTCTCTGTCATAGGGTACATGTCCATTATGCTGCATATTTTGCGCTTGAACCCTGACAGGGTATCCGGCTTACTGCTATACTGAGGGAGCCACTTTGCTCCAGGCAGGTATGGGAGCGTCAGCGGTACTATCGGGGCCACCGGACCTGGTGAGGGCCAGCGTTTCCATCCTGCGCGGCAGCCCTGGGCCGCGCTGTCAGCTTGTGGCTGCGACATGTCTGTCCCCCTAGTTAAGTGTGGCCTACCTTCTCCTGAAGGCTGCAGCTAAGCCAGGCACAGCGATGTGGAAGGACCTGCGTCGCCGGCGCTCTGACGTCAGAGCGATCACTGAAGCTTTTCACAGGACCTGCCGCCGCATCAGCGTTGGGGGCGTGTCCGGGACTCCGCGCGCTTTCTGCAGGTACGCCCCTTCTCTTTGCGCTGTAGCGCTGTACTTTGGCGGGCAATGGCGGACAATTGGCGCCAAAAATCACAACAACAGTAACACAGTCTCTTGCACAAAAACAGTCCACTTAGGCACACAGGACTCACATATAGCGAGCTTCTTATCCTGTTCGTGACGCCAAGTTTAGATGAGTCGCACGTAGCAGGGCTTTGGGGTACTCGGCACCGAGCCCGTTCACTTCACTGGGGGATGTCACAGGTAGCGCAGCTCGGTCCGTTGCCCTGGGCGCTCACTAAAGGGGGGATTGTAGAAATGTAGAAATGTTCGTGACGCCACCTGTGGTTTCTGATCAGGGTGACCAGCGCTGCAGGGTGAATCCTCTGAGGGGTTGTTACTGGGCAGCAAGGTGTTAAGTCTTCCACAGGTAAGACTGATCCCTCAAGATATATGGCGGTGCAGGGGTGAAGGAGCAATAATACAGACACATACAAGATAGTCTCTTTCTGTACCTTTACTGGTGATGAAGTTGCAGGCACATCCCGGGAGGCCGTCAGGGTGGAGGATGCACGTCCAGTAATCACTGAGAAGGTGTAAGGCCTCCTTACGTCCTTATGTGTGTGAGTTTCTAACTTGCATAAAACAAAGTTTAACTCCGTTCTCTTTGTTACGCCCGGCTGATCTTGTGGTGGAGCCTTCCTTTGGACAGAACTAGTCTCTATATGCAGGGCCCTGCTAGACTCTTGTTCTTCCTGACCCCGGTTACGTATCAGCACTGAAGGGCCCCTCTGTGACTTGTAGTCCAGCAGGGTCTCCGGTGTCTCCTACCAGTCGTGCAGATGCTGGTAAGCGCGGACCCGGTGTCCGGTGGTGCAGAGTCGAGGTAAGCTATTAATGCTGATTGACCTCGGTCACTCTCTTTCCCTTTTCCACTTGCCTGTCGTCCTACTCTCACCACTATCATAAGCACAAGCAGCAGTAGATGTCAGCTTCCTTCTCTTCACCGCTCTCCAAGCGTCGGCACGCTTACTTTCTGAAACAGCTCACTGTTGGAATCTCAGTGGACTCAACCTTGACCAGACCAAGTGGCAATCCTTTCCACTACACTGGACTCTACTATATAAGCTGAGTGTTTGCTGAAGTCCTCAGGCTTTCAGATAAGTCTTTCTTTCTGGCTAGAGTTCCCTCTCAGCATGTCTGAGGTAACTAGCTCGTTTTCTTCTGTCTCGTCTGACAGGAATGTCTCTCTCCTCTCACTCTCTGAGGTGTTCTCTGTTCTGAGGTAAAACCAAAGACTAGCTAACTCGCAGCTAGACTGCCTTATCTCACTGCTGTCATTTCAAGGGCTCCCTCTGGTGGTACCAGGGAAAAATGTGAAATGTTGTGTGCAATGGGTTATCGTGGATTTACCTTTCCGTGCATACTCCAGGGTAACATGTGGCTCCAGTCACAGCTGGGCTACACACATCCGGCGAAATGTAATGCCAGATCCGTTTTTTTTTCCATTGAGTAACATTATGGCCGGATCGCGCCGCATGTCCCTGCAGCGCGTCCGGTTTTTGCCCGATCCGGTGTCTGATCGCAGTCCGGCGTCTGGAAAAAAGGCTACTGTAACGTTTTTTGTCTCCGGCGAAAAAGCCGGAATCGGTGGCCGGATCCAGTTTTTCAATTGATATACCAGCCCACAGCAAACATATATAAAAGCATGCAGTGGGACACTCAGACATTACCATGCATCCAGCCAAAAGAGCAAGAACACGAGGACTATCACCAGCACGAGGACCATCAACAGCACCACCAGCAGAACAATCACCAGCTGAAGGTTTTGCAGCAGCAGATATGGCAATGGAGCGCCAGGACAGCAGACGGTAAATATCACATCCCCCAGCCCAAATTTTACCACGCATCTGTCACCACTACTGCCTGAGCTAGTGCAGTGCGGTGTCTTTGCTCCCTGGTACAGTTTCAAAATCATGTTTTTGCTGTGATGGGGTTGGTCCCCCTGGTACTGTATGAAATGTTCATGGTTTTCCAGTGATGGGGTGGGTCCCCCTGGTACTGTTTTAAATGTGCATGGTTTTGAAGTGATAATGTGTATCCCCTGCTACTGTATAATGTTCATGTTTTCAATTGATAATGTGGATCCCCTGCTACTTTACTGTGCATTTTTTCAAGTGATAATGTGTATCCCTGCTACTGTATAATGTGAATGTTTTCAATTGATAATGTGGATCTCCTGGTACTGTAGAATGTGTTTTATTTTGCTGTGATGGTGTTGCTCCCCCTGGTACTGTATCAAGTGTGCATGTTTTCACTGTGATGAAGTGGATCCCCTGGTACTGTTTAAAATATGCATGGTTTTGAAGTGATAATGTGTATCCCCTGCTACTGTATAATGTGCATGTTTTCAATTGATAATGTGGATCCCCTGCTACTTTATAATGTGCATTATTTCAAGTTATATTGTGTATCCCCTGCTACTGTATAATGTGCATGTTTTCAATTTATAATGTGGATCGCCTGGTACTGTAGAATGTGTTTTTTTTGCTGTGATGGTGTTGCTCCCCCTGGTACTGTATAAAGTGTGCATGTTTTCACTGTGATGAAGTGGATCCCCTGGTACTGTTTAAAATGTGCATGTTTTGCAAGTGATAATGTGCGTCACCATGGTTTCCCTGTGATGAAGTTGGTCCCCCTGGTACTGTATCAAGTGTGCATGTTTTCACTGTGATGAAGTGGAACCCCTGGTACTGTTTAAAATGTGCATGTTTTGCAAGTGATAATGAGCGTCACCATGGTTTCGATGTGATGAAGTTGGTCCCCCTGGTACTGTTTCAAGTGTGCATGTTTTCACTGTGATGAAGTGGATCCCCTGGTACTGTTTAAAATGTGCATGTTTTGCAAGTGATAATGTGCGTCACCATGGTTATCCCTGTGACGAAGTTGGTCCCCCTGGTACTGTATCAAAATGTGCATGTTTTCACTGCGATGAAGTGGATCCCCTGGTACTGTTTAAAATGTGCATGTTTTGCAAGTGATAATGTGCGTCACCATGGCTTCCCTGTGATGAAGTCGGTCCCCCTGGTACTGTATCAAATGGCATGTTTTCACTGTGATGAAGTGGATCCCCTGGTACTGTTGAAAATGTGCATGTTTTGCAAGTGATAATGTGCGTCACTATGGTTTCCCTGTGATGAAGTTGGTCCCCCTGGTAATGTATCAAATGTGCATGTTGTCACTGTGATGAAGTGGATTCCCAGCTACTGTATAATGTGCATGTTTTCAATTGATAATTTTTTTTGCTGTGATGGGGTTGGTCCCCCTGGTACTGTATCAAGTGTGCATTTTTTTTCAGTGATAGGGTGGGTCCCCCTGCTACTATTTATGTGTCCAATTCATGACGGCATGTTGTATTCCGTACACCATAAAGCTCACTCCAGTCCATGTTTGACTTTTATTTTTTTCAGCCAGGGTCAAGGAATATACATATATTCACGGGCCCTTTTTGTCTGCTTATTCCACAGCCGAAGACTAGAAAGAGAGGCGGCAGCAGCAGCAGCAAGAGGAGAGGAGCAGCTGGTTGCAGAGAGGAGAACAGCCAGCAGAAAGTAAATATGACATCCCCCATTTCCCTAAAAATTAAATCTTTTTTTTCTCTTTCAGCCAGGGCAAAGGAATATACATATATTCACTTGCCCTTTTTGTGTCCTTATTCAACAGCCGAAGACGTCAAAGAGAGGCGTCAGCAGCAGCAGCAAGGGGAGAGGAGCAGCTAGTTGCAGAGAGGAGAACAGCCAGCAGAAAGTAAATATGACATCCCCCATTTCCCTAAAAATTAAATCTTTTTTTTTTCTCTTTCAGCCAGGGCCAAGGAATATACATATATTCACTGGCCCTTTTTGTGTTCTTACTCAACAGCAGAAGACTAGAAAGAGAGGCGGCAAGAGAGGCGGCAGCAGCAGCAGCAACAAGAGAGGAGGATGTACTTGAAAGAGAGGAGGACAGCCAGCAGAAAGCAAATATGACATTCCACATTCCAAAAAAAAAATTTAAATTTTTGCATTTTCAGCCAGGACCAAGGAATATACATATATTCACTGGCCCTTTTTGTGTCTTTCTTCCACAGCATAGACCGGCAAACAGCGTCGGCAGCAGCTGCACTTGCGGCTTTAGCCGCTGAAACTGTGGCTTCACCTGAACCGGAGTCAGTGGAGCTGCAGCAGGAGTTGGAGACATCTTCATCTGGGAGCCCTCCTTCCCATCGTCAGCATTTGGCGGTAAAAATATATCATTTCTTTTTTCTCCACAATCAATCTGTGGGATATATGTATTGATTGTCTTTTTTAACAACAGGAATCGCAAGATGAAGAGGAGCTCCCAGAGGAAGAAGGACGGGGTGGAGAGATACCCGGAGTGGGCTCACAATTCGTAAGTATCCTGCATCAATCGCAGAAACACATCACACTACACACAACACATAGAAAACCATTTAGTACATACTTCACACAGCGGGCAACACATGCCTATATCACAAACTTTTATTTTTTCTTTTTAGTCTCTCGGATCTGGGGTCCTCACAGCGCCTCCCAGAGTCGTCGTCGTGAGAGCGGCGGCGGTTACCACCGTGTAAGTTTTTATTTTTTTTTATTTTTATTTTTTTCTTCCAATTTAATTTTTAGGTAAAAAATAATCCTTTTTTGGGTTTTTTGGAATCCTTTTTTTTGGTTTACATTTTTAATTTAGAATTTTTTGGTTTGCTTTAAACTTTTTTTAGTATTTTTACATTATATTTTAAATATTTTTTGTCTTTTTTCTAAATAGTTTTTTAATTTTGGTATATATATATATATTTTTAATTGGATTTTGTTAAACATTTTTCTTTTTTTTCTTTTCACTTGCTAGTGTGGAGGCTAATGTATTTTTTTTTCTGTTTTTATTTCACAGGCTTCACAGCGTGCTCCCGATTCGGACAGTGAGGAGGGGATAGACGTCGACCTCCTCATTGATCTGGTCAGAGAAAGGGAGCCGCTGTGGAACATGGGGGATCCCGCCATTCTGATCAAGTAGTGACCCGACGGCTCTGGGAGGAAGTGGCATCGGCAATGGTGGACCGCTGGGAGGACCTCGATGTTCGGTCCCAGACTTTATAAACACCGTAAGTATAGTTCAGGTTGCTGACTGTAAAGCTGTGTTTCCCAAACTTCAGTCCTCGTGTCCCCCACGGTTCATGTTTTCAGGATTGCCTTTTGTGCAACACTATGGAAATACTGAAACCATGACCTCTGGGGACACGAGGACTGAAGTTTGGAAACACTGAGTTGTATAGTAACCAATGTTTGCTTTCTCGTTTCAGGGGAGAGAATTGTGAAGCGGTGGCGGTCTGTGAGGGATCACTTCAAGAAGGAGTTCAACAAGGAGATGCGGGCCCCGAGTGGATCTGCAGAACGCCAGAGCAAGTACAAGTACGCACGAGCTCTGGCGTTCCTGCGGGAAACTATGGTCACCAGAAGGTAAATATTACCATAAAATGTTAACATCTAACAAATGTTTTTTTGCAGCCAGGGCCATTCCACATCTGTATATTAATTGTATGTTTTCTCTTTATTCCACAGCAGGGTGACCAGCACTCGGGTGCCCGCAGAGTTGGCGTCTTCTGGGGCGATCCCTCAGGAGACCGACACCAAGGGACACTTCGACCGCCCCGGTACATCTGCACCTTCCCACACATTTGATCCCGCAGTCCCATCCACCAGCGCTGGAGCATCGTGGCCGCCTGCATTACATGCAGCTGCTTGTGAGGAGATAGCTTTCCCTTTATCCCACCCTTCTGACCCTGCCACCTCTAGTACAGCTGCGGGTACTGGGCGGCAGCGGCAGAGGGGTCAGGAAAGGAGCTATGCGCCCGAGTTCTTGCGTTTGAATGCATCTTTCCAGAACTGTCTTAAAGTATTATCTGAACAACTTGCCGCAGGCATTAATCAGATAACCTCCGGCATTTTGGAGGTAAAGACACTTCTGCAAACCATGCAGTCGGAAGCAAGAGCATCTCCTAATCACAGCTTTTTTAGGTCTGTGGTGGAGCGCATAGATACGCTATCTGCTGACCAGCAGATGTATATAATGCATACGTGCCACGCTGCTCTAGTGCAGGTTACCACCCAAACCTCCTCCATCCACCCCAGTCGTTCCTCCACCTCCCCCCCTCCAGCTGCCGTCCCTCCTCCCCCTTCTATTCATTACCAGCCACCTTCCCAGCTCCAGCAACCTCCCCAGTCCCAACACCTACCCAATTCCAGCAACCTCCCCAGTACCAGCCACCTCCCCAAATCCAGCCACTTCCCCAACTGCAGTCACCTCCCCAGTACCAGCAACCTCCCCACTACCAGCCACCTACCCCGTACCACACTCCTACCTCTTACCGATCTCCTTCCCCCTTCCAATTCCCTACCATGTCACCTGCTCCTCCTGCCCAACCCTCCACTTCACCACCCACCTGTTCTGCCTCTAACTTGTCTTCCCATTCTCTCACTCTTTCCACCCCTTCCTGTTCCTTCACCACCACCATCCCGGTCGTCCCTCCACACACCCACGGTCGAAGTGTCCCGCAGCCCCTCCAGCACTATTTCCACCCCACAGTACACCCAACTGTAAATAGTTTATTTTTTTGTTTGCTTCATTACAAATAAAAACTGTATTTTAATAAAAAATTACTTTTATTACAATTTCCACATTTTGCAAAAATGTAACTTTTTCCTCAAATTATATTAAATTTTTTTTTTTTTAATAAAAGTTAAAGTGGTTTACAAATGTTGTCTGTCATTTCTTTATAAGATGTTAAGTAACAAATGTATTAAACCAGGTAAACATGTGGGTACACAAACACCAACATCTGTGAGGGTAATATGTCAAAAATATCTACATAACTTTGAGGAACATAAATTTTACCTTTTTGCCAAAGTTTTGTCCCGGGTTGTGGAGTATTTAAAGTATCTTACCTTTTTCCAAAACTTGTGTACTTTGTTCGGTTATCCCCTAGCAGGTACACATTTTTGGTAAAAAGGTGAAAGAAATACTGTGGGTTATTTAAAAAAAAAAGACAGGGACACAACTATGGCCAAAAGGTAACTTACAGTACAAAACACACAAGAAGGTAGAAAACTTTCCTTATTGTGGGTACACCAGATGAAACGGATCCGGTTTTTGTTCGGATGCCCGAGATGGATCCGGCGAAAAAACGGATGTGTCTCATCCGGTTTTACATACTAGTTGCCGGATGCGGCGATCCGGCAAAACGCCAGTGGCGCCGTCAGGCGCAAAACGGATGTGTGAAAGAGGCCTTACACCCATATGCGGTAAATAACCATAGCGAGATAAACTTTAGGGACATGACACCGGACAATATACTGACTTTTTTTCTCATTGCCCAAAATAGCCTATAGTATATGAATACTGATATAACTGTCCTGGAGTGCACAATTTCCTCAGTCCATATTTATATCCTAAAGTGAAGTGAAACTAGTACAGCAGTAACCACATCACCTACTGCTAATTCTGCATTTATCATCCGTGTAGGTTGACTTCCCCTGACTGCACACTCCCTATTTCTCCCTCCCAACCATGACATTCTTTTGTGTCGAATAAAGACTGAATTTGCAAGATTGGTGAGTGCTATCCGTCTCCTTCTTTGAAGTTAAATATATATTTTCATCTTCTACGTTTTAAAAATTACAAATAGGAAAATGGGCAGATGCAAAAGTTTGGGCACCTTTGGAGATTGTTGTGCTCAGATAATATTTTTTGACCAAGGTTTCAGACCTTAATTAGCTTGTTAGAGTTATGGATTTTCACTATCATCATTGGGAAAGGCCAGATGATTTAAATTTCCCAGCATTACAAAAACCCAGCCTCCTCTAATCTTGTGCCCAAAAACAGCAGCCATGGGTTCTTCTAAGCAGCTGCCTAGCACTATGAAAATGAAAATGGTGGAGGCCCACAAAGCAGGAGGAGGCTATAAGAAGATAGCAAAGTGTTTCAAGTTGCCCTTTCCTCAGTTCTTCCATAGTGCACTCAGAGATTTCAATGCTTGATGTGAAAATTGGTCTCACTCGGAGACTCTGATGATAGTTACTGGTGAATGCCCCATAAAAGCAGCCCATAACAATGTCAATCAGGGTGACTTTATACTAATCACAGCTTTAAGGCAACTCATCCCATTATAGTCAGGAGTGGATGATATACCATTGGTGCAAACGTGCAGCTGTACAGGGGCCATCTAGATAGGGGGATCCTATCCATCTGGTGGTGGCAAGCAGCTTGTTACAGATGCAAAAAGGGGTGCATTACTGGACTGCAAAAAGTCCATATACTGCTCTTGAACAGAGGCCCTCATCTATCTCCATCCGACCCTGGTTATAATGACAGCACCTCCATAAACAGACGAATGTGACCCAAACATACTGCAACAAACAAAATTCCCATTAATAGATAAAAAAAAACACATCAATAACCTTAAAAGCAACACTTTACTTTAAATGGATGGGTGTCGGACACAGTATAAGAGGTATATAAGCGTTAAAGCACCTTTTCACCCAGCAGCAAAGCATTTACAAACAGCTGTACTCCCAGTGAACATCAGGAAAAAACATAAGAATAACAAAAACTGACTGCCAAGGAGGCGCGCACCAACCCCCACCCGTTAACAGCAAAGCCTTTTCAATACCATCTTGAAGCCCAGAGAAGAAAATGTCCAAGCCGGTATCAGTTAGATGAACATGACCTGAGCGCATGAGCCGGAAATTATCCCCTTCCAGTTGTCGATGACGAACAGAGATGAGCAAACTATTCAAGGTTCGGTTTGGTTTCATTTGCCGAATGTTTAGACGTTCGCCGAAAGGTTTGACGAATGTACCCCATTAGATTCAATGAGAGGCCAAACCAAACGTATTCACAACACCTTAGGGAATGACAAAAAGCTTCCCAAATAAATAAAATTAGGGCAAGACACCATGAATAGTGGCATCAATTGACCCACAGTAGAAATTTGCAAATGACACAGCAGCAGTCAGCCAAAGGCCGTGCATGAGATATCAGGGTCTGGCCCAGCATTTACAGCTTGGAGTTGGAGTTTTAATGAGGATCTTGTGATTAAGGGAGCGGTGTAAGCCTTCTTAGATGGGAGCCCTGATACCTCATGCAACACCTTCAGTTTTTTTTTTCAGCTATAATTAGATGGCACAAACATCAGTTTATACAGTAATATTGGTAAAAAAATTTAAGGAAAGTGACTGGTAGTTGACTGAAAGTAAGTGCAGGAATGCCTGTCTGGGAGCCCTACTTACATAGGCAACCCACCAGATGGCAACCGAACTTGGAGTCTCTACATTTCAAAAATTGTTTGTAATGTCAAAATAATGTCAACTAATACCTCACATTTTTTATATGTGTTTTTTGCACTTTATTTTTCAGAGTGCAGTTGGGGCCATTCGGTCTTGTAAACTGTGGCATCTGTTCACACAGGATGCATTTTGGATAGCACTGGGCAGCCTGACTGATCTAATAGTATGAGCCTCACCAATAGGATGTAAGCCAGATGCTCTGAATCACCTGTATATGAACTGCGCCGCATACAGACCTTTTTTGTGCATTAATAAGGCAAGCAACCACCCCCCTCCATGGATTGGCAGGCTTAGAGTGGTTGTCTCATTGGCATTCTTGCACCATTGTTAAATGGATCCACTGCATCCTGTTAGTGCATTCGTTTGGAGGCCTGGGCATGTAGACAAGTCTGCCTTTTTTCTACTGATTGGGGTGACACCTCAGAGGATTGTATTGTGTGTGATGTTAAGGTGGAGGGAGAGAAGGAGAGGCCTCTTGATGCAGCGCTTGCCATGCACTGCAGCACATGCTCTTTCTGAGCCTCCTCTACAAGGCGTACCGCTGTGCGGCTGCCAAAGAAAGGGAGTCAAGTAGCCCAATAACAGATGCTGTCAGTGGTCTTTGGATATTATGAGACAATGTTTGTTCAGTTGAACTTTCATTAACATTAACACCTAACCTGTGTACACATCGATCACCAAGCCTATTCCCCCTTCCACCATGACCTCGCTATTTCCCATTCATGTTGTAAGCAGCCTTCCCCTTTAGTAAAATGCTGTTTCACAAGCTTATTCGACTGATAGCTGTGGGGCTTTCACTAAATGAAGAATCACTATTTATTTTCTTAGATAGTGTGCCTGAACAACACTGTTATACCTGACGTATAAGTGGAAATCTGGCCTTCTGATTTGTCTGTGAAACACATTTTTATCACAAACGATTTGGATTAGCAAATGGGGCTCCTGAGACTGCAACACAGTTTTAGCACAATGTAGTTAGATGCTGGAAAATCAATTTCCCACAGGACAGGATCCTATCTAGCTAACTGACAAGTTCACTTTCAGCAGTAGCAGCACCAGCGCAAGAGCGGCTTCTCTGCAGTGTGACACTGAGAAAATGGTGCTAGCAAAACAAGATGTTCCCTTTTTATATGGACAGGGACATGTGACTTCAGCAGCCAATCACAGACCTTGTGTCATGATGTTGCGGATGATTTCTGTGCCCTGATTGGCTCCCAGTATGCATACACATTAAGTTATTAAAGAAAAAAATGAAAAAAATAAAATAAAAATACACTCTGCATCTCCTCTGACCTAGACACATCTCCTCATAAAACACGTCCCCCCGTCCTTCCCGCTAATCATACAGCACCGCTATCCTAGCCAAAGTCACAACAAAACGTGGAAACGTGATGATTTACTGAACTGTGAACAAATTTTTCCGACTTTGAGGAAAAATGCTCTGGAAACCGAACACGAATCCGAATGTGCTACGTTCGAGCCGAATTTGAGATTGGTGAACATTTTCAGAACAAGTTCGCTCATCTCTCCTCGTTACTCGAAACGAGCATGCGAGTATTAGGAATTACTTGGTTCGAGCAACAAGCACTGGAGCATTTTAGTGCTCGCTCATCCCTAATTATCATTCAAAAAAAAGTTCACAACCATTAATCCAATTGTGATCGATTCTTTCAAATATTGCAGGTATTTTTGGAATCAACATTTCCCATGAAAGACATTATTATTTCTGAAAACCGCACATTGTGTTTGGCACTCAATGTTCTATTGTATCCTTACCGCTATAAAATTGTTTATTGTTTATTTAGTGTGTAGGCTTTTTATTGTTGCTTAATCCTTTAATTAGACTTACATAATCTTATGGTAAGAAAAACAGGCATTCAAGAAAATTTTGTGACTGCTGGGGCCACTTTGTCTGCAGCGGTTTTATGCCAGCCGCATGAAAACAAAGACCGTTCTTTAGGGGGAATTTATTATTACCCTAATGCAAAGCAAAATGGTCATAATTTGCTATATTTGCACAGTATTTATCTTTTTGTTTTAATTCATTTTTTCACCTCTATTGGAACTTTTTTTTAAAAAAGTTGGCAGATCTTAGCAGAAAGGGACTGATCACATTAACTCAGATTTTCTATAATTTATGCCACAAATTGTCGTAAATTATAGTGAAAGTCTACTATATAAAATACTAGCTCATGGCTGTCATAGATTTTCATGCCCACGCTGTTATGTTTAGGTAGCTGAGGAGGCAGAAGCAAAAAACCGCATAGGTAGCCTAGCACCAGAGAGGTTGGAAACTAATAGGTTGCAGACCCCTAAACTAACCGCACAACTAGAAGTAGCCGTGGGACGTTCCTACGGTGCCCTAGACGCCTCATCACAGCCGAAGAGATAGCTATCCCTAAAGATGGAAAGAGGAAAGCTAACTGCCCCGGAGTAGACCCCAAAAGAATAGGAAGCCCCCAGACATATAATGGCGGAGAGACAAGATGAAAATACGAACACAGACAGAAAATAGATTGAGCAAATGCTGGGGCCCAAAACTGGCTAGATAGGACAGCACAGGAGAGAATACTGTCTGCAACCCAGAAAAACCCTAGGAAAAACTCCAACACTTCTGAATCCAAAAATACTGAGACCACACGGTCTCAACCACCTATATCAGATCTCTGGTGTGGACACGCAGCAACCCAGCAGCAAAATAACACAAGAACTGAGCAAATGAACAAATACAAAAAATGAACGGAGACCAGCCAAAGGCCCCCAAAGGGGACCCGGCTGAAGACAAAAAACAATGCAGCAAAAAGCAAGGAATTCAAACAGCAGCAAAAAAAACAAAACTGAAAGAGACTTATCTGAATGCAAGCAGGAGACAGCAGAAAAGCAAGCTGAATTCCAACCTAGACCAGGAAAAACAATTGATTACCAGCGAGGATCATGGGCGGTCAGCTCACTTATATCAGGCCAGTCAGTATCACTTGACAACCACTCGTCAACTGCAGGTGTAGGACTCTTGGTGTTCAACATAGGTTCAATACACTCAGCAACCACCAGAGTTGTCTCCAATACGTTCACAACACCACCCACTGATTTAGGGCAGATGCAGACGAGAGTATTTTTGGCAATAAGGGAATCAAACATAACATTGGAACGCACTCAGTATAATGTTAGTCTATGGGGCTGTGTATCACAATCGCATTAACAGGTTCAGCTTTAGTGCTCATTCACACTTGCGATGAAATCGGACGAATTCAATCTGATAAAATATTGGATTGAAGTTGGACCAATGTTATTCTATGATTGTGTCTTCATCTGCGTTTTTTTTCCAGCTCGGATCAGATGACCATCGGACTGGAAAAAAAATCGCAGCATGCTGTGATTGTAATTTGAAATCGGATCGCACCCCACAATAGAAGTCAATGGGTGCGAGAAAAAAATCACAGCACTTGGATCATGTGAGTGCTGCCCTATTTTTACACACCGATCACATTTGAAAAGCCGGCAATTCATGTCGCGTACAGAAAAATCACACTGACAGGTTAGAATAGAATAGATAGAATAGAATATACACATAGAATACATATATATATATATATTATATAATATATATATGTCAGTGGCACACACATATACATGTATTTATATTGCAGTGCAAGGTATTGATACGAGAGACTCGTGTGAGTTTCTCGCATTGCACTCGCAAGTGTGATCCCTGCCTTACTGTGCAATTTGGTTACACACAGCTGCAGCATACAGAATAAGACATAGTGCCATTTTAGTGATGTCTCCTTTGTTTCCTGGCCTGTCAGTCTTTGTCTCCTTAGTGTCCGATTTGTCCCTAGTCCAACTGTCCTAGCCGGTCTAGGGACTCTCCTCCTGGCATAACAAGTTCCTTGAGGAACACCATCCTTTACTTTCTCTGTGACCAGGCTGACATCTTCCTCACAGGGGGAAACAGAGGTATGGCTCTCAATACCTCTTCCGGACCTGAAGCCTGAGACTGTCCTGGCACCCAGATGAACCTCAGAATGAGTTCTCATGCTGTGGGTGTAAAGGGTTGGCCGAGGGGTGAACTTACTGGAAGCAACTGCATTCTTCACTCCTGTTGCCTCTGTTCTCCTGGGTGTTCTTCCTGCTTTATTTTCTTCCGGACACAGCACATCCAAGACACCATAAGCACATCTTATTCGATACCAGCAATACATTTTCCACAACTCCGCTTCTTCTCCTCTGCTACACCAGAATGAACCACAAAGTATTGACGGGACGAGGAGCCCAGTGAAAACGGCACTTCGATCTCTTCCCCTGGAGACACTTCAATCCAGTATAGAAAGACACATCTACTAGGTCGTCCACCCCTCTCTGATTATCCTGCCCGGATACTTGCTGGTGGCCCACTCGCTACTACGCTCATGCATGCACACTTCTGCTGACCGTTCCCACAGTGGATCTTCCTCTGGACTACTGCTACGTAAACCCACAGACTTTGGGCTCACGTTAACACGGTGAATCCTTCACCGGCTGCTCAGGGGTTGCTGGTCCCCTCACACTTCTTCTCTATGCTCAGGGCCCATGAACGTGGACGTCCTTACTCTAGCAATGTCCACCCCGACTGACTTCCACTACAAGGAAATCTTCCAGACAGACCTCCGCTACGAGGCGATCTTTCCCTGACAAAAAGTCCCTAACCATTTGTCCCTATAGGACTGGATGTGCTCAATGCTCCCATCTAGCATCCTAACCAAGTACTGCATTATTTTTATAACTTACTAACTGGATCCCTAACATGCCCCCATTAGTGATCCCCTGCAAAACTATATCTAAACCAGACATATATATATATATATATATATATATACTCTACACTAGTAGTGCCCTCCTCTATTGACCCCAAGGATGCAATATCTACCTTTACCTATACACACCACTAGTCAGACATAACACAGCATACATGTCATGGGTGCATCGCCATGAAGATCGTCGCGATTGCACATTCTGACTTCTCACAGCTGAGCTGCTGTTTCTTTGTTTTTTGGTAATGAGAGAGTTAATTTTTCCTAGCTCTTTGCTAAGGCTAGGTGCAGCCTCGCCCGGCTGCTTTTGATTATGTTCTAATTAGTTTCCTTTATATTTCTGCCAGTCTGGGTGTTAGACGCCGGTGAAAGCATTCATGTAGTTTAGCAGACTGGATCGGTTCTGAGAATATTTAAGCTAAGAGCTCCTTAGTTGTTTTTACTCTTACAGCTTATAGTTTTTTCTCTGAGACCTTAGGTGTTCCTACTGTGTGTGAGTGTTGTATGTAAGACTTTATTTACTTTATGTCTTGTCTTTGTTGTATGTCTTTCTGTTCATTAACCGTTACCTGTTCATTCCCTTTGGTGGTAATCAGGGTCCTTCTTAGGACTAGATTACAGTTGGCAGGGATTGATAGGAGACAGGGTTTACGCTGGTGGCCTGGACCTCTGTACCTTTAACAGTACCTCCAGGTAGAGGGATTAGTCAGGACCCCAGTTTAGGGTCAGCATAGACCCCGGTCACCCTCTAGCCGGAGACAGCGTATAACGGATTCCGTATTGACCCACTGGACTTTCTGTCAGGTAATTCTATGTTATCATATATCTATGCGCATGTTATATAGTATGTTGCCCTTTTGATATAGATTACTGACATCACATATATATATCTGCTATACAGCGTGACATTTTCACCGGCCATACTAAAGATTCTCCCCAGCTGTTATGGATCCAGTAGCCCAGCTGGCCCGGCAGTTGCAGGGGTTGTCCATGGAGTTTGCAGACATTAAGTCCAAGGTTTTGTCCCCCCCGGAGCAAACCAGATCTGAACCTAAGGTTGCTCTCCCGGACAGGTTCACTGGTGGGCGGGACAAATTTTTTACCTTCCGGGAGGCATGTAAATTGTACTTTCGGCTGCGGCCTCGGTCATCTGGGAGTGAAGAGCAGAGGGTGGGAATTGTTATCTCGCTCTTACAAGGGGACCCTCAATCTTGGGCATTCTCTATTCCTCGAGGCTCCCCAGATCTCCAGTCAGTGGATCGATTTTTTACTGCCCTGGGTCTGGTATATGATGATCCGGATCGAGTTTCCCTTGCTGAAACAAAGTTACGTAAAATACGGCAAGGAAATCGTCCAGCGGAGGAATATTCTTCTGAGTTCCGTAGATGGGCAACAGATACTCAGTGGAATGACCCAGCTCTTAGGAGCCAGTTTTGTCAAGGGTTGTCTGACAAATTAAAAGATGTGTTGGCTCAGTATGATTCTCCTCCATCACTGGAGGCTGCTATGGCCCTCGCTATTCGCATTGATAGACGACTTCGGGGAAGACGCGAGGTAACTCCGCCTCCCGTGATGACTCCACCTACTACTAAAGTCCCTTATACTGAGGTTCCCCTGGTCTGTTCTGAGGAGCCCATGCAGTTGGGAGGGACATCATTTTGTAGGAGGGAATCGGCGGTGCACCGCAAGACTAGAAGGTGTTTCTTTTGCGGGAGAGAGGGACATTTTGTTGGGGGTGTCCATCCCGGGCCTCTTTGAGCAAAGGAGTTAACCTGGGAGTGTGTATTTCGTCCCCAAATCCCTCTCAGTTTCTCGTGCCTGCGGAGGTGGTGATTGGTACTAGAACTGAGAGGATTTCTGTTTTTCTTGATAGTGGGTCCGGGGCTAATCTGGTGGACGCTCGGTTTGCCCAGGTGCATGGTATGCAACTGAGTGTATTGGCCAAACCAGTCCCTATAGTCTCTATTGATTCTAGACCTCTCGGTCAAGGTAGCTTGGTACAAGCCGTTCATAACATAGATCTTCGAGTAGGGGCAATACATAAAGAGCAATTGTCTTGTTATGTGTTGGAGGGTCTACCTACTCCTATTGTGTTGGGACTTCCTTGGTTGGCTAAACATAACCCAGTGATTGATTGGCAATCCAGAAAGATAAGCCAGTGGGGTGAATTTTGCAGGAATAACTGCATGAGCACGGTCATCGGTGCGGTTGTGCCTAGGACTTTGCCTCCTTTTCTGGAGGACTTTGGGGAGATGTTCTCAGAGGAGGGGTGTAAAGAGTTACCTCCTCATCGCGCATATGACTGCTCAATAAAGTTGCTTCCTGATGCCTTATCTCGTACTTTCCCAGGGGCCGGGAAGACGGATGATCCGGTTCCTATTCCTCAGGAGGGAGTTGTAGTGTCAGCTGTATGCTCTGAGCTTGAGGGGAGGTATTGGGGGCTCAGGGGACGCCCCTGTGGGACTTCCAGGGAGACTGATAGTTCCAGATCGCTTAAGACTGAAGGTTACGGGGAACCGTTACAAACGGATGGCTGATAGGAGGAGAGTTTCTGGTCTAGATCTGAAGGTGAACGATCTGGTTTGGTTGTCTACCAGGAATATAAAACTTAAAGTTTCCTCCTGGAGGTTGGGTCCCAGATTCATCGGGCCGTACAGGATCAGTTCCATAATTAATCCTGTGGCATTTCGTCTGGACCTCCCTCCTACGTTTAAAATTCATAATGTGTTTCACAAGTCATTACTTAAAAAGTATGTGGCACCAGTCATACCGTCACCTCTACCTCCTCCTTCAGTGGTAGTCAATGATAACGTGGAATTTCATGGGTCGAAAATCATTGACTCACGTCTCAGTCGCCGATCCCCTCAGTACTTAGTTCATTGGAGGGGGTATGGTCCTGAGGAGAGGACGTGGGTCCCTGCGTCTGATGCTAACGCAGATCGATTGGTTCGGACCTTTCACACAACTCACCCGGACAGACCTGGTCATGAGGGTCCGGAGGCCCCTCGTAGAAGGGGGGTACTGTCATGGGTGCATCGCCATGAAGATCGTCGCGATTGCACATTCTGACTTCTCACAGCTGAGCTGCTGTTTCTTTGTTTTTTGGTAATGAGAGAGTTAATTTTTCCTAGCTCTTTGCTAAGGTTAGGTGCAGCCTCGCCCGGCTGCTTTTGATTATGTTCTAATTAGTTTCCTTTATATTTCTGCCAGTCTGGGTGTTAGACGCCGGTGAAAGCATTCATGTAGTTTAGCAGACTGGATCGGTTCTGAGAATATTTAAGCTAAGAGCTCCTTAGTTGTTTTTACTCTTACAGCTTATAGTTTTTTCTCTGAGACCTTAGGTGTTCCTACTGTGTGTGAGTGTTGTATGTAAGACTTTATTTACTTTATGTCTTGTCTTTGTTGTATGTCTTTCTGTTCATTAACCGTTACCTGTTCATTCCCTTTGGTGGTAATCAGGGTCCTTCTTAGGACTAGATTACAGTTGGCAGGGATTGATAGGAGACAGGGTTTACGCTGGTGGCCTGGACCTCTGTACCTTTAACAGTACCTCCAGGTAGAGGGATTAGTCAGGACCCCAGTTTAGGGTCAGCATAGACCCCGGTCACCCTCTAGCCGGAGACAGCGTATAACGGATTCCGTATTGACCCACTGGACTTTCTGTCAGGTAATTCTATGTTATCATATATCTATGCGCATGTTATATAGTATGTTGCCCTTTTGATATAGATTACTGACATCACATATATATATCTGCTATACAGCGTGACAATACAGTATAAAGAAGGCATACATTTAGACACATTAAAAGAATATAACATTTCAAGGGTTAATACCCTTGACCTCCTTACATTCTCCCTTCCTTTAACTATTGCCATCCCGGCAATTGGGGGCAATATCATATGCACATTAATATCTACTGACACATATAATAAACATTTTCATTTTTAAACATTTTTAATGAGGTAGACATATGAAAAACAAAACAAAAAAAAAGTCCTCTTTGCCCCTTTCCTTTGAGGAAAGCACTGTATATATAAAAAAAAAAAAAAACTTTTAAGTTAGGTTCCGCTGTGGAGCACCTTTCAGCACAGTGTCCGTTGGCTCTTCTGCCAGTTGGAGACGCGGAACAGTCTCTCAGACTATTGTGCAACGAGCACTGTCTATTTTACGTCTGTGAGAAAGCACGGAGGGGATCCTTCCGTGTGCTCACCAGTTCGGCCTAGGATCACTGACCTCGCGGGGCGTTCCCCGCTCCGAGACTCCGCGACAGTCCTCAGGCCGCACCTCTCTTCCGCGGGGTTCCCTTATACGCGTGCGGGCCGAAGGAGACCAAAAAGCCTCCGATTCCTGATGTCGCCGCAGTCGGATCACATGAAGTTACAGGAGTGCCAGGTTGGCGGGGACGCAGTCACCCACTGGATGAGCTGGGGAGGCAGGCCGTATCGCTCCTTCGGACCTCCTCCTGTCCACATCGGTTCACCTCTGCGGCCAAGTCTCCAGGGCACAGAGATGCAGCCACTCCATCATTGCCTGACATCTCCGCGGGCACAGCTACCTCAGGCACAGACTTCACAGAGACCAGTGGACACAGGGCCTGGTCATAAGAAGGCGGGGCCCCACGTTCCGCAAGCGCGGTCACTCAATCCCCAGCCGTACTGTCAGCTCTTCCTCCGTTAATTCGTCCCCGAAGTATCTGGGACAGATCCTCTCTTCGGACTTCTGCCACTGCCACTCCAAGCGGCCCACTCCTCCACCCTAGCCCCGTGGCATCGTGGCCGCCGTCTCGGATATGAATGATATTGGGCCATGACACTCAGGGCATTCTACAGGGCCGCTCCCGTTCCAGGGTGGGGCTCTCGTTGGTCTCTCCACCCATTTTCCAGCAATAGGTGGGAAAAAGCGTATGTCCATCTCTGTATTCTCCTCCTCGCAGGGGCGGTCCCGACATTGTTGACAGTTCTCACTTGGTACATCTTGTTGACAAGAACAGTCCTTTTTGGTGCCAGTATCTTCCATCTAGTCAGACACCATCTTGGGACCTGTAGAATCCTCCATCATTTTTTCTTTAGTCAAATCCGGTACTTTAGCCACATCCATTTTACGGTACTTTTCAGAACGTTCCTCAATCTGTAGGTACAGGGTAATAGCTTCCCATATACTTCATCATCGCCATGTTGTCCCTGCCTGATGGGGCAGTGAGGTCCTGCCAACTACGCCACTTAGCAACTGCATTCTTCACTCCTGTTACCTCTATTCTCCTGGGGTGTCCTTCCTCCGTGGCAGAGTATACAGAACAATCAGTCAGAGTCCAGAATCACATCAACCAGTTCTGCTTTCTTTTCCTCTAGACACAGCACATCCAAGACACTATAAACACGTCTTATACGATACCAGCAATACATTTTCCACACCTCCGCTTCTTCTCCTCTGCTACACCAGAATGAACCACAAAGTATTGACGGGATGAGGAGCCCGGTGAAAACTGCACTTCGATCTCTTCCCCTGGAGACACTTCAATCCAGTATAGAAAGACACATGTACTAGGTCGTCCACCCCTCTCTGGTTTACCTGCCCGGATACTTGCTGGTGGCCCATTCGCTACTACTCTCATGCACGCACACTTCGGCTGAGCATTCCCACAGTGGATATTCCACTGGACTACTGCTACGTAAACCCACAGACTTTGGGCTCACGTTAACACGGTGAATCCTTCACCGGCTGCTCAGGGGTTGCTGGTCCCCTCACACTTCTACTCTATGCACAGGGCCCGGGAACGTGGACATCCTTACTCTAGCAAGGTCCACCCCCGACTGACTTCCGCTACGAGGAAATCTTCCTGACAGACCTCTGCTATGAGGCGATCTTTCCCTGACAAAAAGTCCCTAACCATTTGTCCCTATAGGACTAGATGTGCTAAATGCCCCCACTACACTACTAGTGCCCTCCTCTATTGACACCAAGGATGCACTATCTACCTTTACCTATACACACCACTAGTTAGACATAACACAGCATCTAATATATATAATTGCCTTATCCTGTCTGTCTGTCTGTCCAGGAAATCCCACGTCACTGATTGGTCCCGCCACTGCCAATCAGCGCCGCGGGATTGAAATCACTGTGAAAGCTGCCCATGTGATCCCCACAGTGCTGCTGTAAGAACAAAGGTACTTGGCAATACACAGCAACTTTATCCTTGCCGTACATCTAGCCAGCCACCTGATACGACAGCAGGATGCAGCCAGGGCCGGCGTCAGCACCTGGCGTACCCAGGCAAGTGCCTGGGCCCTGAGCAGGCGGGGTGATGAGAGCAGGGATGAGAGCGGTGCCAGCACCGCCACTGGGCCCCCCCGCTTGTTCAGGGCTCCGGCAGCCGGCACAATACTTACCTCTCCCGGCTGTGGCAGAGAGTAAGTACAGGCGCCAGTGATGCTGCAGGACTGCCTGCGGTGCGGACGATGGACAGGTGAGATGTGGTGTGTGTGTCAGTGTGTGTGTGTGTTTCTGCCTGCGTGTGTGTATGTAGTGCGGTGCTTTGTGTTTGTGTATGAGAGAGTGCTGTGGTGCTGTCTGTGTGTGGTGCTGTATGTGTGAAGGTGGTGGAGGAGGCAGTGATGGTGGTGAGGAGGCAATGATGATGATGGGGAGGCGATGATGATGGGGAGGCAATGATGATGATAATGGGGAGGCGATGATGATGATGGGGAGACAATGATGATTATGGGGAGGCAGTGATGATGATGATGGAGAGGCAATGATGATAATGGGGAGGTGATGATGATGATAATGGGAGGTGATGATGATGATGGGGAGGCAATGATGATAATGGGGAGGCAGTGATGATGATGATGGGGAGGCAATGATGATGATGGGGAGGCAATGATAATGATGATGGGGAGGAAATGATGATGATGATAAGGAGACAATGATGATGATGACTTCGCTGCTTAGTCGCGCCCGGTCGGCGGCATACATATTCTAAAATACCCGATGCGTTAGAATCGGGCCACCATCTAGTACAGTATATAAAAGGCATACATTTGGACACATTAAAAGAATATAACATTTCAAGGGTTAATACCCTTGACCTCCTTACATGGGAAACTTAGATGCAGCAGAGCTGAACAAGTGCTGTCAGGTCTGCTGCATCTGACTCTTTTAGCTCCTTGCCTTGTCCAGCTTTACTCCCGCTCTCCCTGCTCTCTCTTAGAACTTGCACTTGACTGAGTCCTGAACTCTGACTGACCTGGATAAACCTTTTCTAAAAAAAAAAATACTGAAACCCTTCCCTACTGTGGACCACTCTCAAATGTTTATCTATTCCCTGTGTTTTGCAAACTGTATCCCTATCTACTGTATGGTTCACCTAGTGCACAGACCTCCCACATTCCCAGGGACAGCCTTAAAGGCTAAGTCTACAGGAGAACCGAAATACAACACCAGTCATAGGGATAAAACATAACATAACTTTTGTATAAACATAACACATTAATTAACACATCAGTTGTAATAACTCTTCTGTTTCCATCTCCCTCCACCCCCTACACATGTCCGATATTTTACGAGTCTTTCCTAGGAAAAGAAAATCCCTGATGCCCAAGTTTGATTCAGATCACACTTGGCCATGCAAGTCAATGAGTCTGTGGAAGCCATCGGACAGCACTCAGGTGACAGATGAGTGCAGTCCGAGTTTGATCAGTGTGTGATTTTCATAATCTACCCGATTCTCTCGGATGAGAGAATACACTCTTGTCCGCACCTGCCCTTATTAAGAGGCAAGCATCGATTTATAAGTTAGGTGCATTTAGGTTGCCTACCTTCTAATGAAGTGTGCGAGTCTGACATGGGCTACTAAAAAGCACCTGGACCACAATA
>JARQOD010000003.1:530949708-531036616 GCA_033576555.1 Oophaga sylvatica | reverse complement strand
TATGTTTTGTTCCCTGAGCCATTTAGTTATCACCTTTGCTTTATGGCAAGGTGCTCCATCATGCTGGAAAAGGCATTGTTGATCGTCAAACTGCTCTTGGAGGGTTGGGAGAAGTTGCTCTTGGAGGACATTCTGGTACCATTCTTTATTCATGGCTGTGTTTTTAGGCAAGACTGTGAGAGAGCCGATTCCCTTGGCTGAGAAGCAACCCCACACATGAATGGTTTCAGGATGCTTAACAGTTGGCATGAGACAAGACTGGTGGTAGCGCTCACCTTGTCTTCTCCGAATGAGGCGTTTTCCTGATTTCCTAAACAATCGAAAAGGGGATTCATCAGAGAAAATAACTTTACCCCAGTCCTCAGCAGTCCACTGCCTGTACCTTTTGCAGAATATCAGTCTGTCCATGATGTTTTTTCTGGAGAGAAGTGGCTTCTTTGCTGCCCTCCTTGAGACCAGGTCTTGCTCCAAGAGTCTCCGCCTCACAGTGCGTGCAGATGCACTCACACCTGCCTGCTGCCATTCCTGAGCAAGCTCTGCACTGCTGGTAGCCCGATCCCGCAGCTGAAACACTTTTAAGAGACGGTCCTGGCGCTTGCTGCTCTTTCTTGGGCGCCCTGGAGCCTTTTTGGCAACAATGGAACCTCTCTCCTTGAAGTTTTTGATGATGCTATAGATTGTTGACTGAGGTGCAATCTTTCTAGCTGCGATACTCTTCCCTGTTAGGCCATTTTTGTGCATTGCAATGATGACTGCACGTGTTTCTTTAGAGATAACCATGGTTAACAGAAGAGAAACAATGATGCCAAGCACCAGCCTCCTTTTAAAGTGTCCAGTGGTGTCATTCTTACTTAATCATGACAGATTGATCTCCAGCCATGTCCTCATCAACACCCACACCTGTGTTAATGGAGCAATCACTGAAAAGAGGTTAGCTGGTCCTTTTAAGGCAGGGCTGCAATGATGTTGAAATGTGTTTTGTGGGATAAAGTTCATTTTCTAGTCAAATATTGACTTTGCAAGTAATTGCTGTTAAGCTGATCACTCTTTCTAACATTCTGGAGTATATGCAAATTGCCATTAGAAAAAATGAAGCAGTTGTCATGTGTGCTTTGCCACGAAGATCATCGCGGTTGCACATTTTGACTTCTCACAGCTGAGCTGCTGTTTCTTTGTGTTTGGCAGCTAGGGAGTTAATTCTGTCTGTGCTCGGTGCTGGGACTGGGTGCAGTTTCTCCCGGCTGCAATTGATTATTTGTTGATTGGTTTCCTTTAAATTCCTGGTTGTCTGCTTGGGGAGTTGCCAGTGAAACCTTCATGCAGACCACAAATAGGAATGAATCTGTATAGACTTTAGTTGTGAGCTCCTTAGTTGTTCTAAGCTCAACTTGGTTAGAGTTTATTTCCCAGACCATTTATGTTCCTTTGGTGTTTGAGTGTGTATGCAAGCGAGTGTTATCCTGTCTGTCTTATATGTCTAATCTGTGTATTTAGCTAAGATCAGCCCATATCCCTTTGGTGGTAGTCAGGATCCTTCTTAGGACTGATTACAGGGTTCAGGGTCTGATAGGAGACAGGGTTAGGCTGGAGACTTGGACCTCTGAACCATTATCAGTACCTCCAACGTGAGGGATTAGTTAGGACCCCAGTTTAGGGTCAGGTTAGATCCCGGTCCACCTCTTTCCTGTTTCAGCTCATCAAGTCCTCAAGATTAACCCTGAGTTCAGCAGTTATCGTGTCAGGTAAATCTATTCTATACTTACATGCTGATGTTGCTATACTAGTTGTTGTATAGAGTGTTGTTCCTGTATTAATAGTTTACTGACATTGTATACATATCATTTGACAGCGTGACATTTTCCTGGCCTTAAAAATTATCTCCAGTTACCATGGATCCAGTAGCCCAGCTGGCTCTGCAGTTGCAGGGATTATCCATGGAGCTGACGGACATTAAGTCCAAAGTTTTGTCTCCCTGGAGCAAACCAGAGTTGAACCTAAGGTTGCTCTCCCGGACAGGTTCACTGGTGGGCGAGACAAATTTTTCACCTTCCGGGAGGCATGTAAATTGTATTTTCGGCTTCGGCCTCGATCATCAGGGAGTGAGGAGCAGAGAGTGGGAATTGTTATCTCACTTCTGCAAGGGGACCCTCAATCCTGGGCATTTTCCCTTCCTCCGGGATCCCCGGCTCTACTGTCTGTAGATCAATTTTTTACTGCCCTGGGATTGGTATATGATGACCCTGATCGGGTCTCTCTTGCTGAGACAAAATTACGTAAGATACAGCAGGGAGATCGTCCGGCAGAGGAATTTGCTTCTGAGTTTCGTAGATGGGCCACAGATACTCAGTGGAATGACCCAGCTCTTAGGAGCCAGTTTTGTCATGGGCTTTCTGATAAATTAAAAGAGTTTTGGCTCAGTATGAGTCTCCTCCTTCTCTGGAGGCTGCTATGGCCTTAGCTATCCGTACTGATAGACGGCTTCGGGAGAGGGGTGAGGTAACCCCACTCCCTGTTGTTTCTCCACCTACCACTAAAGTCCCTTATGTTGAGGTTCCCCTTGTCTGTTCGGATGAGCCTATGCAGTTGGGAGGGACATCATTTCGTAGGAGGGGATTGGCGGTACGCCGCAGGACTAGAAGATGTTTTTTCTGCGGGAAAGAGGGACATTTTGTTGGAGAATGTCCATCCCGTGCCTTGTTGAGCCAAAAGTCGCCGGAAAACTGTTAATCCCAGGTTGTGTGGTGGACGACAACCTGGGAGTATGTATTTCATTCGCCAGTTCTTCTCAGTTCCTTGTACCAGTGGAGGTGGTAGTTGGTACGAGAGTGGAGAGATTGTCTGTTCTTCTTGATAGTGGTTCCGGGGCTAATCTGGTTGACGCTCAGTTTGCTCAGGCTCAAGGTATGCATCTGAGTGTATTGGTCAAACCGATCCCTATATTCTCCATTGACGCCAGGCCTCTCGGCCAAGGTAGCTTTGTTCATGAGGTTCATAACATTGACCTTCGGGTAGGGGCAATACATAGGGAACAATTATCTTGTTATGTGTTGGAGGGTCTACCTACTCCCATTGTGTTGGGACTTCCTTGGTTGGTTAAACATAACCCTGTGATTAATTGGCAGTCCAGAGAAATAAGCCAATGGGGTGAGTTTTGCAAAAGCAACTGCATGAACACAGTCATCAGTGCGGTCGTGCCTAGTACATTGCCTCCTTTTTTGGAGGATTTTGGGGATGTTTTCTCTGAGGAGGGGTGTCAGGAGTTGCCTCCTCATCGCGTGTATGACTGCTCTATTAATCTCCTTCCTGATGCTAAGTTGCCTAAAGCTAGGTTGTATAATCTTTCTGGTCCTGAGAGGCAGGCTATGAAAGATTATATTTCTGAAAGTCTGGCCAAAGGGCATATTAGACCTTCATCTTCCCCAGTAGCCGCGGGTTCTTCTTTGTGAAGAAGAAAGATGGAGGCCTACGCCCTTGCTTGGATTTCCGCGAACTTAATCGGATTACTGTTCGAGATCCGTATCCACTCCCTCTTATTCCTGATCTCTTCAATCAAATTGTTGGCGCCAAATGGTTTTCTAAATTGGATCTCAGGGGGGCGTATAATCTGATTAGGATAAAAGAGGGGGATGAGTGGAAAACGGCGTTTAACACGCCGGAGGGACATTATGAAAACCTAGTCATGCCTTTTGGTCTGACTACTGCACCAGCAGTATTCCAACATTTTGTTAATGACATTTTTTGTCACCTTGTGGGGCTGTTTGTGGTTGTATATTTGGACGACATTTTAATTTACTCGCCAGATCTTGTGTCTCATCAGGAGCATGTGAGACAGGTGTTGCAGATCTTGCGAGACAATAAATTATACGCCAAAATGGAGAAGTGTGTATTTGCCATACAGGAACTTCAGTTTTTGGGTTTTTTGGTGTCAGCGTCCGGTTTCCGTATGGACCCTGAAAAGGTGAGAGCAGTGCTTGAATGGGATCAGCCAGGGGATCTTAAGGCTCTGCAGCGTTTTTTGGGGTTTGCTAACTACTACCGGAAATTTATTTGTAATTTCTCATCTGTCGTCAAACCTCTCACTGACATGACAAGAAAAGGGACGGATTTTTCTAAATGGTCGGACAAAGCTTGCCAAGCCTTTTCCTCTTTGAAGAAATGTTTTGCTTCGGCACCCGTTCTCATCCAACCATATGCATCTCAGCCGTTCATTGTGGAGGTGGATGCGTCTGACGTAGGGGTGGGTGCTATATTGTCCCAGGGTCCGTCCCCTGGTAAATGGCATCCGTGCGCTTTCTTTTCTAAGAAATTGTCGTCCGCCGAAAGGAATTATGATATCGGCAATAGGGAACTTTTGGCCATTAAGTTAGCTTTTGAAGAATGGCGTCACTTTTTGGAGGGGGCAGTCCACCCGGTTACCATTATTACTGATCACAAGAACCTGTTGTATTTGGAATCCGCTATGCGTCTGAATTCCAGACAAGCTCGATGGTCGTTGTTTTTTACCAGGTTTAATTTTGTCGTCACTTATCGCCCGGGGTCTAAGAATGTAAAGGCTGATGCCTTGTCTCGCAGTTTCCCAGGGGCCGGGAAAACGGATGACCCGAGTCCTATCCTTCAGGAGGGGGTGGTAGTGTCGGCTGTATTTTCTGAGCTTGAGGAGGAGGTGTTAGAGGCTCAGGGGACGCCCCTGCAGGACCTCCAGGGAGACTGTTTGTCCCAAATCTGTTGAGACAAAAGGTTATTGAGGCACATCATAATTCTGCTCTAGCAGGACATCCAGGGAGTAAGGCTACTTTAGATCTCCTTTCTCGCCGGTTTTGGTGGCCTAATGCTAATAAAGATGTTATAACTTTTGTCGCGTCATGTGGGGTGTGTGCTCGCTCTAAAACCCCTCATACCCGTCCGTCTGGGACCCTTTTACCCTTGAAACTTCCGAGCGTCCATGGACTCATTTATCTATGGACTTCATTACGGACCTTCCTCCGTCGTCAGGGAATACTGTCATACTGGTGGTTGTTGACAGGTTCAGTAAGATGGCACATTTCGTTGCTCTTCCTGCACTCCCTAATGCTAAAACTCTGGCGCAGGTGTTCATTAGGGAGATCGTTAGACTTCATGGGTTGCCTTCTGATGTGGTGTCAGATAGGGGGTCTCAGTTTGTGTCCAAATTTTGGAGGGCATTTTGTTTACGTCGGGGGATGCAATTGTCATTTTCCTCGGCTTTTCATCCGCAGACCAATGGTCAGACAGAGCGTCTGAATCAGAGCTTAGAGACATATCTCCGGTGTTTTGTCTCAGAGAACCAAGAGGACTGGTCTTCTTTCTTGCCTCTGGCAGAGTTCGCTCTTAACAACAGGCGGAGCGAGTCCACTGGTAAGTCCCCGTTTTTTGGGGCATATGGTTTTCATCCCCAGTTTTGTACTTTCAATGGGGGGGGCCCTTCTGGGGTTCCTGAGGAGGAGCGTTTCTCGTCGTCACTTGCTTCTGTGTGGAGAGGTGTATTGAATAATCTGAGTGCGATGGGGAACCGTTACAAACGTATGGCTGATAGGAGGAGAGTTTCTGGTCCAGATCTGAATGTGAACGATCTGGTATGGTTGTCTACCAGGAATATAAAACTTAAAGTGCCCTCCTGGAAACTGGGTCCCAGATTCATCGGGCCGTACAGGATCAGTTCCATAATTAATCCTGTGGCATTTCGTCTGGACCTCCCTCCTACGTTTAAAATTCATAATGTGTTCCACAAGTCATTACTTAAAAGGTATGTGGCACCAGTCATACCGTCACCTCTACCTCCTCCTCCTGTGTTGGTCAATGGTAACTTGGAATTTCAAGTATCAAAGATCATTGACTCACGTCTGAATCGCCGGTCCCTTCAGTACTTGGTGCATTGGAAGGGGTATGGTCCAGAGGAGAGGACGTGGGTCCCTGCGTCTGATGTTAACGCAGATCGTTTGGTTCGGACCTTCCACAGAACTCACCCGGGCAGGCCTGGCCCTGAGGGTCCGGAGGCCCCTCGTAGAAGGGGGGTACTGTCATGTGTGCATTGCCACGAAGATCATCGCGGTTGCACATTTTGACTTCTCACAGCTGAGCTGCTGTTTCTTTGTGTTTGGCAGCTAGGGAGTTAATTCTGTCTGTGCTCGGTGCTGGGACTGGGTGCAGTTTCTCCCGGCTGCAATTGATTATTTGTTGATTGGTTTCCTTTAAATTCCTGGTTGTCTGCTTGGGGAGTTGCCAGTGAAACCTTCATGCAGACCACAGATAGGAATGAATCTGTATAGACTTTAGTTGTGAGCTCCTTAGTTGTTCTAAGCTCAACTTGGTTAAGTTTATTTCCCAGACCATTTATGTTCCTTTGGTGTTTGAGTGTGTATGCAAGCGAGTGTTATCCTGTCTGTCTTATATGTCTAATCTGTGTATTTAGCTAAGATCAGCCCATATCCCTTTGGTGGTAGTCAGGATCCTTCTTAGGACTGATTACAGGGTTCAGGGTCTGATAGGAGACAGGGTTAGGCTGGAGACTTGAACCTCTGAACCATTATCAGTACCTCCAAGGTGAGGGATTAGTTAGGACCCCAGTTTAGGGTCAGGTTAGATCCCGGTCCACCTCTTTCCTGTTTCAGCTCATCAAGTCCTCAAGATTAACCCTGAGTTCAGCAGAGATCGTGTCAGGTAAATCTATTCTATACTTACATGCTGATGTTGCTATACTAGTTGTTGTATAGAGTGTTGTTCCTGTATTAATAGTTTACTGACATTGTATACATATCATTTGACAGCGTGACAGCAGTAGACTTTGTAAAAATTAATATTTGTGACACTCAAAACTTTTGGCCATGACTGTATAATTCCACATGTGTTAATTCATAGTTTTGATGCCTTCAGTGTGAATGTACAATTTTCATAGTCATGAAAATACAGAAAAATCTTTCAATGAAAAGGTGTGTCCAAACTTTTGGTCTGTACTGTATTTCTCTGTTTTAAGGCAATGAAAATTCAATGTTTGAAAATTGGAAAATTTTCCAAATTTTCACCATATTTCCATTTTTTCATAAATAAACGCAAGTTATATCGAAGAAATTTTACCACTAACATGAAGTACAATATGTCACGAGAAAACAGAATCAGAATCGCGAAGATCCGTTGAAGCGTTCCACAGTTATAACCTCATAAAGAGAAGTGGCCAGAATTGTAAAAATTGGCCTGTGCATTAACGTGCAAACAACTATCGGGAGTAAAGGGGTTAAACTACACTGTTCATCTGTTCATGGGGACTCTATTAGTTGTATCTGTGTGAGCAAGTGGATCCATCTTGTGCCTGAGGAAGCTGCAGTACATGGTCAGCCTGAGTAACGGTTCCCCCAGAGTTCCAAAGAATTCATGAGACCTGTTCCACCCCTATCTGAACCTAGTGGTGTACACGTAGCATATGGTTGATTTGCTGCACTTTAATTCTTGTCTCATAATGTTTATGATGCAACTTCCTCACAATGAATACAAAGGTTCTTATTGTGAGATTCAAAATCTTGGTCATTATTTTGTGTCCTTTTCATATTTTGTGGGTGACTGTGATTTTATCTTCCATTTACTTAGAATTATCTTGATCCTCTCTTCTCTAAATGAAAGGAAATCTGTTAGCAGAATTTTGCTATCTCATCTGAGAGCAACCTGATGTAGGCAAAGAGAAGCAGAATTCAATGATGTATCATTTAGTTTCCTTGGGTGCAGCCGTTCTCACACAATCATAGTTTTGAAATGTAGTATTAAGCAGAGCTGGGAAAGCTAACCCCACCCCCACAGGCTCTCAATGTACAATGTACATATAACCAAAAAAGCACTAGAAGCAAATTGCCGTAAAAAATACACTTTATTAGAAAAATGGTCACACAAATGACAAAAGACATTTAAAAGTGCGATGTATATCCAATATGCTCCCATAGGTACGTGCATGTAATTATTTAATCTGTCTACAAGTATATATCAAAGGCTATATTGCCATCTTTGTGGAAACATAAGTGTTTCATAAGTCAATAGAATGGTATAGGCCAAAATATCTAAAGAGGCACATAATCAGATGTATTTCAAATACCTCCTAATATTCAAATGTATCACAATAAACAAACATATGTATATAATATATTAATTGCGTCCAGATTAATTTGTATAGTAATCTTATTCAAAAATTATTGGCACAAATCCATATACATACAATTAAACGCACTTAGATAGTCATGTAGAAAAAAATTGATGTAGCCAGATATTAACTATATACATATGTTCTAGAGGACAATTATATCACAGCGGTGAGTGCCATACTATATGCATGAAAGCAAACAGCTATATGTACATAGTATATGGATTGCGTCCAGATTAATTTATATGGTTGTTACATTCAAAGTTGTTGGTATAAATCCATATACTAAAGATACATGCAAACAAATGCATTTAAACGGTCATGCTAGAAGAGAGTAATCAAAATATCGCTAGATGTTGGCTATATTCAAATATACTAGAGGGCAATTGCCTATACCTATAATGCAATATAGTATTTTATGATAATAACGCCCAATAAAGTGACTATTCCCGTCGCAGATTGCAAGTGCATCTGTGTAGGAAACAATATTATATAGTGTGTCACTAAAGTCCAATATGGTAGCTGACACAATATAGGCATAGAAGATGGTGGGGAAATTTAAGGGGCTCAGTTCACTATAAGCTATAATGCATGAGCCTAAAGAGATCCCAAAATACTATAACATGATACAGACAGATACAGACAGATATAAGCATGACAGTAGAACATGAACGACCTTATGACTGGAGCCTGGATTCCCCGACGCGCGTTTCGCGTTAGCTTCGTCAACAGGGGGTGAGTAGATGTGGTTAGGTAATCAATGTGCCTTTTTATATGTATTTCTCCCAATCAAATAATCACCTGTTTGAATCCCACATGTGAGTGAAAACGGTGCAGCTCCCGGCGTGTGACGTATCTGGAGGACGCCTCCGCCGAAGTCCGGTCATCTCCCCTTCTGAGACGTCAGAGAAGGGGAGAGGCCGTGACAAAGCCGGCTAGATGCGTCTCCCAGGTAACGCACCACATCAGCCGTCTGGCCACACCTCCACCCGACGCGTCAGGGTAGAGGGGCAGCACCAACCAGCACAAGGAACGTCCACAGTGATAATGGATCCGGAGCTGCAGCTCATGTATGTAATGCCAGAAATGAAATAATAAAAGAAGTCCCTGTTTGTAAAGGACTTCATACTCAGTGTTCAAACATACTATCAAGGTGCAAGAATAAAGGCTGTATATGTGTGCATATATGGGCCTGGGATAATATATATAAGGACAATGCATAGAGATATCATTACAATGATCTTCATAATTAGACTACATTGCACAGTGTCACCAATGACCTAGAAAGATCCTACCCATAACAAAATAAATTATCATATATTAACAATTATTTAATATGTCTGCACATTGACACATAATCTACATTTATACATATCTAATAATGCACATGTATTTATGCATACATTTAACCATATGAACTAATTGGTACTTAAGGCCTCTTTCACACATCCGGTGTGCGCCTGACGGCGCCCCCGGCATTTAGCCGCAGCGCCGCATCAGAAAACCTGATGCGCCGCTTGCGGTTTTTTTTTGCATTGACTTGCGTTAGCGCCGGATGGCGCGGCATGTCAATGCGTCGTATGCGATTTTGTCCGGATGCGGCGGAAATGTACATTCCGGTGGCCGGACAAAACGCAGCATGTAACGTTTTTTTTTTTTGCCGGATTCCCCTGATGTCTCCGGGCATCAGAAACCATCCGGCAAAAAAACGCATGCGGCGCATCAGGTTTTCTGATGCGGCGCTGCGGCTAAATGCCGGGGCGCCGTCAGGCGCACACCGATGTGTGAAAGAGGCCTAAGGAAGTCCCAGAAGAATATGTCATGTGGGTCGTATTTATCGCTGGATCAACGCTATATCCATGTTGATAGATGTCCGTAAAGTTCATTTCAGATCCAATCCAAAATTATGTGTTATAAGTTATAAACTGGATTCTCCCATTCAGAGACTCATTATATATATGTGTAGCTCCTGCTGTATCCTCACCAAAAGATTTTTTCACATTAGTATGATGCATATATACTGAAAGATAACAACAAAAATTAGAATAAAAGATACAAACAAACCTAAAAACCACTAAAATGATATTTAAAGGAAGGGGCAAAGCTCAGAACCTCATTAAGTCCCTCAGGTTGTAAAGAGCCTATTTTGTAAATCCATTGGGTTTCTACCTGAGCTAATTTTTTCCTCCAATCGCCTCCTCGTGCGTCCACAAATACTTTGTCTATCCCCGTTACTTGCAACATTACAATCATGAAACATTTGGAAATGCCTCGGTATGGGTTTCAAAGTTGTAAGATCCTCAATTTCCCGGGCATTCTTTATGTCCCTGTAGTGTTCCCTGACCCGAATTCTGAGGGCCTGGAGGTCATCCCCACATATATCCTTGTACAGGGACAAATGGCATAATATACGACTCTGAAGGAGTTGCAAGTAATGTGTTGGGTTATGTCAAATTTAGTGTTCCCATCACTTGATACAAAGGATGAGGCACGTTTCATATTGGGACATGATATGCAACCATTGCATGGGAAGAAACCCCATTTTGGACCCAAGGAACCAAATGTCTTCTCTGGCTTTTGACCTCCATAATAACTGTGTACCAGATTGTCTCTCAAATTGTTGGACCTTCTATATGTGATGGAGGGTGTCCTAGGGATAAATTTCTCCAAAGTTCTATCTGTAAGTAATAATTGCCAATATTTCTCCAGGGCTTTCTTGACCTCCCACCATTTATTGTTATAAGTGGATATAAATCTCACTTTTTGTTGGTCTGTTTTCTTATTTTTGGGGATCAATAGATCAGTGCGTGCAGCCTGTTTTGCCCTGTTAAGGCCTCTCTTTATACTGCGTTTTGAGTATCCTCTCTCCAAAAATCTAGAAGATAGATCTTTGGCTTGTTCTTCAAAGGCCTCCTCACTGGAGCAGATTCGTCTTGCCCTCAGAAATTGGCCTGTTGGGATGCCCTCTACCAATGGTCTAGGGTGAGAGGAAGTCGCATGTAAAATAGAATTTACCGCTGTTTCCTTTCGATGTACATTAGTTCGTAAATAACCATTGCTTCCTTTTGTTATTAAGATGTCAAGGAAGTCGATGCTGGTCTGGCTGTATTTGCACGTCAATTTTATATTTAGGGAGTTATCATTCAAAATAGAGAGGAAATCAAGAAGTTCCCGCTCTGTCCCCTGCCATATCATCAGTATATCATCAATATACCGGACCCAGAGCAGGACCTTCTCGATGAACGCAATAGGATTGGTGAAAAAAATCCTGCGTTCCCACATTCCCAAAAAGAGGTTGGCATATGAGGGGGCAAATGCTGCCCCCATAGCCGTTCCCTGCTTTTCCCTGCTTTTGTAAATAGATGGTCTCCCTAAATAGAAAATAATTGTGCTCCAGAGCAAATTTGAGCAGTGTTAATAGCAAGTCAGCCAGACCAGTATCAAGTTCGGACATCATTAAATACATTTTTGTGGCCTGCAGTCCATCTCTATGATGTATGGATGTGTACAAAGACTCAACATCAAAACTCACCAACAACATATCTGCATCCATAGAGATCCCCTCAATCTTTCTAAGAACATCCCCTGTGTCCCTCACATATGATGGAAGGTCCATGACCATGGGTTTCAAATAGAAATCCAAATACTTAGATATAACCTCACACAGGCTCCCATTGTCCGACACAATGGGACGCCCGGAGGATTAGTTTTATTTTTGTGCACTTTGGGTATGAAGTAAATGCATGCCACCTTAGGATATTTGGGGATGAGATTGTCTCTTAACTCCTTGGTAATTATGCCCTCTCTAAATGCTCCCTCCAAAATTTCACCAATTTCATTTTGATACGAAGTAGTTGGATTGTAACTCATTCGCTGATAGCATGCACTATCTCGTAATTGTCTTAGGGCTTCCTTCTCGTATAATTTCGTAGGCCATATTACCACGTTGCCCCCTTTGTCCGCAGGTTTTATAATTACTTCCCTGAGGTTACGTAACTCCCCAAGTGCTTTCCTTTGGACAAAGGATAGATTACCTTGGGCAACGCGTGGTGAAATCTTCTCAAACTCACTAGATACTAGTTTTACAAATAGTTCTATGTTAGGGAAAATGTTCAGAGGGGGGAATTTTTTGGGGACTGGTGGCATGAACTTACCCTTGTGATCAGGTGTTACACCCTCTTCATTCAATTCCTCCAAGATAGAGATCGCTTCAAGTTCCTTAGTATTCCAATCCTCACCATATTTATTTTTATCATGAAGTTTTTTTAGAATTAATTTACGTGCAAATAAATGCAGGTCTGTCACTGCTGCAAAAGAGTTAAATGAGGCCGTGGGTGAAAAGGAAAGTCCTAAACTCAGAACCTCCATCTGAGGTTTTGTTAACACAATATCAGATAAATTGATTACCTGTAATTTTGAGGGTGCTGTGTCATTTCTCCTATCCTTCCTTTTGTAATGGTCATATCGCCTCCTGTTGCCATTCCTTCTCAAATTGTATATACAATGTACATAGACAGTGAGGTGCTTATCAGAGAAGAGGGCGTTGCCGGACTAGCATGCATGACACTAGTCCAGCAATGATAAACTCCTGGTGCTAAAACAATCATTGCAAGCAAACAAAACCATAGAACTTGATTAGAGAGGCATCCTGAAATCTGTGTTTTAAAGGGAACCTGTCAGCAGTTTTGGCCGCTATAAGATGCGGCCACTGCCTTTCAGGGCTTATCTACAGCATTATATAATGCTGTAGATAAGCCCCTGATCCGACCTGCAAGATAAGTAAAATAACTTTTATTATACTCACCCAGGGGGGTGGTCCGGTCCGATGGGTGTCACAAGTCCGGCGCCTCCCATCTTCTTGCGATGCCGGCCTCCTGTGGCTTCATCGCTCGTACTGTGGCGTACTTATTTGCCCTGTTGAGGGTAGAGTAAAGTACTGCAGTGCGCAGTCACTGGGCCTCTCGGACCTTTCCCGGCACCTGCGCACTGCAGCAGGGCAGAAACGTATGCCTGCGCAGAAGTGCGATGCTGGAAAGTGATGAACCAAGCAGGAGGGCTGCGGCGCAAGAAGATGGGAGGCGCTGGACACGGACCTGCGACACTCATCGGACCGGACCGCACCGAACAGCCCCCTCGAGTGAGTATAATAAAACTTATTTTTCTTATTTTTCAGGTCGGATTTGGGGCATATCTACAGTATTATAGAATGCTGTAGACAAGCCCTGAAAAGCGGTGGCTGCATCTTATAGCGGTCAAAACTGCTGATAGGTTCCCTTTAACCCCTACATCACGTGTCTTCAGATTACATGTCAAAAACCTGCAGGCAGATTCTCTTTAAGACAATCTGGAGTATAGACAACTTGAAGGACATAAAACTTTCCTCCCCCCACACAAACGCATGAGAGTGAATATACAAAATAGGATGCGGTCACCCTGAATAGTTTACATTTTAGTTGTGTTAGAATTGCAATTCCTTCACATCAATATCACGCATGACTTGTATCTGTTACCAAGAGCAGCGTACAGTCACATATTGTTTTATTATAGTCATTCTTTAAAATGAAAGTATTATAAAATGAGCTACTACTGTATACTACAAGCTCAATGTGTAAGTTTCTCTTCTGGCTACAACTAAAGTATATTTCGCTATATGTTTCTCGGTTTCAACCAAATTGTAGTTCAAAGTTCATTATCAGAACTTGATCCTGAATTTTACCCCGAAACCCATGGAAATCAATGGCAACCTGAACTTTGGTGCTTCAAAATGGCTGTAAAATGGTCATATTAAGGGCTAGGTGTCACAAGTGTGTCACGTCCCCCAGGGAAATCTGGGATTAGAAAATCAATACATATTGTGAATGGCAGATCTTCCATTTAGCCTGTGTGTTTGTATTTCATATTAATTGGATTCCATTTTCTTTGGTGCTGAGGAGGTTAGCGACCCTTTCTATGCTTGTTAGAAATGTGCAGCTCAATCTCACAGTTATTCCTGACCTGGTAATTTCCTCTCCCTATAAAATCTGGTCAGACCTTCTCTTCCTTACCAGTGAAAGCTTTGCTTCCTAACTCCTTGGACATACTGTGCTGAATTGGAGATTGTTGTTGCTGCTGGAGATTGTTGTATGCTGTTTTTGGTTGCATGCTTTCCTCATTGTCCTATTATTATTTGGATAGTGCATTCCTATCCCTCCCTATATACCTCTCTACCTTTGCTGAGTGTTTGTATGTTTGTTGTTACTTTCTGTTATCCCAGTCTGTCTTACTTGTTGATACACTATGCAAAAAAAACAAATATGGCAGTCCAAAAATCCCATAAAATGAACTTTATTAAATACAATGTATAAAATATCAAGAGATGTATGATACAGGCAGGGGCTGATAAACATAGTGGTGTCAGCACATATAAGCCAAAAGGGACAGGGGCCCATCCTCCCACATATTACATCCCAGCATTACTAATACAATATACGCTGCAGTAAACACACAATAATCCACAATCATAGTGTTATTTATAAATATGCAGTGACATATCATAAAATTATTGCAATGTACCTGGTAAAGTGGGACACAACGGGACCACCGTCCCACTTTGCCAGGTATATTGCAATAATTTTATGATATGTCACTGCATATTTATAAATAACACTATGATTGTGGATTATTGTGTGTTTACTGCAGCGTATATTGTATTAGTAATGCTGGGATGTAATATGTGGGAGGATGGGCCCCTGTCCCTTTTGGCTTATATGTGCTGACACCACTATGTTTATCAGCTCATGCCTGTATCATACATCTCTTGATATTTTATACATTGTATTTAATAAAGTTCATTTTATGGGATTTTTGGACTACCATATTTGTTTTTTTTGCATGGCTTTTGCAGTTTTTCCTGTATTGTCCTATGTATACATATATACCCATTACAACGATATTCGTTGATTTTTCACAATATTTAGGTTTAATAGGTATATGTGATGGTTATTGCTATCTTTTTACAATATTTGTTGATACACTAGCATTTTTGTCCTGGGCCTCCTAAGGGAGGGTGAGGGTACAGCATAGGGAATAACAGGAGAACAGTAAGGCTGGTGGCCCAAACCTGCTCACCTTTAAAGGTACCTTTGGGAGCGGGGATAGTTAGTGCCCTAGTCCTAGGGACTGTTCAGGGCCCCTATCCCTAAGTACGAACAGTCACAGCATAACACTAGTCTGTTGCAAAAGGAACCAAAATGGGGGTAAAAGCAGGACGGTTGACTGGCAAACTGATATGGATAGGGGAATTACTTACAATAACTTAGAATAAAAAAAAACCTCCCATCGGTGGAGGCAGGTCTAACCCTGACAGAGGAGGCGCATAGGCCCCAACGCCCTTGCCCCTATCCCTAGCAAACCTGTGCATCACCTTTGGAGCTGTGGGTCACGACACAGAGTGGTCAGCAGGTGTTCTCTGGAGGCCATTCACCTCACCCTTCCTGTGAAATTGTTTTTTTTTGTACATTTGCCACTTCGGGACCTGCCCACATAGCTAGCCGCTCTCTGTTCCGAACCCCACTGCCCTGTGCCATACAGGCTCTGTTCCATGGTGAGGTCACTATGGGAAAAGAAAAATCAGAGTTTGATTCTGGGGAGGAAGCCTGATAAATGGGTACCACATCCAAGAAACGCTGCAGTCAAGCAAATTAACCACTACTCAATAGTTGATGTCACAAGACAAAATAGCCATCCATGACAAGTTAGAGGCTTTATAATTGGAATGAGTAGTTTAAATCCTTTAATGAGCATCTATTGGAGGGCAAATCTGGTGCCAGCAGATGCAAGAATTCCAGCTCCAATAGCGTACACTAAAGTCTCCTACCAACTACCACGCAAACACAGATGGTACAGTGAAACTGTGAATGGTCATTAAATGAGTTCATTTTGCCAGCTTTAATGAATTTCTGAGTACAGATCACCGTAAAAAAAACATGAATCTGTCAATGAATGTATGGAAAAAAGCTATCAAGCTATGGACTGTGGAAGAGATGTATGTGACCAGAATGAACACTCATTTCCAGCAGATGATACTGATATGAGACAACAAGAAACACAAGATGGCCAAAAGCAAAATCTTCACTTGGACTCTAAAAAATGTTGGGATGCATTTAAAAACATTGTGAATTGGATTGGATTTAAATATGTATGGAAGATGAGGCCCTCTACTATGACTACCGTGCACATCCGGATGGTACAGTCAATCTGCGAATGGTTGGCTATTCAATGAGTTAATTCTACCTGCTTTGATCAATTGCTGAAAACAGATCATCATAAAAAACATCATTCCGTCAATGAGTGTAGGCAAAGTACTTCCACAGACACGGTTTCAGATTAAAAAAGTGTTTTTACGCATATGACTCCCACAGACCCGATTGCAGATTAAAAAACAAAATGTTTTACCCACAATAATATCACAGACATGGATGCATAACAGTCATTTTTTTTTTACTGACATGACTCCTATAGACACGAGTGCAGAGTATTAAAAATTGGTGAGCAACACTACGCGCACAGACATGGGTGCAGAGTATTAAAAATTGGTTGGCAAACTTGGCAACACTCCCACAGACAAGGGTGCTGACTAGTAAAAATTGGTTTGGTAGTGGCACACTACTCCCACAGATACAGATGCAGAATACACATTGAGAGGCTTTTTTTGCAGAGCGCGCACACACAAAGTCTAAGGGTCTGTGCACACGGTGCGGAATCTGCTGCGGATCTGCAGCGGATTTGCCGCTGCAGATCCGCAGCAGAACTGCAAGTGATGTACAGTAGCATTATATTTCATGGAAATTAAAAAACGCAGTGCACATGCTGCAGATTTTTCCGCGAGGATTTGGTGCGGATTTAAATCGCAGCATGTCACTTCTTTTGTGCAGTTCCGCAGCGTTTTGAGACCTGCTCTAATTAGGAATCCGCAGGTCTCAAAACGCAGGGGAAATCCGCACAAAAACCACGGCAAATCCTCACTAAATCCACAGGTAAAATGCAGGTCATTTTATCTGCGGATTTAGCAAAATCTGCGCGAAAAATTCCTCAGCAGATTCTGCAACATCTGCACATACCCTAACATTGTCCCTCACCACAGCTGCGTCCTGTCCCTACACTTATCAGAGCAGAATGGTGGCGGCACCCATGATCCAGCATATATACTGTCGCAGCCAAGCCAACACATGACATGGCTGTGATGGCTCTTTACGTGCCCACAGCCTAAAAGCTTGTTGATTGGCTGCGCTGCAACCTTTCAACAAACTTTATTAGGCATTTGAACCTGAATAGTAAACCAGACTTCAGTCTGTGTTCGCTCATCACTATTTAGCAACATGTAATATCAGACCCTTGCTCACAAATTTGCCTATGCTTCTATATAATGGTGTACCTCGTTAAATAATGTTGAGATGCTGCCCTTGTCT
This sequence comes from Oophaga sylvatica, assembly GCA_033576555.1. Classification (NCBI taxonomy): domain Eukaryota; kingdom Metazoa; phylum Chordata; class Amphibia; order Anura; family Dendrobatidae; genus Oophaga; species Oophaga sylvatica. The sequence goes on along the minus strand of JARQOD010000003.1, from coordinate 531,019,033 downwards.
GTCCATATTGCATTAAGTGTACAGTGCCAATCACTGCCCATGTGGATGTTTGGGGGGCTCAATTCTGAACTGGGGATCACCTGTACCCATGGTGGCCAGTCTAAGACTGGATGTATGCATAGTCATAAGTTGTAGGAAAGATGTAGGAAGTTGACACCTCAGCTCCCTTGCATATAATTTATTTCAGGGCAGCCTGTCTACTGCAGTGTGTGCAATGTATAATACTGATGATGAAAGAGACTTTAGGTGCCTCCTACACATCAGTGTCAGATGTGACAGCTACCTCTTTACCTCCTTCACTGTTTTTTGTTCAGCCCAAAAAAGGGCTAGCAACTATACTGATTTTTTTTTTACTTTTGAATTCTAATGTTAAGCGGATCGTAATGGTTGGTAATGGGTCATCCATTAACAGATTTGCTTTTTACCACTGCACATTCCCAGAACACTACAGGTGACACCTCTGGTAAAAACAATTTGTTACAAACCTAACTAAGGCCACATTCACACGCTTAGTATTTTGTCTGTATTTTACATTTGATCTGTTTGTAACAGATCCAAAATTTTAAAAAAAATGGATCTGTTACAGACTGAACAGAAACAGATGCAATATGAAAAAACTAAGTTTCTATTTTTCAACAGCGCCGTCTTAAAAAAAACAAAACCTTTGCATTCTGTTTTACATCTGTTCAGTATTTTAGATCAGTATTTGTAAGCCAAAATCAGGAGTGGAGCAATCAGACGAAAAGTATAATAGAAACACGTCACCACTTCTGTATTTTTTACCCACTAAAGGTTTTGGCTTAGGCTAGGTTCACATGGCATTAGGTGCCATCCGTTTAACGGATCCGTTACTAAGCGGCACTAACGCTATGTAACAGATGCGTTAACACACCCATTGCCAGCCTTTATCATAACACATCCTAACGCATGTCAAAATCGACACGCGTTAGCGATGTTGCGTTACTTTGTGACGCACCTTCGAACACGGTCTACCGTGTTTTTGGGTACGTTAGGTCTAATGCACAGCGAACGGACGTGTTCGCTGTGCATAGACCTCCATTACTAACGCATGCCGATGCAATGGTACCATGCGTTAGTGCATGCGTTAACGCGATTGTAGAAATAAATAGTTTTTGCACATCAGCATGAGCGCATCCATTTAATGGATCCGTTAAGTGGATGGCACTAATGCGATGTGAACCTAGCCTTACAAATACTGATCTAAAATACTGACCACATAGTAAGTGTGAACGTGGGCTAATGATGCAAAACAGAAAAAAGTTTTTGTTTTAAAGTAATCTGTGTGTGGGGGCTAGCTAGTGAAAAATGGAAATTTTTGTTTTTCATTTTGCATCCATTTCTGCTCAATTTGTAACAGATCCATTTTTTTTTAAATACTGGATCTGTTAAAAAGACTTAATCACACACATATGTATAGTCCAGTTCAAAAACTGCCTGGATACAGAGAGAAAAAACTGACATTTTAGAAACGGGATTTCATTTAAAAAGTAAAAACACACTAAAACCTATTTTTTGCAACTATTGCATGATCACTTAATTCTCTATTTTTGTTAATCTAAATTACACAGTAAGTATAAGGCCGGAGTCACGCTACTGTATAATACGGACGAGTGCTAGGCGATAAAAAAAAATGGCATAGCACTCGTCCCAATGTTAATCTATGGGGCAGCTCCCATCAGCCGATTTTTTTTTTCGCGCGTTTTATACTTGCGAGTGAAATCGCAGCATTCTGCGATTGTACTCGTATCTCAGCTGAGAATCGCCAATGCAAGTCTATGGGTGCGAGAAAATAACGGATTACACACGGACCATCAGTGTGACTTGCGAGAAATACGCACACATTTTCCTCATTACAGCCCATTGAGCCAATAAATTCAAAGGGGAAAAGCAGTGAGAAATGAAAAGTCATACGGATGCAAGGAAATCACCTCATCGCATTTAAAACGGATTACATGCGGATCAACATATGGAAAACAGTTGGGCGATTTTCGCATTACAAAATTGGACCGATTTTTTTTTTTTTTCTTCCACGTTGTGTGTGACTCCGGCCTAAATGTTACAGTTCAGTGAGTATGCCTGAGTATCGTAATTACTAATACATTGGTGAGCTGCTGCTGCTTCCTCTAAGTTCAGTTTCAGATTGATGCACAGAAGCACATGATCACACATCATTGAGAGGTTCCTTTACATCCTCTCACTTGTGGTTGTCTCCAGAAACCCACTCAGCTGTAAAGAAGCTGCAGAAAGCCTGAGTACAACATACACAGTGTCTTCATGCCACATATTCCTTCCAGTTCTATAGTATAAAGATGTAAACTGTCTGTTCTTTTGGACTCCGTTGCATGAATTGGGAAGGCTTCACCGACTAGATCCCATCTGTTATCTCACATGCATTATAAATCTATAGACCAGATAATTCTCCAATTTCCTTGGTGTGAACATTTCCCTGGACGTTAGGGTTTCATTAGTCAAGTTCTTCTAAGAACGTAGAAGCAAATTGATTGTACTTTAAAACTGCCGAGAAAGGAAAATTAAATAAAGGGGATGGGGAACTACAATACCCAGAGAGATTAGCAAAATTAGGATTATTTGGTCTAGAAAAAAGACGACTGAGGGGCGATCTAATAACCATGTATGAGTATATAAGGGGAAAATACAAATATCTCTCCGGGATCTGTTTATACCAAGGAAGGCGCCGGTCACAAGGGGGCATTCTCTGCGTCTGGAGGAGAGAAGGTTTTTCCACCACCATAAAAAGGATTCTTTACTGTTAGGGCAGTGAGAATCTGGAATTTCTTGCCTGAGGAGGTGGTGATGGCGAACTCAGTCAAGTGGTTCAAGAGAGGCCTGGATGTCTTCCTGGAGCGTAATAATACTGTATCTTACAGTTATTAGGTTCTTTAGAAGGACGTAAATCTGAGGATTTATTTTGACGGAATATAGGCTGAAATGCATGGACAAATGTCTTTTTTCAGCCTTGCTAACTATGTTACTATGTTACTATGAAAAGACAAAAAAAGACATTCAATGTTCTAGATTGTGCTACCAAAATAAAGATCCTTGATCCCGAGATATAATAAGCCATTTTTACTCCACGACACGTTTCGACACCAGACTGGTGTGAGTTGTCTCTTCTTGTCCAGATTCCTGATGGAGCTCATTTCCTAGCCACGGAGCAGCAAAACCGGTATTGAGCTTTTACAGGAGTTGTGCATACACAAGTCACTCAGATGAACATATTACCTGGATCTATTGTACCATCATATAAGGGTCTCACCCTACGGTCTGGTGCGTTATACAGTTTATACTTAAGAAAGAAAAATAAGCTTCCTTGTTGTCGGCATAATTAAGAGGAGGAGTGCGAAATTTGCTCACATTTGGGCACAGAAAGAGTGACTTCCAACCAACAGAAAGCAAGCATACGAAAGCCATGGCTGTCCACAGACTTCTGGCAGCATGGTGACATTAGATGACAGCGCCTTCATCTCTTTCCTGCACTAATCTCATGTATTTGTGCTGTCCCTGGATTTTATTTAATATAATCAAAAGGAGCAGCATATAACGCAGACACAGGGACAGCAAAGTGCTAATCTGAGCAGTATGTAATAACAAAAAAATCATCATTTAACTTAAGGTTAGAAGTAGTTATAAAAAATAATTGCAAGTATCTAATGGTCATTGACTCATTATTCTGCCCATTAAGGAGCAATGCCTATAGTAGACTACAGTCTGGGTGTAATGACTCAATGAAAATTACCTGTAAATTGGCCAATAATTTTCTCTCAGAAAGAAATAGTGGCCAACTTTAATGGGTGCTGTGATATACCAGATGTGGTAAGAAGTTTGGCTCTTATTGATCCGTGCACATCTGTCTACATTTTTTTTGCTTACTTAGCTAACCAAGAGCTCGCCTCCGATCTGTTATAATCTTCGCACAAGCTTTCCTAAGAATCTGCAATCTCCAATTAAATTTGAAGAATAGTTTTCATAATTGAAACTTCCATTTAACAAATACATGAATTGCTAATAATAAATAATTGTGGTTTATTTTGTGATAAATTTACAGTATAAAGACTGAAGAAAGCAAGAACACATAGCAGTACAAAACCTAGTCTAAAAGTCAACTGCATATATAGAATATTCTGCCCATTTGCTCAGTGACCACAGACCACAATGGAAAGGATATAACAGTTGTCATGCGCCTTATACCTTTTAAAAAAGTTAACTTTGAATGTCATGAAGCTATTTTTATGTAACAGGTTTATATTTATCTCTATGGTGAATAAGCTAAACGGTACCAGAGGCGACTATGTAACTGGTGGGTGTCTTCTACATTGAGGCTGTAGCTATATGGAAAAACTGATCTAAATTTCATCTCATTGTACAATAGAACATCTATATATCACCACTATACATATCCATGAGATGGAGTTGTGGAGGTGGCATATTGTCATTTAGTATTTTGGCTTTTTATGTTGCTGCAAAAAAAAAATACATTTTCAGCTGCCTGGAGTGTCTCAAGTTATCACAATCTGAAAGGTCAAATAGAGCCTACAATGGAGTGAAAGGAGAGTAGTCACCTAATTTTTATTAGTAATGGAGGAAACCATAAACATTTGCACTGGAAGGGAATCTGTCGCCAGGCTTGTGCTACCTAATCTGAGAACTTCATAATATAGCGTCAGGACCCTGATTCCAGTGATGTGTCACTTATTTGGCTGTTCACTGTAGCTGGCAGGCTGGGCAAGAGTTGATGCACTATATGTGGGGTTGCTAAGTTTGAAACATTTTTTTAACAATCTCCTAAATAAGTTATCACTGAAAAAAAAATCGCAGAATTTTGGCAAGAACATCAAAAACACAAAAAGCAAATCTAAAAAGGTACCCATGGGCCATGCACATTAGGGTATGTTCCACGGGGTCTATTCCTTCAGTATTTGCTGCGGATTGGACGCTGCGTACAGCCGCAGTGTCCAACCCTCAGCGTCCAGATGTTACAGCAAAGTGGAGGGGATTTTATGAAATCCCATCTCCACTATGTGTACAAACACGCATGTGTCAAGCCTGCGTAACCGACATGCGGCGGGTCTTTCCAGACCGCAGCATGTCTATTTATCTTGTGGAGACGCTCAGTCTCCACAAGATAAATAACACCATCTATGTATAGGATGCTGTGATTCCGCATGTGTTCAATGAATACATGCAGAATCACCGCGCATAGAAAAGTCGCACGTCAGCGCTTTGGGCGGAGCCGGGTATCCGCTGCATCCAAAGTGCTGCCAATACACCCTGTGGAAACATATCATTATATAAATGTTGTCTCAAACCACCATTGTGATGGGCTCGCCTGACCATAATGTGTATGAAGGCTTACCGACTCTTCCATGATAAGGCTATGTGCACACGTTGCGCACATGCTCCCCAATTTTGCAGAGCATTTGCGCAACTCCCCGCCACGGGTAAAACGCATATGTAATTAGTATGCGTTTTCCCGCAAAACACAAGCATTTTGCAAGCGTAATTAAAAAACTGATTGACAGGTTGGTCACACTTGACAAGCATAGTGTGTAGCCCTGGTATGTAAGGCACACAATACCAGGAGGATGCGTGGACAGGTAATGGTTTAATGCTTGATATCCATTCACTCTATCACACACCTTTAGACACACCCACAGGATATATAAGGAAGGGTTATTCAGTTGTTAGGGTCTTTGGTGGTGGTGGTTGTTGACCGAGAGTCAGTGTCTAGCCTGGACTTGGAGGGAGGAAGAAGTTCAGCCAGATCCTGTCAGCAGTTCAGAAAGTGGAGGCTAGTAAGGGTGAGCCAGTTCACCTTAGCCTAGTCAGAGCTGTGCCTAACCAGAAGACAGAGACAATTAAGGAAGAAAGAAGATTTAGCAACAGAGACTTCAGTCGCCTGTCTCAAGGACAGTGAAGTTCAGTCGACGTGCTCCTGAACTAGGAGAATACTGAGAATCTGTTAGCAAGCTCTAAGGAAGAAGCAAGAAAGAATTGACTGATATTACCATAGGAAGTGTGGAGTGCTTATGTTAAGAGCGCGAGCAGGGCGAAGGGCGCAGTGGAAAGGAATTCTAGAAGTGCCCTGGACATTGGATTGTCCGCACTGTTCACCGGTCACTGGGGACCGAAGTGTCGCTACAGCTTCAGGCGTAGTGATAGAAAAACCAGAGGTTCGCTGGACTTCAAGTCACAGGAACAAGCCTATTGTCGGTACGTAACAGGAGTCAGGTGGAATAGGAACTTTGAGTCAGTGCACGACAAAAGCAAGAACCTAGTTCCATCACTTGGAAGGCTCCGACCACTATGCTGACCGGGCAGTACAGCTACAGAATTAGCTGGAGTCTTGAGTGAACTTAGCTCTATGCTAGTTGGACTCGTTTCATGGAAAGTTAAGGAGGCCTCTAACCTGCTCAGCCGTTACCTCGAAACGCATCCTCCATCCACCCCAACAGCTTCCCGGGACCTGCCTAAACAACTTGAAAGTAAAAGGTATGGAAAGAAGCTTTATTGTCTGAGACTGTCATTTATCCACATCTCCTTACTACAATCACCATAGACTCAGAGGGACAGTCCCACCTGTGGGGGACCCAACACCTAGCTGCTATAACATCCCCTCAGAGTTCTGTTCAGCAGCGCTGGTCTCAGTGATCAGACAACTACAGGTGGCGTCACGAACTATTATATACTAATCCCCTGTAAATAATATTCCCCCAACATACGCCGGACCGCCAGGGCCACAGACCGAGCCACCGCTATCCGTGACAACCCCATAGACTTCCATGGGCTCGGCTCTGGGTACCCCATTGCCCTGGTAACCCACAATTGTGGTGCGTGGTCGCGACAAAAACTTGGCGTCACGAACAGGATCCGAAACTTGCAGAATTGCGAGCCCTGTGTGCCTGTGGAGTGTTTTGGTGAAAAAGACTGTTGCTGTTGTTTGGCGCCAAATACCGCCATATTTGCCGCCATATTCGCGCCCTGAGGCGCCGGAGAAGGTGGGCATGCATTCGTGGGCGTGTGCCCCCCTAAGGCGCGAAGAAAATGCCTGCCCTCTCAAAGTGCTATTACAATATACGGTCCTGCCCTACTGCAAAAGAATTACGCCTCCTTTTCATCCCCAATCCAAGGAGGAGGAGACGCAAAGCCCGCCTCCACGGAGAGAACCAGAGTGTTCCTAAAAGTAACCAAGAGATGTTCTGGAACATGATGGAGGCAGGACGTGTGCAGCCGAGCAGGGAAGCGGTGGAAGGCAGGCCCCGTTCCCCAGCCAAGCTGCCACTGGAACCGGAGCCATCTGTGGTCCGGCATCTGCAGCAAACCTTGCTGGAGATTAGAGAAGAAAACGCAAGGTTAAAGAAAATGATCCTGCAACAACCTGGCATGGAGGAGATTGAGAGACGCCGGCGTAACCAGGTACAGCGGCGGCTGTGGGACGCGGTGTTCTCTCCCTTCGACGACCCTCCGCCATTTGAATTGCCCAAACTTCTGCTGCCCAAGGCTAAGGAGCAACCGGAGGCTACCCCCAAAAGGACCGACCCTGATCCCACCGATGGAACGGTGGAGGCGAAGGAGGTTGAGGAGGTCCAGCCAGTACCGGAACGCCCGCCCGGCCAGGAGGCCGCAGCAGATGATTGTTCCCCGGTAGGGACACCGGAGGGATCTTGCCCGTCGTTACCTGAAATTAACTGGGACGCGATGGAGCGACTTGATGACGTTGCATACGCCGGAGTGTGGGAAAGCGAGTGGCAACAACGACAGGAGGAGGAACGGCAGAGCAAGCGCAACAGACAGCAGCAGCATGAGGAGCTGATTGCCGACAAGGAGACTGTCCGTCGCGACAAAGGTACCTTACGGGAACCGCGGCGACAGGGGAGTGTTACGGAGTTCCAGCTCCGCAAGGGCTGGGGCTTCATCCGTGAACCGGGCCTCTACCCGGGGATCTTGTCAGCCGCAGGGACGTGGAATCCCACCTACCGCAAGGCCATCCCGGAAGGGACCTGTACAACGGGACATAGTCAAATACACAAGGCACTGGGGCCTGAAGGGGTGGTATGCCCTTAATGTGGAAATCGTCCGTGACCCCGTCCCCGTAGCTGGTAACGTCACCATTGCCGGCGCGTCACAGTCCCGAGCTCCTGCTGCACCAGACCGTGCCCCTGCATCGCCCCCTGAATCTTATTCTCTACCGGTACCTCACATTAGATCGCAACCTGCGACCCCGTTCAGATCATCAATAGCACCGCCGGACTTAGCGGCACCAGCAGCGACGCAATTGGCGTCTTGCAATGAAGAGATATCCGTTGCGCCCCCAGTGGTTCGCACGAGGACTGTAGCGACACAAACGTTAATAGCAAGTCACGACTTGTTTGTCATGGGATCTAAGGATCATCGCGTCGTTCCAGCCCCCGGCATGGAAAGTGTAATTGAGATTAATAAAAAGTAAATATCGGTAGGACCCAATCAAGGGTTTACCACTTTGGATATATGTGAATAGTTTATAAAAGTTAAAAATAATTTGCACCTGTGATATAAGTATGTAATGTATACATATTTTGCAATAAGTAGAATGCCCGGCTGGGTACCAGATACAGAAGTTGATAAAGAGTTTTGAAAATTGATAATGGGAGTTTTTGCACTTTACAGAGTTTTACTGTATTATTGAAAATGTGAAGTTACTTGAAAATATTTACTATGCCAAAGAACTGGTGGCTATGGACACTTTTAGCCCAAAAATTGTAAATAGTTGCACTTTGTGCCCTATCTTGGTTTTACAATAAAACCACAGCACAATTATTACCTCTGAACATAAAACCCGTGTGGTGTGGCACTGAGCGAGGTCTTCAGCCAGATGTCCTGCAGCCCACCCAGGACCCACGTTGAAGGTTTGGTGCGGGTCCTTCACAAGAATATTGTTTGATATGACATATTTATTGAAAGTATGTTTTTGTATTTTTCTATGTCCATTGTACATAATGCAACGTTTAAGAATTTCTCACCTCCCTGCTGGGAAGAGTTTGATGTTTATTGTTAAATGCAAAACAAAAATTCTTTCTTTTTCTATTTCACAGCCCGGGAGTGCTGTATTTTACCAAGGGGGAATGTGTAGCCCTGGTATGTAAGGCACACAATACCAGGAGGATGCGTGGACAGGTAATGGTTTAATGCTTGATATCCATTCACTCTATCACACCTTTAGACACACCCACAGGATATATAAGGAAGGGTTATTCAGTTGTTAGGGTCTTTGGTGGTGGTGGTTGTTGACCGAGAGTCAGTGTCTAGCCTGGACTTGGAGGGAGGAAGAAGTTCAGCCAGATCCTGTCAGCAGTTCAGAAAGTGGAGGCTAGTAAGGGTGAGCCAGTTCACCTTAGCCTAGTCAGAGCTGTGCCTAACCAGAAGACAGAGACAATTAAGGAAGAAAGAAGATTTAGCAACAGAGACTTCAGTCGCCTGTCTCAAGGACAGTGAAGTTCAGTCGACGTGCTCCTGAACTAGGAGAATACTGAGAATCTGTTAGCGAGCTCTAAGGAAGAAGCAAGAAAGAATTGACTGATATTACCATAGGAAGTGTGGAGTGCTTATGTTAAGAGCGCGAGCAGGGCGAAGGGCGCAGTGGAAAGGAATTCTAGAAGTGCCCTGGACATTGGATTGTCCGCACTGTTCACCGGTCACTGGGGACCGAAGTGTCGCTACAGCTTCAGGCGTAGTGATAGAAAAACCAGAGGTTCGCTGGACTTCAAGTCACAGGAACAAGCCTATTGTCGGTACGTAACAGGGGTCAGGTGGAATAGGAACTTTGAGTCAGTGCACGACAAAAGCAAGAACCTAGTTCCATCACTTGGAAGGCTCCGACCACTATGCTGACCGGGCAGTACAGCTACAGAATTAGCTGGAGTCTTGAGTGAACTTAGCTCTATGCTAGTTGGACTCGTTTCATGGAAAGTTAAGGAGGCCTCTAACCTGCTCAGCCGTTACCTCGAAACGCATCCTCCATCCACCCCAACAGCTTCCCGGGACCTGCCTAAACAACTTGAAAGTAAAAGGTATGGAAAGAAGCTTTATTGTCTGAGACTGTGTCATTTATCCACATCTCCTTACTACAATCACCATAGACTCAGAGGGACAGTCCCACCTGTGGGGGACCCAACACCTAGCTGCTATAACATCCCCTCAGAGTTCTGTTCAGCAGCGCTGGTCTCAGTGATCAGACAACTACAGGTGGCGTCACGAACTATTATATACTAATCCCCTGTAAATAATATTCCCCCAACATACGCCGGACCGCCAGGGCCACAGACCGAGCCACCGCTATCCGTGACAACCCCATAGACTTCCATGGGCTCGGCTCTGGGTACCCCATTGCCCTGGTAACCCACAATTGTGGTGCGTGGTCGCGACAATAGTGCTTGACAAGTGTGATCAACTTAAATAATAAAAAAAATAATAAATATTGATATTTTCACTTTCCGGCGGCCCCCGCAGCCTTCCGGCTCCTCAGCGATGCTGCCTGCAAGTTTTGTTCCCAGGGATGCATTGTGAGAATAACTTTTGCGACGTCGCGGTCACTCAACTGCGACGTCACAAAGGTCATTCTCGCAATGCATCCCTGGGAACTCCGGGGAGGGCTAGACGGCTTCTTCTGCTCTCTGTGAAGGTAACATAAGGTTCTTTATGCCACCATTGTTATGGATTTACATTGCTGGCTGACATCAGCGTTCCACCACTCGGTATGCTAGCATTTGCATCTGCTTCAGATATGTATCACATTTAATATACAGATAAGCTGCATGTTTGTATGGGCTGTATGATCTACAGGTATCGGTTAGTTCATTTTGCACTGGCATATTATTTGTTCTGTATTATACCTTGCTACAGACATTGTGCTTCAGCAACTATCTACATGCATGCATTTCTTTTTTTCTGCCATTATGATATATCTGCAGCATCTAGTATCTATTGAGACCCTGATGTTACTACTATTTTGACTTTTTCTTGTTATACACGGCTATTCATTTGAGCAGTTTTTGCTGTTAAGCCTTTTTGTATCCACATCCCTGTGATTGCCACCCTCGGATCACATTCTTCCTGTGCCATCCCTGTCCAGTTTTTATCATGTTTTGCATTTTTGTAATAAAGTTATATTTTTGAGACTATACGGCTGTTGTTTGTGTGGTTTCGCTATCCCTGGGAACGGAAGATGCTGGCAGCATGGCTGAGAGGTGGGAAGGCTGCGGGGGCCGCCGGAGGGTGAGTATATCAATATTTATCATTTTCATTCTATTTTAACAGGGATATGGTACCCAGGGCCTGGAGGAGAGTCTCCTGTCCTCCAGACCCTGGGTACCAAGCGCACATGAAGCGCTCACTTCACGCATGGTGGACATAGCCACATGCGTGAAGTGAGCGTTTCAATGCATTCCTATGTTTGTTCGCCGCGATTATGCACAAAGAATGAACATGCTGCTTATTTTTGCGTGAAGCGATTACGCTCCGCAATATGTAATCCCATAGGATTGCATGGGATGTGTTTTCTAAGCGGTTTTTAAGCGATTATGCTGCGTAAAAACGAGGCAAAAACACTTAAAAAACGCTACGGGTGCACATAGCCTAAGTGTTGAGATAAGCTTCTGCAAGAGAACACAGGAAAGCTGAACTGAGACGAGCTTCCTTGTGAATGGGGATCCTGGGACATATAGCAATCAGTCTAATGTTTGTTCAGTTGGCAGTCTTCTAATGTGCATGGAGGCCTTAAAACTTAATGTTTATTATAACAAGATTGATAACAGTCCAACATAAGCAATACCCCATAACAACACATAGTGCATTAACATTGCCAGTCCAATTTAGGGTGCCTGGGGCTATCAGTTCAAGGAACAGGAATCCAGAATATGTTACTTTTGTATAGAAAACTGATTTAACTAGTATTTAAGTGAATAATACTGTACCTATTACGTATATAGATGAAAAAAATTGATATAGCACTATAGGTCATATACACTATATTGTACATGGCTAATACAGATCACTGCAAGGTAATCATCCTTGAAAAGGTGGCCTCACATGGGAAACTGCTCTTTGTACATCCTGATTTTCCATGTCGTTCTATTTAACCAATCAGGGCTGCCATTAGGAATTTCAGGGCCCCAAAACTGGCAAAATTTTCTGACCCCCTTGAGACTCCGCTCAGGCTCCACCCCAGCTCTGCATCCATCCCCTTGAACTTTCCACAGTCCCACCACCCACTCTTGGAAAAACTCCACTTCTGCACCATGTCATCACCAATCACTCATTAACAGTTCTCATCGAACACCAGTTCACATATATAGCCAGCAGCTTTTTTTTTGGCCAAAAATTTTTTTAAGCCGCCACCACAACAAGGTAGACTCTTTTGGCAGGGCCCTACTCTACTGTAACCTATTAAACATTTCTTAAAATATTCAATACTCTTTCTAGGTGTATTTTTATTTATTTTTCTTTAAGGGAATTAGTCACATACAGTTTTTAAAATGACCAATAATACTACATACAAGGGACAAATACAGTCACACCATGACCAGACCACATATTACCACCACATAGTGACTGAATTATACCATATACAAGGAACAAATACCACCACTCCATGACCAGACTATATATTACCACCATATAGTGACCAAATAATGCCACATACAAGGGACAAATGCAACCATACCATGACCAGACCACATATTACCACCTCAGAATACCACATACAAGGAACAAATACCACCACACCATGACCAGTCCACATATTACCACCACATAGTGAATGGATAATACGGTATACTACATACGACAATCAAATACCGCCACACCATGACCAGAACAGATACTACCACCACATAGTGAATGAATACTATAATACTGATCATTAATAAAAAAAAACACAATACTAAGTACCATAATACATAGGAGCTCTGTATATAGTGTCAGTGTACAGGTAATACAGTGGACACCAGTGACATTATACCCAGGAGCTCTGTATATAGTGTCAGTGTACAGGTAATACAGTGATCACCAGTGACATTATATACAGGAGCTCTGTATATAGTGTTAGTGTACAGGTAATACAGTGATCAGTGGTGACATTACACAGCAGCTGTGTATATAGTGTACAGGTAATACAGGGATCACCAGTGACATTATACACAGGAGCTCTGTATACAGTGTAAATGTGCAGGTAATACAGGGATTGCCAGTAACATTATATACAAGAGCTCTGTATATAGTATATAGTGTACAGGTAATACAGTGATCACCAGTGACATTATACACAGAAGCTCTGTATATAGTGTCAGTGTACAGGTAATACAGTGATCACCAGTGACACTATACACAGGAGCTCTGTATATAGTGTCAGTGTACAGGTAATACAGGGATTCCCAGTGACATTACACACAGGAGCTCTGTATATTGTGTCAGTGTACAGGTAATACAGTGATCACCAGTGATCACCATTTCCCATGAACGAAAGTTCATTTTAAAAATTGTCTCTGTCTGACTGTGTATGGAGCATACCACGTCTCCTGGGCAGGGGAGGAAGCAAAATACAATACTGACATTACAGCAGGGGATCACAGAGGATTCATTTTGTGAGGTAAAATATTTCACTGACTGTTTTTAAACAATATTTTACCTCACAAAATATATCCTCTACGATCTCCTGCTGTAATGTCAGTATTGTCTTTTGCTTCTTCCACTGCCCAGGAGCCGTGGTATGTTCTGTACATGGTCAGACACAAGGGTGAAGTCTCACACAGCTGTAAAATAGTGAGACAGCAGAGAGTCCAATTTTGGTCAACTTTAGCCTTTGTTTCTTAAATCTGTAAGAGGAATGGGAACCCCATGCCACTGGAGTGCTGGACACCGCCTGCTAAGGGTTAGACTATGCCTGAGGAGACCCGATTTCGCCAGTAAAAAGCCAAGTCCCAGTCCTTTCTGCTATGGGCCTCGCCGAAACCCACTGACAGTCAGGCCTTGAGGACCTGTGAGGAGCCACATGATTAACGGCTGCAACCACAGTAAGGAGGCACGAGTGAACAGGGCTGTCACTTCCAGCCTAGACATACAGTACCAGGGTTGGCTGAGGTTAGAACGACAAATTGGGAGGGGGCCATTTGCGGTGCGGGAGGCTCAACAAGCATTAATAGACTATGTCAGAGAGAGATTTGCGGCCTAGCGGGAAAACTCGGTAACCCCTACTAGGGCCAGAATTTTAGAGAGAGGACCAGAGTACCAACATAGTAGCACACATGAAGGGGCGTATCATCATCATGCAGAGAATTTCAGTATTACATAGTAAGCTCTTCCGTTGTTAATTGACTCATTGCAGTCTCTGGTTTATTGTTTGGTTTATCTTGTTACTATCACTCACTGTCCAGAATTGATATAAATTATTGTTGGATTTCAACAAAGTTATATCTTTCACCGCCTGTTCCCACCTAGCGTTTTCTGTGTTGGATTTAGTCTCCTGCATTACAAAGCGCAATAACTATTATCATTAAAGTTAACACAAAATGTATAGATTTTCTAGAATTATATATATTGGAGAAACATTTGATATTTTGGTCTTCTTTTATACCATGAAGTATTACAAGAGAGGTTTGGTCCTTTTTAGTGCACTGAATAATTGGTCTGCACAACTGGATTGAAACAATAGCACTGATCGACTGACCATGTGTATTGTAATCACAAGCAATGGACACATAATATGAACATACTTAGAAGAAATTAAGAGAACGTGGAGGCAACACAACACGTGTGTAACAGCAGTCTACACAGAAGACCATATTTTACATGATTTAACGATTTAAAAAAGTATTCAATTTTGCGTTATTAGACAGAGAAATTAGAATAAATTAATATTTACCGTATATACTCGTGTATAAGCCGAGATTTTCAGCACCTTTTTTGGTGCTGAAAATGCCCCCTCGGCTTATACACGAATCATAGGGCAGAAACCAGCGGGGGAGGGGATGCCGCCGCAGGAGCCGGTGGCTGGGACATCATACTCACCCCTCCCCATGCCATCGCTGAACGTCCCTGCAATCCTGCGTTCTCCCCGCTTCTGCAGCTCTCCACGCTTCCTGCAGCTCTCCAGCGCTGAGCGGTGACGTAATACCCGCTCATTAAGGTCATGTAATATGGACGCGACGCCACTCCCATAGGCGTGGCGTCCATATTCATGGCCTTAATGAGCGCTATTACGTCACCGCTCAGCGCTGGAGAGCTGCAGGAAGCCGGGGAGAACGCAGGATTGCAGGGACGTTCAGCGATGGCACGGGGAGGGGTGAGTATGATGGAGGAGAGGACAAGGAGCACGAAGCAGGATGGGGGGGGAGAACGGTGGACGGGGGAAGCATGGAGGAGGACAATGAGCACGGAGCAGGACGGGGGGAGGATGGAGGGCACAGAGGAGCACGGAGCAGGACGGGGGGGAGAGGATGGAGAGCACAGAGGAGCACGGAGCAGGATGGGGGGGAGAGGATGGAGGGCACAGAGGAACACGGAGCAGGACGGGGGGGGCACAGGAGGATGGAGAAGGAATGGGGGAGCACAGTGGAGGACGGAGCAGGAGGGGGGAGTACAGAGGAGAATGGGGGAGCAAGGAGCAGGACGGGGGCAGCACAGAGCAGGAGGGCAGTTTATACACCCGGCTTATACACGAGTCAATAAGTTTTCCCAGTTTTTTGTGGCAAAATTAGGGGGGTCGGCTTATACACTGGTCGGCTTATACACGAGTATATACGGTAATTGTGGAGAACCCTATTATCAATATGTATGGGTTAAATAATGGGCATAATTATAATATCAGACTTCACAGAGGTCTGCAGAGGAGGTAAATAAATATAACAATAGGAAAATTAAAATTACTGATCATGTGCAGAGCACTTCAGGATGCCCATTGAATTAGCTGGCATAAGGAGTCCCTAGCATTTTTAGCCCAAATCCGAGCGGAAAACGCACCAGAAATGCACCGTGTGCACACAGCCTGAAGGTATGTGCCCACGATCAGGAATAGTAGAGTTTTGGAAGACGCTCACCTGCGCTGTGTCCAAAATGCTGTGTTGTACAATACAAGCACAGTGGATGAGATTTATAGACATCCTATGCCCACTGTGCTTCTGTTTGATGCGACGTAAACTCACCCACGGTGCGGGTTTACGAGCTGCAGTATGTAAATTTCTATTTCCACGATAGATGTGTATTTGATGCAGTAAATTCGGGCTGTTCAGTGAACACATGCGGATTTACCTGCGCGATTAGAACACAGTGAAGTGACGCTGTGTTCAAAGCGCTGCTACTTCCGGATCATGAGCACGTATCCTTAATATTGGGTTTCTTAGTTCATGAGTAAATGGATTTGTAAGGTAAGCTAGATTTTTTTTGCACCAATAGAACTTCAAGATTATGACCACAGGTGGTTCTCATCTGCAATGTAGTGATGTAACAAACAATAACAGGCAAGACCAAGACTCATGGTAAAATTAGTAGCAATTATATTAGGTTTCCATGTGTCTAAATAGATTAGGGCCAATCATCAATTCAATACTAGAACAAACTCACAAAAAGATGATAACAAGACCAATAATTAACGAATAAATGTACAAATTTTATTATGAACATTAAAATACAAATATCTGAAGGGAGTTGATATACACACAGGTAAGCTGTACCATTAAAATGACGCCATCATCAAGATATTATGCATATGAACTGTGCATAGAATATATACCAATTTAATTAGACGGTATTTGGTCGCCATATAACACAGGGAGACAAGAATATACAGCAATATATATAATATATATATATATATATATATATAGAGCACCACAATTAATATCCCACCAATAGGCTATAATGCCCTGCTATTTATCTCCAATATTCACTAGGCGCCGGATATAAAACTGTGGCAAACGCCACTGTATATAATATATATATATATTCCACAATTAATCTCCCACCATTAGGCTATAATGCCCTGCTATATTATATCCAGTGTTTACTAGGCGCCTGAAATCAGACTGTTGCAAACGCCACTAGTACCATAACTGTCTGCACATAACCCTGCATAACTGTCACCACTAACATATTGCAAACTGCCCAAATAGGGCTAAATAGTTACCCCAAAGGCGACCAGCAGAGCGCAAAGTATGCACTATCCAGATGAGCGCGTCCGCCCCGACCGCGTTTCGGACCTCACCTTTCTCAAGGAACTGAATCTATGCGCTTCAGTGTGCTTTAAATATCAGCGTTCACCATGTGGTGAACCGCGTTACCGGAAGTAGAATCCCCGGACCGGAAGTGACGCGTCCGCTCACCCTGGCAACCGCGACGCCACACAGGGCCGCGTCACACAGCAGAAAGCCGGGGCGGGCCCAACTGCTGTGAAAAGACGCCGACAACTATGGAGCGCAGCGGCGACAGGGAGGCAGACGAGTGCATTTCTTCAGAAATGCAACAGTAGCCTTAGATGTTTGTTTTCGATCATTCCAGAGGAAAGACCACCACTACTGTTCCTGAAATGTACGTGCTCAAGGAAAGGACCGCAGTCCTGACTTAATGTAGGAAAAAAACCTCAGCGCCAAAGTGACAATATAAAACAAACATCTTGATGCAATAAGGGAATAAATTATTTAATATGGCAAGAAAAGATCCAAGGTTTTGACCAAAAGCAGTCTTTATCAAGGATATCTAAAGTGCATATAGGTACATCATAGATATATGTTAGATTAGAACATATAATGCGATAAGCACACAACAAACGTGAAAATATATACAGAAATAATATACAAAAGAAGGGTTGACAGGGGTTAATAAATAATAATTAAATTTAGCAAGTACTAAATGGTTAGAGAAAAAATGCAGTTTCCTGGAGGATTAAAAAAAAGGGTGGGGAGGTTTGGGAAGGGATCAGGGTTGCACAAGGTCAAGGAAGCAGAAAGGAAGTATGTAGCTATAAACTATAAAATTGGACTAAAATCAAATAAAATCTATCAATTGATTTCTTTTACCCTTAATAATAAAGCCCTTCATTGAAAAACTGCATGTTGTGATAACTTCTGTTATATTTGTCTAATATTTAGATTTGTTTGTGATCTGAAACGTATAAAGTGTGACAACCATGCAAAAGAGTAGGAAATCAGGAAGGGGGCAATCACTTTTTCACACAACTTATATATATATATACATAGTATTCGCATTGACATAGCTGAAGCAAGCTGTACTATAATTATAACATTGTTTATGATGATTGGTTAATTCCATAAAGTCGGAGGAAAAGAATAGCGGAAGTGGCATTTTCAGTTAGAAGTTATGCACAAACCTTCTTATCTATTATTGTACTATTGAGTTAAGTTATAAAAGTATTGAAACAATGCTTAATCATTAACTGCAATGAAACCCACATTTGAAGTCAACGGGCTTTCTGCTTTAGGGAGATTCTTTTCTTTTAGAGAAGTAGACTTCTCTTGATTGTTAAAGTACCCAATATCAATAATCAACTGTACACATTTTCATCAGTTTAACCTCCTAACATCCATTGACGTGCACAGTCCGTCATGGCAGGATGTCAGTTCCCGCACCATGATGGACTGTGTCCGTCATGCATTTAAACTGTCACTGGCAGCGTGTAAACACGCAGTGACAGTTCGTGCCAACAGCTGTCACAGACAGCTGACAGGCACAGCAAGAGGTGCGGGGACTCATGCCATCGATCCTCGCACCCAGAACACTGCGTGGACACGATCACACAACATGATCAAGCAGAGGTGCTGAAATTTCAGCATCTCCAGCCCGGTCAGTGCAGGAGCTCAGTACTGAGCTTCCTGCACTAAGAGCCAGGAACGGCATCCGAGCCGCCCCTGGCTGTTAGCCCCCTGATTGCTGCGATTGGGCACGTTCAGGGGGGAGGCAGAGGGTCGGGGGCTCCCTCTGCCTTCAGATCGGCGTCCCCATGATGTACTCGCAGAGCTCGATCTGTGCCATGACAAGTCAGAGCTGGTATATCACTCTCCACAAGGAGAAACCTTACCACTTAGACCCCAGTCCAGAGCCTCTCATCTAGCCAAATCAGTTCTCATACTTTGCACTGATGAGGGCCAATAGCCCGAAACACTGTGTCTGCAAATGAGATACTGATTTGGCTTTTATCCTAAGTCACATTACAAGACTCGTTAAAGGGTTGATTGTGACTTGTAGGATTGCTACTTCCAACAGGTGGCGCTATAGAGTTCAATTCCTCTTTTTCTCTGAAGAGACAATTTGCGTCCTAGGAGTGTACGAATAAATTAAAATACATGTTATCACTCGCTTCAAAGTGGTGTGTCCTTATAGTCTGTCTGCACTGTCTCAGCTAGTGACACCTTGTCAATCTATCCCTCCATGGCCTCTCTAACTTCTCACTGGCAAAGTGCCAGATCGCTCATGCTAATGCTAATACGAGAGTTACTGATCATTAAAAGCATAATAGCTGTCACTGATCGGTAGCACCGTTTATCTAAAAGTGTGAGCTCTTGTGATAACATTTGAGATCTTGCCCTTTGCCAGTGAGGCGGTCTCAGGATGGTTAAAGATGCCACTCTGCATGACAGGATTTTACAATCTGGAAGGTCAGACCCGACTTTTGTTAGAACGTCAGGTCTGTTAGAGTAGCATTGGGGACAATCCTTGGCATTTTTAGAATTAATGTTAATTAGTTAAAGGACATTAAATGACAGCTGCAAACTTAAATAAAAAGTGCAGCCACAAACAGATAAGTACTCTTTCAAAGGTATTTGCTTTTCACAGCATATTGATGATCTGACCATTGGATAAGTCTTCAATATCAGATCGGTAGAGATTATAATTACCGTATTTTTCAGACTATAAGACGCACCGGACCATAAGACGCACCCCAAATTTTGGGGTGAAAATAGCAGAAAAAAAGATTTTTACAATATGGGGGTCCGTCTTATTGTCCGAATTTTAAGGTACCTGTGGGCCGGCGGTGGTACAGCAGGGTTGCGGCAGTGGTGTGGCAGAGGTGCGGTGATGCTGATACTGTCCTCACCTTCCTCAGGTGAGGTGACGCTGCGGCACGGAGAGCCGGGTTTGTGGCTGTAGTGTGGCGGTGGCAGAGATGCTGCGGTGGCAGAGGCACGATGGGCGGCGTGCACCTGAGCAGGGTCCCTTCCTCAGGTGTGGTGACGCCGCGGCACAGAGAGCAGAGCTGGGTTTGTGGCAGGTGTGGCGGTGGCAGAGGTGCGGCGGTGGCAGAGATGCGGCGGTGGCAGAGGCGCGGTGGGCGGCGTCCATCTGAGCAGCGTCCCTTCCTCAGGTAGTGAGGTGACGCCGCGGCACGGAGAGCATACAGGACAGCAGAGCCGGGTTTGTCGGTGGTGGCGGCCATCTTCCTGAGGCGGCGCGTGCGCAGAGTACTCTGCTTCCTGGGGCTTCAGAAAAATGGCCGCCGCGATCTCTATCTGCGCATGCGCGGCCTACCGCGGCCATTTTCCTGAAGCCACAGGAAGAAGAATACTATATCTGCGCACGCGCCACCTCAGGAAGATGGCCGCCACCACCGGCAATCCCGGCTCTGCTGTCCTGTCTGCTCTCGGTGCCGCGGCGTCACCTCACCACCTGAGGAAGGGAACCTGCTCAGGTGCACGCCGCCCACCGCGCCTCTGCAACGCCGCATCTCTGCCACCGCCACACCGTTGCCGCAACCCCCCGGTAAGCTGCGGTGGGGCTATAAGACGCACCCCCCATTTTCCTCACAATTTTTTTGGGGAAAAAGTGCGTCTTATAGCCCGAAAAATACGGTATACTTTGCTTATTTTGTGCCAACATATTCTGCATCACTTTACTGACATCATTATCACTGTCCCTATTGGGGCCCACAATCTAAATTCCCTATCTTTGTGTGGTAGGAAACAAACACAGGGAGAACATACAACCTCCTAGCAGATGTTGTCGTTGGTGAGATTTGAACCCAGGACCCCATTGCTGCAAAGCAATAGTGCTAACTACTGAGCCACCGTGCTGCCTTTGAGCCAATATGCTAGGGATCTGGCACCACCACTGATCAGCTGCTATTTGCTCTGGGTGCTATTCTTCCATTAGCGGCAATGGTCATTAACCCCATTAACCCCTTTGCCTTCAAGGGTGGTTTGCACGTTAATGACCAGTCCAATTTTTACAATTCTGACCACTGTCCCTTTGTGAGGTTTTAACTCTGGAACACTTGAACAGATCTTGGCAATTCTGAGAATGTTTTTTCGTGACATATTGTACTTCACGATAGTGGTAAAATTTCTTCGATATAACTTGCGTTTATTTCTGAAAAAAATGGCAATTTGGTGAAAATTTCGCAATTTTTAAACTTTTAATTTTTATGCCCTTAAATCAGAGTTATATCGCACAAAATAGTTAATAAATAGCATTCTCCACATGTCTACTTTACATCAGCACAATTTTGGAACCAAATTTTTTTTTTTGTTCAGAAGTTATAAGGGTTAAAATTTGACCAGCGATTTCTCATTTTTACAACACCATTTTTTTTTTGGGACCACATCACATTTGAAGTCACTTTGAGGGTCTATATGATTTAAAATACCCAAAAGTGACACCATTCTAAAAACTGCACCCTTCAAGGTGCTCAAAACCACATTCAAGAAGTTTATTAACCCTTCAGGTGCTTCACAGGAATTTTTGGAATGTTTAAAAAAATGAACATTTACCTTTTTTAACAAAAAATTTACTTCAGATCCAATTTTTTTATTTTACCGAGAGTGACAGGAGAAATTGGACCCAAAAAGTTGTTGTGCAACTCGTCCTGAGTACGCTGATACCTCATATGTGGGGCGGAACAAATCTATGGGCACATGGAAGAGCTCGGAAGGGAAGGAACGCCATTTGCCTTTTCAATGCAAAATTGGCTGGAATTGAGATAGGACGACATGTCGCATTTGGAGAGCCCTGATGTGCCTAAACAGTGTAAACCCCCAAAAAGTAATAAAAAATCATATTTTTTACACAAAAATGATCTTTTCGCCTCCAATTTTTTATTTTCCCAAGGGTAACAGTAGAAATTGTACCCCAAAATTTGTGCAATTTGTTCTGAGTGTGCTGATACCTCATATGTGGGGGTAAACCACTGTTGGGTGCATGGCAGAACTCGGAAGAGAAGGAGCAACAATTGAATTTTTCAACTCAGAATTGGCTGGAATTGAGATCAGACACCATGTTGCATTTTGAGAGGCCCTGATGTGCTTAAACAGTGGAAACCCCCCAATTCTAACTCCAACCCTAACTCTAACACATCCCTAACCCTAATCGCAACCCTAAACATAACTGTCATGTGTGCATTGCCACGAAGATCGTCGCGGTTGCACATTTTGACTTCTCACAGCTGATCTGCTGTTTCTTTGTGTTTGGCAGCTAGGGAGTTAATTCTGTCTGTGCTCGGTGCTGGGACTGGGTGCAGTTTCTCCCGGCTGCAATTGATTATTTGTTGATTGGTTTCCTTTAAATTCCTGGTTGTCTGCTTGGGGAGTTGCCAGTGAAACCTTCATGCAGACCACAGATAGGAATGAATCTGTATAGACTTTAGTTGTGAGCTCCTTAGTTGTTCTAAGCTCAACTTGGTTAGAGTTTATTTCCCAGATCATTTATGTTCCTTTGGTGTTTGAGTGTGTATGCAAGCGAGTGTTATCCTGTCTGTCTTATATGTCTAATCTGTGTATTTAGCTGAGATCAGCCCATATCCCTTTGGTGGTAGTCAGGATCCTTCTTAGGACTGATTACAGGGTTCAGGGTCTGATAGGAGACAGGGTTAGGTTGGAGACTTGGACCTCTGAACCATTATCAGTACCTCCAAGGTGAGGGATTAGTTAGGACCCCAGTTTAGGGTCAGGTTAGATCCCGGTCCACCTCTTTCCTGTTTCAGCTCATCAAGTCCTCAAGATTAACCCTGAGTTCAGCAGAGATCGTGTCAGGTAAATCTATTCTATACTTACATGCTTATGTTGCTATACTAGTTGTTGTATAGAGTGTTGTTCCTGTATTAATAGTTTACTGACATTGTATACATATCATTAGACAGCGTGACAATAACCCTAACAAAAAACTTAACCCTAACACACCCCTAACCCTAATCCCAACAATAACCCTAATCCCAACAGTAACCATAATCCAAACCCTAACCCCAACTCTAGCCCAACCCTAACCCTAAATTTAGCCCCAACCCTAACTCTAACTTTAGCACCAACCCTAAGCCTAACCCTAACTTTAGCCACAACCCTTACTTTAACATTAGTCCCAACACTAACCCTAACTTTAGCCCCAACCCTAACGCTAGCCCTAACTCAAACCCTAGCTTTTGCCCCAACACTAACCCTAACTTTAGCCCTAACTTTTGCCCCAACCCTAACTTTAGCCCCAACCCTAGCCCTAATGGGAAAATGGAAAAAAATAAAAAAAATTAATTTTATTATTTTTCCATAACTAAGGGGGTGATAATGGGGGTTTGATTTACTATTTATAGCCGGTTTTTATGTTTGGCAGCTGTCACACACTAAAAGACTCTTTTATTGCCTAAAATAATTTTTGCATTACCACATTTTGAGAGCTACAATTTTTCCATATTTGGCCCACAGAGTCATTTGATGTGTTGTTTTTTGCAAGACGAGTTGACATTTTTATTGGTATCATTATTTTGGGCACATGACATTTTTTGATCGCTTTCTATTCTGATTTTTGGGAGACAGAATGAGCAAAAACCAGCAGTTCATGAATTTCTTTTGGGGGGGCATTTACACCATTCCGCATGTGGTAGAATTGATAAGGCAGTTTTATTCTTCGGGTCAGTACGATTACAGCGATACCTCATTTATGTTTTTTTCTGCTTTGGCGCTTTTATATAATAAAAACTATTTTACAGAAAAAATAATTATTTTTGCATCGCTTTATTCTAAGAGCTATAACTTTTTTAATTTTTCTCTAATGATGCTGTATGGCAGCTCATCTGTTGCGGGACAAGATGATGTTTTAAGCGGTACTATGTTTATTTATATCTTTTTTTTATCGTGGGTTATTCCACTTTTTGTTCAGGGGTATGATGATAAAGCATTGTTTTTTGCCTTTTTTATGGTATTTACTAAAGGGATTAACTAGTGGGACAGTTTTATAGGTCGGGTCGTTACGGACGCGGCGATACCAAATATGTGTACTTTTATTTTTTAGATATTTTTTTTATTCAAATATTTAGTTAGTGATATAATAAATATTGATGTTTTTTTTATTATTTTTGATTATTTTTTTAAATATTTTTACAATTATTTAAAAAAAATTTTTTATTTAATTCTTACTTTTACATTTTGTCCCACTATGGGACAATCATTTTGTGCAGGCTGATCGCTTCTATAGCATGCAGATGAAGCAGCATCTGCGTGCTACAGAAGCTGTCAGCGCTGCACTTAGTGCACACTGACCTGAGAAGCTTCCTGACATGCACTGCGCATGTCAAGAAGTTTCTCAGCTCTGGAGACCCAGATGTCGTCATCACTACTTTGGGTCTCCAAGGCAGCGATCGGGACCCCACGTCACGCCGATGGGTCTCTGATCCAAAGGCAGAGGGGCTGTCAGCCCCTGTGCCAGCTCTGAAACGCTGCAATCATGGTCGATTGCAGTGTTCCAGGGGTTAAAGTGCCAGGTGTCAGCTGTGAGAATCAGCTGACACTCGGCTGCAATAGGCCGCGCTCCACCCGTGAGTGTGGCCGATCACACATGACATACTATCCCGTCCATGGGCAGATAGGCCCAGGGCACATGGACGGGATAGTACATCAGATGTCAGAAAGGGGTTAAACATTGAACTTTGCAGATCCATTCAAAATGTTTATATCTGGTGTCTGCAAAAGCAAATAACTGCTGATTGGTGGGGGTCCAAGGTGTTCGAACCCTACGGATCTGATATTAACGATCTATCCCATGAATAAGTCAATAATGTGTTGTCTAGGGTTGAGCATTCCGATACCGAAACCCGGTTACGATACCTGAAATCCAATGTAAGTCTATGGGAACAAAATATCGGAATATTTTTACTTCCGATATTTTGTTCCCATAGACTTACATTGGATTTCAGGTATCGGAATCGGGTTTCGGTATCGGAATGCTCAACCCTAGTTGTGACCAGAAAACTCATTTAAAAATAATAATTTCAAAGAACTGCCTACACAATGCTATTACTACAGTATATAAAGTTATACACCAGATATATTTAATTTTACCATACAGTAAGTTTTCATAAATTACTTGTAAAAGTTTCAATATTAGCATGACATGTAATGTAAATTAAGGGTTTTCCACAAATGATTTAGTGGTTAACTAAATATTAAACCGAAAAGCAGAACTACCCTTGGTGATTTCCCTAGAGGATCGCCTATGCTTCGTAAGAAATAACTATTCATGGGAAAACAACTATAACTAACTTTACAATGGGATTGAAAAATGATTTTGAATCATTCCGAAGGCAAAGACCACAAAAACAGTCATACGGCTTAAAAGGGACCTCTAAGGAAGACAAATTCAAGGCTACAAATACATTTTTATTTATTTAATTTACTCACTAATTTAGCACCATTATTTCCGCAGCTCTGTACAAACATTATTGACACTATCCGAACTGGGGCTCACAATCTAGAATCCCTATCAGTATGTCTTTGGAATGTGGGAGGAAACCCACGCAAACACAGGGAGAACATGCAAACTCCTTGCATATGTTGTCCTTGGAGGGAGTTGAACCCAGGACCCCTGCGCTGCAAGGATACTATGCTAACCACTGACCCACCAAAATGATTCTATTCTGTTAGATACCGTCAATGTCTCCCTCTTAGAGACCATTAATAAGTTTACTAGGACTTTGGTGCGAAGGTAACACTGCTATTAAGTAATATGCAACCTGTATCCTGAAGTTTTGCAGTTCCCCAATATTTTTGCCAATTTACATATAAACTAGTGCTTTGTTTGCACATAAAATAATATATTTTAATAACTCATTATCATAAATGGGTAAAGTTTATTAAATATCTTTTTGTTGGAATATGTTTGGTGCAACAACTCCATGCCTGTCTATGAATGTTTAGTTCCTAGAATTGTATGCTGTTTATAAAGTTAAAAAAAAAACTCCCTGAGGCTCACAGAGGAAGAGCATGTGACTGTAGTTTAAGTTTTTCCTGTGTCTTTGTATGAGAGAAGCAGCCTGCTAGAGACACACAAATTATTTATTCCTAATCTATTAAGCTTTTCATATATTGTTCCTGATTGTTCCTGAATAAACAAGCTCTGTTGTCACACGCTTGGAGAGTATCGTGAATAATCCGCTGCCAACAGGTTATGGGCCCAGAGTGACACAGAACACCAGAGTAACACAGCAACAGAAGCCCAAAGCAAAAGCAGCACAGAGCAACAATGAAGATGTCCACTAGCAGCAATCCTGTCAAGTTCTCAGTGCCAAGCCTCACTAACCAGAACTACCAGTCCTGGAAATTCAATGGTGAAGATGCTGCTCATAAGAGAAAGTACATGGAAATATACTCAGGAACAAGTGTCTCATCCACTACTAGATGATTAGCTAGAGAATGATCAGAAAGCACAAAGCACTTTCTCCCTCAGTGTAGATGATAATCAGATTGTGCATATATGCAAGTGTGCAACTGCAAAGGAGATGTGGGATGAGTTACAGAAAGAGCATGAAAGATCAAATCTCAGCAATAAGCTTTATTTCATGAGAAGCTGTATCAGTCTAAGCTAAGTGATGGACAGAATATGCAGGACTATATAAGAAACACCCTAGAAATTGTGGAGCGTCTCAGGGGTATTGGAGAAGAAATTAAAGATTTTCATGTTGCTGCACTTCTATTATGTGGTCTTCCAGAGAGATATGACACACTTGTGACTGCACTATATGCACGGCCCGATGATGAGCTAATACTAGAGTATGTTAAAGGCAAACTTGTAGATGAATTCAAAAGAAAAATG
The DNA here is from genome assembly GCA_033576555.1 of Oophaga sylvatica. Taxonomy (NCBI): domain Eukaryota; kingdom Metazoa; phylum Chordata; class Amphibia; order Anura; family Dendrobatidae; genus Oophaga; species Oophaga sylvatica. The sequence goes on along the minus strand of JARQOD010000003.1, from coordinate 530,991,949 downwards.
CAGCATGTAAGCAGCAGTAATGAATCCAGAGCAGAAACAGAATTAAAGACACAGTATTTCCCTAAATATAAGAGCAATTTAAGTGAAACTCATGAATGTTTTGTCTGTAAAAAGCCCGGCCACCTTAAAGCAGACTGCCGAATTTGGAAAGCAAGAATGAGTCAGCTTGAAAAGCAGAACAGTCATCAAAGGGTTAAAACAGCTGTAAAGGAAGATTACAGCATGTGTTGAAGCTGCATTTAATGCCAGTACAGGCCCATCTGCAAAGCATATATGGTGTATTGATTCTGGTGCAAGCAGCCATATGACAAATAATAAGGATTTCTTCACTGACCTTAATGACAACAAGTCAGAAAAGGTCGTCTTAGCTAATGGTCACTAATGACTTCAGAAGGTGTAGGAGACAGCTACCTCCACTGTCCAGTTTCCTCAGCACAAAGCAGAAAGATCCCAATAAAGGATGTTCTCTATGTTCCCAGTCTTGAAAGCAATCTTCTGTCAGTAAAGAAGCTCACGCAAAAGGGGAATGTAGTTACCTTTAGACATAACAGCTGCATCATCTCAAAAAAAGGTCACACTCTTGCAGAACAAAAAATCCAAGATGAACTTTATCAGCCTAATACAAAGAAAGGGTGTGCAGTGCTAGACAAGATCTGCATAAGAACTGTATCCATGTATGGTACAGACATCTTGGGCACAGAGACCTAGAAGCAGTAAGGAAGCTAGCTCAACTTGCAAATGGTATTGAAATCAACCAGTGTAGTCAAATGATGGAGTACACTAGCTGTCTTAAAGGGAAAATATCCAGAAAATCCTTTCCTAAAATAAGCACCACTAGATCTGCACAGCCTCTGGATCTGATACATATAGATGTATGTGGTCCAATGAGTGTTCAAACTCCTAGCAAGTAAAGAGATATTTTCTCACATTTATTGATGACTACTCCAGATATACAGTCGCCTACCTGCTTCACAGTAAGGATGAAGTGCCACAGGAATTTGAAGAATATCTTGCTGTAGTGTTTAACAAATTTGGAAGAATGTCAAAAGCCCTGCGTGTAGATAATGGAACCGAATATACAAGTGGTTAGGTGCAAACCATTTTGAAAAAGGATGGAATCATGTTCCAGACTACCATTCCATAAAACCCAGAACAAAATCGCATTGCAGAGAGAAAGAACCATACTCTCTGTGAAAGTGGAAGAAGTATGTTGTTAGATGCAAATCTACTTACAACGTATTGGGGAGAAGCCATCATGACAGTGTCTCGACCACGCACCACAATTGTGGGTTTCCAGGGCAATGGGGTACTCAGAGCCGAGCCCGTAGAAGTCTATGGGATTGTCACAGGTAGCGGTGGCTCGGTCTGTGGCCCTGGCGGTCAGGCGTATGTTGGGGGGTATATTTACAGGGGATATATATATACAGTTCGTGACGCCACCTGTAGTCTCTGGTAATTTGTACCAGCGCTGCTGTAGATCTCTGAGGGATGGTGAGGCAGCTAGATGTCGGGTCCCCTACAGGTGGGACTCTTCCCTCAGGTCGATAGTTAAAGCAGGGTTGTGCAGGCATGCAAGTAAATAACTCAGTCTCACACGGTCAGCGTCTTTCCATACCTTTACTTGTAAGATGGTAAGGCAGGTCCCAGGGAGGCTGATCCAAGGAGAATGTATTTCGAGATAGCAGCTGGACAAGTTAGGGGCCTCCTTTACTTTCACAACGATGATGAGTACAACCAGCATGAAGCGTAGTTCCCTCTATAACTCCAGCTATTCCAAAGCTGTACTGCCCAGTCAGTTTTGTGGTCGGAGCCTTCCTGTGAGAGAGCTGAATTCCTATCTTGTCGTGCACTGACTCAAGGTCCTCACTCCCCCTGACCCCAGTTACGTACCGACTATTTAGGGGCTGCTTTCCGCGACCTAAGGTCCGATAAGCCTCTGGTTTTCCTACCACCATGCATGAAGCTATGGTGATGCTTCGGTCCCCAGTGACCGGTAACAATGTGCAGGACTTCTCCAATCCAAAAGCACTTTTAAATATTCCTTCCACTGTGCCTTTCGCCTTGTCCGCGCTTGTAGCATAAACACTCACACTTGCAAAAAGTCATATAATCACTCCCTTCTTTTCCTCCTTCAGAGTTAGTTGCCAGACTCTCAGTAATCTTCTAGGCAGGAGCACGTCTCTGAACCTTCACTGTCCTTGAGACAGGAGACTGAAGTATTTCTGTACTAAACTCTTCTTTCTTTATCAATGTCTTCAAGTGAGGTACAGCTCTGACCAGCTGAGGTGATCTATATCTCGCCCTTACTGGCCTCCACTTGCTGAACTGCTGATAGAACCAAGCTGGACTGCTTCCTCCCTCCAAGTCCCAGCTAGACTCCACACGTCTGCTCTGTCCGAAGACAGGAAACTGACTACTAAATCACTCAACGAATCTACACTGACCACTCCCTACGAGTCACTACACTACCCTAAGGGTGTGTCTAGTGTATATTGAGTGAATGGGTATAGAGCATTGAACTGCTATCTCTCCACACATTCTCCAGGGTACTGCGTGTGCCTTCACACCAGGGCTACACATTCCCCCATGGTAAAAGACAGCACTCCCGGGCTGTAAAATACAAAGAGACAATTTGTTTATGCATTAAACATTAACATTAAACATTAATTCGTCCCATCCGGGAGGTAAGGATGTCTTGAACGTTGCAAACAAAACATTATATATAGAAAATACAATATTAAATAACATTTTCATATAAATAGACAATATGCTTGTGAAGGACCCGCACCAAACCTTCAACGTGGGTCCTGGGTGGGCTGCAGGACATCCGAATGCAGACCTCACTCAGTGCCACACCACACGCGTTTGTATTCAGAGGTAGTTGTGCTGGTTTTATGTAAAACCAAGATAATGCACTAGGTGCAACTATTTACAAAATCAGTTCTTGGGCTGGCTCAGTCCTCAACCTCGAAGTCCATTGTAAGAAAAAGACACATTATATCAAATCACATCACAATAAAGTGCAAAAACTTTTTATCTGATTACCCAGCCGGGCATTCTACTTTTGGCAATATATATAAACATTATATACTCATAGAAACTGTACAAACTATCTTCACTTTTATAAAACTTATGTACATCTTCTTAGTTGCGGTAAACCCTGTCTGGGTCCTACCGTTCTTCACATTTCTTGACTTCAATGACACTTTCCATCCCGGGGGCTGGAACAATGCGATGGTCCCTAGATCCCATTACTAACAAGTCGTGCGCTGCTATTAGGGTCTGGGTCGCCACAGTTCTCGTGCGAACCTCTAGGGGCGCAACGGGTACTTTCTCCTTGCAAGACACCGATTGCGTTTCAATTTGCGTTACAGTTAGCGATATTGATCGTGTCATAGTTTGCGATGGAGACTGGGTCGCAAGTTGCGATGTAGAAGAATAACGAGTTAGTGGAGAGTATACAGGTGTTGCTTCTATTTGCGAGATACCTACAGGGGGCGATGCTGGGGCACGGCCGAATGCTGTTTGAGCTGGAGACGGGGACTCTGCGGTAGTGGTGACGTTACCTGCGTCGGGGACGGGGTCACGGACGATGGCGACGTTAAGGGCATACCATCCCTTCATTCCCCAGTGTCGTGTATATGTAACAATGTCTCCATTAACTAGGTCCCTCCCGGGATGGCCTTGCGGTAGGTGGGATTCTACATCACGTCTGCTGACAAAGACCCCTGGGTAGAGGCCCGGTTCTCTTATGAAGCCCCAGCCCTTCCGGAGCTGGAACTCTGTCACACACCCCTGCCGCCGCGGTTCCCTCAGAGTACCTTTTTCTCGACGGACACTCTCCTTGTCCGCGATCAGCTCTGCATGTTGCCGCTGTCGGTTCCTCTGCGCTTCCCGCTCTTCCTCCTGCTGGCGTTGTTGTTTCTCCTCACGACGCTGCCACTCACATTCCCACTGGGCGGTGTAGGCGACGTCATCCAGGCGCGCCATCTCGTCCCAGTCCACGTCTGGTAGTGACGGACAGGACCCCTCCGGTGTCGGGGATCGATCATCTGCTGCGGCCTCCTGGCCGGGCGGGCGTTCCGGAACTGGCGGTACCTCCTCAACCTCCTTCGCCTCCACCGCTTCACCGGTGGAATCAGGATTGGTACTTTCGGGGGCAGCCTCCGGTTGCTCCTTTGCCTTGGCAGCAGAAGTTTTGGCAACTCCAGACGTAGGGGGTCATCGAAGGGAGAGATCACCGCGTCCCACAGCCGCCGCTGCTCCAGGGTACGCCGGCGTCTCTCGATCTCTTCAAATCCAGGTTGTGGCAAAATCATCTTTCTTAGTCGTGCATTTTCTTCTTTTATTTCCAGCAATGCTTGCTGCAGGTGCAGGACCACGGATGACTCCGGTTCTAGTGGCAGCTTGGCTGGGGCACGGGGCCTGCCTTCCTCCGCTTCCCTGCTCGGCTGCACACGTCCTGCTTCCATGATGTTCCAGAGCGTTCTCTCATCTTCCTCCAGAGACGTCCGGTCTCTTCCGTGGAGGCGGGGTTTGCGTCTCCTCCTCTTTGCAGGAAAGGTGAAGAGGAGGCGGACCTCCTTTGCTGTAGGGCAGGATCGCATATTGTAATAGCACTTTGAGAGGGCAGGCATTTTCTTCGCGCCACATGGGGGTGCACGCCCACGAAAGTACGCCCACCTTCTTCTCCAGCGCCTGAGGGCGCGAATATGGCGACAAAGATGGCGATTTTTGGCGCCAAAAGTGCAAACAGTCCTTTTCACAAAAACAACTCCATAGGCACACAGGGCTCGCAATTTTGCGAGTTTCGCATCCTGTTCGTGATGCCAATTTTTTGTGTCGACCCGCCACCACAATTGTGGGTTTCCAGGGCAATGGGGTACTCAGAGCCGAGCCCGTAGAAGTCTATGGGATTGTCACAGGTAGCGGTGGCTCGGTCTGTGGCCCTGGCGGTCAGGCGTATGTTGGGGGGTATATTTACAGGGGATATATATATACAGTTCGTGACGCCACCTGTAGTCTCTGGTAATTTGTACCAGCGCTGCTGTAGATCTCTGAGGGGATGGTGAGGCAGCTAGATGTCGGGTCCCCTACAGGTGGGACTCTTCCCTCAGGTCGATAGTTAAAGCAGGGTTGTGCAGGCATGCAAGTAAATAACTCAGTCTCACACGGTCAGCGTCTTTCCATACCTTTACTTGTAAGATGGTAAGGCAGGTCCCAGGGAGGCTGATCCAAGGAGAATGTATTTCGAGATAGCAGCTGGACAAGTTAGGGGCCTCCTTTACTTTCACAACGATGATGAGTACAACCAGCATGAAGCGTAGTTCCCTCTATAACTCCAGCTATTCCAAAGCTGTACTGCCCAGTCAGTTTTGTGGTCGGAGCCTTCCTGTGAGAGAGCTGAATTCCTATCTTGTCGTGCACTGACTCAAGGTCCTCACTCCCCCTGACCCCAGTTACGTACCGACTATTTAGGGGCTGCTTTCCGCGACCTAAGGTCCGATAAGCCTCTGGTTTTCCTACCACCATGCATGAAGCTATGGTGATGCTTCGGTCCCCAGTGACCGGTAACAATGTGCAGGACTTCTCCAATCCAAAAGCACTTTTAAATATTCCTTCCACTGTGCCTTTCGCCTTGTCCGCGCTTGTAGCATAAACACTCACACTTGCAAAAAGTCATATAATCACTCCCTTCTTTTCCTCCTTCAGAGTTAGTTGCCAGACTCTCAGTAATCTTCTAGGCAGGAGCACGTCTCTGAACCTTCACTATCCTTGAGACAGGAGACTGAAGTATTTCTGTACTAAACTCTTCTTTCTTTATCAATGTCTTCAAGTGAGGTACAGCTCTGACCAGGCTGAGGTGATCTATATCTCGCCCTTACTGGCCTCCACTTGCTGAACTGCTGATAGAACCAAGCTGGACTGCTTCCTCCCTCCAAGTCCCAGCTAGACTCCACACGTCTGCTCTGTCCGAAGACAGGAAACTGACTACTAAATCACTCAACGAATCTACACTGACCACTCCCTACGAGTCACTACACTACCCTAAGGGTGTGTCTAGTGTATATTGAGTGAATGGGTATAGAGCATTGAACTGCTATCTCTCCACACATTCTCCAGGGTACTGCGTGTGCCTTCACACCAGGGCTACACAACAGCTTGCTATCTTCAAAACAAAGTGCCAGGTAAAGCCACAAATACAACTCCTTATGAGCTATGGAACAGCGAGAAGCCTGACCTGAAGCACCTCCTGATATTTGGAAGCAAAACGTTTATGTATGTTCCCGAAGAAAAATGTTCCAAGTGGGAATCACATGCAAAGCAAGGAGTCCTGGTGGGCTATAGTGAAACTCAAAAGGGATACAGAATCCTGCACCCAGAGACCAACACAGTAACAATCAGCAGAGATGTAGTGATTGATGAAAACTCTGTATCACTCAAATTCCATGAAGTTACACCAGTTATTCAACCTAAGAAGAACAAGAATCTCAATCATCACACCCAGACACCGAAAAGGTAAACACTGAAGTATGGATAAGCTCTGAAGCCACCAAGTAAGACACAGAAGAAGCAATTCAACCTCCAGTTAGGAGATCAGAAAGGCCAAACAAAGGTATCTCCCAGCTAGACGCCTTTCTTATATGGTCAGAACACTTCCTGAATCAGAGCCACAGTCATGGCAAGAGATGCAAAAACTGCTGTCCACGAGAAGTAGAAGAGGATAAAAGCTACTAATGAAGAGATGGAGTTCCTTCACCAACTCCAGACATGGGAGATTACTAAGCTGCCACAAGGAAAAAGAGCTATCGGATGTAAATGGGTCTTCAAAAACAAATATGACTCAGAAGGCAAAGTTCACCAGATTAAGGCAAGATTGGTCGCAAAAGGGTACTCACAAAAGTATGGTGAAATTTAGTGCAAGGACTAAGCACATTGATGTAAAGCATCATCACTTACGTGACTTAGTGGAACTTGGTGTACTCGAGTTTGTTTATTGCGAGTCTGACAAGATGATAGCTGACGGTATGACAAAGCCATTATCACAAGCCAAGTTTGTGGACTTCAGAACCGCAATGGGACTAACAGGATAAGTAGTTGTTGAGTGGTGGTGTTGGAATATGTTTGGTGAAACAGCTCCACTCCTGTCGATGAGTGTTTAGTTGCTAGAATTGTATACTGTTTATAAAGTTAAAAAAAAAACTCCCAGGGGCTCACACAGGAAGAGCGTGTGACTGTGAGCCACCCACCAGGGCCGTGGGGTACTCAGCACCGAGCCCGTCGACTTCTATGGGGGATGTCACGGGCAGCACACGGCTCGGTCCGTGGCCCTGGGGCTCACTTAAATGTGGGATATTTACAGGTGAATTGAATATTGAGATGGGGATTCGTGACGCCACTTGTGGTACCTGGTCAGGATGACCAGCGCTGCTATGCAGATCCACTGAAGGGTTAATATTGTGCAGCTAGATGTTAAGCCTTCCACAAGTAAGGCTGAGTTCTCCTCCAGGACAGATAGATGTGTGGGGATGCAGGACAGACGGGGACCCGGCAGTCAGGAGTAATAAGGGAGACAGACACATAAGTCACTTTGGTACCTTTACTGAAGATGTTGCAGGCACTCCCCGGAGCACTGTAGGGTGAAGGGTGCACATCCAGATTCCTCCACTGAGTAGGTGTGTGGCCTCCTGTTCTCTGCCTTTTTGTAATGAAGTCTTGGCCTGCGTGTAGCTGGGCCTAGCTTAGTCTCCGTCTTGTACCTGGCTGACCTTGTGGTTGGACCTTCTCTGAAAGAACAGGGTCCCTTGGCCGATACCAGCCGAACTCCGTCCTCCTGATCCTGTTACGTATCAGCTCTGTGGTACTCCTGGGACTTGTAGTCCTCCAGGAACTCCGGTGTTCTCCTAATGGGTCGTGGAGATCCCTATAGGCTCGGACCCCGGTGTCCGGTAATGCTTGCTGAGATGAGCTGTAGAGGCTCCTCTGTCTCATTAACTTTCCACTCGCCTTCAGCCTACCTGGATCCTCACACGATCACACACTGGCAGTTGGTGGGCTGCCTCTTCACCGCTCTCTAAGCGTCGGCACGCTTCTCACTGAGCTGTACTCCTAGCTTCAGCTCTGACTAGGCTGGAGTGGTCTCTGTTCGACTCTTTACTAGACTCCACTCTCTGAACTGAATAGCTCTGCAGCCTCTCTAACCTCAGCTCTGCACCTCCACCTTGCTGCAGACTGACTTCTCTGAGGTGGCTGCACTGAACTGCTCTAGGTGTTTCCTGTGTCAGCTTCTTTTATATGTCTAAAACAGCTCCCTCTGGTGGTCTTTGGGGATAAATGAACGTGTGTGAATGTGTATAATGACCTCTAGTGGTATATTCTTTCAGTGCACCCTTCTGGGAGATATGGATTCAGTCGCAGCTGGGCTCCACATTCCCCCTAGTAGAACTCAGCACTCCGGGCTGAAATACAAAAACAAAGAACAATAAACATTTTATAAATAACTCTTCCTTTACAGGAGGTAAGGCACTCTGTTGCATAACGGTAAATGAACAACTATATACATTAGCACAATGAGGAATTGAGGAATTGAGCAACCATAAAAGTCCCAGTCTCTTTTGGAAAAGGAAAAGGATGCTCAAAAGGGGTAGAGAAAACAAGCAAAATAATGTCCATTCACTTGTTTCAATTTTAAAAGGAAAACAGATTAATAAATAACGGTATAATAAAGCATATTATAAGCAAAAATATATACATTTATGTACAGTGACTCTAGACAATTATTTACATTTGCCAAGGGTTGAACTAATCTCTAAACCTAGCAGGGATGTGTCCCTTTGTGCTACGTTCTGACCTGCGTGGTGCAGTGACCTGTGAGGTAGCAGTTTCCCTGTTTGCTCTGCGTGAGAGTGAATTATAGAATTGCCTCAACCTCTCTACAGGACTGGCAAGTACACTGTGAGTTGGGTGAACCGGCTCGACTTCTGCAGGGGATCCTTCTTCCTGAGATTCAGCTTCTTGGGATTCCGCTTCTTGGGGTGCTGCTTCTTGGCGTTCTGCTGAAGCAGGTTCTTCTGGAACTGACTCTACTGCAACAACCGGCTCAACTGGGTGTAGAGGTTCTCCTTGTGGTTGATAGAATTGAAGCACGGGAATGATTACGGCTTCTCCAATTCTGGGCCAATCCGCGGGGAAATCTCCTAAGTCTGTATGTATGACTGCTTCATCACGCTCTTTCTGATTGACAACAGGTTCTTTCTCTTGAAGCTTTAACGGATCCGGACACAACTTTATGTGATCTCTGGATACAGTTGCAGTCGTTCTTCCTCCATCCTTGCTTATTATGCACGTTTTCTTGTTGTCAAACCTTGAATTCTGTATGATGTAGGGCTCTCTTTCCCATTGATCGTCAAGTTTGTGTATCCTCCTCTTTCTTTTCAGCACGATTTCACCAGGTGCGAAAGGTTCAGCTGGCGCACTTTTGCTGTAGCGATCTTCTTGTTTATTCCTTACTCGATTGAGACTATCTTCAACGCAGGCCTGTACTTTTCTGTACTGTTCCTGTCTGTTTGTGTCCCAGTCTTCAGTAGTCACATCTGCTTCTGGTTCTACAACACCAAGCTCCAGATCCATGGGCAGCTTTCCTGGTCTGGTCCGCATGAGATAAGCTGGGGTGCAATTGGTGGAACTCACAGGTATGTGATTGTACAGATCTACCAGGTCAGGTAGTAAGTCTGGCCACCGATTTCTCTCTTCGAGTGGTACAGTCTTCAGCAGGTCAATGACGATGTGATTCATCTTCTCACAGAGACCATTAGTTTGGGGGTGGTACGGTGTGGTTCTTATCTTCTTACACCCGTACAAGTGACAGAACTCTTTGAACAATTCTGCCTCGAAGGCTGGGCCTTGGTCAGTTAGCACCTGCTCAGGATATCCGTGTGGTCTGCAGAAATACGCTTGGAACGTCTTTGCTGCTGTCTCTGCCGTCAGATCTTTGACAGGGGCGACCACCAGGAACCTGGAGTAGTTATCCACCATAGTCAGGGCATAGGAGTATCCTGACCGGCTGGGTGACAACTTGACATGGTCCAGGGCCACGATCGCCAAGGGACGAGTCGTCTTGATGGGTTGCAGGGGTGCCTTCTGACTGCTGTAGTCTTTTCTTCTGAGGCCACAGGGTCCACAGTTCTGGCACCACCTCTCGATGGAGCTGCGCATTCCCACCCAGTAGAAACGACACTTCAACAGGGTCTCCAGCTTCTTCCAGCCAAAGTGTCCCGCTTGATCGTGGTAGGCTTCTAACACTATCTGGATATCTGCTCTGGGGACTACTATCTGCCATACCATCTCATGGGTCCTTGGGTTGACGTACCTCCGGCACAGCTTCTCACGGTAGATGAACAACCGGCTTTTCTCATTCCACAGCTGCTTTGCTTGTAGAGGCGCATCCTCCTCCAAGGAGGAACCTTCTTGAGTTATCAGCTCCTTGATTCGGCTGACAACTGGATCGCTGTCCTGAGTTTCCTTCTAGCTGTGGTGAGGTAAAGGATTTAACGTCTTACCACACGGCCCTCTTGCAGGCTTGTTGCTCGTGGATCATCCCATTCCTGTGAAAGGCAGGTAGTTCAATCTCTTCCAGATCATCCACTTCTTCTTCTGTGTCCGATTCATGAGGCATCCTGGATAGGGCATCAGCGTTGGCATTCTTGCGGCCTGCTCGGTACTTGATTGTGAATTGGTAGTTTGACAGCCGAGCCATCCAGCGTTGTTCCATGGCTCCCAGCTTAGCTGTTTCAAGATGCGTCAAGGGGTTACTATCGGTGTAGGCAGTGAACTTGCTGGAGGCTAGGTAGTGCTTAAACCTCTCCGTGATGGCCCAGACCAGTGCCAGGACCTCCAACTTGAAGCTGCTATAGTTCTCTGGGTTCCTCTCGGTCGGGCGGAGCTTCCTGCTTGCATAGGCGATGACTTTCTCCAGGCCATTTTGCTTCTGACTGAGGACAGCTCCCAATCCTTCATTGCTGGCATCAGTATACAGCAGGAACGGCTGGCTGTAGTCAGGATAGGCTAGGATCTCATCACCTGTCAGGATCTCCTTCATTTCCTTGAATGCCTCTGTCATGTATAGTGTACAGTTCCTATAGCGTCTTGTGCTTGGGTGCGAGGAAAACACAGGAGACATAGGTTGAAATGAAATGACTTGTATTACTTCATACAAGCATGCTGAAAAGTTCACACAGTTTGCAGGAACAGCGACAGGAGACACAGCAGGCCAGAGTAACTTCAAGAATCACTCCCAGGAATCTAGAGTCAGGAAGAATAGTCTTAGGAGGAGTAAGTGGACGTGTCTCTGCTGAATGAATCCTAGAGAGTGCATCAGCCTTTCCATTGCGCGATCCTGGTCTATAAGAAATGACAAAATTAAATTGGTTTAGGAAAAGATTCCAGCGAGCCTGGCGAGGAGTCAGGCACTTAGCCGACCTGATAAATTCAAGGTTACGATGGTCTGTCAGGACGACTATTTGCTGTGCAGCTCCCTGAAGAAGGTGTCTCCATTCCTTGAAGGCGGCAATAATGGCCAACAATTCTCTATTGCCCACATCGTAGTTCCTCTCAGCCGAAGACAACTGCTGGGAAAAGAAGGCACAGGGATGCAAGACATTCTTCTCACCTGTTCTCTGAGAGAGTATAGCTCCAACGGCACAGTCTGAAGCATCCACCTCTATTATGAAGGCAAGCTCGGGGTTGGGATGTACTAAGATAGGTGCGGTGGTAAATTTATCCTTTAAACAGGAAAATGCTTCCTGAGCTTGCGGGGTCCAGGAGAACCTAGACTGTTTCCGGGTAAGTTGGGTGATAGGTGACACTACCTCAGAAAAATTCTTAATGAAACGTCTATAGAAGTTGGCAAACCCGATGAAACGCTGCACCTCCTTCACATTTCTAGGAATTGGCCAATCCTTGATGGCTTGGGTCTTGCTTCCATCCATACTAATCCCTTGCGTAGATAGTACATACCCCAGAAATTGAATTTCGGTCCTATGGAATTCACATTTTTCAAGTTTGATGTAGAGATGGTTTTGTCTTAGGCGTTCTAAGACCATTCTCACATGTCCATGATGTTCCTCTGTGGAGTTAGAAAAAATTAGAATATCATCCAGATAAATCACCACAAATGTATCTAGGAGATCCCTGAAGATATCATTCACGAAGTGTTGGAAAGTGGCTGGGGCGGTACTCAGACCAAAAGGCATAACTAGATATTCAAAGTGTCCATAGCGTGACCTGAAAGCAGTCTTCCATTCATCCCCAGGTCTAATACGGACCAAGTTATAGGCCCCACGGAGATCCAGTTTAGAGAACATTTTGGCATGCCGCACTCTCTCCAACAACTCAGGGATTAAAGGCAATGGATAACGGTTTCTAATAGTAACCTTATTGAGTTCCCTATAGTCTATGCAGGGTCTCAGAGATCCATATTTCTTCTTCACAAAGAAGATGGGTGCACCTGCGGGAGATGAAGAGGAGCGTATGAAGCCCTTGGCTAAATTTTCGTCTATATAATCCTTCAAAGCTTTTAGCTCGGGCCCCGCTGGGGGGGTAGATCTTACCAAAAGGTATCTCGGCTCCAGGCAATAATTCAATTGGACAATCATATGGACGGTGAGGAGGAAGCTGATCAGCGTTCTTCTTGTCACATAAATCCACATAGTCCTGGTATACAGCTGGTAGTTCAGGGACTGACATGGTTCCTTTAGGAACAGAGCAAGCTGAAACTCCTTGACTCATCTGTTTCTCCGGAAAGTGTAATTCCTTGGTCTCCCAGTTAATCATAGGATTCTGCGCCTGCAGCCATGGTAGCCCTAGAATAATGGGAAAGTGGGGAGAAGAGATAAGCAAAAAAGACATTTTCTCCTGATGATCTTTACCCATAAGGACCCTCAAAGGCTCTGTTTCTTGATCCACTGGTCCAGAAGTCAGTAGAGAGCCATCCACAGTCTCCATCTGTACTGGAGTAGCCTTCTTCACTGAACGTATCCCCTGTTTCAGAGCAAAGGAGATATCCATAAAATTTCCACTTGCTCCTGAGTCGATCATAGCAGAGCTAGACACCCAGACTGAGTCAACCCAGAGTTTGATGGAAAGGAAGCAATGAGAATTGTTTCTTTTACAACTCAGCTGGGACACCGCTGAGGAAACTTGAAAAATTGCAGCGTTTATACCGTCATCGTCCCCAGAACTAACAGAGTTTAAGTCCGAGAAATCAAGATCTCTTGCAGCAGATCTCTCTGGAGCCTGAGGCTCGGACATGACAGAGCTCCTCTCGCAACACTCACAGTGAATGACTGCTGCAGTAGTCTTACGAGAACGGCTGGGGCAGTTTATAATGAAGTGCCCTGACTTACCACAGTAGAAACATAGATTTTCCTTTATACGATGTTCTTTGCGTGCATCACTAACCCGTCTTTGTAAAGAGTCCATCTGCATGGGTTCAGGTTCTGGTTCCCTTGTGATCCTACTCAAAGGTTCCTTAGCTGAGGAGGGAGGTAGTAAAAGGTTAGTGCGATTATTTTCGAACCATCTCTCTTGTCTGCGTTCAGTCAGACGAGCATCAATACGGATACAATAGTTAATAAAGTCACCTAACGCAGTGGGAGGGTCGGCACGAGCAAGTTCATCCTTAATCAGTGGAGACAACCCTTTCCGAAAAATAGATTTTTTAGCGGAAGTGTCCCAAGTGGTAACAAGAGCCCATCTCCTGAAATCCAGGGCATATTCGGCTACTGAACGCTTACCTTGGCGCAAAGTTAACATGTGTGGCGCTTCCCACGGCTGTGGGGCGTCGGGACATGGCATAGCTTGCCTAGCTAGCCAATGCTCCCACGCCGCCAGTCCACAACGACGTGAGGCATGGGTCCCAGATGGTAAGAGAATGTGGACCCACTGGACCACGGAGGGAGACCCGGGCCTGCCCGGACCAGGGAAGGGCAGCGACCGGGATCCGTGGCAGCTGAGCATGTGGGCAAGGTGGCGACCTGCAGGACTAGACAACACCGCACAACTTCAGGTAAGAAGAAACATAAAGTTTACTTAAAGAAACAAAGTACATAAACAGAACATAAGACCGGGCTCCCGATTCCGCACATCAGAGAAGGGTACACAACTCAGGATCACAGACGAGTGCTGGAGGACATCACGGGTAGATGCAGTCCAGGGTTATCTGACACAGGCATACTTGGACGGCCTCTCTCTCAGGCCTTAGGCGTAGCACAGGCTCAGCAGGAGAACATCAGACACCGACCTCAGACAGACTTCAGACGATGGCGGGGTCATCACGGGTTGATGAAGTCCAGGATCATCTGGCACGGGCATACTAGTATGGCCTCACTCTCAGGCCTCGGGCGTAGCACAGGCTCAGCAGGAGAACATCAGACACCGGCCCAGGACGAACGTCAGACGATGGCGGGGTCATCACGGGTTGATGAAGTCCAGGGTCATCTGGCACGGGCATACTAGGACGGCCTCTCTCTCAGGCCTCAGGCGTAGCACAGGCTCAGCAGGAGAACATCAGACACCGACCCAGGACAGACGTCATCACAGGGTAGACCAAGGAGGAACCGGCAGGACAGGCAGGTTGTCACGGCAAGTGACCAAGGCAGTCTCTGGGACAGGCAAGTTGTCACGGCAAGTGACCAGGCAGTCTCTGGGACAGGCAGGTTGTCACGGCTAGTGACCAGGACAGTCTCTGGGACAGGCAGGTTGTCACGGCAAGTGACCAAGGCAGTCTCTGGGACAGGCAGGTTGTCACGGCTAGTGACCAGGGCAGTCTCTGGGACAGGCAGGTTGTCACGGCAAGTGACCAGGCAGTCTCTGGGACAGGCAGGTTGTCACGGCTAGTGACCAGGGCAGTCTCTGGGACAGGCAGGTTGTCACGGCTAGTGACCAGGGCAGACTCTGGGACAGGCAGGTTGTCACGGCAAGTGACCAAGGCAGTCTCTGGGACAGGCAGGTTGTCACGGCTAGTGACCAGGGCAGTCTCTGGGACAGGCAGGTTGTCACGGCTAGTGACCAGGGCAGTCTCTGGGACAGGCAGGTTGTCACGGCAAGTGACCAAGGCAGTCTCTGGGACAGGCAGGTTGTCACGGCTAGTGACCAGGGCAGTCTCTGGGACAGGCAGGTATATACGACCTGATATGGTGGAGCCTCCAGGTAGGCTGCAGTCGGATGGCAGATGATCGCTCCCAGGTGAGCAGGCAAGAGCCGGGGATCTCTGCAGATGATGTCCGAACTTCCGGATGGAGCTGCAGTCGGATGGCAGATGATCGCTCCTAGGTGAGCAGGCAAGAGCCGGGATCTCTGCAGATGACGTCCGAGCCTCTGGATGGAACTGCAGACGGATGGCAGACAGGCAAACCGACAGGTAACAGGCAGGTAACTGGAATCAGGGGCTGATGGCTGAAACAGAGTTAGACTGCACAGGAACAACCGGGACACGGATTGGATCTCAGGGAGTCAGGAACATAGACAGGAACATGGATTGGATCTCAGGGAGTACGGACTGGAACACAGGCCTCGGACTCCGGACATCTGGCACCGATCAGCAGGCTCCGGACATCTGGCAATGATCGGCAGGATCCGGACATCAGGCAGGAAGGATAGGATCCGGACATCTGGAAGTGGTCGTTGGACATCGGACATCAGGCAATGGTCATCGGACATCGGATATCAGGCAATGGTCATCAGGCATAGGATCCGGACATCTGGCAGCGACCTGAAAAGGAACCCCAGCGGTCTGGTGCAAGCCCCGCCAGGCTCACGGGAGCTGGCCGGGGATTGCACAGAGGCTGAGCACAGAGTAACAGAAACTCAGCACACACCGGACTCCTTCTTCCAAGATGAACTCAGGTTATATAGCAAGGATTCACAGTCACTGGCACAGGGTTCTGGACACAGCAGGATTTCAGGAACATAACACAAAGGACACAGTTCAGACAGTCAGGTACAGGATGCGATCCAAGATCAGGGGTTCAGGTAATTAGACACAGCAGGAACAGGCCTGGATATACAGCCTCCAGGAACGGCGATCTGGGTAATCAGCCCCCAGCATAGGCGGAAACACAAGACACAATTCAGACATTCAGGTACCGGGTTTGATCCAGGATCAGGGAACAAGACACATCAGGAACAGGGAATCAGCTCTCCAGAGCTGATCAAATTCAGAGCAGGAGCTGAACACACAACCACATACGGCTAGGTTCAGGGATTCAATGTGAAGCTCTGGCAACGCCCACTAGGGCTGGGGAACTTTATATATGAGCTGCTTCACAGCGATAGGCTGGAGCAGTAATTCTAGTAAACACCCAATCCACATAAAAGCAGGACAGGTGTGGGCCGCGCCCCCTATGCAGAGCCAGACAGCACAACACAGAGGGAACCCAACAATGGCTGCTGCCAACCACGCAGTAAGTCATGCACCACTGCGGACGGCTTTCACAGCAAGTCAGGAACCGCACATGCGGGCGGTCATGCAAAGCAGCGGAGCCACTCACGCAAGTACGGGTACGCAGCAGAGCCGGGAACTGAGCAGCATCCATATAGGTAACAGACAACAGTATCCCAGCTGGTTAGGGGGAAAGGAGCAAAAGGGTTAATGCAAAAAACATGCAGAGTAACGCTGGAAAACAAAGTACAGACAATACCAGCGTTACAACATGGCTGCTTCAGCTGTTGCACCTCGATTGGGGTCATCAAACACCTGCCCCATGGCTGAAATAAAAGCATCAAGGTGATTCAAACAATCATCCTCAGTCTCAATCAGAGGGTTTGCCCACATCAAAGCCTTATTGGTAAGCAACATGATTATAGTAAGCACTTTGGATCGTTCAGTGGGAAATTGTGAAGCATGTGCAGAGAAAAATAAATTGCATTGATTAATAAATCCCCTGAATTTCTCACGTTCACCGCCAAAACGAAAAGGAGGTAATTTGGGGATCCCAGAACTCGGGATTATGGCAGGAGCCTGGGCTCGTTCCTCTAGAGCCTCAATCCTGGCTCGCAATTCCTGGGTAGTCTGTCCAAACACTTGCAAATTATGATTAGTGAGGTCCTGTAGGCTTGCAAAACGGGTTTTTAAAGTCTGTACATCTGAAAGGATTGTATCAGTCACTCCGCAAAGTTTCTTTATGCGGGCCTCCATCTTCCAGATCTTTTAAGGCAGAAGTGCTGGAAGAGGAAAGGAAAAAAAAACAAAACAAAAAAAAACAATAGTGTTTACCTGTGGTAACACTCCAGAGTAAAATTTTAAGGGAATGCGCTCACCTGGAATGGTTGTGAGAAGTTACAACCACTGTCATCACATAAGGTATTAAACGGACATCTGATATCCACAGTCACAGCAGACACGGCTTTCCCAGACCCAGCAGACACAAAACATTGGCTCCTGAATTTTGTCATGTATAGTGTACAGTTCCTATAGCGTCTTGTGCTTGGGTGCGAGGAAATCACAGGAGACATAGGTTGAAATGAAATGACTTGTATTACTTCATACAAGCATGCTGAAAAGTTCACACAGTTTGCAGGAACAGCGACAGGAGACACAGCAGGCCAGAGTAACTTCAAGCACTACAATAAATCTCCAAAGCAGGTTCAGGATCTCTTCTCTGTACCGTAATTCCTCTGCAAACATGGATTCACCAAACAGCAGGTTTCCAGAGTCCAAAAGTGTTCCAAGGTTCCTCAGTAGGGAATAGCTGGAGTACAAGTCCAAGGTTTCCAGGAGTCAGGTCACAGACTGACTGAGGCTTGATTCAGGAGCACTGATTGTTCAGCTGAGGCTGCTTAAGAAGCAAGAGGGAAGAATCAGGGCGGGAACATGAAAACTGGAAACTCCATATTAACTGAGGGCAAGAGCTGCAGAAAGACAGAAAGCAAAATGGCCGACGGAAAACTGAGTTTCAAGGAACATGTCAACAGAGACAAAGAACTTTACAGCCTCAGCCTGTTCTTTACCCCAATGGAATGGAGAATTTCTGCTCTTGAGGGACTGTCCCACCAGGAGGTCTTGCAGAGGCGCTGCTTTCTTGGTGTAATCCTTCACAAACCTCCGGTAGTATCCTGTCAGTCCCAGGAACTGTCGCACCTCCTTGAGATTTTTCGGCTCCGGCCATTTCTGGATGGCGGTGATCTTCTCAGGGTCTGGCGCTACTCCTTCTGAGCTGACAATATGTCCCAGATACTGTACCTTCTGTTTGAGCAGATGGCACTTTGAAGGCTTCAGTTTCATCCCATACTTGGACAGTGACTCAAATACCTCCGCCAGGTGCTTCAAGTGATCTTCATACGTCTTGGAGTACACAATTACGTCGTCCAGGTACAGCAACACAGTTTCAAAGTTGAGATGTCCCAGGCAGCTCTCCATCACTCTGGAATGTTCCAGGGGCACTGCTGAGTCCAAACAGCATTCTGCCAAACTCACAGAGTCCCATCGGGGTGGTGAAAGCCGTCTTCTCCCGATCCTCCTCAGCCACAGCCACTTGCCAGTACCCACTAGTGAGGTCAAGGGTGGAAAAGTAATTAGCAGTCTTTAGTGCAGCTAAGGATTCCTCAATGCGTGGTAAAGGGTATGCATCTTTATGTGTTATGCGATTTACTTGTCTGTAATCTACACACATTTTCATGCTTCCATCCTTTTTCCTGACTAGGACTAGAGGTGCTGCCCAGGGACTACAACTATCCCTTATCACCCCTGCTTCCTTCATATCACGCAACATTTCCTTGGCTTTCTGGTAGTGTGCTCGTGGTATAGGCCTGTACCGTTCTTTAATGGGAGGATGATTGCCTGTGGGGATGTGATGTTGAACCCATTTAATTTTCCAAAAGTCGAGTGGGTGTTTGCTGAATACCTGTGCATACTCCTGAACTACTCGGTATACTCCTTGTTTCTGGTGGGGTGGAGTGGTGTCTGTCCCGACATGGAGCTGCTGACACCAATCCTCCACCTGAGTGGTCGGGCCGTTATCCTCCACTGGTTGTAGGGAGGTTAATGGCTCCGTCGTGTGAATGGAGTTATTATCCACAGCATGTAACTTAGCAACAGTGGCATAACGTGGTAATTTCACTTCATCCTCTCCCCAGTTGAGAAGACGCACTGGCACTCTCCCATTATGTACATCCACTACCCCTCTGGCAGTCAAGAGTGTAGGTCTATGCTCTGAACAATGGGGCTCTACTACTGCTTGGTAGTTCTGTCCTCTCAGACCTATTGCTGCTCTACACCAAATAAGCATTTCACTCATTGGGGATATCACAAAGGTATTCGGGTTTGTTACCCGTACATTACCAATCTCACCACCGGTCAGTTTCACTTGCTGCTGGCACATCAGGGTCCGGATCTCCTTCCGGATCACTCCCTTTTGCCTTGGTCTGGCAACATCGGCAAGCTGTTGGAGTAAAAACACAACCTCTCCAAACAGTTACTAATAATGTTAGTGCCTAAAACCACATTCAACCCATTTTCCTCATTAACAGTTTTCACTACAAGAAGTCCCTGATCTTTTAGCTCCACTCTCCCCACTGTTACGTCAACGTTTTTAGTCCCCAGTAAGTCAAGAGGGAGACCATTAGAGGCGTATACGGCAAAGTCAGGGTTTGGGGGTTGGAGACCGTCACTGGACCAGTATCTATTGTAGAGAACATCATGTATGACGGTTACCTGAGATCCAGTGTCCAGCAGGGCAGGGATTGCGATCCCGTCCAGTATGATGGACAGGTATGGTCTTCCTCCCACAAACCTGCGGTTCCAGTCTGAGGGGCCTGATGAGTCTATTCCTGAGTGTTGGCCCTCAGACCCAGGATTTGCTCGTTTAAAGGACACCGACGTGCTGGGTGACCTTCTCTGTGGCAGCGGTAGCAGATGATCTCTCGGCGAGGATGATGCTGGTCGCGGGTCCTTCCTGGGGGTGGCGTTGTCCTCCTCCGGTGGGGCGACGTCCTCCCTCTCCTCCGGCGCATCCAAGGGACATCCTCTGGGCAGTCAGCTAGCAGGATCTTTCCTTCTTCCTCCGTCGGCAGTTGCAGGGCACTCATTACAGTGGCCAGGTTTTTGGTCAGCTGGCGCACTTCTGAGCGCAGACAGTCCAGCTCAGTAGGGGCGCCACCTGCGTTTTGGCTTCCCCAACCAGCGGGGAAAAGGTGGATGCTGCTGGCTTTAGGGTGGCTTCACTCGGGTGACACTGGGTTGCCATCTCGGGTGTTTCCAGGGGTCGCAGTCCTTTTATAGCCATATCCTTAAGGGCATCAAAGGTAGCATCAGGATGATCCAAGGACCACCAGTGCACATTCCTGCTTTCAGTTTGGGACCTCAGTCCTCGTACAAATTGTTCTTTTAACATTTTATTCTCTTTGGTGACACTTATGGGGTTAACCTGTTTGAGTGCTCGCAGGGCCCCCTGTAGTCGGCAGGCGTAGTCCCTAATGCTGTCATCTGGTTTCTGGGAGCATTGGTAAAACCTCATCCGGAGATCTGTTTCAGTGCGATCCTCAAAGATAGTCTGTAGCTTTAAGAAAATTGCAAGCACTGACTCCTGGTCTGCAGCTGTCCAAGTCTCTACTTCCCCTTCTGCAGCACCAGTCAGTTGTCCCACTACCACTGCAGCTCTCTGCTTTTCTGTCATAGGGTACATGTCCATCATGCTGCATATTTTTTCGCTTGAACCCTGACAGGGTGTCTGGCTTGCCGCTGTACTGAGGAAGCCACTTCACTCCAGGCATGTATGGCAGCGTTTGCGGTACTATCGGGGCCACAGGACCAGGTGAGGGGCCAGCGTTCCCATCCTACGCGGCAGCGCCGGCGGGTAAGTCATTGGAGCGGTCGCCCTCGGCCGCGCTGTCAGCTTGCGGCTGCGACATGTCTGCGCCCCCCCTAGTTAAGTGTGGCCTACCTCCTCCTGAAGGCTGCAGCTCTCCGGGCCTAGCAATGTGGAAGGACCTGCCGCCGCGTCAGCGTTGGGGGCGTGTCCGGGACTCCACGCGCTTTCTGCAGGTACGCCCCTTCTCCTTGCGCTGTAGCGCTGTACTTTGGCGGGCAATGGCGGACAATTGGCGCCAAAAATCTCAAAAACAGCACCACAGTCTTTAGCACAAAAACAGTCCAATTCAGGCACACAGGACTCACATATAGCGAGCTTCTTATCCTGTTCGTGACGCCAAAATTAGATGAGTCGCACGTAGCAGGGCCTTGGGGTACTCGGCACCGAGCCCGTGCACTTCAATGGGGATGTCACGGGTAGCACAGCTTGGTCCGTTGCCCTGGGCGCTCACTAAAGGGGGATATTTACAGGGGATTGTAGAAATGTTCGTTACGCCACCTGTGGTTTCTGATCAGGGTGACCAGCGCTGCAGGGTGAATCCTCTGAGGGGTTGTTACTGGGCAGCAAGGTGTTAAGTCTTCCACAGGTAAGACTGATCCCTCGAGGTATATGGCGGTATAGGTGTGAAGGAGCAATAATGCAGACACACACAAGACAGTCTCTTTCCGTACCTTTACTGGTGATGAAGTTGCAGGCACGTCCCGGGAGGCCGTCAGGGTGGAGGATGCACGTCCAGCAATCCACTGAGTAGGTATAAGGCCTCCTTACGTCCTTATGTGTGTGAGTTTCTAACTTGCATAAAACAGAGTTTAACTCCTTCTCTTTGCTACGCCGGCTGATCTTGTGATGAGGTCTTCTTGTGGACAGAACAGTGTCTCTATGGCGGTACCTGCCAGACCCCCGTCTTCCTAACCTCAGTTACGTATCAGCACTGCTGGGCCCCTGCGACTTGAAGTCCAGGGTCTCTGGTTTTTCCCACTAGCTGTGAAGATACTAGCAAGCTCGGACCCGGTGTCCGGTAGTGCAGAGTGGAGGTAAGCTATCGTTGCTATTTCTCCTCAGTCACTCTCTCTTTTCCCTCTTCCACTTGCCTGTCGTCCTACTCGCACATTTAACATAAGCACAGGCAGCAGTAGATGTCAGCTTCTCGCTCAAACTTCCTCAGCCCTCAGGCTAATCTGACAGGAGTCTCTCCCCGGTGTTCTGAGGAGATCTTATCTCTCCTTCACAGCTCGTCTGAGGTAACTGCCATTCTGAGATGTTCTGCTGTTCTGAGGTAACACCAACGACTAGCTAACTCGCAGCTAGACTGCCTTCACCTCACTGCTGTCTCAAGGGCTCCCTCTGGTGGAACCAGGAAAAATGTGAAGTGTTGTGTGCTTATAGATTATCATGGATTTACCTTTCCGTGCATCCTCCTGGGTACATGTGGCACCAAGCGCAGCTGGGCTACACATATCCATCCCGTGATTTCCATAATTTGACTTTTCCTTCTTGATGTTGCAATTTCAATGCTGAGGAGTGTATGACAGGAAATAAGAAAATAGAAAAAAGAACAAAAACAGCTTCGGGATTAAATTCAAGTCCTAAGAATTTAATAAAGTTCTGTACATAACATTGAAAACTGTAAATCTTTTTTAAACCTACCTCTAACATGCAAAAGTTTATACAGTATATACTTGTACCTTGCAGTTGAGGAAAATTCATATTTCAGTTCATTCCAAGGTAATGCAAAGGGCTGCCAAAGGGATAAGGAAATTAAACAAAATATTCTTTTAACGCCTTTATATTAGTGCACAGTAGTAATAATTTTATTACAATCTTTGCATCTGTGTATGTATTGGACACAATTACACCTATGAAGTGCTAGGGAGCTTGATAAAATAGGAATCCTATCATTCTTTCACAACAATGTGATCTTCCACTCACCTTAGTGATTCCTGGTGAATACTTTCATGTTGCACAGACCGATATTTGATAACACTATTGTACAGTATAGATAAAATCTAATTAATGCATTACAATTGCTGAGAATTTCAGGCAAGTTTTTCTGTTTTCCATTATTCATCCTTTTCATTTTATAGGAATGTTGCCAAAATCTCTTTCAGTTGCATATAAACATTCAGAAGCCTTCTCTTGTATTTCCAAGCTATCTTAATAAGCAAAACCATATGAGTGACATCTGGGCAAGATCAGTGTGTTCGTGAGAAACAATATTCCTCACTAAGGCCGGAGTCACACTACCATGTAATAGGGACGAGTGCTATGCTATAAAAAATCGCATAGCACTTGGAGCAATGTTAATCTATGGGGCAGCTCTCATCATCCATTTTTTTCTCATCCGTATTATCCGTATATATAGCATGCTGTAATTGTCTGTGTATCTCGGCCGCGTCTCGCCAATGCAAGTCTATGGGTGCCAGAAAAAATCGCACACCACACGAACCATGCGTGTGACTTGTGAGAAATACGCAGGCATTGGCCTGGTGACAGGAAATTGCCTCCGCCATTATTCAGAAAGCTTTGGCATCTTAATTAGCCTGGGAAGTTCTAGAACAAGCCACCATCACGTCTCCACGGAGTCCAGCAAGATGGCAAGGCAAATTAATGTCGAGCTTCTGATCGTTCTGGTGCAGGAGAGGCCAGAAATTTGGGATCTACGTGATGCACATTATGCCGACCATGCTGACAAGGAAGCCTCATGGAAGCGGATCTGCTGGCAAATCTTTCCTACCTATGAAGAAAGTACACCCATGGTACAGCATGAAATGAGTAAGTACTACCCAAAATATAAAAAAAAACTTGAATTGTTTAAAATGAAGCAACAAATGACCCAAACATCATCATATGGGATGTTATGCTTGCTATCCTGGCTTTTTGCCAGTTTACACTTGTCAAGTAGCATGCCACATTAGGCTGTAACATACATTTGCCTATACTTACACTGTGATCCTAATGTAAAACATTTGTTTGGATACTTTGCAGTGTCTGATGTCATGAGACGGCGGATGCTGTGTATGCTTTAACCCCTTAGTAATAGAGTCAATTTGGTATTTAATGACTAAGCCAATTTTTACAATTCTGACCACTGTCACTATATGAGGTTATAGCTCTTCACGACATATTGTACTTCATGTTAGTGGTAAAAGTTCTTCGATGTGACTTGCGTTTATTTATGAAAAAAACGGAAATTTGGCAAAAAATTTTAAAATTGTGCAATTTTCAAACTTTTAAGTTTTGTGCCATGAAATCAGAGTCATATCACACAAAATAGTTAATAAATAACGTTTCCCACGTCTACTTTACATCAGCACAATTTTGGAAACATATTTTTTTTTGTTAGGATGTTATAAGGGTTAAAAGTTGACCAGCAATTTCTCATTTTTCCAACAAAATTTACAAAACCATTTATTTTAGGGACCGCCTCACATTTGAAGTAATTTTGGGGGTCAATATGACAGAAAATACCCAATAGTGACACCATTCTAAAAGCTGCACCCCTCAAGGTGCGCAAAAACCACATTCAAGAAGAGCTAAAGCAACGTGGAAGTAAAAAAAATGAGCATTTTACTTTTTTATTTTCACAAGGGTATGAGGAGAAAATGGACCACAAAATTTGTTGTGCAATTTCACCTGAGTACGCCAATACCCCGTATGTGGGGGAAAGCCACTGTTTGGGCACATGGCAGGGTTCAGAAGGGACTTTTTGAATGCAAAATTGGCTGGAATCAATGGCGGGCGGCATGTTGCATTTGGAGACCCCTCATGTACCTAAACAGTGAAAACTCCCACAATTCTAACTCCAACCCTTATACAGACCTAACCTCAACCCTGACCCCAATCAGGGCCATATTTGCCACTAAGCACTTGAGGGCATGTGCCTAGGGAGCCAGAATGCGGGGGGGACGGCACCTGAGCAAGATTTTTTTTAAGTCCGGTGTTGGCCGCCCGCCCACCCACCTCCCCACCTTCTTGAAGACAGCATAATCATCACCCTCCTCCAGCGGTGCCTGCAACTCCAATGGTCTCAGTGCCGGCAGCTTCTTCTGTGCTTCTTCCTGTTAAAGTGATGAATATGCACGCATCTCCACTCCCATAGGCGTGGAGCGCATATTCATTACCTTAATGAGCGGTACCACGTGACCGCTCACACAGGAAGAAGATGCCGGCGCCTGAATGACAAAGAGAGATGCAGGGACCGTGCGAGGACTCAGAGGGTGAGCCCAGCCATGCATACAAGGGGGAATGAGCCCAGCTGCCATGATTACAAGGGGGGGATGAGCCCAGCCATGCATAAAGGGGGAATGAGCCCAGCTGCCATGATTACAAGGGGGGGATGAGCCCAGCCATGCATACAAGGGGGAATGAGCCCAGCCGCCATGCATACAAGGGGGGGATGAGCCCAGCCGCCATGCATACAAGAGGGGGATGAGCCCAGTTATGCATACAAGGGGATGAGCCCAGTCGCCACGCATACAAGTAGGGGATGAGCCCAGTCGCCATGCATACAAGGGGGATGAGCCCAGCCATGCATACAAGGGGGGATGAGCCCAGCCATGCATGCAAGGGGGGGATGAGCCCAGCCATGCATACAAGAGGGGATGAGCCCAGTCGCCATGCATATAAGGGGGATGAGCCCAGTCGCTGTGCATGCAAGGTGGGATATGCCCAGTCACCATGCATACAAGGAGGGGATGAGCCCAGCATGCATACAAGGGGGGTTGAGCCCAGCAATGCTACAAGGGGGATGTGCCCAGTCGCCATGCATACAAGGGGGGATGAGCCCAGCCATGCATACAAGGGGGATGAGCCCAGCCATGCATACAAGGAGGGGAGGGGGGTAAGAGCCCAGCCATGCATACAAGGGGGGATGAGCCCAGCCATGCATACAAGGTGGAGGGTGAGCCCAGCCATGCATACAAGGGGGGATGAGCCCAGCCATGCATACAAGGAGGGAAGGGGCGAAGAGCCTAGCTATGCATACAAGGGGGATGAGCCCAACCATGCATACAAGGAGGGGAGGCGGGATGAGCCCAGCCATGCATACAAGGGTGGATGAGCCCAGCCATGCATACAAGGAGAGGAGGGGGATGAGCTCAGCCATGCATATAAGGAAGGGGGGATGAGCCCAGCCATGCATACAAGGATGGGGGGTTCAGCGCAGCCATGCATACAAGGATGGGTGGTGAGCCCAGTCATGCATACAAGGTGGGAGGGAGAGCCCATCCATGCATACAAGGATGGGGAAGTGAGCCCAGCCATGCATACAAGGATAGTGGGGGTGAGCCCAGACATGCATGCAATGAGGGGGCTGGGGTGAGCCATGCATACAATGGAGAAGCCACACATAGCAGGACAGTATGGGGGAGCTAGCATAGCAGGACAAGGATGAGGGAACGGTGCATACCCGGCTTATACTTGAGTCAATAAGCTTACCCAGTTTTCCGTGAGAAAATTAGGTGCCTCTGCTTATACTCGGGTCGGCTTAAACTCGAGTATATATGGTAAGTATGTAAAACTTTATTTTTTTCTTTATAAAATGAATTTAATGGATGATGGAGGAGGGTCTGCAAATGATAGAGAGGGGCTGCAATTTACAAATGATGGAGGGGTGCTGCAAATGATGGAGGGGGCTGCTAATGATGATGGAGGGACTGCACATGAACAGAAGGGGACTGCACATGATGAAATGAAGGGAGAATAGGAGACTGAAAATGAAGGGAGAGGGGGACTGTGAATGATGAAGTGAGGGATGTTGACCGCAATTGAATTGAAGGTGGGGAATGGGGAGAGCAAATGAGGACCTGGGGGAGCAAATAATTATGAATTTTGAGGGTGGCGGGACTAAATGATGTATTGAACGTGGGAGTAGAGCTGTTGATGATGAATAGAGGGTGAGGGTGGGAGAGAGAGAAGACATGACAATGAATTGGGGCAGAAGGGGCCTGTAAATATAATGAATCGGGGAAGCGGGAGGCACACAGTGGGCGGCGTTGAAGATGCAGTGACTGATAATGAATTGCGGGATGAGTACAGGGGCTAATTAATGTATATATTTATTAGTGGGGAAAATGGCTATTTATAGTTGATGGGGGCGCAATGGTGGATTAATAATAACTAATTATATATTAATGGTGGGTGCACGTCTGCATTCAGATGTGTAGTGTAGAAGAAAGGGAAAAGTGGGGAATGTGCTCTGGAAGAGGGGCTCTAGGTAACTATATGTTATTTTATGCAGACAAGTCCTGGCAGGAAGAAATGAAAGCAGTCTGCGCTGCATGAAAAAGAAAAGCAAAGATGAAGGACTTCAGCTAGAGATGTCACTGGTGAGTCAGTGTGTTACCTGTACACTGACACTAGACACTATAACCTGTTCACTGTACACTATATACAGAGATCCTGTATATAATGTCACTGGTGATCACTGTATTACTTGTACACTGACACTATATACGGCGCTCCTGTGTATAATGGCATTAGTGTTGTGGTTTTTTTTTAGTGATCAGTATTTAAGTATTTGGAATATATGTGGTGGTAGTATGTGATCTGGATACGGTGTGGCAGTATTCTTCCCTGTATGTAATATTATTTGTTCACTATGTGATGGTAATACATGATCTGGTCACGGTATGGAGGTATTTGCTCCCTGTATGTGGTATTATTCCATCACTATGTGGTGGTAATATGTCGTCTGGTCATGGTGTGATGGCATTTGTCCCTTATATGTGGTATTAATGGTCATTCTAAAAAATATGTGCCTCATTCCTTTAAAGAAAAATAAAAAAATATACCTAAAAATAGTATTGGATATTTTAAGAAATGTTTAATAGCTTAGAGTAGAGTAGTGCCTGGCCAAAAGAGTCTACCTTGTCGTGGTAGTGAAGATGAGTTTTTCTGAGAGCATGCGGTGGGACTGTCTAAGGTTCAAGGTGTGGAGGCAGAGCTGGGGTGTAGCCTGGGCAGATTCTCAAGGGGGCTCAAAAATTTTGCCAGTATGGGGCCCCGAAATTCCTAGTGGCAGCCTTGGCTGTGGGGGTCTCTGATCCCGCGCTGTCACCGCTGTGGAGGATGAGGCACTGCTGAGGAGGAGTGAGGACATCACATCAAGATCCCGCAGAGGCCCGGGCAGCTATATCACCGCCGCCGGTATGCTATTGCGAGCGGTGATTGCCGGGTCGGTGTAGTGATGTCTGTGCACAGTGCAGCACAGGCAGTGAGGCAGGGACTGAGGGTGTGCACAGAGAGAGAATGGAGACCTGGAGAATGCCCATCCCAGTCTACGCCGTAGCCTGGAGCCTCATTATCATAGGAATATGTCAGTTAATAAATTGTTTTTCTAAAGCTTTATAGTGTAGTTTTAGGTCAGAGAGGGATGGTTAGGGATGAGCTAGCAAGGTGCAGTGACAAGTAGTGATGGATACTTGCGGTTTTGCACTTGCGGTGAGACACAAAAAAACACTACTAGCAGCGGTTTTTTTTCCGTTGCTGCAAGTACCGCATTTGCTGGATCGTGACAAAACCGCAAGTGCTGCACATGTCCGCAAGTCCCATAGGGAATGAATGAGGCCGAACGCAGTGTTGCCGTAAGTGATCCGTTACGTGGCAGATGTGGAAAAACTGCTGGATCTTTTGGAAAAGGCTACTTTCACATCAGTGATTTTTGCCAAAGTCACTGCCGACAGTGTCATACTCAGCAATGGGGAAGACAGCACTAAAAGTGCCTAGGGCTGCATAAACTCTAAATACGGCCCTGACTCCAACACACCCCAAACCCTAATCCCAACCCTAAATATAACCCTAATCACAGTCCTAACTCTGACACCACCCAAACCTCAGCACCACAACCCTAACCCCAACACAACCCTAGCCCCAACCCTAACCCTATCCCCAATACAACCCTAACCCCAACTCTAGACCCAACCCTAACCCTAGCCCAACCTTAACTCTAGGCCCAACATTAACCCTAGCCCAAACCTAACTTTAACCCTAGCCCCAACCTTAACTCTGGCCCAACCCTAACTCTAGCCCTAACCCTAGCCCCTATAATCCCAACCATAACTCTAACCCTAGCCCAACCCTAACCCTAGCTATAATCCCAACTGTAACCCCAACCGTAACCCTAGCTCTAACCTCAACCCTAACAATAACCCCAACCCTAACCCTAATGGAAAAATGGAAATAAATATTTTTTTTATTTCATTATTTTTGCCTAACTAAGAGGGTGATAAAGGGGGGTTGATTTACTATTTTTTTTTATTTTGATCACTGTGATAGGTTCTATCTCAGTGGTCAAAATGAACCAATAGGAAGAATTTCCTACTGTTGTCGGATGCCGGCCGGCAGATCTCGGCGGGCGCACTGCACATGCGCCCACCATTTTCTTCCCGGAAGAAGACGCCGTTGGCCGGAGGACAGCTAGTGTGTTAGATCACATCAGAGGAGAGAGCAATTAAATGGGAAATCTGACTTTTTTTTTTCGTTCGCCGTTATTCCGTGAATAACGGTGATCACAACAGTGAGGTCGGTAAAAACTGACCCAATCATGTTCTCCGGTAGCCAAGACTCTGGAGAATTTCTGATGCTGAGGGTGCTATACACTTGTTTCTCATCACCGGTAAAAAGCGGCACTGAGGAATAAGTATCCTTAACTGCTGCCGTATCGGTGGTTGTTAAGGGGTTAACCCATATCTGTGGGAGTACTATGCTTTTAAGCCGCTGTGTGTACTCTGCAACCCTGCTTGTTTGGGTACTGTGCCCCATTATCGGGGTGTAAAAAATTTTAATCACCGTTTTTTTCAACTGCCGGATCCGTTTTTTTATCATTGACTTTCATTAGCGCGGATCACGCCACTATCCTTCCGTTATGTCAGTTTTTTGCCGGATCCGTCATAAATTACATTTCCGGCTGCTGGACAAAACGGCTGGATGAGCGGTTTTGTTTCTGGCGCAAAAACCGGACAGCGCCTGAAGTGGCGCATCCGTCTAGTTTATACAATAGAAGTCAATGGGTGCCGGATCAGGCAGAACACTGATCCAGCCACCGGACTCCGTTTTCTTCCTTTGCGCATGCTTGGAAGGTATAAATCAAGGTCTCTCTCTCCCTCTCTCTCTCCCTCTCTCTCTCTCCCCTCATGTTTCAGACATGCGCACACTACATTTCTCGGGTTCAAAAGTTCAGGAGGGATCCGGCTAAAAAACGGATCCGTTACATCAGTTTTTTCGCAATCTGCGCTGGATCCGTCTTTTTACAAATTGGATGGATTGTGCCTGATGGCGAAAAACTGATGTGTGAAAGTAGCCTTACCAGTATTTTTCTTCCTTTTGCAGCCACTAGCCCAGGCTAAGTGCACAGTTCAGGAATATTTGGTTTTTGCGGGAAAATGCGTCAAAACGCATGTATTAAGCATCCTATCATTTAGAATGATTCCGCAATTTGTGCACATGGTGCGTTTTTTTCCGCAAAAAATCGCATCGCGGAATCTAGCAGTTGTCACATTAATTTGCGGATTTCTGCGTTTTCCTCTTTATATTGACTAGAAGTCAGGAAAATCAAACCGCGCAAAAAACGCACCAAAATGGCAATCGCGCAAAAACGCGCGTTTTTGCAGCGCAAAAAGTCGGTTTTGCTCAGATATTCTGCAACATTCTGCAAACGTGTGCACTAGCCTCACTTGACTTTATAGCTATTTGCAGCATGAAGTTATGTCCATTGACTTATATGTGGTTCAGTGTCTGGTCACGAACTGGACTTTTAAAGTCTGTCGACCGGATTACGGTTTTGCTTATCCTAGTGCTTGTCATTACGGAACTCCCTTGAAACCCAACCTGTGGATTTTAAGACTGTGATTTTTACTGTGACATTTCTGCATATACACTAGCACAAGCGATCAGACGATAGCAGCTTCAAGTGTAAGGGGACTGATAAAAACAGTGAAAAGTAAAAAAGTTTTAAAAATTATTACGGGTCTCAGAATATGGCGATATAACTCCCCCAATTTTTTTTTGCAAACTTCTGATTTAATTTTACCACTAAAATAATAAAAAAACTGGACATGTTTGGTATCACTGTAATCATACTGATGAGGAGAATCATATTGCTAAATAAATTTTAACAAATAATGTACTCCGTTAAAACAATTCCAAAAAAAAACAATGTCAAATTGCATTTTTTAAAAATTTCTCCACACTTGAATTTTTTTTTCTCTATTTACTAGTACACTATGTGTTAAAATGAATGCTGTCATTCAAAAGAACAACTTGTCCCACATAAAACCAAGGACTTATCACATGTCTACGTGGACAGAAAAACATGAAAGGTATGGGTCTGGGAGGAAGGGGAGGAAAAAACGATAACACAAAAACAGAAATTGGTCACGTCATGAAGGGGTTAATGTAATTGGCGCCATGAAATCTATAGTACATTCACACAGAATCGGATCTATTCCAGCTAAATAAAAAATTAAGTTTGTTATTGTGGGTAGACAAAAAAACAAAAATGTGCAATTCTGAATACCAGAAATGGCTTAGTCCTTAAGGAATTAAAGACTATTTTAATATTTAACACCTTAATGACCAATGACAGATCTATCCGTCATTGGAAGCCTCCCCCTGTTTGGTGCGATGAGCCCGCACCTTTTCCGGAACACGTCAACTGTTTTGAACAGCTGACATGTGCCACTACCAGCCGCAGGAAGAATTGCGATCCGCCCGCGGCTGTTAACCCGTTAAATGCCGCTGTCAAATGCTGACAACGGCATTTAACATGCATTTCCGGCCATCACGCCGGAAATCCGCCCAACGTGACGTCACGTGATCGCGGGTCACCGATGGGTTGACATGACAACCAGAGGTCTCCTGGAGACCTCTATGGTTGTCACTTCCGAAGTCAGCAATTCTGCTAAATGCAGGCGATCTGATCATCGCCTGTATGTAGGAGAGCCGATCGGGTAGTGGCAGCTTCTAGTCTGTCATGGAGACTATTGAAGCATGCAAAAAGTTAAAAAAGATGGATTTTGGTAAGACCTTACCTGTAAAATCCTTTTCAGCGAAGGAAGGAAGGGAGACACAGTCATTACTAATGAGTAGGCGGAGCCCACACAGGATAGAACACCTCAGATTAAAAAGAGTGTTGACCGGCCCCTCCAGCTTGGGCTCCTCCTACTCCAGCTCTCCAGTTCGTACACAAGCTAAGGAAGAGCAAATATCACCAGCGGAGCAACATAACCCCTTCTGAAGAACTTCAGAGAAAAATCAAGAAGACAGGTTATGCATATAACAGAAAAAACCACACAGTCCCAGGTACTACTCACTGAACCTGACCACTGCGATGAGCTGGCAATGCTGGAACAGAGCCTTAGCGCGCCGACCTCAGCCCAGATAATCGCTATCAGAGAAGGGTCACGCCGCATCTGAAAACACAACAACACACTTCTGCCATGGGAGGGATATGTGTCTCCCTTCTTTCCTTTGCTGAAAAGGATTTTACAGGTAAGGTCTTACCAAAATCCGTCTTTCAGCAGCAGATGGAAGGAAGGGAGACACAGTCATTACTAGTGGGATGTCCCAAAGCAGTCCAGAAATTAAGGGTGGGCAAAAAACCAACAGAGGCAGATTCCCAACAACTTAAATAAATGCGCAACTAGCGCTAAATACAAGTTCACAAGAACTTTAAACTACAGCCGCCTGCAGGATCCTACGTCCTAAGGCCGCATCAGCAGAAGCACTGACGTCCACCTTATAAAATTTCGTAAATGTGTGGACAGAGCGCCAGGTCGCGCCCAGCAGAGCTGAGCTGCCGAGGCCCCTTGATGAAAGGCCCACGATGAACCCACAGCTCTCGTGGAGTGAGCTCGAATCTTAATCGGGCAAGGTTCGCCCTTAAGTCGGTAAGCCTCTTAAATGGCCGACCGAATCCAACGAGCTATAGAATCCTTGGAAGCCCGTTGACCACGTCGATGACCTGCTAGAATCACACAAACAGAGAATCCGACTTCCGAAAACTTTGAGTAATAGACAAATAGAACTTCAAAGCCCGCACTAAATCCAATGTGTGCAAGGCCCGTTCCTTCGCATTCCTCGGCTCCGGACAAAGTGAAGGCAGCACAATATCCTGGTTAACATGAAATTGTGACACCACCTTAGGTAGAAAGTCGCCCCGTGTGCGAAGCACTACGCGATCCGGGTGAAACTCCAGAAAAGGAGGCGAGCAAGAAAGAGCCGCCAACTCAGAAACCCTTCTCAAAGAAGTGACCGCCACTAGGAAGGCAACCTTCCAAGAGAGCAAAGAAAGGCTAACAGAGTCCATAGGCTCAAAAGGCCCATGTTGAAGAGCCTCCAAGACAAGATTGAGCCGCCAAGGAGACACAAGCGCCTTCCGCGGCGGAAACTGACGGGTTGCTCCGCGAAAAAAGGAACGTACGTCCCTACGCAAGGCTATAGCCTTGCGAAACAGCAAGGACAGAGTAGAAACCTGACCCTTCAGAGTGCTAACTGCCAAACCCTTGTCCAGCCCGAACTGTAAAAAGGCCAACAAATTGGGAATGGAAAAAATCCTCGGGTTCCTAGAAGAACCCGAACACCACGAAAAGAAGGCTTCCCAAGTTTTGTGATAAATCCTAGTAGTAGCCGGACCTCTGGCAGCTCGCAGAGTGGCAATGACTTCGGCTGAAAAACCTTGACGGATCAAGATTTCGGTCTCAAGAGCCACGCCGTCAAACGCAGAGACTTCAGGTCCGGGTGACGAACGTGCCCTTGGGTTAACAGGTCCGGGCGAAGAGGGAGTGGAAATGGAGGCGCTGCCAGAAGCGACACCAGCGTCGAGAACCACGTCCTCCTTGGCCAATCTGGGGCTATCAACATAGCCGGGACTCTCTCCAGTCTGATCCGACGCAACACCAGGGGAAGTAAGGATATCGGCGGGAACACATAGATTAGCTCGAATTGGTCCCACGGAGCCACCAGAGCATCCACCGCCACAGCCTTCGGTCCTTGTACCTGGACATGAACGTCGGTAACTTGGCATTGAACCTGGATGCCATCAAATCCACTTGGGGAGTTCCCCAACGGGAGCACAGCAGTGCAAAAATTTCCGGATGAAGACTCCATTCTCCGGGATCCATATTTTCGCGACTGAGGAAGTCCGCTGTGATATTCTGAACTCCTGGAATGTGAATCGCAGAGATGGCTGGCACCCTGGCCTCGGCCCATACCAGGATCCGAGACACCTCCATCATGAGCCTGAAGCTCCTCGTCCCACCTTGATGGTTGATATACGCGACCGCCGTCGCGTTGTCTGTCTGCACTCGGACTGGTAGACCGCTTAAAGGGACCGTCCAGTGTTGGAGGCAAAGGAAAATTGCCCTCAATTCCAGGATGTTGATCGGCAGGACAGACTCTTCCAACGACCATACTCCCTGAATCCAGAGATCGTTCCAGACACCCCCCAGCCCGTCAGGCTGGCATCGGTGGTTATGACCGACCACCTCGGAGGGAGGAAGGACTTCCCCAGGGATAACACTTCCGGACGTAACCACCATCCTAGAGACTCTCGCACCCTTGGGAGATGATGACACTGCAATCCAGTGAAACCTGCGATCGATCCCAACGGTTCAAAATGAGCATTTGGAGAGCCCTGGAATGAAATTGGGCAAACAGAATTGCCTCCATCGACGCCACCATCAAACCCAGAAGGCGCATACACCTTCGAAGGGACATTGCTGTCGAAGACTTCATAAACCTGTACATGTCGAAGAAGACTCGCTTGCTTGTCCGGAGGCAGAGACACCACTGCTCGTACCGTGTCGAAATGCATTCCCAAAAACAGGATTGACTGCGACTGTTCCAGAGACGACTTCTCCCAATTGACCAGCCACCCGAAGTCCTCCAGGAGCTGAAGGGATAGATTGCGAGCCGTCACCGCCTCCTCCTTTGAGGACGCCACAATCAAAAGGTCGTCCAGGTAGGGAAGAATCGTAACCCCCTGTCTTCGAAGAATCGCCATGAGAGGTGCCAGAATTTTTGTAAAAACTCTGGGTGCTGAGGCCAACCCGAATGGCGGGGCCACAAACTGGTAATGGTCCTGACCTATGGCAAAACGAAGGAAGCGTTGGTGGGCCCTTCCGACGGGAACATGCAAATAAGCGTCGCGAATGTCGATTGACACCAAAAAGTCGTTCTGCGACAGGGCCGCCACAACGGAGCGAAGCGACTCCATACGGAATTTCCGGGTGCGGACATGCCGATTCAATCTTTTGAGATCCAAAATGGGGCGAAATTTGTCCTCCTTTTTGGGGACCACAAAGAGGTTGGAATAAAACCCTCTTCCCCGGTCCTCCGGCGGAACCGGTACCACCACACCCTTCTGCAGAAGGGAATCGACCTCCCGCAGTAGAGCGGTAAATAGCTCGTGCTCTGACGGACTGCGAGATTGGCAAAAACTGTCTGGGGGTCGAGAAAGAAACTCTATAAAGTAGCCTGCCGACACGACCCGCGTCACCCAGGCGTCCGACACGCGGGAAGCCCAAGTCGGTTTGAATTGGAGCAAACGACCCCCCACTCGAGAGTCCTCGAGTGAGACCCTGGCGTCAGTCCGCCTTAGCGGGCTTTTTGTCAGCTTCCCGATTGTCTTGACGGAAGCTCTGTTTCCAGGGAGTGCGGGATTTCTGAGAGTTCTTTTTTCCTGAAAAAGAGGGACGACCCAATCCCCAAGAGGGCTGACCGAACCGTGCCCTGGACCGAAAGGACCGCCGACTACTACTGGCACAAGGCCTGCCGGATGCAGAAGTCACAGCTCTTCGCTGCGGTAAAGCCGTTTCTTTTGCCTTTGCCTTGGCAATCAGCTCCGTGAGGTCAGATCCAAATAACTGACCACTCTTGTAAGCTAAAGATAGCAAACCTTGCTTGGAAACCGCATCCCCGGTCCACTGTCTAAGCCACAGTGCTCTCCTGACTGTGACCGCCGAGGATTGCGCCCTGGACAGCAGTGACGCAGTATCCAAACCTGCATCACTGCCATATCGGGCTGCATCCTCCAACAACTTGAAAAGCCCATCTACCTCTGATAGTGGGGATCGATCTTGCCACGCCGTCCGTAGACGGTCTAACCAGCTCAGGGAAGCTTTACAAGCACACATGGACCCTAGTACTGCTCTGAATCCATGACCCGCGGCCTCGTAGATGGATTTCGCCGCCATCTCCGTTTTTCTGTCCAGTGGATCCTGCAGACTCGCCTTCCCTTTAACAGGAAGTAATGAGGATTTGCTAAGCTGGGATAAAGGGACATCCACTTCAGGAGAAGGAATCCAATTATCAATCAATTCCGTCGTACACGGATACAGCGTCTCAAAAAACCGTGTCCCCTGAAAACGTTTATCTGGACACAGGCGTTCCTTCTCCACTGCCCCATTAAGCTCATCCAGAGATGGTAATGCTGATCGCGACCTATGCGACTCCTGAAACATCCGGGCCGACTTACCAGGACGTCTAGTTACCTCCTCCGGTAACTGTAACGCCTCCCTCATGGCTCCAATAAAAGCCTCTGTACGGCCCAAAAGAGAGGCAGAGTGTCCCTGCCGATCCTCCTTATCCGAATCGGACATCTCCCCATCCGAGCTTGAAGGGGAACCCTCCATGCCCGAGATCTCCGAGTCGCTACACGGGAAGGATGGCACCGGCCTGTGTCGCTTCCTGCCATGAGAGGATCTAGCTGACACCCAATAACCTAGAAGATCAGACAGGCCATCAATAGAACGAGCGAGGGCCTCCATTTTGACATCACTGAAACCTCCGACCGCTGCGCTTGACGCCGTCGAGGTCTGCGTGTCAGATATGCGAGACTGATCCTGTAGCGGATCTGGGAGACCGTCCGCACCTCGTGGACTCTGATCTGACATGCCCTCACACAGTATATGGCAGGTTAAACCTGTCAGTAACTAGAACAGTGTGGTTTCTTAAAGAAAAAACGAACGCTGAAAGGTTAAAGCTCTTAAAGAGAGAGCTACCCCAGCTGTCCCCCAATTAAGGGTTAACCGCCTAAGAAGGGGTTAATGTCGCAGACTCCCCACAACCTCTGTTAATGAAAAGGGTTGCGAGCCCCAGACAAAAAAAGGTGCCTCTTATGAGGTAACAGCTGCAGGACAGCGCAGTCTGCCACCTAATTGTGCCTCAGAAAGGTGTCCTGCGCTGTGTGGGTGAGAGAGTTAAGCTTCTGCCCTGACAGGCAGAAGCGACTCACCCAGCTGGCCGCGGTGCAGTGTCCTATGTTCCTTCGGTCGGTCGGGGGGAGCGGAGAGTGAGGAGGCCGTCAGTAATGGCCGCCGCGCTGAAGGAGAGAAGCCGGAAGAGGAGAGGCAGGGTAAAGCGCGCGCTCAGAGCGCTTCCTACCCGCGAAAGAACGTGAAAGCGCGAAGCCACGCCCCCCGCCGTCTTCAAAAAAGCGCGCGACTCCTCCGCTCTCCGTTCCTGCCCCGCTCCCATGTCCTGCAGGCATCCACCTGCGGACAAAAGTACACAAGTCACCAACACTGAAAACATGTAGCAGCGGCTGCCGCAGCAGCCGCTGAGGCACTCAAACACATATTAAAATGTTGAGTACTCACCCAGCTGAGCACCACAGGAAACCCCAGGGATTTGTGGCGCTGTGCCCATAGCTTCCCTCCCCAGGGCGGGGAACGCAGTGACCCCAGAAGCGTGGTTTGCGTCCCCGCCAGGGAAGCAACCCTCATCCCCCAGTGCCGGCAGGGTTCTGCAGGGACCACCTTAAAGGGTAATGCATATCCGCCAAGGGAGGGGTGGGGGTCCAGCAGCGCTGAGACCACTGAGACCTCAAGACCACGGGGGTCCAAGTCCCTGTCCGATAAAAATAAAAAATTCTTCTGAGGAGCTGCTCCAGCAGCGACTATCCTCTGTGACCTCAAATTTTAGACTGGAGAGCAGGAGTAGGAGGAGCCCAAGCTGGAGGGGCCGGTCAACACTCTTTTTAATCTGAGGTGTTCTATCCTATGTGGGCTCCGCCTACCCACTAGTAATGACTGTGTCTCCCTTCCTTCCATCTGCTGCTGAAAAAATGTTTTTAAAAATATAAAAAATAAATAAAATTTCAACTCACCCCCTTTCGCCCCATTCAAAATAAACAATAAAAAAAATCAAACATACACATATTTGGTATCGCCGCATTCAGAATCGCCTGATCTATCATTATAAAAAAAGGACTAACCTGATCGCTAAACGGTTGTAGCGAGAAAAAAAGTCAAAAAGCCAGAATTACATTTTTTTGGTTACCGCGACATTGCATTAAAATGCAATAACGGGCGATTAAAAGATCGTATCTGCACCAAAATGGTATAATTAAAAACTTCAGCTTGGCACACAAAAAAAAGCCCTCACTCAACCTGAGATCACGAAAAATAGAGACGCTACAGGTATCGGAATATGATGTGCTTTTTTTAAATAAAGTTTGGAATTTATTTCACCACTCTTAGATAAAAAAGAACCTAGACATGTTTGGTGTCTATGAACCTGGAGAATTATTTTGGCAGGTCAGTTTTAGCATTTAGCGAACCTAGTAAAAAAACAAAACAAAAAAACAGCTGTGGGATCGCACTTTTTTTGCAATTTCACCAGACTCTGAATTTTTTTCCAGTTTTCCAAGACAAGATATGTTAAAACCAATGGTGTCATTCAAAAGTACAACTCGTCTCACAAAAAACAAGCCCTCACATGGCCATACTGACGGAAAAATAAAAAAGTTATGGCTCTGGGAAGAAGAAGAGCAAAAAAACAAACACAAAACCAAAAATACCTCCGGGCATGAAGGGGTTTATACGGGTGTTCAGTTCTTCCTCTAAGATGAGTGATCTGGAAAAGTAAGAGTTGCACAACTTAATAACCAGGTTAAAAAGCCGATTACAGATGTACTCTCTGTAGAGGGAAGTGGTATTTTTGGCTCATTTCCAGTGCTGATTATTTTACTATCCGTTATGCAATAGTCGCACAATCACATTTTTTATATAGTAGCACAGGCACACGCTGAGCTCAGCCGAGCAACTTCCAGCTCTGAAAACAGCAGTGGAATTTCCAGTTCCCAGCGTGGAGGTTACATTTTATCCCAGCTATTCATAAACACAGTAACACATAAATCCGGAATCTCCAGAGTACATGATGGCTTGGACTTTTCAGACTCTGCAATAATTTTCCCATAAAATTTACAATGCGAACACTGAAATTACAGGGATTGTCCACTACTCAGACCCCTTCTCAATCAGTTTGCTCCCAGTAAAATTATAACAGTTAGGCCGGGGTCACACTTGGGATTGCAATGCGAGAAACTCGCCTCAATACCCGGCACTGCCGCCGGCACTCAGAAATACATGCAGCCGCACATGCGCTGTAATGATTTTATGCTTTGCCCACTGTTGGGCAAAGCACACTGCGCATGCTTGGGGGGTAATTTGAAAAGATCAATCACGGGAAGCAGAACGCAAGAGATGCAGAGGAGTGGTGGGGGGGAGAAGGGAGAAAACGCCGCCCTCCGGACCGGACCGCCCTGATTTACAGAAAAGAATCCCAACTTTGCAAAGGTATTTTGCTATCAAAATGGGGGTATCTGGATATAAGCTACATACCGATAGCTTGCTTATGGGACGCACTATTCAGTCATATCTTTAGCTGTAATGACTAAAATGGGGTGACAGATTCCCTTTAATCAAGATGTGAATGAATATGTAAACACCTCTGGCATCTCTCGTGATGGAGTCTGGGCAACTGATGTAGAAATCATGGCCACAGCAAATCTGTTGTGACATCGTCATCCACACAAAAGTGACACCATGGATTGGTTGACATATCCTGCAAGCTTCAATCTACATTCAACAACAGAACATGCACTTTATCTTGAAAACAAGCACGATCATTTTAACCCCTTAATGTCCACTAATGTGCACAGTCCGTCATCGCAAGGTGTCAGTTTTGGCACCTTAACGGACTGTGCACGTCATGCCTTTGAACTACCACTGCGTGTAAACACGCAGTGGTAGTTCAGTGCCGACAGCTGTCTATGACAGCTGACAGGCACGGCAAACGGTGCGGGGACCTTTGCTGTTGGCCCCTGCACCCAGAGCGCTGTGATTGCTCAGTCAATGTGACTGACCAAACACAGCAGCGATCAGGCAGAAGAGGCTGAAATTTCAGCCTCTTCTGCCCGATCAGTGCAGGAGCTAAGCGCTGCAGTGGCCGAGCTTCCTGCACTGACAGCCAGGAGAGGCGCCCCCGCCGCCCCTGGCTGTTAACCCCGTGACTGCTGCGATCACAGCGCTCGGGGGGGGAGGCAGAGGGTCGGGAGCTCCCTCTGCCTCAGATCGGCGCCCCGCAATGTATTTGCAGGGCCCAATCTCTGCCTTGATGACCCGGGGGTTGTCATGACAACCTCCGGGTCATCTAGCTACGGAAAACTGCTGTGACCATGCTCACAGCAGCTTTC
Organism: Oophaga sylvatica; assembly: GCA_033576555.1. Lineage (NCBI taxonomy): Eukaryota > Metazoa > Chordata > Amphibia > Anura > Dendrobatidae > Oophaga > Oophaga sylvatica. The sequence goes on along the minus strand of JARQOD010000003.1, from coordinate 530,951,611 downwards.
ACCATAGGTACAATGCATTGTAATTGTGCTGGAGCATTGCAATGCATTGTAACTGCAATCAAAAGTAAAAAAGGGAAAGTCCCATAAAGGGACAAGGTAAAAAAAAGCATTTTTTTTAAAAAAATAGTAAAGAAAATATAAAAAATAATTTAAAAAAATTCCCCTAAAAATACACATTTTTATGTAATAAAAAAAACAAAAAACAAAAAAATACACATGTTTGGTATCGCCGCGTCCATAAAAATCCCATCTATAAAAGTGTAACCCTAGTTAACCCCTTCAGTGAAAGCCGTAAAAAAAACACAAAAAAGTAGTAATTTATACTTTTTACAAGCGGTATCATCATACCTCTTGGAAAAAGTGCAATAACACGCGATCAAAAAGATGGATATAAATAATCATGGTACCGCTGAAAACGTCATCTTGTCCTGCAAAAAACAAGCCACTATACAGCATCATCAGCGAAAAAATAAAAAAGTTATAGTTCGCGGAATAAACTGATGCAAAAATAATTATTTTTCTATAAAAATTTTTATTGCGTAAAAAACGCCAAAACATAAAAAAAATATATAAATGAGGTATCGCTGTAATCGTAGTGACCCGAAGAATAAAGCTGCTTTATCAATTTTACCACACGCGGAACGGAGGGAAAAAAAAACAATTCCTGAATTGCTGGTTTTTGTTCATTCTGCTTCCACAAAAATCGGAATAGGAAGCGATCAAAAAACGTTATGTGCCCGAATATGGTACCAATAAAAACGTCAGCTCGTCCCGCAAAAAATAAGCCCACAGATAACTCTGTCAGAAGATATATATGGAAAAATTATAGCTCTCAAAATACGGCGATGCAAAAATTTCTAACAAAAAATTCTTACAAAAAAAAGTATCTTAGTGTGTGACAGAAGCTAAACATGAAAAAAGGATGTAAATCTGGTATCACTGTAATCACACCGATCCGAGGAATAAAGTCGCCTAATCACTAATACCGCACGAGGAACGGCGTAAAAAATAAAACCTATTCTTCACCTTTTGTGGATTTGTTCATTCTGCCTCCCAAAGATCGCATTAAGGCGATCACAGTGGTTTCCCCCACATATCAGCGTACTCAGGATAAATTGCACATTAACTTTTGGGGTCTTATTTCTCCTGTTACCCTTATAAAAATAAAAATTTGGGGGCAAAAAGGTCATTTTTGTAGAAAAAAATATGATTTTTTTATTTTCACGGATCTACGTTATAAACTTCTGTGAAGCCCTTGGGGGTTCAAAGTGCTCACCACATATCTAGATAAGTTCCTTGGGGGGTCTAGTTTGCAAAATGTGGTCACTTGTGGGGGGTTCTACTGTTTAGGCACATTAGGGGCTCTCCGAGCGCGACATGACACAAGCAGACCATTCCATCAAAGTCTGCATTTGAAAACGGCGCTCCTTCCCTTCCGAGCTCTGCCATGCGTCAAAATAATGGTTCCCCCCCACATATGGGGTATCAGCGTACCCAGGACAAATTGCACAATAACTTTTGGGGTCCTGTTACCCTTTGGAAAATAAAAATTGGGGGAGGAAAGATTATTTTTGTGGAAAAGATATGATTTTTTAATTTTATGGCTCTACGTTATAACCTTTTGTGAAGACCTTGGGGGTTCAAAGCTCTCACCACACATCTTGATAAGTTCCTTGGTGGGTCTAGTTTCCAAAATGGAGTCACTTGTGGGGGGTTTCCACTGTTTAAGCACACAGGGACTCTCCAAATGCGACATGGCGTCCAATCTCAATTCCAGCCAAAAAAGTCAAATGGAGCTGCTTCCCTTCCGAGCTCTGCCATGCGCCCAAATAGTGGTTTACCCCCACATATGGGGTATCAGCGTACTCAGGACAAATTGCACAATAACTTTTGGGGTCCTTTT
>JARQOD010000003.1:530893393-530949608 GCA_033576555.1 Oophaga sylvatica | reverse complement strand
CCTAAGTGTTTTAGTATTTTACTTCAGTGTTTGGTCAGCATTTTACCTCAGTGTTTGGTCAGTATTTTACCTCAATGTTTGGTCAGTATTTTACTTCAGTATTTGGTTAGCATTTTACGTTAGTATTTGTTCAGTGGTTTACCTCAGTGTTTGGTCAGTATTTTACCTCAGTATTTTACTTCAGTGTTTCGGCAGTATTTTACCTCAGTATTTGCTCAGTATTTTACTCCGTATTTAATCAGTATTTTACCTCAGTGTTTGGTCTGTATTTTACCTCAGTAATTGGTCAGTATTTTACCTCAGTGTTTTAGTATTTTATCTCAGTGTTTGATCTGTATTTTACTTCAGTATTTGGTTAGCATTTTACCTCAGTATTTAATCAGTAACTTACCTCTGTGTTTGGTCTTTATTTTACCTCAGTGTTTTAGTATTTTACCTCAATATTTGGTCAGTTTTTTATCTCAGTGTTTGATCAGTATTTTACCGCAGTATTTTACCTCAGTATTTGGTCAGTAGTTTACCTCAGTATTTGACGCCCACACGAGGAAGCACAAGTGTGAAACGCGCGTCGGGGCTCCCCTCTTCCCACTCCTACATAAGGTTGGTTATAAATTGACCACTCGGTCTTTTATTCACTTAGACTCTGTATGTGTATTTGATCCTTTGTATTTTGCCTAGCAATATCTCCATAGACACTCCACTATGATTATCAGTGTACTGTAGGTCTGTTTTTGGCCATTTGTCTGCATTTGCACCTTAAGCTGGTAATACTTGAATTGTGGTGAATGATCTGTTTTATGCTATTGGGCAATATTAATTTTTTCATCTATACTACATGATATCATATTAATGTGGGGGATGTCTTTTCGCCCTCTTGTTTGAGTCTTCATATTTTTCTTATATATACCAGTCTTTGTACTTGTGGTATCTAGGTGTCGCCATTTTCTTCCCCTATTTTTTACAATTATTCTAACAATTTTAACATATGTTGTTATATATCAATAAAAATGTAATATATTTATTATCTATACTTGCTCCTATGTCCATTCTTTTTTTGGGTTTTTTACCTCAGTATTTGGTCAGACTTTTACCTCAGTGTTTGGCCAGTATTTTACCTCTGTATTTGGTCAGTGGTTTACCTCAGTGTTTGGTCAGTATTTTACCTCAGTGTTTTAGTATTTTACCTCAGTGTTTGATCATTATTTTACTTCAGTATTTGGTCAGTGGTTTACCTCAGTATTTTACCTCAGTGTTTGATCAGTATTTTACTTCAGTATTTGGTCAGTGTTTTAATCAGTATTTCTTTTCTATGACGGTAAACAATAGAGCGTGGCAGTAATGGAGGAGGGGGTGATTCATTTCTGTCAGGTGCTCTCTTCTCCTTTCTGGAAGGCAGACAATGGCTGGGAGCTTATGTTCCCGGGGGATGCTAGATTTCTCCCACCCGGTCAGTGTCTGCTGAGGTGAGTGGGAAAACTGTTGCTCATAGCAACCAATCACAGCTCAGCTTCTTTTAAACAGCTCTGGTGAAAAGAAAGCTGCTTAGTGATTGGGTGCTGATACACACACACATACACTCATTTTTATAAACAGGGTCAGGGTCGGACTGGCCCACCGGAGAACCGGAGGATTCTCCGGTGGGCCCTGGCATCTGGGGGCCCTGGCACCTGCTGGCATACAGGGGCCAGTTGCCTAGGGCCCCCGCTGCTCCAGGGGCCCCCAGCCGGTGGCGTGTCGCTAATATCGGCACACCACCCAGCTGCCATGGGGGCCCCGTGCCAGCGGAGCAGCAGCGGGTGACAGGAGGCAGGAGCCCCTGTCCCCGCTGCTAAAGAGAAATGAATATTCACTGCTTCCCACGCCCACATGGGCGTGGGAAGCAGTGAATATCATTACTTACCTGTCACACGCTCCAACCGCTGAGCGCCGCTGTGTCCTCGCGTCCTCTCTTGTTGCGATGTTCAGGCAGAGGGCGCGATGACGTCATTAGTGTGCGCTGCTCCCTCTGCCTGAGCATTCACTGCCGGAGGACCGAAGACAGCGGCGCTCAGCGGTTGGAGCGGGTGACAGGTAAATCTCTCAGGTGCCGGGGCCCTGAGCCAGCGGTGACACCGGCACCTGTCTCCATAGCGCGCCGGTGCCCCCGCTGCTCAGGACACCAGCACCTGGCCCCCAGCGACAAGAGGTGAGTATATCTTTTTTTTTTTCAGCAGCAGCAGCTGCGGCAACATGAAGGGGTCTATTGAATGCAGCATCTATGGGGGCACAGTCTGTGGAGCATCTATGCGGGCATAATCTATAGGGGCATAATCTGTGGAGCATCTATGGGGGCATAATCTATGGGGGCACAATCTGTGGAGCATCTATGGGGGCATAATCTGGAGCATTTATGGGGGCATAATCTATGGGGGCATAATCTGTGGAGCATCTATGGGGGCATAATCTGGAGCATTTATGGGGGCATAATCTATGGGGGCATAATCTATGGGGGCATAATCTATGGGGGCATAATCTGTGGAGCATCTATGGGGGCATAATCTATGGGGGCATAATCTGGAGCATTTATGGGGCATAATCTGTGGAGCATCTATGGGGGCATAATCTATGGGGGCACAGTCTGTGGAGCATCTATGGGGGCATAATCTATGGGGGCATAATCTGGAGCATTTATGGGGGCATAATCTATGGGGGCATAATCTGTGGAGCTTCTATGGGGGCATAATCTATGGGGGCTTAATCTGGAGCATTTATGGGGGCATAATCTATGGGGGTATAATCTGTGGAGCATCTATGGGGGCATAATCTATGGGGGCACAGTCTGTGGAGCATCTATGGGGGCATAATCTATGGGGGCATAATCTGGAGCATTTATGGGGGCATAATCTATGGGGCATAATCTGTGGAGCATCTATGGGAGCATAATCTATGGGGGCATAATCTGGAGCATTTATGAGGGCATAATCTGTGGAGCATCTATGGGGGCATAATCTATGGGGGCATAATCTGGAGCATTTATGGGGGCATAATCTATGGGGGCATAATCTGTGGAGCATCTATGGGGGCATAATCTATGGAGCATCTATGGGGGCATAATCTATGGGGGCATAATCTGTGGAGCATCTATGGGGGCTTAATCTATGGGGGCATAATCTGGAGCATTTATGGGGGCATAATCTATGGGGGCATAATCTGTGGAGCATCTATGGGGGCATAATCTATGGGGGCATAATCTATGGGGGCATAATCTGTGGAGCATCTATGGGGGCATAATCTATGGGGGGCATAATCTGAAGCATCATGGGGCATAATCTATGGGGGCATAATCTGTGGAGCATCTATGGGGGCATAATCTGGAGCATTTATGGGGGCATAATCTATGGGGGCATAATCTATGGAGCATCTATGGGGGCATAATCTATGGAGCATCTATGGGGGCATAATCTATGGAGCATCCATAGGGGCATAATCTATGGGGGCACAATCTATGGAGCTTCTATGGAGGCATAATCTAAGGAGCATCTATGGGGGCACAATCTATGGAGCTTCTATGGGGGCATAATCTAAGGAGATTCTATGGGGGCATAATCTATGGGGGCATAATCTAAGGAGCATTTATGGGGGAATAATCTATGGAGCATCTATAGGGGCATAATCTATGGGGTACAATCTATGGAGCTTCTATGGAGGCATAATCTAAGGAGCATCTATGGGGGCACAATCTATGGAGCTTCTATGGGGGCATAATCTAAGGAGCATCTATGGGGGCACAATCTATGGAGCTTCTATGGAGGCATAATCTAAGGAGCATCTATGGGCATAATCTATGGAGCATCTATGGGGCATAATCTATGGAGCATCTATGGGGGCAAAATCTATGGAGCATCTATGGGGGCATAATACATGGGCAGCATATGGGGCACAATCTATGGAGCATCTTGTGGGGCATAATACATGGGGCAGCATATGGGGCATAATCTCATTTTCCACCCTAGGCTTATACTCGAGTCAATAAGTTTTTCCAGTTTTTTGTGGCAAAATTAGGGGGGTCGGCTTATACGCATTATACCCTATGAGGGGGGACAGCATTATCCTCTATGAGGGGGGCAGCATTATCCCTATGAGGGGGCTGCTTTATAATCTATGAGGGAGGCTACCCCAACTCCTGCTACATAATTAAGACATGTACTACCTTATATTATACCCTGATATTAGCATGTTTTACTGCACAATTGGTGGTCTTGTATTTATTTCTATGTAGCTACATAGTGGGGCCCAAGAATGATTTTCTCTGGTGGGCCCAAGGTGTTTCAGTCCGACGCTGTACAGGGTGGTCCAAAAGTAGGTGGACAGAAAATAATAACATTATGACACATACTGTCCACCTACTTTTGGACCACCTGTATATAGATAACTGCTGCCATTGTATTTGTTACTTATACACTGTTTATCTACCATCCTTTCCTTTGTTTTATAAACTGGTTAGTAAATATTCATATTATATTATCTTATTTTTGTGCATGTCTGCTGATTGTTGCTGTACCTCTCGTCCTGTGGCCATCCCTCGTCCACTTTTCACAAGGATTTATGACTTGCTGTAAAATCTGAGGAATCTGCTCCAGACAGTGAGCACATCAGGTCCTGATCTTACATGAATATTGGAACAATAAAACTTTCACAACACTTTTCTAAGCTAATGAAGGATTAATTCTCTGAGCTCAGTTTGTTTGTTGTTTGTTGCCCCAGTTTAATGTAATAATGGAGGAAGGAGCATCAGCTGATGCTTCCTCTCTCATGATTTCCCCTCTACAGCTGACGTCTCAGCACAGGGTGAGCAAATGACATCTTTACAACGCGCTGGCTGTACTGAGATGTGCAGAGCATCTGAAGACACCATGAAGAGACCGGAGCAGCGGGAGAACGGGAAGAGGTGAGTATATTTTTATGTGGGACTATTATATTGCATGGAGAACTATGTGGGGCCATTATACTGTATTCAGCACTATATGGGGCCATTATGCTGTATACAGCATTATGTGGGGACATTATACTGTATGGAGCACTTTGTGGTGTCTATTATACTATATGGAGCACTATGTGGTGCCCATTATACTGTATTGAGCACTATGTTGTGCTAATTATACTGTGTGGAGCACCATATGTGGCCATTATACTGTATGGATCACTTTTTGTGGCCATTATACTGTATGTAGCACTATGTGGAGCCATTAAACTGGATGGAAGGCAATGCAGGGCATCATTATACTATATGGAGGACTATATGGGGCCCATAATACTGTATGGAAGGCTGTGTGGGGATTATAGTTGGAAAATCATACTGTGATAGGGTCACCATTCTTTGTTCCAAAATTAAAAAGTTCAACTTTATATTTGATAATTAGAGATGAGTGCTTGTTGCACGAACTGAGCAATTCCTAATACTCACATGCTCGTCTTGAGTAACGAGTATAATGGGAGACAATGGGAAAGTCAAGTTTTTTTCCGGCAGACCATACAAAGAGATCTGGGGGGGCTGTGAAAATGTTCAAATGGATGGGAAAAGTGCTGAATGGAAGGAGAACAGCATGGGGAAGACCCCCTGGAGGCATCTCTGACTCCCTGATGAGCCCGCACCTTTTCCGGCATATAACAGCTGATCTGATCAGCTGTCATGTACCCTAAAAACCGTGGGTGGATTCACGATCCACCCGCAGCTGTTGACATGTTGTTAAATGCTGCTGTCAATCTCAGACAGCGTCATTTAATATGCACGCGCCGGAAGCTTGTGTCAAACCACACCCATCGGCGTCCGTGTCACATGACTGTGGGTCGACGATGGGTTTGCATAACAACTCGGGGTCTGCAGCAAACCCTTGTGGTTGTCATAGCCGGATTCCTATGAGCGCTGCCCAGCGGTCGGCATTCATGGTAAGTGAGCATTTCTGCTACATAGAGCATTGCTGCAGCCCTGCTCTTTGTGGCACAAATGATCAGATGATCGCAGCTTTTAGTCTCCATGGAGACTATTGAAGCTAGTGTTAAGTCAAAAAAAAGTTTTTAAAAATAAAAAAATATATAAAAGTTCAAATCATCCTCCATTTGTCCCATTCAAAATAAAACAATAAAATAAAAATAAAAACTACACATATTTGGCATCACTGAGTTCAAAATCTTCCGATCTATCAATATATAAAATTAATCCGATCAGTAAATGGTGTAAAGCGAAAAAAAAAAAACACCAGAATTATATTTTTTCGGTCTCTGTTACATTGCATTAAAATGCAGTAACGAGTGATCAAAAGATCGTATCTATACCAAAATGGTATCAATAAAAACGTCAGCTCAGTGCGCAAGAAATAAGCCCTCACTCAACCCCAGATCACAAAGAGTAGAGACTTTGGATTTTTTTTTTACCACTTAAATAAAAAATATCCTATACATGTTTGGTGTCTACAAACTCGAAATGACCTGGAGAATCATAATGGCAGGTCAGTTTTAGGATTTAGTGAACATGGAAGAAAAAAAAAAAACTTGCACTTTTTTTTGTAATTTTACCGCACTTTGATTTTTTTCCCTTGTTTTCCAGTACATTATACTAGCTTGGCCCATGCAAAATTTTCACACACTGGTCATTGGGGGCGCAGGCAATTTCAGAAAAAGTAAGCTGGTCAAATGTAAATATATTTCATAAGATGATGAACACAGACAGGTATTTATATATGTAGATTGGTAATACAATGAATTGGTTTGATAAGTAGAGGCCAAAAAATGTCTTCCAGTTGAGGTGTCACCTGCAGGTCATTGTGTCTTTCTGTAGGTTTATGAAAATAGATGTTTAAACTGTATTTAGTGATAAAATTGTGAATGTGTGGTTTGTTTGACTCTTTTCTTGCTGAAGGGGGCAAGTTTACCTTTCAAATGGTGTATCATTTTTGTGTGTGGTCGAAGCAATCAGTGAAAAAGCAGTGCATGTTTACAAATGGGTTTTCATATGTGACTCACCTGCAGTGAAGTGTGCAATCCTCCAATGCGCCTGAAATAGGCTGGGCAAGCTGGAAAGACCCCAAGGCAAATGTATGGATTTGTTTATGATGTCTGTAAGCAGCTTTGTGGTAGTGTGCTTTGGAGTAATGTGCTGCCACCTGCAGGTCATTTTTCCTTACTGCAGGTTTTTGAAAATTAATGTTTAAACTGTATTTTGTGATCAAATCGTGGATGTGTGGTTTGTTTGGCTATTTTCTTGCTGAAGGGGGCAAGTTTACCTTTCAAATGGTGTATCATTTGTGTGTGTGGGTGCAGTATGAACGGAGATACAAAGCAATCACCGAAAAACTGTGTTTAGAAATAACAGAATAGATGGCAAAAACAATGGTGTTGTTCAAAAGTATAACTTGTCCTGCAAAAAACTAGTGCTCACATGGCGATATTGAAAGAAAAATAAAAAAATTATGGCTCTGGGAAGAAGGGGAGCAAATAACGAGAGACGCAAAACGGAAATACCCCTGGTCCTTAAGGGTTAAAAAGTGCTTACATTTTTCTATATCGTGTGAAGCCACCTAGTGATCAAAGTGTATATCGATGTGCATGCCCACCTATTGAGGCGAGAGTTAATGGACACACACGCTCAGTCACTCTCTACCTCAGATTCCGTCCTCATTTCTATTCTCAGCATAGTGATGGTTTTTAGTGATACTGAAACATAAATCATTTCTACATTGATTGTCAGGGCAGTATCATGTTATGTGCAGCAGTACAGCAAAGCTGAGAAGACGGGTTCTAAGAATAGCAAGTACTATTTCCTTTCACATATCTACATTTGGTAGTACAATTATTATATATCTACTATCTGTAGTGAAATTTAATTGAACTATGTTTAGGGTCCCAGAAAGGGAAAGGAGGGCACTACCTCATCTTCCTCTAGCCGCTGGTATTCCGCGCAGTGACAGCTGGGGCACAGGCACACAGGTGAGTAGTGTCAGTGAGTCACTGACACCGCTGCCTATGTCCTGGTTGGCATTCTCTCCTTGCACTCAATTCTATTTGCTTCTTGAAGATGTGATCACCCCAGCACAGGGGCAGAGGGGCTCTAATCATCTTCCTGCTCAGCCAGTTACTCCAGCAGTCCAGAGGCTGGAAGTAGTGTGAAGCTGTGAGAGGCCAACGCCACTAAGGGGATGTTGGGTTTCTTGAAATCACTGCGTGGTGCCACCTGTGCCCACTGTTACACAAGATAGAAAAGAAGATGGAGGCTGCGGAGAAGAGGAGACAGAATTAGGTGGTCATAACTTGTTTTTTTAATTTCTCTTATATTATTTGCCTTGGGAGTCTAATAGTGAGACTATTATATTCTATGGGGGGCTGTGGTGGACGTCATACTGAATGGAGGACTGTGGTGGACATTATAATGTATGGTTGGCCTGTGGAAGCAATCATACTGTATGGTTGGGCTGTGGTGGACGAGATATTGTGTGGGGGACTGTGGTGAACCATATGGGTGAGACCCATATGGTGAGACCATATGGGTGTTGTGGGGACCACCATACTGTAATGGAGGCTGTGGGGGTATCATACTTAATGAGGGGCTGTCGATCCATCAAATTGTATATGGGACTGTGGAGGTCATTATTCTGCGTATAGTGGGTTCTGGTTGCTGTCATACTTTATGGCGGCCTATTTGGCCTTCTCAAATGCCCAAAAGTCAATATATACCATATATATGCAAATTGCCTCTTCAGAGAAAAAGAGGACTTGGACTCTATAGCGCCACCTGTTTTAACGAGTCTTGAAATATGACTTAGGATAAAAGATATATACCATATAGAACAGGGCCGGATTCAGCATCTGGCGCACCCGGGCAAGTGCCGGGGCCCTGAGCACGTGGGGGGGCCCACTCACCGTCAGAGACACCGGCGTACTATGAGGGGCCCTGTGCCAGTGCCGGCGCCCACGAGTGTGCCCCCCCTGCTTGCTCAGGGCCCCAGCACTTGCAATTCTTACCTCTCCCTGCTCCATCACTGTGACGTCTTCCGCGTTTCCTGATAGTGACATTCAGGTCAGAGAGCGCGATGATGACACGTCTGTATGCCCTCTGCCTGAACAGTCACAGTGCAGAGAGCTGGAAGATGGCGACGCTGAGGAGTCCAGAGTAGAGCAGCGCCCAGCGAGGAGAGGTATTTCATTTTTTTAATGTTTGGAGCAATATATGGGAGCATTATACACTGGAGAATTATATATGGGGCCTATCATACACTTCAACATCATAGATAGGGCCCATTATACACTGGAGCATTATATATGGGGCCTATCATACACTGGAGCATTATAAATGGGGCCCATCATACACTGGAGCATCATATGGGGCCCATTACATATGGAGCATTATATAGGCCCATCATACACTGGAGTATCATCCATGGGGCACATCATATACTGGAGCATCATATGGGGCCCATTTTATATGGCGCATCATATGGGGTACATTATATATATATGGAGCATCACATGTTGCCCATTATATATGGAGCATTATATATGGGGACCATAATATTTGGAGCATTATATGGGGCTCATCATACACTGGAGCATCATATATGGGGCCCATCATATACTAGAGCATCATATGGGGTTCATTATTTATGGGGCATCATATAGGGCCCTTTATATATGGAGTATCATATGGAGCACATATGGGGCCTATTCTGTATGGAGCATTATATGGAGCCCATTTTGTATGGAGCAATATATGGGGCCCATCATATACTGTATGGATCTTTATATGCGACTCATTATACTGTACGGAGCAATATGTGGGGCTCATTATACTCTATGGGGACGTCCTATACTGTATGGCACATTATATGGGGACCATCATATACTGGAGCATTATGTGGAGCTCATCATATGCTGTATGGAACATTATATGGGACCAATTATGTATGGAGCAATATATGGGGCTCATTATTCTGTATGGAGCAATATATGTGGCTCATTATACTGTATGAAGCATTATATTGGGCCCATTATTCTGTATGGAGCATCATATATGGGACTCATTATTCTGTATGGAGCAATATATGGGGCTCATTATTCTGTATAGAGCAATATATGGGGCTCATTATTCTGTATGGCGCACTATGTTGTGCCCATAATACTGTATGGAGGACTATACTGTCCGGTTTTTGGGCTATTGTAGAATTTACAATAGATATCACTCATGTAATGTAAGAAGTGAAGTATTTGGCATTGTACTATACCTATATTCTCTGCCGTATCGGAGCATTATGAATTGTGGTATGTGTTAAAGGGGCCCACTGAGACTCTTTCGCCCGGGGCCCACGAAAACCGGGAGCCAGCCCTGATATAGAAATCCAATAAGCAGAACTTAGAGACTCCTCAAAAATGACTAAATCAAGTATTCTCTATTGCATAATCGTATACAAAACATTAAAAAAACAATTATAAAGATAACATACGGGGAAGTTTCAAAAACAGTAAAAAGACCCCGGTGACAATATACAGAAGTAAAATGCTGGTGTCAGTCAAATCACGTATCTCAGCACAGAATCCATTCTAGAATCCCTGAGGAACCTATTGAAGGTTCATAGTGGACACTCCATATGGGTCTAAGTGATCATATCTTATATCTTATCATTGAAATAAAGTGCTAGATGCCCATCACGTCCGAGTAGGAAAAATATCTACTCAAAGAATAGCACAATATACAAGTGGCTGACAGTGTTATTCAAGAAAAACCACCTGCATATACTACAGAGTGTTAGCATAGATTAGATATCTGACAGTTGACATCTAATTTATGGTAGTATTCTTCATAGCACTCTCATTGTTATATCCTGTTTGTCTTAGATATTGTATTATTTTAGGACTGAGATCTACATATTAAGGCTACGTGTATAAATAATATGAGTTTGATAAATAGGCCGGATTCATTATGTTGGTATTCCCACTAGGGGGAGTGATACTTTGAAAGTTATCAAGTCAATAGGTGATTTTCCTTGAATAACACTGTCAGACATTTGTATATTGTGCTATTCTTTGGGTAGATATTTTTCCTACTCAAACTTGGAAAGTTTGGTGGAGTGTCCACTAGTATCCACAGGGATTCTAGAATGGATTATGTGGTGTTGAGATACATTATTTCACTAACACTAGCATTTTACTTCTGTATATTGTCACTTGGGTCTTTTTTACTCTGATTTGTGAAACTTCCTCATATTTTATCTTTAGAACTGTTTTTTATATTCTGTACATGATTATGCAATAAAGAATACTCAATTTGATACATTTTGGGGGTATCTCTGTTCTATGTGTCAGATTTCTTTATGGGGGCCTGTTGTGACAATGCTGTGTCTGTGATGCTGTGTAAGACATTATATTGTGTGTACAGGGCTATATGACAGGCTGTGCTAGACATTATACTATATGAGGGGATGTGAGGTACATCATATGGTGTGGGGGACATTATACTGTATGGGGATTGTGGGCATCATACTGAATGAAGGACTGTGGTCCATCATGCTGAATATGGTGCTGTGAGAGACATTATTCTGTGTATTGTGGATTGTAAGGGCTATCATACTGTATGGGGGGCTATGGTGACGAAGCTGTGTATAGGGAGCTGTGAGGGACATCGTACTGTATGGAGAGATGTGGATGCCTTACAAATGTATAGTCCAAATTTACTTCTTTTTATCACTTATTTTCTATATGGGAAACAAATGCAGGGATAAATTTCAAATATTTACCGCAACATGTCTAATACAAAATCCATGAATAGCATATATGAGACGCCACACAGAGTGGATTAGACATGGAACAACATGCCTGGAGGTTTATTTCACAAATTATCAATATTTGTGAATTATTTTTATTTTGTGGGTTGTGGTAACTATCACACTGTGTATGGGGAGATGTGGTGACCATAAAGTATGAGGGGCAAGCTGTGGGGCCATCAAGGTGTATGTAGGGGGCTGTAGGGCATATACTGTATATGGGGGCTGTGGTGGACACTATACTGTATTGGGGCATAGGTGGACACCATACTGTATGGGGAGCTGTGGTGACAATCATATTGTGTGGGGGAGCAGTGTGAGGTGGGGGCACATTTGGAGAGGGCAGCGTGGTTGGCAACATGAGACAAGTGTGATAAGGTGGCATAGTTTAGACATGGAGAAAAGGCAGCATGAAATTATGGCACAGTATGGACAGGGATTAGCATGGAAGGGGAGAGTGTGGAGAAATAGAGAGTGTAAAGGGAGAGAGGAGAGGGAACAGCTATGGTATGGGTCATGGTTCTTAAGGGCAGGTTGTGTGCAGATATAATTCATAAGTGCGGATGGTGTGGAGATTATACAGTAGCTAATAAGAGCAGACATTGTAAAAGTCATATATCATTGGAGGCTTATTTAGGGCAGAGGATGGACAGACATTTTTATGCAGAGGGTTTTATAAAGACACTTATTTTTATAGACACCGTGTCAAAAATTGCTGCAGAAGGAAGTTTACGGATACATTGCAGTTCTTTAATGTAGGAAACAGTAATTGGTCTTGTAAATTTTAATAATTGCTCATTTATAAAAATGAATGCCATACAGATGACAATAGTGTTGAAAATTGCCCTTTGTATGTGGATGAAACTCTGATGAGTTTTTTATACACTCTTGTGAACTTAGGCTTTAGAGATCAATGATTTTTCTCGCATGGGAAAAGCGGTTCGAGTTTCATCAGTTTTTTACCAGTGTCAGAGATTAGTCAGTATGTCAATTTTTACCATTAGGGTTTCCTCAGAATTTCTCACTTTTTATTGGATGGAAAAAAAACAGTTTTTCCAGCTTCTTCTATCAAACAGTCCATGAAAATTGGACAGCACACCGATGGCATCCGAGCACTGCCTGATTTTTTTCATCGACCCATAGACTTGCACGGGCAATTTTGATCCGAGAATCGGATCAATATCGGACAAGCTTCCATGCTTTTGGACCCTCGCAGACTATTATAGCACTCATACAATAAAAACGTGTGTCTGAATGAGCCCTAAAAGGGAATAGAAAAAAAGATAAAAAATGTTCTACTTATCAGTTTATTCTGGGTTACCGCTAAAACCGTGCTCAGAGGACATATTATCTCTTATATGTCTCAGAAAAAGAAGAAATTGTTGTCCTCCTTGCGGCCTCTTCTTGACCAGCTCACTCAAACCTATAGAGATTTCTGGCTACACAATACCTCCTCATCCAAGGAAGCTTACCTCACTGCTAAACGTAATCTAGACACCTTACTGCATGAACAAGCGCATAACCAACTTGCCTACCAACGTAACCACTTCTTTCGTTGGGGAAATAAACCTTGGCGCCTTTTGGCATCACTAACGAAACCCTTCAAAACGGCTACTAAAATCACCAACATCAAACATCCTAATGGTTCCATTATCCGTGACCCAGTTCAAATATGTGCGGTTTTCAGAGATTTTTACGCAGATCTCTATGGCCCACCCAACGATTCTCAGGAGGAAGGCTATAATTTCCTTCACAAAGTTGATCCACCAAAACTTTCCATCTCTCAAAGAGAAATTTTAAATGAGCCTATCTCTCCTGGGGAAATTGGATTGGTCATCCAGTCTCTTAAATTGCTTAAAGTCCCTGGCCCGGACGGTTACTCAGCAGAATTCTATAAAATATTGCGACCATTACTTATACCCCACCTTACCTCTCTTTTTAACCATATTATAGATTCAAGTTCCCTTCCTGACCGCTTCAATGAAGCAAGCCTTTCATTATTACCAAAGCCGGGTAAAGACCCCCTTCTCCCAGCCTCGTACCGCACCAATCTCCCTTTTAAACGTGGATTTCAAATTGCTCACCAAAATTATGGCCAACAGATTACAATCTATACTTCCTAATATTCTCACCACATCCCAGACGGGCTTTGTTCACGGCCGATCCATCACCTACAATATTAGAACGGCATTAGCCGCTGTTTTTCATAGTCATCAAACCAAAGCTAAACGAAACATCTTGGTTAGCCTTGACGCCGATAAGGCTTTTGACGGGGTATCTTGGTCCCACCTCATCCGAACTCTCAAATACAGAATGTTTGGATGTTCCTTTTTCAATTTTATCCGGACTATTTACACCACTCCTTCCTCAATTTGGCTCCATGGTATTCAGTCATCCCCTTTCTCAATTTTCAGAGGTACGAGGCAGGAATGTCCTTTATCCCCTTATTATTTAATATTGCCCTAGACCCTCTACTTAGATATCTGGAGATGATTCCTTCCTTTGAGGGAATTGGGATAGGCCACCTTACACTCAAGTCCTTGGCATTCGCCGACGACATACTACTCATGATAGCCAATCCTACAGAGTCCATTCCTTTCATAATGGAGGCTTTCCATGAGTTTGGAGAAATCTCGGGATTCCGCATAAATTTTAACAAATCTAAGGCTTTAGCGATCTTTAGGGATGATCGACAAAAGTGAACCTTCCCTTTTCCATTTCAGTGGGGGCATGGTTCTTTACGATATCTTGGTATTCTTCTAACCTCCATCCCACATACTATTTACCAACTTAATATCCGACCTTAAATATCTGCCATTACTCAGGAAATACAATCTTGGACGTCTTTTAAATTATCTTTCGCGGGTAAAGCTCACCTTATTAAAATGGTTTCCTTTACAAACGCTACCTATTCTATTATCTAAAGCTGATGATCAACTCCTAACTAAGATTTTTCGACAATTTATATGGGGCTCGAGGGGGAGATCTAGGATCAGTATTTTTAAATTGCAACAGGCTAAATCTTTGGGGGGGCCTCAATTTTCCAAATTTAAGATTGTATAGCGTTGCAGCCATTTTCAGACATTCTCTTGATTGGATTTGAGCCCATACTAAATTTACCAACACCCCATTAGATGAAGCAATGTCTGGACAGATCAGTCTTCCTGCCTTACTACATTTAGAACAAAATAGAGTTCCCACTGCAATCAGGGATAATCGTCTGCTATGGTCCGTGGTATTGGCATGGCGTCATTCTAGAAGGATCAGCGGACTGGACCCTTATGCTTCAGTTTTTCTTCCCATTTAAGGTGACCCTTTTTTTTTGGAAGGCAGACCACCCCCAATTTACCGAGTGCTAGGGAGAGAGGGTGCAGACTGGTCTGCGATCTTCTGACATTTGCTCAATGTCCTCTTTCTCTGGAGGGTATGTTCTCCCAATATTCAATCTTAGTGGGTAATATTTTTATTACTACTCAGATTAAGCATTACGTTGACTCGGTCTTCCGAGGCATACCAGACAGTGTCAGAGCCTGTCCTCTCCACCTGATCTCCCTTGGCGCTCGTGCAGGAGTTTATTCACTAAGTCTTATCTATAAATCATTCAAACCTTCTATTTCATGGTCAGATTCTTCACCAGGCTCGGGCAGATGCGTATTACAACTATCTAATTATAGACTGGCTAATCATTTGAAAGCCACTCTACATTTAAACTCTCTATTGCCATATAATAGCTACTCAACTTTGGCCCTCATGATTTTCCATAGGGCTTACATCTCCCCGGAGGTCAAAGCTAGGATGTCTCTATCGGCTAATCCCTCTTGTCCCAAATGTTTACACTCTCCAGCTGACATCTTTCATTGTCTCTGGGATTGTCCGAGGATACAGGAGGTTTGGGAAATGCTTCTTCGCCATCTCACCAACATCTTCAACATTTGTTTTACATTATCTCCGGAATTGGCTTTATTTAATATTCCCATGGGATCATCTACTCGGACTCTCTGCTCAGCAACGATGTGTTTTAACTATATGGGCGGCGGCTACCCACAAGAGTGTTCTGCATTTGTAGGCACAGGACGCAACCCCTTCACTAAATCTAATTTCTTCGAAGGTAACATATTTGTTTAAAATGGATTGGATTGAGTCCATACTTCATAAAGAAAGTCATACCGAAAGTTTTTTCCTCACATGATTTTCCTTTATTGATCTGCAGCCACTATCGGTGCATCAAGCATTACATGTTTTTTTTCAATTCACCGATTGGTATATGAGAGAGCTTATATCTGGTAACACAGCTATTAGGCTTACCTGATTAAACCTACAGGGTTAAATGACGTGCCTGGGGGGGAGGCGGAGAGGGAGGGGTGGAGTTGGGGTCGGGACTGACTATTATACTGAATAACCCCGTCTTCTTTTGAATCTTTCAAGCTACACTTTTTGGATATTATGTCCTTCTTTGTCTTTATATGCTATGTATGTTACTGATTCTTATTTTGTTTGCAGACGGTTGTAAATAAATATTAAAAAAAAAAAAAAATTCTACTTTATTTTTGTTTTACTATTTTTCCATCCTAAAAAATATTAACATCTATCTATCCACATATGTATGTATAGATGACCTCCTGCTTAATATTATAAACTACAAAGATATTGGAAGTCACTGGGATGAAAGAACTCCAATGTTGCTTTGGACATTCTAATCTTAACAATTTATAGTATTGGGTTCATTATAACCTTATTTATTCATTGATCACACATGTAAAGCCACCTTCAGCGTCAGCCACAATAACCCCAGCCTCAGCGTTAAGTATAATGTCCCCCCATCCACAATATCACCTCATCCTTGCTAAGCAGTGTCCACTTGCCATATAAGACACCTATGTCCTAATCACCTAATGGCTCCCATTAACCCTACGGAGGGCATGTGACATTTTGCCTTGTACGGTATACACTGTATGAGTACAGCAGACTGCCCCTAGTCCTTACAGAGGCATATAGTAAAATTATGCATATTCTGTGATCGATGCATACATTATTGCACCTAGGGGTGATGTACGTCACAGATGACGCAATTGCTGTGACACATGGGCGCAACAACAGGACATGGGGGCTATCATGGCATTGCATGTACATATAGTATTTTTCTGGTGACCCTAATAATTGTGGTTATCATACAGCAAAAGTTACCAAGATATCTTCAAACTGCAGTGAGTACAACAGAGATCTGGAGAAATGTGTTATATGAAAAATGACTTGTAGAATATTTTACATTTATACTGTCACAGTTGACTTGAAAAGCAAGATGGGATCAGTAGTTCCACAAGTGCAAAATGATCTATGGTACAAGAATATTTCATTTTCCTATTAAACCCTGATTTTTTCTTCCAGCCACAGAATAGAAGCTCTACTAGCACGTGTATTAAATATAATGAGGGTGGCAAATTCTCGCTGTCAGATTTCCAGCTTCATGAATGAAAAAAAAAAAAGCTTTAGCTTTTGAGACGTCACTGAATTCCTTTTGTAATGGAAAGCGAATTGGGATTTCCCTGAAGTGAGGCGAGGCTGATAGGCGGCAGGAAGTGGAGGGAGTATATATTGTCAGGCAGCACACATGTAAGAGCAGAATACTCAGAATGAACGGTAGCATACAAGTAACACATGCCTGGAAAGATGGCTCAGTCCTGCTGCAGCCAATATGGGACTTTGTCACATCTAAAGAAGAACTGGTCAGGTCCCCCTTCTACCCAGTCATCTTCTCATTTGCAGTCTACATGTTCTTCTGCTTGCCTTACCTGGCACTGGACACTCTGTGTTACCAAATACCTGCTTTGAAGAAATACCAAGTGCAGCCAAAGTCCAGACCTACCCTGGCTATGGTGCTCCACTGCCTGGCACACACTGTTTACAGCCACTTGGTCTTCATATTTCCACTGACTGTTGCCTACTGGTACTGGAGACCAGTTCATTTGCCACATGTGGCCCCACCACTGCCTCGATTTCTACTGGACATCATTGCCTGCCTGCTCCTGTTTGACTTCCAATATTTTGCTTGGCACCTGCTGCATCACAAGGTCCCCTGGCTGTACAAGACATTTCACAAGATGCATCACAAGTACACGGCCACCTTTGTGCTGGCCACCCAGTATTCCAGCGCCTGGGAGATGCTGTCTCTTGGATTCTTTGCCAACGTCAGTCCCATCCTACTGGGATGTCATCCAATGACTGAAATGGCCATCTTCATCATCCATATCTACCTGTCCGTGGAAGATCATTGTGGCTATGACTTGCCATGGTCAACTCACAGGTTAATACCATTCGGGATATGTGGTGGACCAAGTCATCACGACCTCCATCATGAAAAGTTTGTGTCGAATTATGCACCTTACTTCACTCACTGGGACAAGCTGTTCAATACACTAGCACGGAAGACTGCTAAGAAACCTTAAAACCCAGGAAACTGCATTCAGAAATGAACTAGACCTTGATTTGCACTTCAGGACCAAGAAGCAGGTGCAAGATGTGCTGTATCTTTGACTTCAAGATTGAGCCATCAGAACATGGTACCAAAACTGTACCTTGTGCCACCAACCTTCTCCAGGTCAATCGAGGCTAAATATTTGGAAACTGTACCTGGCAGCAAATAACTGAGCCTTGTCCATCATGGTGGTATGATATTTCAACTGGACTTTGTGTTTTAACATTGATGCACCTTGGACCATAGGATGCAGATCACCTTTACAATGACTGTGCATCTATACTGTAAAGAACTGCAGCCATACGGAAGGAGATATTATTACTAAATAGTCATATTAAGTATTAATTTATTTATAGTCCTGTACATTACATTAATGTGAAATTAATTGCGTCCTACAACTTTTAATACTTTTATATGGACAAGTTATTTATTATAAACATGCAGAAGGATTCCATTTCAGAAAGTTATGCCATTTTCAGACACTGTGATATAAAGCCAAAAAGTTATGATAGTAAGTGTATAAATGCCTTGGTTGACTATGATCATACAGTACGATATTGTAAGTGACGGGTGGGCTGAAGAATGTGGTTATAGATGGCAGAGGAGGTGTCAATAGACTGTGCACATGTCATTTTAGAGACAGCATTGTAAGTACAAATGTAGCAGAGCTGAAATTGCTATACTTTAGTTTTTGTACTGTGACAGTTCACACATGGTGACACCGCATGCAATTGTGTCAGCAAACTCAGCTCTGCTACATGAGAATATACTGAAAGCTGCAGAAGGGATGTGTCGAAGGATCTGGGAAATGTTAAGAGAAGAAATCAGGATAGTAGGAATAAAGTGATAAAATGTGTTTGGATAAAGAGGGAAATGCATGATTTTAAGAATAATGTTTTGCTGGCTGAATTATTTTCTTGAAATGGAAAATGTATGGAATTAATTGGAAAAGAACAACTTTGCACTAAACACAGCTGGCTGTGTTCCCCCACAATACTAGAGTCACGTGTTATATATTTTTGGACTGGTAAAGTGTTGTAAATTATTAATTGTGTGTTTATTACAATTTATAAATGTTATATATATATTATATATATTATATATATATATTTTTGTCTTTTCATCAATGAAAAACTATTATTAAAAATCAGACTTTTTTTAAATAGATGAAATTGGATATCATTATTCTTACTGTTTGGCTGGATGTTCTTACGAGTAAAAGTTTGAGGATTTAGAGGATATCTATAAAACATGAATTTATTAGCAGAAATAATATGTATATGTTACACACAAGTGACCAGTAGAAAATACACTTTCTATTATATCGGCATGGAAGTAATGGCTCAGTGATTGAAAGCATTAAAACTGGGAAAACCTTTTCGACCTTGTATGTTCCTCATAGATTAAATTTTCTTTGTGTTCCCTACTTCCTCTCACATTTCGAAACAAGGTTTTCTAAGAAGTTGGCTATAATGATAAATGATAATATTAGATCCTGAGCAGCAGTAGGAACTGGGACTGATTATAGGGGTTACCAGGACTATATATTTTTTTTACTAGTAGTTGCTAACTACCTGCCTGTTGTATTCGTCCCTGATCTCTGCCAGCAGAGAGGGGTCACAGACAACTCCTGTCGGCGATTCAGTGGCGTCATGTCGACAGAGTGGTGTCTCTTACGCTCTCCTCTGTTGACGAGTCGTCACTGCCGATGTCATGCTGATTGACAGTCAGCTCCTCGCTGCCTAATGATGCATGGACAGAAGAGCTTGGATGATGAAGAGCTGCTGTATTGACATGGAGCAGCTGAATCACCGGCTGGAGTGGTCAGTGACCGCTCTGTGCTGGCGCCAACTACCTGCCTGTTAGTTATTTGGCTCATAGTTAAAGAAATAATGTAGTCCTGGATAACTCACTAAGTGATGCAATCTCTATGTTTGGGAAAGTGCTGCCATTGTGTAAACTGTGCAGCGTAATATGAATATTGTTGAATACAGACATATGGCGTGCACATGACACGAGAGAACTTCGTGTGAGAAGGAAGTGTAGTGTGCGGCAAACACCACTATCACTGCTCCAGGAAAAGAAATACAGATGCATTGCAATCCAACCTGTCTGAAAGTTGTTTCTCCTGATGAACGGGGGCCGCACAGGCCGTCCCCACACACAATAGATTTTTTACAGATCCAATCAAAATTGATTGGATCCACCAAAAAGAGTAGAAACCAACTGTTTATGGCCACTGTAGGGCACACACTGTACATCTAAGGTGTATACGCCGAATAATGGCCACAGACGGTGTGGATGCCCAGGCTACTGTAGACCATAGAGACCCATGAGGTCAGAAAGTGCCGTCTGCAGCTTCCTATACAATTACACAAACAGTTGGAAATGCATACTGGACAGTGTAGGTCAAGGGAACACTGGTAAATGGCAGGATATAGGAGCGCTGATGTGCCAAATGTATATTTTAGACCAAGTTCACAGATGCAGTGTGCGCTTAGCCCAATTACAATGATGTTGCTGTTATTAATAATCTACTCTACTCTTTTCCGGTATAGAAAAGTTCACATTTTTGCTCAACACATAATTTGACAAGACTATTGTGAACTTTGGCTTTTTTTTTACAACACCCCTGACATGTATTCTAAAAAAAAGTGGTTGGGGCATAGCCAATAGCAAGAGGCAGGCTCGGACTGGCCCATAGGGTAACAGGGGAATCCCCCGGTGGGCCCCTGTGCAGATCTAGTCCTATATGGGCAGTACTTGGTATTATTCACTTGATTCACTCTGTACAGAAAAAAGCAGCATCTCATCATTCATTACCCAAACTACGAGTTTATAGAGATAGAGGTAAATTTGTGAACGAGGATAGTGTAATAATTGTACTCAGGTGAAAAGTGGGCCCCCAAAGTCAATGTTACTGGTGGGTTCTTAGCAACCCAGTCCGACACTGGCAAGAGGGTATAAACAAGCAGGCCCAGCAGGCTTGCTATAAGGGCGCAGTCATACGGCTGTATGAATTGGACAGAGATTGGACCGCACTGCTCGGACTGGTCGCGGCTTTCCAGACCTAAGCGTGTCAGCTTAATGTATTTATGCAGCTCAGGTCAGGAGAGCCACAGCCAGTCGGAGCATTGCGGTCCAATATCGGTCTGATTTATGCTGCCGTGTGACTGTGCCCTAAGGGTTGTCCAAAGTCGAGGACTTTTTTTAAACTTAAATGCATGTTTCTGGGGCTAAAGATCATTTTTTGCTGTTGGGTTTAAATAAAAGTTTTGCATCAACTGCTTTTCATAGCCTCTGTGTTGCACTGTTTCTTGCTGGATGCAGATGAGTTAACTGAGAATCTGTCAGTGAGTTCTTTGAGCCTGGAAAGATGCTGACTATTATCTGCCATTTTCTGAGTTCCTCTCAACTGATTTTAAACACAAGTCACATCGAAGTTGAATGTGCAAGGAAACAAAGAATCCATGAAAGATAAAATGTGCAATTTAAAAAAAACAAAAACATGCAGCAAAAATGCAAATTTAAGTAACAAAAAAAATTCCCCAGATGTGGAAAATCCCCTTAAAGGGAACCTGTCAGCTGATTCATGCTGTACACACCAGGAGCAGCATGAATCAGAGCTCGGCTACATGATTGATTGCAGCCGAGAGTACTTTTCTCTGAAACATTCCAGGAAAATATGGTTTGAAAAGCAGTGCCACAGCTCCAATTGATTGACAGGTGTCTTCCATAGACATAGATGGAGTTTTTCCAAATGGGGTAGTGCAAGAAGAATATCTCCCATTCCAATGGTCAACCTGGATCTTCAAAATATACATTCTCTGAAATGTTGCTGCACTTCAGAGGAAAATATTCCTGGCTGCAATGATGTCTCCAGGATGTGGTTTGAGCAGAATAAATAGCGCTACAGGCTCCCTTTAAGAAAAAAAAATGGTCTCAATGGTGGATAACCCTTTTAAGCTAGAAAATGTTGTACATTATATCAGAAATCCACTCCAAATCACAGCCTGAGTAGATTTCCGACACACTGGGTCCTAAAAGATGCAACAAATTCACGAAGCGGTTTACATCTAATGATAAATGAAGCTCATCTGGCTCCCGCGGATTGTTCTAGTCGTGATGAATTGGCCCATTAGTTAACACTATTAAAATGAATGACATGAGTGGGTCTGAAGATAGTGCAGTTAAAAATGTAATGAATGGTGCACAGCATGACAGGCGCCGTCCATGCTGTGTCACATTCCCCAGATGACATTTCTGAGCAACAAAACATGGGGGGGCATGATGCATCCATACAGCTTCTATTAGATTTTTAAGATGAAGATGTCCCGTGTTGGTGACCACATGTGGAGCCGCTCTCCTTCATGTACTATCTCATGTGAGATTTTTGCAAAATCGCAGCATTAATCGTGTTTTTAATCATTGTGAGGGTTAGTTCACACGACCGTTCAAAAACAAAACCGATCAGTTTTCATCCAGGAAGAAGGATTTTTCATCCATATGTCAATATTTTACACCTGTATGACATCCAATTATTGTTATACATCAGCAGTGAATAAAACTTACAAGACCAAAAACAGTTTCCTATGTTAATAATTGCAATTTATCCCAAAAAGTCAGGAGATCTGATTATTTTTTGCGGCCCGTAGACTGAGTAGACAAATTTCATCCGAAATACAGAAAAGACTGGCACATGCTACTTTTTTTTTTAACGTGCATATTTGATCCATGTGAAAAAAAAACATGTGAACAACATGGTACAATCTCTACAACCTCTGCTTGCTGGGATCTGACTACTATTCAACTTTTCCTTTAAATGGTACAATCTCTACAACCTCTGCTTGCTGGGATTTGACTACTATTCAACTTTTCCTTTAAATGGTACAATCTCTACAACCTCTGCTTGCTGGGATCTGACTACTATTCAACTTTTCCTTTAAATGGTACAATCTCTACAAACTCTGCTTGCTGGGATCTGACTACTATTCAACTTTTCCTTTAAATGGTACAATCTCTACAACCTCTGCTTGCTGGGATCTGACTACTATTCAACTTTTCCTTTAAATGGTACAATCTCTACAACCTCTGCTTGCTGGGATCTGACTACTATTCAACTTTTCCTTTAAATGGTACAATCTCTACAACCTCTGCTTGCTGGGATCTGACTACTATTCAACTTTTCCTTTAAATGGTACAATCTCTACAACCTCTGCTTGCTGGGATCTGACTACTATTCAACTTTTCCTTTAAATGGTACAATCTCTACAACCTCTGCTTGCTGGGATCTGACTACTATTCAACTTTTCCTTTAAATGGTACAATCTCTACAACCTCTGCTTGCTGGGATCTGACTACTATTCAACTTTTCCTTTAAATGGTACAATCTCTACAACCTCTGCTTGCTGGGATCTGACTACTATTCAACTTTTCCTTTAAATGGTACAATCTCTACAACCTCTGCTTGCTGGGATCTGACTACTATTCAACTTTTCCTTTAAATGGTACAATCTCTACAATCTCTGCTTGCTGGGATCTGACTACTATTCAACTTTTCCTTTAAATGGTACAATCTCTACAACCTCTGCTTGCTGGGATCTGACTACTATTCAACTTTTCCTTTAAATGGTACAATCTCTACAACCTCTGCTTGCTGGGATCTGACTACTATTCAACTTTTCCTTTAAATGGTACAATCTCTACAACCTCTGCTTGCTGGGATCTGACTACTATTCAACTTTTCCTTTAAATGGTACAATCTCTACAACCTCTGCTTGCTGGGATCTGACTACTATTCAACTTTTCCTTTAAATGGTACAATCTCTACAACCTCTGCTTGCTGGGATCTGACTACTATTCAACTTTTCCTTTAAATGGTACAATCTCTACAACCTCTGCTTGCTGGGATCTGACTACTATTCAACTTTTCCTTTAAATGGTACAATCTCTACAACCTCTGCTTGCTGGGATCTGACTACTATTCAACTTTTCCTTTAAATGGTACAATCTCTACAACCTCTGCTTGCTGGGATCTGACTACTATTCAACTTTTCCTTTAAATGGTACAATCTCTACAACCTCTGCTTGCTGGGATCTGACTACTATTCAACTTTTCCTTTAAATGGTACAATCTCTACAACCTCTGCTTGCTGGGATCTGACTACTATTCAACTTTTCCTTTAAATGGTACAATCTCTACAACCTCTGCTTGCTGGGATCTGACTACTATTCAACTTTTCCTTTAAATGGTACAATCTCTACAACCTCTGCTTGCTGGGATCTGACTACTATTCAACTTTTCCTTTAAATGGTACAATCTCTACAACCTCTGCTTGCTGGGATCTGACTACTATTCAACTTTTCCTTTAAATGGTATATAACAGTGGCTGCTGAATGTTTGCTAAATTAATTTGTTGCATTGTATTCAATACTTACTGCTGTATAGCCATGCTGGGGCCAGTAGAGATGCTATCAGGTGCAAGGTGTTACCAGCATATGGATGCAGCCAGGCCCTGTGCCTTTGATTGTCTATCCTCCCCTGGTGTGCTGGGCAGCTGCTAATTTATCCCAAAGCAGCTACCATAACTCCTCCCACCTGATCCTCTACTCAGTCCTATATATTCAGTAGCAGTCTAAGGGGGGCACGCGTGTGGGGTCAGGCACGCAACTGCAGCAGAAGTACCACTGCAGCAAAAGTACAGAGAAGCTGCAGTTATTCAAGTACCACTGCAGCAAAAGTACAGAGAAGCTGCAGTTATTCAAGTACCACTGCAGCAAAAGTACAGAGAAGCTGCAGTTATTCAAGTACCACTGCAGCAAAAGTACAGAGAAGCTGCAGTTATTTCAACGTCAGTTAGTCACGGCAGGAGTCAGGACCCACACTATGTCTCTTTTGGGTATGTCTGCTGAGTAAGCACTTCTAATTACTTGTACCTGGCTTTTCTAATTACCCATCTTACTCTTTCACCATGTTTACATATGCCTTCACAGTGTTTGCTCCTTTAATCCTCTCAAATTCAAATTCAAATTCAAATTCAAAGAAGCTTTATTGGCAGGACTAAATACACATTAGTTTTGCCAAAGCAAGTGTACAAAAGGGAATAGGGATAGGGATGTTGGGTAGGGACGGATCTAGGGTAGGGGTTGTGGAAGTCCATGGCTTAGGGAGGGGTGATGGGGGCGCAGATCCGGGATGGGGGCTATAGAAGTCCATGGCATAGGGATGTTGGGTAGGGGCAGATCCGGGGTGGAGGCTATAGAAGTCCATGGCCTATCATAGTTCTCTTTCTCGCAGTCTATGACATTCGCTCACATACCGCGCTGCTATCTCCGCTGCTCTCTCTTCTTCCCCCAGCAAGATATATGTTTTCTCTTCCTCCTTCATGGTGATGAAATCCGGGAAGAGATGTGAGAGTCTCCTGAAGTGAGTGTCCCTCACTGCTGAGTATTTGGAGCAGTGTAGCAGGAAGTGGGTTTCGTCCTCTATGGCCTCCTGGTCACAGTGTTGGCATAGTCTTTCCTCCCTGGGCTTGTAGCTCTGCCTGTGTCGGCCGGATTCGATGGCCAGACTGTGGGCACTGAGTCTATACCGGCTCAGGATCTGGCGGTCTCTGGGTCCGGGAGTTTCTCCAGGTATGGGGCCAGACTGTAGTCTCTCTGTAGACTCCGGTACATGGTCAGTTTCTGGGAGCTGATGATGTCGTTCTTCCAGTCACTGACATACCTCTCCTGGCCTTCGTCTACCATCTTCCTGATTTCGGCTTTTGTCAGGTTGTTGTGATTGGTGTTCTGGTCAGGTTGGGTTTGGGTGAGCTGTTCCAAGGGTCCTAGTTTTTCTGTTTCACCTACGTGTGTCAGGGCTTTATGGTGATGGGAGCTTGGATTGCTCCTATGTAGGTGAGCCCGGAATGACAGTGCCCTCTTTAGAACCGTTAGCTCTCTCTCCTTCGCTATCCATAAACCCCAGCACCCTCTAATCAAATAATCATCTCCCCTTACCTCCTTCCTCCCCACCTATCCTCCTCTGCTGACCTGCTCCTCAACCTCAAATCTGTCCTAATAAAACACAAAACAAGCTTCCCTCTCTCCTTCTCCCACCTGCTCTCCCTTTCTCTGCTCCTCCTCACTGCTGGTGACATATCTCCCAATCCTGGACCTCCACAGTTCATACCCACCATTAGTACTCCTTCCTACCGCTCCCTATCTAATAGGAACTACCGCAATCTTTCCAACGTAAAACCTGTGCCATTGACACCCACCCCCCTGCTCCCTCTCTCTGGAGCACTCTGGAATGCCCGCTCCATCTGCAATAAGCTTCATGTGATTCATGACCTCTTTCTCTCTCGCAATCTTGCTTTCCTCTCCCTCACAGAAACATGGCTGACACCCTCTGACACCGCCTCCCCTGCTGCGCTGTGTTACGGTGGCCTCCAATTCACCCACACTCCTCGCCCTGGAAACAGACATGGTGGAGGAGTGGGTGTTCTCCTTTCCTCTAACTGCAACTTTAACCCAATCCCACCTCTTCCCTCCCTAATCCTCCCTTCCTTTGAAGTCCACTCTGTCCGCATCTACTCTCCCTCCAACCTCCAAGTGGCCGTCATATACCGACCTCCAGGCCCGACCACTGCCTTCATCGACCAATTCACTACCTGGCTTCTTCACTTTCTCTCCACTGACATCCCCACCATCATCATGGGTGACTTCAACATCCCCACTGATACCCTTCAGTCAGCAGCCTCCAAACTTCTGTCCCTTACTTCATCCTTTGGACTTACTCAGTGGTCCTCCTCAGCCACCCACACGGATGGTCATACATTAGACTTGGTCTTCACCCGCCTCTGCTCTCTATCTAACTTCACCACCTCCCCTCTCCCTCTATCCGACCACCATCTACTCACTTTCTCATCCCTGTCCTCCTCTCCTGTCACCCATGTCCAGCAACACGTGCACCCCCGCAGACACCTTGCACACCTAGACATCCACACACTCTCTGACTCTATTCTTTCACTGGCATCAATATCCTCACTCCACGATACAGACAGTGCCACTGCTTTCTACAATGCCACTCTCACATTGGCTATTGACACGGTCGCCCCTCTCGTTCATGGCAGAGTGCGACGTACCAACAGACAACCCTGGCACAATAACACCACTAAAAAGCTCCGGCAAGTGTCCAGGATTACAGAGCGGCGCTGGAAAAAAACAAATTCGCAAGACGACTTCACTGCATTCAAACAAGCAACACTCTCTTTCAAATCTGCCCTCACCTCTGCTAAACAGGCCTACTTCACAACCCTCGTATCTTCCCTATCCTACAACCCCAAACAGTTATTCAAAACTTTTAACTCCCTCCTCCGCCCACCACTGCCCCCTCCTACCTCCCTCATCTCTGCTGAGGACTTTGCCACACACTTCAAAAATAAGATCGACCAAACAAGGCAAGTCTTCATTGTTCAACCACCTCAACCACTTTGTATACCAGACCAATGCCCTAACCCCATAACCTCCCTCTCCAATATAACTGAAGGGGAGCTTAATTGTCTTCTCTCCAAATCGCACCTCACAACCTGTGCACTTGACCCCATCCCAACCCACCTCCTCCCCAACCTCACCACCACTATTATTCCATCCCTAACCCACCTCTTCAACCTATCACTAACTTCCGGTACCTTCCCTTCTGCTTTCAAGCATGCCACAATCACGCCTATCCTTAAAAAGCCAACCCTCGACCCAACCGCTATGTCCAGCTATCGCCCAATATCGCTGCTCCCATTCGCTTCCAAACTCCTGGAGCTGCATGTCCACGCTGAGCTTTCCTACCACTTCTCTTCTAACTTGCTCTTTGACACTCTACAATCTGGTTTCCGCCCCCATCACTCCACTGAGACAGCCCTGACCAAAATTACTAATGACCTACTTACAGCCAAAGCAAACGGACAATACTCTATACTCCTGCTTCTTGACCTGTCCTCTGCTTTTGACACAGTTGACCACTGCCTTCTACTACAGATTCTTTCCTCCTTTGGCGTCAAAGACCTCGCCCTATCTTGGATCTCCTCATACCTTTCCAACCGCACATTCAGCGTCTCCCACTCCCACACTACCTCCTCGTCCCACCCTCTCTCTGTTGGAGTTCCCCAAGGCTCTGTTCTAGGACCCCTACTCTTCTCAATCTATACACTTGGCCTGGGCAACTCATAAAGTCCCACGGATTCCAGTACCACCTTTACGCTGATGACACTCAGATCTACCTCTCTGGCCCAGACATCACTTCTCTGCTATCCAGAATCCCGGAGTGTCTATCAGCCATATCCTCCTTCTTCTCCTCCCGCTTCCTCAAACTCAATGTGGACAAATCTGAACTCATAATCTTTCCCCCATCCCACAGATCTTCCTTACCTGACCTATCTACCACAATTAACGACATCACGCTTTCCCCCGTACCAGAAGTCCGCTGCCTCGGAGTAACCCTTGACTCTGCCCTGTCCTTCAAACCGCACATCCAAGCTCTTTCTACCTCTGTCGCCTTCAGCTCAAAAATATTTCAAGAATCCGTCCTTTCCTCAACCCTCAATCTACTAAAATGATTGTGCACGCCCTCATCATCTCCCGCCTCGACTACTGCAGCACCCTTTTCTCTGGCCTCCCTGCTAACACCCTCGCACCTCTCCAGTCCATCCTTAACTCTGCTGCACGACTAATTCACCTCTCTCCTCGCTACTCCTCCGCTTCTCCCCTCTGCAAATCTCTTCACTGGCTCCCATTCCCTCAGCGTATCCAGTTCAAATTACTAATACTGACCTACAAGGCCAACTATAATCTGTCTCCTCCATATATCTCTGAACTAATCTCCCGATATCTTCCCTCACGTAATCTCCGATCCTCCCAAGACATCCTTCTCTCCTCCACACTTATTCGCTCCTCACCCAACCGCCTCCAAGACTTCTCCCGAATATCCCCCATCCTCTGGAATTCTTTGCCCCAACACATCCGACTATCAAACTCATTCAGATCCTTCAGACGGAACCTGAAAACCCATCTCTTCAGGAAAGCCTACAGCCTGCAATGACCCTGCTGCCTCCTCACCACTACCGGAGTTATTGCCTCAACCAACACCGGAACTGCTGCAACCCCCCGACCTACTGTCTCCTGCCT
Organism: Oophaga sylvatica; assembly: GCA_033576555.1. Taxonomy (NCBI): domain Eukaryota; kingdom Metazoa; phylum Chordata; class Amphibia; order Anura; family Dendrobatidae; genus Oophaga; species Oophaga sylvatica. The sequence continues at coordinate 530,920,190 of JARQOD010000003.1, read as the reverse complement.
CACAATCCTGTAGAATGTAAGCCCGAAAGGGCAGGGTCCTCTCCCCTCTGTATCAGTCTGTCATTGTTAGTTTGTTTACTGTAAGTGATACCTGTAATTTGTATGTAACCCCTTCTCATGTACAGCACCATGGAATCAATGGTGCTATAGAAATAAATATTAATAATAATAATAATAACATAAATGAATACTATTGGTCCTGGTGCTGTCCATGTGGAGTATTTTCCATGGACGGAATTATAACTAAAAGTACAGTAGTGTGAATGTGCGCTAACTTGAAACCAATTCACTTAAAGCATCACTCCAGCCAATTCTTTCCAATCCTTTTGTTAGGAATCACTTATGTAAGTGTAAGGCCGGGGTCAGGCATGCGAGAAACTCGCACGAGTCTCGCATGTCAATACCCTGCACTGCCGCCGTTACTCGGGACTGGAGCGTGCGGCTGCATAGAAATACATGCAGCTGAACGGCGGCAGTGCCGGGTATTGACATGCGAGACTCGTGCGAGTTTCTCGCATGTCTGACCCCGGCCTAAGTGTAATGCAAACTCACCGATCGATGTCTTCAGCCCTGCTCCGTTCTCTCCAGCAATGGCTTTTGTAGGCCGCCAGATCATTGTGTGTTCAAGAAATCACTTTTCTCAATACAAGTCTATGGCACTTTGCACTAGGCTATAGAGAGTTGTACTGAATTATCATAGACTCGCATTGAGAAGATTCAAAAAAGTGACCTCCACTTCATATAGTGACAACTGTGTGACGTAGGTGGTCAAAACTGCAGTCATGTGGTGCCGGAGCAGGGCTCAAAATGGGTGAACTGTTTCATTTTTCTGTAGACATAACCATTTGAAGGCTTGCTTTTTTTTGTTTTTTTTTGTGGCACCATTCATTTTGCCAGATAATGTAGTTTAAAAAACAGGAAAATTTTCAAAGTGGGATGGAATAGCAAATAATATCAATTGCGCCATTGTTTTCTCTTTTTACAAACAATGACTTTATCATACAAATGACCTGCTAACTTTGTTCTATGGGTCAGTACAGTTATGGTGATTTCAAATTTTTGTAGAATTTTTTACTTTACTGCTTTCAAAAGCTAAAAAAAAAACTTGCAATAAAAATGGCTTCAGTGCTGTAACATTTTTTTTGTTGCGTTTTGGTCAATAGAGTTGTATGAGGGGTTATTTTTGTGGAGCAAGTTGGCGTCTTTATGGGTACCATACGCTCTCTATAAAACCAATAGTACATATGGCACAGTACTGTACAATACACTCCACAGCTGTTAAAGAAGCCCTCCCATCAAAGATTTTATCCTCAATATATTTCACTCATCATATTATATAGCACTGTGTACTTACAACTGCTCATTTTGACTTTCTGCCCAGATAATTCCTCTGTTTTCTCTGCTCTATGTAGAAACAGGAAATATCTTGTCCCCGCAGAAATCATTCCCTGTTCACCTCCTTACCCAGCTGCTCCCTCCTCCTCCTACCATCGACTTTTGTAGTGACTCATGAGACAGAGAAAATTGACCTCCTGTTTCTTCTTAGAGCTTAGAAGGACTCAGTCAGTTATTAATCACGTGATGTCATAGACCTAATGGAAAAGAGAAGAATTAGCTGGGTAGAAAAGGAAGAAAAGGAAAGGAGGAATTGTAAGTACACAGTGCTATATAATTTGATTGCAATATATTAAGAGGATAAAGAGGATAAAAGCTTTGATGGGAGGAGAAGTGCTTCTTCAAGGAGCCTTGGAGCTTTGTGCAGAGAAAGCACAAGTAAGGTCAGAGCTCTGCCATCTCACTGGCCTGAATTGTCAATCATCCGGACAAGCGGGGGTGATGCCAGACTAGTCTCTTATCCGGCTATGGTTCCTGGACAGATACATAAATTATATCGTGCTGGAGTCGTATAGCCAAGCTTACATTCATGTGTCACCTTTCCATTTAGATTGTAACCTCTTATGATCCTGTTTTGTTTTTCATTGTTTGAATATGAAATTGTACATACAGTCGATAGAGGAGGCTCTGGCGCTAGATAAATACGATGTCTCATAATTATTTAGAAAGTTTCACTAAAGTGAGATTGGATTATTGTCAGAGCTTCCAAATGTGCATGACACAATATCTCCTGATTTTTACACTACACAGGCACACAATGGCAAGGAGTGTACAACACGTGGAGGGCCCGGAATTCCCCTGATTGTGTCATCATTGCAAGGAAGTGAAAGACTTTGCATCACACCCAGAGTATATAGTAATTATCAAATACGCGTAGCTTCTCATTAATGCAGAAGGATCTGATTAATCTTTTTTTAGCAATGCACTAAGAGTTGGTGAGGCCGTACTGGGGGGGCCACGGCCCCTAGAAGGGTGGACAGCATGACAGGGTTGAGAGGGACTTGGAGAGCATAGGGAAAAGTTAGAAAAGGGAGTACGGAAAGGGTTAATTTGGAAAAGTGGATAGGGGACGGACTGGGTGAAAGAGAGGGATGGCCCTGAGGAGGGGGGGGAGGCAGGTATAAAATTTTAGGTCCCCTTCTCTTGGTAGGAGCAATCTGTATATCTTACCTATGGAAGTTGAAGCGGTCCTTCAAATGCTCCGGGATGCCGCTGGTTCCCGTGGCCTAGGATGGCTGCAGGCTTCAGTGCAGGGTCTGCTTCAGGGGGTGGTGGGGTCCCATCAGCCCCAACCAGACGGACGCCGGCCTTGGAGAACTAGGCCTCCGGAGCGCCTAAGTCCGGAGTCCACCCCTCGGGTCCGACGCCGCATTAGGAGCCCCTCAAGGGACCCTCCAGCTGTAGCCGCAAGCAGCAGGCCGGGAGCTTGCAGGCCCAGGGCTGGGAGGAATCCAGCGACGTGGCAGGGCCTACATCGGGGGGAGGAGTCGTCCCCTCCCCCTACTCAGAGCACGTCGGGGAGCGCAGACCCAGGAGCTGGAGTGGCGGCAGCCCAGCGTGGATCGGGCGCCGCTTGTCGCGGTCATCAGGAGGCGGTGAGCCAGCGGAGGCCTGCTGTGCAGGCTTCTCAGCAGAGACGCGGTGGGGCAGTGAGGAGCTGTAGCCCCGCCCCCCGCCGAGGGCCTCGGGCGGCAGCGGCAGTGAGCGCCGGGACGCAGGCAGATGGGACGGCGGGGCAGCACTGGGGATCTGCACGCGCTCACCAGGTGACCAGGGGGAGGGGGAGTGTACGGAGACCGGCTGTACAAGTGACGCAGCGTGGTGCTCTGGGCACCATGAATGACAGACCTGCGCAATCGCCTGTTGCAAGGGACAGGCATACTTCAACCGGGCAGTTATACACTGGCCTGCAGGGGGTGGGGGTGGGGGGCATTATCGGGCAGGAGCTGACGGACACAGCGCTTACTGCCACAACTGGCCTGAACGCGGGGAGAGCAGGAGGCAACAACATGCCTGCGATGCAGGATGCAGGACACGGACATGGCCTGCAGACGCAGGGCCAACGCTACACTCAAGATGACCCAGGAATGTTGACCCGAACCTGTATTGAAGCACCATGTCAGGATGCCGGATTTTTGGCTGCTGGGCCCACAGCACCCAGGCAGTCAGGTGAGGTTTCAAATAATTCTGACATTAACCCCCTTTTTGCTTCTATGGTGAATGCGAGTAATAGTGGAGGTGCGGGCGAAGTAAGTGGGGGTATGGGTTTGATTTGGCAGGGTTTGTGTGATTTGGCAAGGGTATGGGATGGAGGGAATAGTCGGGGTGCGTCATCACCTACGGCGGCATGGTTAGGCGGCAGAGACTTTAAAATATACCCTTACATGGTGTGAATGGACTGTATTACTCAAAAGGAAAACTGAATAGATTGTAAAGATGCCCATTTTCCTTAGTTTTCTCTGTCAACTCAGTCAAGTGTTTATGTGTTCTAAATGGAAGGTGGTTTAAATTTAAACTGGCCAACCCTTATCTCCACGGACATGGCATCACAAGACCCAATCGTGCATAAATAAAGAAATCAGAGTCAAATATTGGAATAAAATGGCCGCGATTTTTATTTTTGGGTTACTCAAAGTTAACTTAAAACCATTAGTAATCCACCACATAACTTTTGATTAATCACCAAAAAGCCAATCCACCCTGTTATAGAACGATTTTCCCACAAATAAAACATTGCGACAAGGGGGAACACATAAAACGGGGAAGGGAGGGTGGGATCTTCTTTCTTCTTAGAACTCCAGAATGGCCAGAAACACCAGCAACAGGGGTATAAATAATAACAAACACGCCCGCCCAAACAAATCCCACCAATAAAATCACTTAAAAACGGGCTCCAAGAAGCCATCCAAACCAGATAAAGCAGCTCGTGACAGGCTGCCACAGCACACCGTGACCTCCAAATAACCCTGCAATTTCTGACAGGATTGTAAAATAAACAAACCCTCTGTGCCTGTGAGGCCATGAGACCCCCCCCTTTATCTCTCTGTCCCGAGGGGGGGCCTTACATGGCATCACAAGACCCAATCGCGCATAAATAAAGAAATCAAAGTCAAATATTGGCATAAAATGGCCGCGATGTTTATTTTTGGGTTACTCAAAGTTAACTTAAAACCATTAGTAATCCACCACTTAACTTTTAATTAATCACCAAAAAGCCAATCCACCCTGTTATAGGGCGATTTACCCAACAGCCAAGGCTTCTTAAGGCATGGTCCCCCCACCGCATTGCAGCCATTTTTCCACCATGCCTTGTAAACCCAAATTGAAAATATCCAGACCAATGTCTGATAAATGAACCCAATCATTTCTGTAAATTCCTGGAACAAATCCTTCAAGATCCAAATGTCTAAACGAAAACCCGTTAACTAACAGTAAAAATTTTCCATGCTCCTATTGACTCTTTTTCGTATTTTCTCCATAAACCTGAATTTATTATCTTTCCAAATTAACCTGGGAACCATTTCGGAAAAAAAAAACAGTATGAGGAAAAATTTGCTTTAGATTGGAAAGATCCATCCTCATGAATGCTAACAAGTCTAATCTGTTTTGATTTTCCCAATATCGTTCCCTCCTAAATGAAATATAATTAAATCGGGGTGAGGGAATTGCATACAAATTTTTTTAAATTCACTCACAAAATTAACCCATTTCATACCCCGAATACTATGCCAAAAAACCTGTACATGCGAATAATTGAAGGACAAATTTTCAGAATAGCCCCACTGGCTGGCCCTCTTCTGGGCCCAGAATATAAAAGCGTGTCCAACTATCCAGACAATAGAGGGAACTAAAATTGAAATAAACAGTTAATATTCATACAAATCATGCCTTACATACAACTTAAATCTCGAAGAGTCCCATCTACCTAGCTCCTTAATTCTATCAATTGATAATCCTGATCTCGCTGCTTCCGTGGCAGCGCCAATGCGGAAGGAGTGAGAAGTTATTCTCAAGTCCTTCTTCCCCAGATGATCAAGCATTTTTTTAAAATGGAGTTGAATTGAAAAACTATAGCAGGGGTGCCTTCTTCGTGCACAAGTAATGGGCCAGATAGCTTGGGCCTAAATAAAAGCCATGACCTGATATTTGCTACAGGACAAATGACAGGGTCATGAGATGAGCTCAACTTCAAACTGGTCCCCTGCCAAACTGGTCAGTCTTAGATCTTCTAACAAAAATTGTGACATAAGAAGGATGCAATGCAACATCCCCCAGCATGAGGCCAGACGGATCTGATTTCTTTGAAGAAACCAGTTCCCCTATCCTAACAGCACCGAAAAATGCGATGGAAAAAGCGGCAGAAAATAAAGCTGTTTCAACTGTATTAAAACAAACCTTACTTACAGCTAAACAGAGATCTTTTAGTAGGCTAATGGATATAGGGCGTCTCGAGTCCGGTTTAAAAGTGTTACGACTGAAGCCTTTCAACAATTGTTTCACGGGAAATAAAGCCGTTAATGGATTTTTTCCCAATAATTTAAAAAAGAAGAAAACCCCGGCGAATATTTTGGAAACTGCTGAGTATGAAAACCCACCCACTATTAAAAACTCGGGGAATTTTAGCCTGCAAATAGGACTGGAAATTAAAAAATCAAAATTATTCGCCTGACAAAATTTTATCCACTTTATCCATGCAGCCGAATAGTCGGCCCATGATCGATCAGCCAATGAATGTTAAAGTAATGGATTATACTAGAATTACATCCCAAAGCATTTGAGGCAGGGTGTTCGTCTGCGTCTGGAATGTAATGCCGAAATGTGGACCACTGCCGGTGACAAAGAGAATCGGTTGTTAAAATGAATCTATTTTCACCCAGCCTAGCTTTCAAGCAAATATTAAATCGAAGACAAACGAAAACAATCTGCCTCAGAATCATACCTGCCCAGCAACTTTTAGAGGATAGTGAATTAATGGAAAATACCGTACCTTGGTTGAGAGACAAGATAATCAGTTTAGAGTTAGAGATGACTGAACCCCATAAGTGCAAACCCAATAAGATACAGAACAACTCTAAAACCACTACGTTTGACGCAGACCGGATGAAATGCCAACTTTTGGGCCATTGCTGAGCTGACCAATGTGATGAAAAAATGACGCCGTAACCTACCGCCCTATCCACTGAGAAGGCAAAGGGGACAGAGTCTGCGATAATAAAAGTGGATTGCCAGCATGACCTACCATTAAAATCGGAGAGAAATCTCAACCAAATTTTTGCATCTTCTTTCAAGTGAGAGCTCACACGGATGTGCGAACCCGGATTTGAAAGACCTTTAATGGAATCGTAGAGACGTCTTGAAAAACGACGCCCTAAAGAGATAATGTGCAATGCAAAATTTAACAGACCCAAGAGGGATTGTAATTCTTTCAAAGTTACCTTTATATGGAATAAAAAATCAACAGGGCCTTGCAGAGTTTGGAGATTTTGTCCGGAGGAAGTCTGCACTCCATCTTAGCGGAGGCCAGGGTTATGCCCAAAAAATCAATGGTATTAGTTGGGAGGACCGTTTTTTCTTGGACGAGGGGAACATCAAAAAACTGGCACATTGCAACGAATTTATTCAGACATTGTAAACAATCGTCAGAATCTGGGGGACCGATATAAAGAAAATCATCCTGTTAATGGAGAATTCCGCTGTCTCCGGAATTACATTCCAATACCCAATGTAAAAAGGAAGAAAAGGTTTCAAAGTAAAAGCAAGAAAGTGCAAAGCCCATAGGCAAACAACGGTCGAAAAAAAAAAATTGTTTTCAAAACAAAAACCCAATGAATTGAAACCCTCTGGGTGCACCGGGAGAAATCTAAATGCGGACTTAATATCTGATTTGGAAATAAGTGCATTTTTACCACATTTCCTTAAAATTTCTATTGCCCGATCAAAGGACGAGTAGCTTACTGAGCAAACGAATTTGTCAATTTCGTCATTCAGGGACGAGCCGAGCGGATAAGAAAGATGGTGAATCAAACGATAAGATCCAGGTTCTTTTTTTGGTACAATACCCAAATTTGAAATTCTAAAGTTAGGGAAAGGAGGGGAGGCAAATGGGCCTGCTACTCTCCCCAACTCGATTTCATTAAGGATTTTATCCCTAGCTACCTGCGGGAATCTTAAAAGAGAAGGTAAATTCTTTACAATTTGACAGCCCACCCCTTTGAATGCAGGGATTGAAAAACCATAAGCAAAGCCGCTAAATAAAAGTTTGCTACTCGTTTGATCGGTGTATTTGTCTGGCCATGAAACTAGATTTCCCAATTTCAGTGGCATCTGTGCCTTTGCCGTTAGCATCTTTCTGAGATGCTTGTTGTAGAGATTGTTTTTTAAAACATTTTGCCGAGGAATGCAATCCTCCGCAAAAGGAGCATTCGTGGCGAAACTTGCAGTTACTGGACCACTTGCAGATTGATTCATTAAATGCGAAACAAAACCCCTTTTTAGGCAAGTTAGGGGGTTCTGTCTACTCAAAGCATTCCTCTGAGGAAGCAGGTTTATCCAGAGGCCCACGTCTTTCCCTCCCCAATGGACCTCTGGATGAACCGCCAGTTTTTGCCTAAAAGCCTCATCGTAATTCAGCCATGCTGTGCCGCCGAAATTATGATAGGCCTCCAATATAATGTCTATGTGTTGGAAAAGCTTACTGCATAAAATAGGGAATTTCTCCCCTAGGACGGCTGAATAAATAGAGAAGGCTTGTAACCAACTGTTAAAAGACTTATACTGTCCACGCTTTCTATCATCCGCGTCGGATTTTTCATCCTTCTTCTCATATTTAAACAGTTGTTCTTTTTGGGGGAGCAGTGAAAAAAGGTCAATATATTGATTACTCCAAATACATTCCTTCACAGAGTCACTTAGGTGAAAACCAAGTGGAGACAGGTCGCACGTAAGTGCCTCCTTAAAGGGATTCTGCCTAGGGGCAATGGTATGGCTAGAAGCATTAGCCATAGACATATCTTGTGTTGAAAGGGGAGCCTTAGACAGGGCTTCCCCCAATCCTTCAGAAACTACCTCCTTAATTAAAATTTTAAAGTGAGTGTGTTGGACAGACAGGGAGGGGTACATTGAACATCTCACCCCTGTCTGGTTCACCGATGTCCAGGTCCTGCGAAGTGTGGCAGCCCGCGCTCAAGCCTAGGGAAGGCGAACGCAACTGATCCGATGAGGGAGGAGTGCCAACATCCTCTTCTTCCGATGCCGACTCCATGTCCGCCGAAGGTATAGCCTGATCGTCCTGTGCCCCTGAAGGAAGAGATGGGGCAGAAACATCCGGCTGGGAAAAGGCCACCGCAGCGCTTTTATGGCTGCGGTGGGAGCAGGCCTTGCCGGCAGAGGCAGAGGACGTCGCCGGGGGTCTCGCGCTGGGCTGCAAGATTTCCTTGTTCCGGAGCGGCGGGGATTCACGCGCACTTCCTGTGCACGGCTTCTGACACGGAGGGAAGAAGGGGGCGGTGAGTATGCAGAGCGCGGCCTCTTCACCCGGGCTGGAAGCCTCGAAGTCGCCAGGGGGGAGGGATCTTGACACGCTGGCTGGAGAGAGGGGCATGGAGTCGGAGGAGGGAAGGCGTCGGAAGCTGCCGGTGAAGGTCTCATAGCGAGGCAGCTCTTTAGCCATTCCGCTCCATCCTCCTCGCCGGCCCGGGACAAAATGTGCTGGAGGAGGGCTTCCATCCTGGTGAGCATGATCTTCTTTCTTCTTAGAACTCCAGAATGGCCAGAAACACCAGTAACAGGGGTATAAATAATAACAAACACGCGCGCCACAACAAATCCCATCAATGAAATCACTTAAAAACGGGCTCCAAGAACCCGTCCAAACCAGATAAAGCAGCTCGTGACAGGCTGCCACAGCACACCGTGACCTCCAAATAACCCTGCAATTTCTGACAGGATTGTAAAATAAACAAACCCTCTGTGCCTGTGAGGCCATGAGACCCCCCCTTTATCTCTCTGTCCCGAGGGTGGGGGCTTACATTATGGCCTTGCTTATCAAGACTGGTGTGAACATCGCCACTCTTGATGAATAGGACCATAATGTCCAGAGAAACACACACCTCTCAATGAATCAGGCACATCTTAAAAGTGGCATGCGCATCGCCACAAATCTTACTCCAGTTTGGCACTGGATTAAGATTTGTGGTGTAAGGTATACTACGGCTTGTCATGAATTAGACGAGCAGACAGTGCGATGCCCTGTCCCACCCTAGCTCCGTCAATATTTGCGGAGTTGGATGTAACTAGTGCAAGAAGAAGGACAGGACCACGGATACCTGTTCTGTGCCGGGTCCGAAACTGTCGGGGCTGTCTCCTCTGTTGTCCTAGGGAAGCAAATGAGACCGGACAAACATACGCATCCGGGAGTAGGGGGCGTGGCTAAGCGGCTGCAGCCACAGCGCGCGTGGAAGTACTTAGTTGTGGCTGCAACAGACAGCACGCGACAGTTAGAAGTGAGTGCTCTGGCCTTAGAGCCCTGTCAGAGAGCAGACCCACGCCCTCTGATAACCACGGCGACTAGCAGCATCGCCAGGAGAGACGTGCAGGACACCCGTTGGTCACTCTGAGGCGAGGTGCCAAACGCTCCGGGCTCGTGAGTACTGTGGACGCTTCACCTCAGAGAGACTCAGTGTGGGACCGTAAGCTGTGCCCTGATTCCTCCATATATGTCTAACGGTCTACGTTGAACCCGGAGAGTGTTGAGACCTATACCTCTTGCTGCTCGTAAATGGACTAAGGCTCAGCGGAGGGTAACGGAGCAAACCGCTGCAGCCATAAGATGGATCCTCGTTACCCATAGGACTTCATCGGATCAGCATTGCTTCAGCTGTTGTTGGCACCATCACCGTTTCACAACACCCACAGCGGAAGATCAGCGGATAGGATAAGTTTACCTCACAAGAACTGTCCCTACTGTCTTCACTGTTCTTTAACGCTACCCACAATTTCACCATTGAAATGTTTTATTCCCTGTTTAACCCTTTACCTCCCTGCGTGGAGTATCCCACTGTTGATTAAAACCCAGTTAACCCTTGCTCTGTCTCCTGCCTGTCATTGCATCCCGCAACCTGCACACACTGCCATGAAAACATAAAAACTTTTCAAAGTACTTTGATGAATAAGGGCCTAAATGTTGGGAGACAGTCAGGTGACACCCTATTAACCTCTTTCTTCCATCTGACATACTATTCCGTCCATGTGCCCTGGGACCTAATTCCCAAGGACGGAATAGTACGTCACATACGATCAGCCGCGATTATTACAGCTGATTATTACAGCTGACACCCGGCACTATGTGCCAGGATCGGTCACGGACCACTCCTGGCACATTAACCCCCGGCACACTACGATCAAAGATGATAGCAGTGTTCCGGCGGTACAGGGAAGCATCGCGCAGGGAGGGGGCTCCCTGTGTGCTTCCCTGAGACCCTCAGAACAGCGCGATGTGACCGTGCTGTTCTGAGGGCTTCCTCCCTGCAGGATCCCGGATCCAAGATGGCCGCGGGGTCCTTCGGGGTCCTGCAGGGAGGCGCCTTCCTCAGTGCCTGCAGAGAGCATACGCTGAGAAAGCCTCCAGCAGTGTCTGTCAGATCGCTGGTCTGACAGAGTGCTATGCACAGTGTCAGACCAGCGATCTGATATAATACAGTGATGTCCCACCCTGGGACAAAGTAAAAAAGTAAATAAAGTAAAAATGACACGTGTAAAAAAAAAAATCCTAAATAAAGAAAAAATATATATATTCCCCAATAAATTCATTTCTTCATGTAAATAAAAAAAAAACACCGCATCCGTAACAACCCGCCCTATACAACTGTCCCACTAGTTAACCCCTTCAGTGAACCCCTTAAAAAAAAAACAAGGCAAAAAAATGATTTATCATCATACTGCCGAACAAAAAGCAGAATAACACGCGATCAAAAAGACGGATATAAATAAACATGGTACTGCTGAAAACGTCATCTTGTCCCGCAAAAAACTAGTCAACATACAGCATCATCAGCAAAAAAATAAAAAAGTTATAGCTCACAGAATAAAGCGATGCAGAAATAATTATTTTTTATATATAATCGTTTTTATTGTATAAAAGCGCCAAAACATAAAAGAAATTATATAAATGAGGTATCGCTGTAATCGTACTGACCCGATGAATAAAACTGCCTTATCAATTTTACCACACGCGGAACGGTATAAACCCCCCCCAAAAAGAAATTCATGAATTGCTGGTTTTTGTTCATTCTACCTCCCAAAAATCGTAATAAAAAGCGATAAAAAAATTTCATGTGCCCGAAAATGGTACCAATAAAAACGTCAACTTGTCCTGCAAAAAATAAGACCTCACATGACTCTGTGGACCAAAATAAGAAAAAATTATAGCTCTCAAAATGTGATGATGCAAAAACTATTTTTTCCAATAAAAAGCGTCTTTTAGCGTGTGACCAGCTGCCAATCATAAAAACCCGCTATAAATAGTAAATCAAACCCCCTTTATCAACCCCTTCTTAGTTAGGGAAAAATATTATAAAATTAAAAAAATGTATTTATTTCCATTTTCCCGTTAGGGTTAGGGTTGGGGCTAAAGTAAGGGTTACAGTTGGGGCTAAAGTTAGGATTAGGGTTAGGGTTGGGATTAGGGTTAGGGGTGTGTTAGGGTTAGGTTTGTGGTTAGGGTTAGGGTTGGGATTAGGGGTGTGTTGGGGTTAGGGTTGGAGTTAGAATTGGGGGGTTTTCCACTGTTTAGGCACATCAGGGGCTTTCCAAACTCGACATGGCGTCCAATCTCAATTCCAGCCAATTTTGTTTTGAAAAAGTCAAACGGCGCTCCTTCCCTTCTGAGCCCTGCCATGCGCCCAGATAGTGGTTTTCCCCCACATATGGGGTATAGGCCTACTCAGGAGAAATTGCACAACAACTTTTTCTGTTCATTTTCTCCTTTTACCCTTGTTAAAATAAAAAAATTGTTTGTAAAAGATCATTTTTTGTGACTAAAAAGTTAAATGTTAATTTTTTCCTTCCAAGTTGCTTCAGCTCCTGTGAAGCACCTGAAGGGTTAATAAACTTCTTGGATGTGGTTTTGAGTACCTTAAAGGGTGCAGTTTTTAGAATGGTGTCACTTTTGGTATTTTCTGCCATATAGACCCCTCAAAGTGACTTCAAATGTTAGGTGGTCCATAAAAAAAATGGTTTTGTACAATTTGTTGTAAAAATTAGAAATCGCTGGTCAACTTTTAACCCTTATAACTTCGTAACAAAAAAAAATTTTGGTTCCAAAATTGTGTTGATGTAAAGTAGACATGTGGGAAATGTTACTTAGTAACTATTTTGTGTGACATATTTCTCTATTTTAAGGGAATACAAATTCAAAGTTTGAAAATTGCAAAATTTTCAAACATTTCGCCATATTTCCATTTTTTTCATAAATAAACGCAAGTTATAGCGAAGAAATTTTACCACTATCATGAAGTACAATATGTCAGAGAAAACAATCTCAGAAACGCGAAGATCCGTTGAAGCTTTCCCAAGTGATAACTCTGAATGAAAAAAAATCTAAACAATAAAAGTACACATATTTGGTATCGCCACGTCCTTAACGACCCGACCTATAAAACTGTCCCAATAGTTAGCCCCTTTAGTGAACACCATAAAAAACAAGGCAAAAAGCAATGCTTTATCATCATACCGTCAAAAAAAAGGTGGAATAACACGCGATCAAAAGGACAGATATAAATAAATATGGTACCGCTGAAAACGTCATCTTGTCCCTCAAAAAACGAGCCATGATACAGCGACATCAGCGGAAAAATAAAAAAGCTATAGCTGTCAGAATAAAGTGATGCAAAAACAATTATTTTTTCTATGAAATAGTTTTTATTATATGAAAGCGCCAAAACAGAAAAAAAATATAAATGAAGTATCGCTGTAATCGCATTGACCCAAAAATAAAACTGCTCTATCAATTTTACCACATGCGGAACGGTGTAAACGCCCCCCAAAAGAAATTCATGAATTTCTTGTTTTTGCTCATTCTGTCTCCCAAAAATTGGAATAGAAAGTGATCAAAAAATGTTATGTGCCCAAAAATGGTACCAATGAAAATGTCAACTCGTCCCGCAAAAAACAAGACCTCACATGACTCTGTGGGCCAAAATATGGAAAAATTATAGCTCTGAAAATGTGGTGATGGAAAAACTATTTTTTGCAATAAAAAACATCTTTTAGTGTGTGACAGCTGCCAAACATAAAACCCCGCTATAACGGGTTTTAATCACTGTGATAGACCCTTTCGCTCGGGTTTAGCGTGAGGTCGGTCACGTGTTCGGCGACCATTGCGCCCAAGTTGGTTTTTCCATAATACTTTAAGGGCCTTTTCTCGGCCAATGAGCAAGGACGCAGACTGTGGGCAATGCAATGACATGGGCAGCGGCCAGCACCATCTTAGAGAAGGGCATTGCAGTGATTGGCTGGCTTTGTGTGGCATCACAGTGCATATAAAATCCCTCACCTCCGACAGCCATTTTACTTCTGCCAATCTTAGTGTAGGGAGAGGTTGCTGACGCTGTTTATCAGTAGAGAGAGCGTTAGGCAGGCCCAAAAAAAAAAAATCTGTGCTTGTGCTGATAGTGATTAGCTGCACAGTTACTGTGCAGTGACAGGGGAGGATTTTGGTGTGTGCAGCAACGCTGGTTCTTAGGCTGCCTGCCAGTGACAGGGTAGAAATTGCTTGTGTGGAGCAGCAGAGCTGATTATTAGGCTGCCTGCCAGTGAGAAGGGGTGGAATTTCTTTTGTGAAGTAGCAGAGCTGATTATTAGGTTGCTTGCTACCTGTATTGGTGTGTGTACACTGCTGTGCAGACTGCTTTGTAACACAGCACCTACACAGCACTAATACTTTTCTTCATTTTTTCTGCACAGTTACCGAGTGTTCATTTTTTCCCACATCGTATAGAGCTGTACGCTCATCACAGTACTGTGTACCGGCTGGTATCACGGAAAAATACATGCTGACTATCTGTGTGTGACTCCGGAAATATATACAGAGATTTCAATTTTCCCCAAAACCGTATACAGCTGGTATCTTCTGATACAGTACCGTTTTTCTGCCTTCTGTATTACGGTCAAATCCATAGTGAGAGAGCGTGTGTGTGTTACTCCTGAAATATATACGGAGATTTAAAATTCCCCCAACACTGTATACAGCTGTACGCTACTGATAGAGTACACTTTTCTGATTTTCATATTCTGGTGTTATCCCTACTGAGCCTGTGACCGTGTGCGTTACTCCTCAAATATATACGGAGATTTAAAATTAACCCAGCACTGTATACAGCTGTACGCTACTAATAGAGTAAACTTTTTTGATTTTCATATTCTGTTGTTATCCAGACTGGGCCTCTGACCGTGTGTGTTCCTTCTGAAATATATACAGAGATTTACAATTCCCCCAACACTGTATACAGCTGTCCGCTACTGATAGAGTACACTTTTCTGATTTTCATATTCTGTGTTATCCAAACTGGGCCTGTGACCGTGTGTGTTCTCCTGAAATATATAGGAGATTTAAATTCTTTCCAACACTGTATACAGCTGTACGCTACTGATAGAGTACACTTTTTCACCTTTCAATTCTGCTGTATCCAAACTGGGCCTGTGACCGTGTCTGTTACTCCTGAAATATATAGGAGATTTAAAATTCTCCAACACTGTATACAGCTGTACGCTACTGATAGAGTACACTTTTTCAGCCTTTCAAATTCTGCTGTTATCCAAACTGGCCTGTGACCGTGTCTGTTACTCCTGCAAATATATATGGAGATTTAAAATTCCCCAACACTGTATACAGCTGTACGCTACTGATAGAGTACACTTTTTTCGTTTTCATATTCTGGTGTTATCCTACTGAGCCTGTGACCGTGTGTGTTACTTCTCAAATATATACGGAGATTTAAAATTAACCCAGCACTGTATACAGCTGTACGCTACTGATAGAGTAAACTTTTTTGATTTTCATATTCTGTTGTTATCCAGACTGGGCCTCTGACCGTGTGTGTTCCTTCTGAAATATATACGGAGATTTACAATTCCCCCAACACTGTATACAGCTGTCCGCTACTGATAGAGTACACTTTTCTGATTTTCATATTCTGGTGTTATCCAACTGGGCCTTGACCGTTGTGTTCCTCGTGAAATATATACGGAGATTTACAATTCCTCGAACACTGTATACAGCTGCACGCTACTGATAGAGTACACTTTTTCTACCTTTCATATTCTGCTGTTATCCAAACTGGGCCTGTGACCTGTCTGTTACTCCTGAAATATATATACGGAGATTTAAAATTCCTCCAACACTGTATACAGCTGTACGCTACAGATAGAGTACACTTTTTCAGCCTTTCAAATTCTGTGTTATCCAAACTGGCCTGTGACCGTGTCTGTTACTCTGAAATATATATGGAGATTTAAAATTCCCCAACACTGTATACAGCTGTACGCTACTGATAGAGTAAACTTTTTCTTTTTCATATTTGGTGTTATCCCTACTGAGCCTGTGACCGTGTGTGTTATTCTCAAATATATACAGAGATTTAAATTAACCCAGCACTGTATACAGCTGTACGCTACTGATAGAGTAAACTTTTCTGATTTTCATATTTTAGTGTTATCCAGACTGGCCTCTGACTGTGTGTGTTCCTCCGAAATATATACGGAGATTTACAATTCACCCAACACTGTATACAGCTGTCGCTACTGATACAGTACACTTTTTCTCCTTTTCATATTCTGGTGTTATCCTACTGAGCCTGTGACCCTGTGTGTTACTTCTCAAATATATACGGAGATTTACAATTAACCCAGCACTGTATACAGCTGTACGCTACTGATAGAGTACACCTTTCTGTTTTTCATATTCTGGTGTTATCCAGGCTGGGCTTCTGACCGTGTGTGTTCCTCCTGAAATATATACGGAGATTTACAATTCCCCCAACACTGTATACAGCTGTACGCGACAGATAGAGTACACTTTTTCTGCCTTTCAAATACTGCTGTTATCCAAACTGGGCCTGTGACCATGTCTGTTACTCCTGAAATACTGTATATACGGAGATTTAAAATTCCCCAACACTGTATACAGCTGTACGCTACTGATAGAGTACACTTTTCTGATTTTCATATTCTGGTGTTATCCCTACTGAGCCTGTGACCGTGTGTGTTACTCCTCAAATATATACGGAGATTTAAAATTAACCCAGCACTGTATACAGCTGTACGCTACTAATAGAGTAAACTTTTTTGATTTTCATATTCTGTTGTTATCCAGACTGGGCCTCTGACCGTGTGTGTTCCTTCTGAAATATATGCGGAGATTTACAATTTCCCCAACACTGTATACAGCTGTCTGCTACTGATAGAGTACACTTTTCTGATTTTCATATTCTGGTATTATCCAGACTGGGCCTCTGACTGTGTGTGTTCTTCCTGAAATATATACGGAGATTTACAATTCCCCCATCAGGAACAGGTTTTGTCTTACATTGCCGAAGCAGCCTCCAGCTCTATCTCCTCCACTTCTGAAGTTTCAAAAGCTCCAAGCACTGAGTCGTCAGTGCAGGCTTCTGGTCAGGAACAACCCCTTTCCTTGTGTTTTTAAACCCCCCACGAAAAGTGAAGGATGCGGCAGCCCACACTTCAGATTACTCCATGGAGCTCTTTTCACATACCATGCCTGGGTTAACAAGTCAAATCCTGAATTCCTCAGTCCAAGATAAATCTGACATGGAGTGCACTGATGCACAGCCACTGCTAGATGATTGTGCTGGTACATTCAACCACAGCACTACATTGCCCTCGCAGTGTACTGAGCCAGAATGTGACCCTGATGAAACTCAGGTGCCCCTTCCCGCATACTCTACCACCTTACACGGTGACACAGAGGAAGGTGCAGATGAAATTGAAGAGGAGGTGATGGATGACCCAGTTGTTGACCCGGATTGGCATCCAGTGGGGGAAGAGGTTGCCGTTGGCAATAGCTCAGAAGAGGAGAAGGATCCGCAGCAGGTATCGACATCGCAGCTGGGGTTATCTGGCAGGCTCGTATCACTCCAAAAAGGTGTTAAAAAAACAAAAAGAGTTGCAGGACAGCTTGGCCAGACAGTCAAATTAACACAGCGTGCAAGCCCTGAAAATTTATACCATAGTAGGAAGAGTCCAGTGTGGCACTTTTTTGACCAAAATCCTATGAGGCAAAGGTTATCTGTAAAAAGTGCCGAAGGACCATTAGCCGAGGGAAAAATCTCAGAAATTTGAATACCAGTTGCATGCTTAGACATTTACTGAACATGCACTTGCAAGCGTGGACGGACTACAAAACCTCAGGTAGCACATGTGCACCTGCTCCGACTGAAGTTAGCCAGCAACGCTCCATTGCTTCCCCACTGTAAGCCCACCGGTTGGCACACCACCAGCAAGAAATGTTGAGGTGTCGTCGCAAGGCCAAAGCAGTCAGGGAATCACAATGTTTTTGCAACAAAATACTGCATCTAGGCCATCACCACCACCATCACCATCACCAACCCCATCTCAGTCCGTCATGTCCACCGATAGTTCCCCCATATGAAGCTCTAAAGTCCAGCTCACCCTTGCAGACACTTTGAGTAGGACAAGAAAGTACTCATCCTCTCATCCGCGTACACTGGCTTTGAACGCCTACATTGCCAAACTGATCTCATTAGAGATGATGCCCTTCCGTTTGGTTGAAAATGCAGCGTTCCGAGAGCTCATGGCCTACGCTGTCCCACACTATGACCTACCCAGTCGGCACTTCTGTTCTAGAAAAGCCATCCCTGCACTCCACCTGCCTGTGAAAGACCGCATTGTCCATGCACTCAAACAATCAGTGAGTGGAAAGGTGCACCTCACAACAGATGCATGGGCCAGTAGGCATGGCCAGGGCCATTACGTGTCCATCATTGCGCACTGGGTTAATGTGGTGGATGCACAGTCCACAGGGGACAGCGGCGGTGGGACAGTGCTGCCTAGCCCACGGTATAGGCAACAGTTGGCTGTAAGCGTTCGACCCTCCTCCTCCTGCTCCAGAAGCAAAAGCAGCTCGTCGACAGAGCGCAGTGGCATGAGCACTCCATCCGCAGCTGCCAGTATTGCACACGAGGTGTCCCACTATCGAACAGCTAGTGGTAAGCGTCAGCAGGCTGTTTTAAAGATGATGTCTTTGGGCAACAACAGACACACCACGGAGGTACTGGCCGACTATTTCCAGCGAGAAACTGAGTCATGGCTGGGCAGTCTACATCTTGAGCCAGGCAAGGTAGTCAGTGATAACGGACGTAATTTTGTGGCGGTGATAGTCCTGGCAAAACTCAGACACATACCTTGCCTGGCTCACACCTTGAACCTGGTGGTGCAGTGCTTCATAAATAATTACCCGGAGTTACCAACCCTGCTCCATAAGGTGCGAAGACTGTGCTCTCACATCCGTCGCTCGCCCGTAGACTCCAGTCGTATGCAGAGGCTGCAGCGATCGCTCCACCTCCCCAAGCACCGCCTAATCATAGACGTTGCAACAAGGTGGAACTCCATCATGCACATGGTTGAGAGGCTGCGCGAACAGAGGCAGGCTGTAATTCATTTATGGGAGGATACACGGGCAGGCAGTTTGAGGGCAGACATGGAGTTTTCAGGTGTGCAGTGGTCAAAGCTGAAAGACCTCTGTAAAGTCCTTCAGTGTTTTGAGGAATGCACACGGCTGGTAAGTGCAGACGATGCCATCATAAGCATGAGCATCCCACTTATGCGTCTGATCATGCAAACTTTGGCGCACATTAAGGATCAGGCGTCTGCAGCGGAGGAATAGGAGTGAAGCCTTCATTACAGTCAGGCATTGTCTGCTCAGGGAACTGTCCTGGATGAGGTGGAGGAAGAAGAGGAGGAGGAAGATGATGAGGGGGATGATTATTTTGGGGAGGAGGATGCTTCTCAGGGGGCAAGAGAAAACGTTGGCTTGACAAGGTCAGGTACAGGGTTTATGCGTGACTGGAGGGATGTGGATTTGGCAGAAAGTGCTCCTCCACCCACCACTGGCAGTGCATCATTGGCCCACATGTGTGATTATGTCTTGCGGATCCTAAAAAGGGATCCCCGAATTGCCAAAATTATGAAGGATGACGACTACTGGTTGGCCAGCATCCTCGATCCACGCTATAAAGGCAAATTACAGAACATCATGCCACAGGAGAACCTAGAGCTAATATTTGCGAACAAACAAGCAACTCTGGTAAACCGTTTGTTAGAGGCATTCACAGCACACAGCAGTGGTGCAGGTCCTACCACGAGCCGTACTGGGCCAATGGAAGAGGTGTTCGTGGTGCACACAGCCGAAGTGGCGTTGGAGACAGGAGTTTCATGACCATGTTGTGGACTGATTTCTCGAGTAACGCTCACACGACTGTTAATACTGAATCGATTGCAACAGACAGGAGACAGCAGTTGTCAACTATGGTTCTGATGCGCACGTACCAGGGCTATGGGGGATGTCACGGGTAGCACAGCTCGGTCCGTGCCCTGGGCGCTCACCGTAATGTGGGATATTTACAGGGGATGATGGAGTGTTCTTATAGTTTGTCGTGACGCCACCTGTAGTATCTGGTCAGGGTGACCAGCGCTGCTATACAAATACTCTGGAAGGGATGGTGTTGGGCAGCTAGATGGTAGGTCTTCTACAGGCAAGACGGTGTCCTTCCAGGGCAGATAGAAATAGGAGGATGCAGGACAGGTGGGGATCCCGCCGTCAGAGACAATAAGGGAGACACACAAAAGTCAGTTTGGTACCTTTACTGTAGAAATGGCAGGTACTCCCCGGAGCATGGTAGGGCGAAGGATGCACATCCAGATTCCTCCACTGATAGGTGTATGGCCTCCTGTCCTCTGTCGTTACACAATAACGTCCTGACCTGCTTGTAGCTAGGTCTAACTTGATCTCTGTCCTGTACCTGGCTGACTTGGTGGTTGGACCTTCTCTCTGGCAGAACAGGGTCTTTGATGGCTGGCCGAGCCGGACTCCGTTCTCCTGATCCTGCTACGTGTCAACTCTGTGGTACTCCTGGGACTTGTAGTCCTCCAGGAACTCCGGTATTCTCCTAATAGGTCGTGGAGATCCTTATAGACTCGGGCCCCGGTGTCCGGTATTTCTTGCTGAGGGGAGCTATTAATGCTCACTGATCCCTCCAATTCCACTTGCCTTCGGCCTACCTGGGTCCTACTAAGATCACACACGCCGGCAGTTGGTAATCGGCCTCTTCGCCGCTCTTTAAGCGTCGGCACGCTTCCTTGTGAGTTACGCTTCAGAATCTGCTCTGACTAGCTCTCTGCAGGAATAGCTCTCAACTTCACTGAGCTAAACTCCTCTCCTCTGGTGTCCTGAGGAGATCTGAGATCTCATCTGTTCTGAGGCTGTCTCTAAACTCATCTGAGGCAAAGTGAAACTAAACTAGTTTTTATATGCCTAAACACAGCTCCCTCTAATGGTCTTTTTAGGTAAGCTGAGATGTGTGTGTGTGTCATGACCTCTAGTGGGATCTTCCTTTAGTGCATCCTTCTGGAAGATATGGATCCAGTCACAGCTGGGCTCCACAGTTCAAAATTACCTCTCCTCTCCTATTGATGTTCTCCCTCACAGTTCATTCCTGTCAGGGACACCGCACTATACTTGCTCACTGAGCCAGTGCGTGTGTCCTGAGTGAACAAACTATGCCCAAAGATACCTGTAGCAGAGCCGCAGCAGGGATGACGTGTGTTTCTCAGTAACAGGACCTTCCACATGTGACTGCTAGTGGGTGGAGCCGGCCACACATCTCTCAGAGGCAGTAGCAGCAGATAGAGAATGCTTCAGACCAAAGGACCTGCGGGCACGTGACTGCTAGTGGGCGTGGCCTAAGCTCCAGAGAGCTATGAGGTGAAGGAAAACTCCTAGAAGGGTAACTACGGGACACAGTTACCAAGGGGCATATACCGAACGGATAATCAGAACGTAGCCAAGGGGTCATACACATAGAGGGCGACGAAGTACAAGAGGAGCAGGCAGAGCGGAGTCAGAACGTAGCCAAGGGTCATACACGTAGAGGGCAGCAGAGTACAAAAGGGACAGGCAAAACTCGAAACAGGGACACAGCCAAATCAGAACCAGACAGACAGAACGTAGCACAGGCACAAAGCACTGGCACAAGCACAACAGGGTCACACACACTCGGCCAAGGGTCAGAGTATAAGCGACAGAGGATGGCCCCACAATGAGGCTATAAAAAGCCTCCCAGAATCCCAGAGTGAGGCCATCCCGGTTAACCCTAAAACCACCTAATCCCAGAAACTCAGCAGACCATGACAATTCCCCTTTGACTACTGGGCCTGTAAACTGGACACCTGGCCTGAATTGGCACAATATGCCTTACAGGAGCTCGCTTGCCCTGCTGGTAGTGTGCTATCAGAAAGAGTCTTCAGTGCTGCTGGATCAATCCTGACAGAAAGAAGGATACGGCTGTCGACCCAAAATATAGGTGATCTCACCTTCATTAAAATAAACCATGCCTGGGTTTCAAAGGATTTTGTCCCACCTTCCCCTGATGACACATAGGTTGCCAGCAAAATGGCTCGCTTTGTCCTCCTCTTCCTCCGACTTCTCCAATTCCTCCATTTGCAGCTGCTGAACGTCCGACCTACACCTCAACATATGCCAGTTTTTCCACCTCCCTAACTGGGCTGTACCCCCCCCAGGGCCGGCGTCAGCACCTGGCGCACCCGGGCGAGCGCCAGGGCCCTGAGCATGTGGGAGCCCCACTTGCCGTCAGAGACACCGGCGTACTGTGAGGGGCCCTGTGCCAGTGCCCACGAGTGGGCCCCCCCTGCTTGCTCAGGGTCCCAGCACTTGGAGTTCTTACCTCTCCCAGCTCCACCACTGTGACGTCTTCCGCGTTTCCTGACAGTGACATTCAGGTCAGAGAGCGCGATAATGTCACGTCTGTGCACCCTCTGCCTGAACAGTCACAGTGCAGAGAGCTGGAAGATGGTGACACTGAGGAGTCCAGAGTAGAGCATTGCCCAGCGAGGAGAGGTATTTCATTTTTTTTAATGTTTGGAGCAATATATGGGGAGCATTATACACTGGAGAATTATATATGGGTCCCATCATACACTTGAGCATCATAGATAGGGCCCATCATACACTGGAGCATCATATGGGCCCCATTATATATGGAGCATTATATAGGCCCATCATACACTGGAGCATCATCCATGGGGCCCATCATATGCTGGAGCATCATATGTTGTGCATTATTTATGGAGCATTATATAGGCCCATCATACACTGGAGCATCATATGGGGCCCAATATATATAATCGCGCATTATATGGGGCACATTATATAGGGAGCATCACATGGAGCCCATTAAAAATGGAGCATTATATATGGGGACCATAATATTTGGAGCATTATATGGGGCTCATCACACACTGGGGCATCATATATGGGGCCCATCATATACTAGAGCATCATATGGGGTTCATTATTTATGGGGCATCATATAGGGCCCTTTATATATGGAGCATCATATGGAACACATATGGTGCCTATTCTGTATGAGCATTATATGGAGCCCATTCTGTACGGCGCACTGTGGGGTGCCCATAATACTGTATGTAGGAATATACTGTCCGGTTTTTGAGCTATTGTAGAATTTACAATAGATATCAGTCATGTAATGTAAGAAGTGAAGTATTTGGCATTGTACTATACCTATATTTCTCTGCCGTATCGGAGCATCATGAATTGTGGTATGTGTTAAAGGGGCCCACTGAGACTCTTTCGCCCGGGGCCCACGAAAACCTGGAGACAGCCCTGCCCCCCCACAACTTTAGCCAAATAACCCCCAGTTTTCAATGCGTAACTATTATTATACAGTAAATTAAGGTTGACAAGCTTAAGTAATAATAATTATGATGTTGTTGGCATTGAAATGGGTACTGTAGGTGTGTTTACTGTCCTCCACTCACTGACTTGCATTGGGGTCGGGTTTTCGACTCCGACTCAACCTTTTCCGTTAGTCTGCCGACTTCGTTCAACTCGACTTTTGGGAAAGTCAGGTGGTCCGAAACCCGACTCGACCCTCCCGGAGCCAAAGTCGCTCATCTCTAGTGATATATAATATGATTGCAATATATTAAGAGGATAAAAGCTTTGATGGGAGGAGAAGTGCTTCTTCATGGAGCCTTGGAGCTTTGTGCAGCCCCCTTTCATGCTGCAGCCATCCCATGAAACTCAATGGTTAAGATTAAGGGCTTGTCTCATCAAAATCATCAACATCATCATCAGTTGGTAAAATTACAAAGTGCTTGTAAAAACGAGTAACTTGGCAATTTACTTGTTATTTAAAACTTCCAAAATCACATAATTAAAAACATTCTCAAGATCGATGTGATTTGTAATTTTATTGTTCACTGCTCTTTTCCTAGGTTACTGACCACTGCTGCAATCTGTCAGCGCTGGCCATTCTCCCAGGCAAGGAGCCCAGTGCTGCTCTGAAGCTGGCCAGATTTCTGGATTTGTGCCGGCCTGCACCTCTGATGATGCAGAGACAGAGCTGCCTCTTCTAGCAGCATCAGACAAAGCACAATTAAGGACAGAGCTCTGCCATCTCACTGGCCTGAACTGTCAATCATCCGGACAAGCGGGGGTGATGCCAGACTAGTCTCTTATCCGGCTATGGTTCCTGGACAGATACATAAATTATATCGTGCTGGAGTCGTATAGCCAAGCTTACATTCATGTGTCACCTTTCCATTTAGATTGTAACCTCTTATGATCCTGTTTTTTTTCATTGTTTGAATATGAAATTGTACATACAGTCGATAGAGGAGGCTCTGGCGCTAGATAAATACGATGTCTCATAATTATTTAGAAACTTTCACTACAGTGAGATTGGATTATTGTCAGAGCTTCCAAATGTGCATGACACAATATCTCCTGATTTTTACACTACACAGGCACACAATGGCAAGGAGTGTACAACACGTGGAGCCAGGAATTCCCCTGATTGTGTCATCATTGCAATGAAGTGAAAGACTTTGCATCACACCCAGAGTATATAGTAACTAGCTATTAACCCGTTCTACGCCCGGGTGGCAAGCATTTTTATGGGTACTTGGTCTCCCATTCTGGTATGTGCTGCCCCCCTCCTATCCTGGTATGCATGGCACCCCTCATCCCTATCCTGGTATGTATGGTCCCTCACCCCCACCCAAATCTACTATGCATGGCACCCCATTCCTCATCCTGGTATGCATGGTCCCCTCATCCCCAATCCTGGTATGCATGGTACCCCCTCATCCCTATCCTGGTTTGCATGGTTCCTGCTCATCCATATCCTGGTATTCATGGTTCCCTCACCCCCCAATCCTGGTTTGCATGGTTCCTGCTCATCCATATCCTGGTATTCATGGTTCCCTCACCCCCCAATCCTGGTATGCATGGTCCCCTCACCCCCCAATCCTGGTATGCATGGTTCCCTCCTGCCCAATCCTGATATGCATGGTCCCCTCACCCCCCAATCCTGATGTGCATGGTCCCCTCACCCCCCAATCCTGATGTGCATGGCCCCCTCACCCCCCAATCCTGATGTGCATGGTCCCGTCACCCCCAGTCCTGTTGTGCATGGTCCCCTCACCCCCCAATCCTGATGTGCATGGTCTCACCCCCAAACCTGATGTGCATGATCCCCTCACCCACAATCTTGATATGCATGGTCCCCCTCACCCCCCAATCCAGATATGCATTGTACCCCTCACCCCCAATCCTGATATGCATGGTCCCCTCACCCCCCAATCCTGATATGCATGGTCCCCTCACCCCCCAATCCTGGTATGCATGGTCCCCTCACCCCCCAATCCTGATATGCATGGTCCCCTCACCCCCCAATCCTGGTATGCATGGTCCCCTCACCCCCAATCCTGATGTGCATGGTCCCCTCACCCCCCAATCCTGATTTGCATGGTCCCCTTACCCCCTATCCTGGTGTGCATGGTCCTCTCACCCCTATCCTGGTGTGCATGGTCCCCTCACCCCCCAATCCTGATGTGCATGGTCCCCTGGCAAGCATTTTAAGGTATATGGTACTCCATGCTGGTATGTCTCCCCCCCATCTGGATGCATGCACCCCATCCTATCTGGTATGCATGGACCCCTATCCCATCTGGTATGCATGTCCTCCCCCCTATCTGGTATGCATGGCCACCATCCCTGGTATCATGCCCTACCCCAATCCTGGTATGCATGGTACCCCTCATCCCATATCTGGTATGCATGGTCCCCTCACCCACCAATCCTGGTATGCATGGTCCCTCACCCCAATCCTGGTATGCATGGTCCCCTCACCCCCCAATCCTGGTATGCATGGTCCCCTCACCCCCAATCCTGGTATGATGCAATGGTCCCCTCACCCCCAATCCTGGTGCATGGTCCCTCACCCCCCAATCCTGGTATGCATGGTCCCTCACCCCCCAATCCTGATGTGCATGGTCCCTCACCCAAATCCTGATGTGCATGGTCCCCTCACCCCCAATCCTGATGCATGGTCCCTCACCCCCCAATCCTGTGTGCATGGTCCCTCACCCCCAATCCTGTATGCATGGTCCCCTCACCCCCAATCCTGATGCATGGTCCCTCACCCCCAATCTGTTGCATGGTCCCTCACCCCCCAATCCTGATATGCATGGTCCCCCCAACCCCCAATCCTGGATGCATGGTCCCCTCACCCCCAATCCTGATATGCATGGTCCGCTCACATCCCCAATCCTGATGTGCATGGTCCCCTCACCCCCAATCCTGATGTGCATGGTCCCTCACCCCCAATCCTGATGTGCATGGTCCCTCACCTCCAATCCTGATGTGCATGGTCCCCTCACCCACCCTCAATCCTGATGTGCATGGCCCCTCACCCCCCAATCCTGATGTGCATGGTCCCTCACCCCCAATCCTGATGTGCATGGCCCCCTCACCCCCCCAATCCTGATGTGCATGTCCCTCACCCCCAATCCTGATGTGCATGGTCCCCTCACCCCCCAATCCTGATGTGCATTGGTCCCTCACCCCCAATCCTGATGTGCATGGTCCCCTCACCCCCAATCCTGATGTGCATTGGTCCCTCACCCCCATCCTGATGTGCATGGTCCCCTCACCCCCAATCCTGATGTGCATGGTCCCCTCACCCCCCAATCCTGATTGCATGGTCCCTCACCACCATCCTGATGTGCATGGTCCCCTCACCCCCCAACCTGATGCATGGTCCCTCAC
>JARQOD010000003.1:530836435-530893293 GCA_033576555.1 Oophaga sylvatica | reverse complement strand
TAAAATTTTTGAAACGTCTATAAAGTTGGAAAACCCCGTTTAAAGCCGACCCCCTTAATTTCTAGGATTTGGCCCAACCCTTGATGGTTGGGTTTCTTCCATCATACTTCCTTGGTAGAAGTACATCCCCCAGAAATTGAATTTCGGTCCTATGGAATTCACACTTTTCAAGTTTGATTAGAGATGTTTTGTTTTTGGCTTTTTCAAGACCTTCTCACATGTCCATGATGTTCCTCTGTGGATGTTAGAAAAAATTAGAATATCATCCAATAATCACCACAATGTATCTAGGAGATCCCTGAAGATGTCATTCAACAAGTGTTGAAAGTGGCTGGGGCGGTACTCAGACCAAAAGGCATAACTAGATATTCAAAGTGTCCATAGCGTGACCTGAATGCAGTCTTCCATTCATCCCCAGGTCTAATACGGACTAA
Source organism: Oophaga sylvatica (assembly GCA_033576555.1). Lineage (NCBI taxonomy): Eukaryota > Metazoa > Chordata > Amphibia > Anura > Dendrobatidae > Oophaga > Oophaga sylvatica. The sequence continues at coordinate 530,892,859 of JARQOD010000003.1, read as the reverse complement.
GTTATAGGCCCCACGAAGATCTAGTTTAGAGAAAATGTTGGCATGTCGCACTCTCTCCAATAATTCAGGGATTAAAGGCAATGGATAACGGTTTCTAATAGTAACCTTATTGAGTTCCCTATAGTCTATCGCAGGGTCTCAGAGATCATCTTTCTTCTTACAAAGAAGATGGGTGCACCTGCAGGAGATGAAGAGGGGCGTATGAAGCCCTTGGCTAGATTTTCGTCTATGTAATCCTTTAAAGCCTTTAGCTCGGGCCCCGCCAGGGGTAGATCTTACCAAAAGTATCTCTGCTCCAGGCAATAATTCAAATTGGACAATCATATGGACGGTGAGGAGGAGCTGGTCAGCGTTCTTTTGTCACATAAATCCACATAGTCCTGGTATACAGCTGGTAGTTCAGGGACTGACATGGTTCCTTTAGGAACAGAGCAAGCTGAAACTTTGGACTCATCTGTTTCTCTGGAAAGTGTAATTCCTTGGTCTCCAGTTAATGGTAGGATTCTGAGCCTGCAGCCATGGTAGCCCTAGAATAATGGGAAAGTGGGGAGAAGAGATAAGCATAAAGGACAGTTTCTCTTGATGATCTTTACCCATAAGAACCCTCAAAAGGCTCTGTTTCCTGATCCACTGGTCCAGAGGTCAGCAGGGAGCCATCCACAGTTTCCATCTGTACTGGAGTAGCCTTCTCACTGAACGTATCCCTGTTTCAGAGCAAAGGAGACATCCATAAAATTTCCACTTGCCCCTGAGTCGATCATAGCAGAGCTAGACACCCAGCTGAGTCAACCCAGAGTTTGATGGAAAGAAAGCAATGAGAATTATTTTTCTTACAACTCAGCTGGGACACCGCTGAGGAAACTTGAAAAATGCAGCGTTTACACAGTCAACGTCCTCAGAGGTAACGGAGTTTAAGTCCGAGAAATCAAGATCTGTTGCTGCAGATCTCTCTGGAGCCTGAGGCTCGGACCTGACAGATCCCCTCTCGCAACACTCACAGTGAATGAGTGCTGCAGTAGTCTTACGAGAACGGCTGGGGCAGTTTATAATGAAGTGCCCTGACTTACCACAATAGAAACATAGATTCTCCTTAAAACGATGTTCCTTGCGTGCATCACTAACCCGTCGTTGTAAAGAGTCTACCTGCATGGGTTCAGGTTCAGGTTCCCGTGTAATCCTACTCAAAGGTTCCTTAGCTGGAGAGGAAGGTAGGAAAAGGTTAGTGCGATTGCTTTCGAACCATCTCTCTTGCCTGCGTTCAGTCAGACGAGTATCAATACGGATGCAGTAATTAATAAAGTCACCTAACGCAGTGGGAGGGTCGGCACGAGCAAGTTCATCCTTAATCAGTGGAGATAACCCTTTTCGAAAAATAGATTTTTTGGCGGAACTGTCCCAGGTGGTATCAAGGGCCCATCTACTGAAATCCAAGGCATATTCAGCTACCGAGTGCTTACCTTGGCGCAAAGCTAACATGGCTGCTTCAGCTGTTGCACCTCGATTGGGGTCATCAAACACCTGCCCCATGGCTGAAATGAAAGCATCAAGATGATCCAAACATTCATCCTCAGTCTCAATCAGAGGGTTTGCCCACATCAAAGCCTTGTTGGTAAGCAACATAATTATAGTAAGCACCTTAGATCGTTCAGTGGGAAATTGTGAAGCATGTGCAGAAAAAAAAAGATTGCATTGATTAATAAATCCCCTGAATTTCTCACGTTCACCGCAAAAACGAAAAGGGGGCAACTTGGGAATCCCAGAACTCGGGGCTACGGCAGGAGCCTGGACTCGCTCCTCTAGGACCTCAATCCTGGCTCGCAAATCCTGGGCAGTCTGTCCAAACACTTGCAAATTGTGATTAGTGAGGTCCTGTAGGTTTGTAAAACGGGTCTTTATATTCTGCAAATCTGCAAGGATATTATCAGTCACTCCCAAAGTTCCTTTATGCGGGCCTCCATTTTCCAGATCTTTTAAGACAGGAGTACTGGAAGGAGAGGAGAGGGAAAAAAAAACAATAGTGTTTACCTGTGGTAACACTGCAGAGAGAAAAAAAATTAAGGGAACTGCTCACCTGGAATGGTTGTGAGAAGTCACAACCACTATCATCACAGAAAGTTCAACCGGACATCTGATATCCACAGTTACAGCAGACAAAAAAGAGAAAAGAAAAAAAAAACAATAGTGTTTACCTGTGGTAACACTGCAGAAAAAAAACTTAAGGAATTGCTCACCTGGAATGGTTGTGAGAAGTCACAACCACTGTCATCACAGAAAGTACAACCGGACATCCGATATCCACAGTTACAGCAGACACAGCCTTTCCAGACCCAGCAGACACTAACGTTTGGCTTCAGAATCTTGTAATGTAAGTAGTACAGTTCATATAGTGTCTTGTGCTTGGGTGCGATGAAAACACAGGAGTCACAGGTTTGATATAGAAGGTCTTGTATTACTTCATACAAGTGGCAATAATAGTCACACAGTTTGCAGATACAAAAGCAGGAGACACAGCAGGCCAGAGTAACTTAAACTCAGCAATCACTCTCCACAACAGGTTCAGGATCTCTTCTCTGTTACCGTAAGTCCATGCAAACGTGGATTTATCAAAATAGCAAGGTTCCAAAGTCCACGAGTGTTCCAAAGTTCCACAATAGGAAATAACTGGAGTACAAGTCCAAGGCTTTCAGGAGTCAGGTCACAGGTTCACTGCAGGCTTGATTCTGAAGCACTGATTGCTCAGCTGTGGCTGCTTAAGAAGCAAGAGGAGAGAATCAGGGCGGGAACATGCAAGCTGGAAACTCCATATTGACTGAGGGCAAGATAGCTGCAGCAAGACAGAAAGTAAAATGGCTGACGAACAAACTGAGTTTCAGGAACATGTACACAGAACCTTACAGCTCCTCACAAGATGTGGGTGACTTAGCCTCTGTGAATGTGTCTTTGCCTATGTCACCACCCATCCATCCCCGTCGTCCACCTTCAGGCCTAAAAGTACGTGATGTGTTCACTCAATATTTTGTGTCCCCTGAGGGTGCTACTGCCTGGCAAGAGGAGGCATTATTACACATGTAGTGTGCCTATGTTGCTCTGTCATAAAGACATTTAGGCACACTTAATTGTATATGTTGTGTTGGTTTTGGTGTCATATTGTGTGTAAGTTAGGCAGACCATCACATATTTAACCCCTTCACCCCCAAGGGTGGTTTGCACGTTAATGACCGGGCCAATTTTTACAATTCTGTCTCTTTATGAGGTTATAACTCTGGAACGCTTCAACGGATCTTCGCGATTCTGAGATTGTTTACTCGTGACATATTGTACTTCACGTTAGAAGCAAAATTTCTTCGATATACCTTGCGTTTATTTTTGAAAAAAAACGCAAATATGGCGAAAATTTTGAAAATTTTGCAATTTTCAAACTTTGAATTTTTTTTTCCCTTAAAACAGAGAGATATGTCACACAAAATAGTTAATAAATAACATTTCCCACATGTCTACTTTACATCAGCACAATTTTGGAACCAAAATTTTTTTTTGTTAGGAAATTATAAGGGTTAAAAGTTGACCAGTGATTTCTCATTTTTACAACAAAATTTACAAAGCCATTTTTTTAGGGACCACCTCACATTTGAAGTCACTTTGAGGGGTCTATATGGCAGAAAATACCCAAAAGTGACACCATTCTAAAAACTGCACCCCTCAAGGTACTCAAAACCACATTCAAGAAGTTTAATAACCCTTCAGGTCTTCACAGGAGCTGAAGCAATGTGGAAGGAAAAAATTAATATTTAACTTTTTAGCCACAAAAATGATCTTTTACAAACGTTTTTTTATTTTCACAAGGGTAAAAGGAGAAAATGGGCAGATAAACTTGTTGTGCAATTTCTCCTGAGTACGCCAATACCCCATATGTGGGGGAAAACCACTGTTTGGGCACACGGCAGAGCTCGTAAGGGAAGGAGCGCCGTTTGACTTTTTCAAACTAAAATTGGCTGGAATTGAGATTGGACGCCATGTCGTGTTTGGAGAGCCCCTGATATGCCTAAACAGTGGAAACCCCCACAAGTGACACCATTTTGGAAACTAGACCCCCTAAGGAACTTATCTAGATCTGTTGTGAGCACTTTGAACCCCAAAGTGTTTCACAAAAGTTTATAATGCCTGGGTGTGAAAAAAAAAAAAACAATTTTCCACAAAAATGATTTTAGTCCCAAATTTTTGATTTTTCCCAAGGAAATTGGACCCCAAAAGTTGTTTTCCAATTTGTCCTGAGTACGCTGATACCCCATATGTGGGGGGGGAACTGTTTGGGCGCACGGCAGGGCTTGGAAAGGAAGCAGTAACGTTTTGGAATGCAAACATTGATGGGGGTCATGTTCCATTTGTAGTGCCCCAGATGAGCCTAAACAGTGGAAACCCCCCACAAGTGACCCCATTTTTGAAGCTAGACCCCCTAAGGAACTTATCTAGATCTTTGGTGAGCACTTTGAACCCCCAAGTGCTTCACACAAGTTTATAATGCCCGAGCATGAAAATAAAAAATCCTATTTTTTTCCCACAAAAATTATCTCTTAGTCACTAATTTTTTATTTTCCCAAGGGTAACAGGAGAAATTGGACCACAAAATTTGTTGTCCAATTTGTCCTGAGTACGCTGATACCCCATATGTGGGGGGGAACCACTGTTTGGGCGCATGGCAGAGCTCGGAATGGAAGGAGCACCATTTGACTTTTTCCAACCAAAATTGGCTGGAATTGAGATTGGACGCCATGTTGCATTTGGAGAGCCCCTGCTGTGCCTAAACAGTGGAAACCCCCACAAGTTCCCCCATTTGGGAAACTAGACCCCCTAAGGAACTTATCTAGATCTTTGGTGAGCAATTTGAACCCCCAAGTGCTTCACACAAGTTTATAACGTAGAGCCGTAAAATTAAAAAATCATATTTTTTCCACAAAATTGATTTTTTCACCCCAATTTTTATTTTCCCAAGGGTAACAAGACTCCAAAAGTTATTGTGCAATTTGTCCTGAGTGCGCTGATACCCCATATGTGGGAGTAAACCACTGTTTGGGTGCATGGCAGAGTTTGGAAGGGAAGGAGGGCCGTTTGACTTTTTCAACGCAGAATTGGCTGGATGCCATGTCGCATTTGGAGAGCCCCTGATGCGTCTAAACAGTGGAAACCCCCCACAAGTGACCCCATTTTGGAAAATAGACCCCACAAGGAACTTATCTAGATGTGTGGTGAGCACTTTTAACCCCGAAGTGCTTCACAGAAGTTTATAACGTACAGCCGTAAAAATAAAAAATCCTTTTTTTTTTTACAAAAATGATTTTTTCGCCCCCATATATTTATTTTCACAAGGGTAACAGGAGAAATTGGACCCCAAAAGTTGTTGTCCAATTTGTCCTGAGTACGCTGATACCCAATATGTGGGAGTAAACTACTGTATGGGCGCACGTCGGGGCTCGGAAGGGAAGTAGTGACGTTTTGGATTGCAGACTTTGATGGAATGGTCTGGGGGAGTCATGTCGCATTTGGAGAGCCCCTGATGAATCTAAACAGTGGAAACCCCCACAAGTGACCCCATTTTGGAAAATAGACCCCACAAGGAACTTATCTAGATGTGTGGTGAGCACTTTGAACCCCGAAGTGCTTCACAGAAGTTTATAACGTACAGCCGTAAAAATAAAAAATCCTTTTTTTTTTACAAAAATGATTTTTTCGCCCCCAATATTTTATTTTCACAAGGGTAACAGGAGAAATTGGACCCCAAAAGTTGTTGTCCAATTTGTCCTGAGTATGCTGATACCCAATATGTGGGAGTAAACTACTGTATGGGCGCACGTCGGGGCTCGGAAGGGAAGTAGTGACGTTTTGGATTGCAGACTTTGATGGAATGGTCTGGGGGCGTCATGTCGCAATTGGAGAGCCCCTGATGCGCCTAAACAGTGGAAACCCCCCACAAGTGACTCCATTTTGGAAAATAGACCCCACAAGGAACTTATCTAGAAGTGTGGTGAGCGCTATGAAGCTCCAAGTGCTTCACAGAAGTTTTATAACATACAGCCGTAAAACAAAAAAAATCATTTTTTTTTTTTACAAAATGATTTTGTCGCCCCCAGTTTTTTTATTTTCCCAAGGGTAACAGAAGAAATAGGACAAAACGCACAATAACTCTTGTGGTCCAGAGTACGCTGATACCCCATATGCGGGAGTAAACTACTGTTTGGGTGCATGGCAGAGCTCAGAAGTGAAGGAGCACCGTTTGACTTTTTCAACGCAGAATTGGCTGGAATTGAGATCAGACGCCATGTCACATTTGGAGAGCCCCTGATGTGCCTAAACAGCGGAAACCCCCAATTCTAACTCCAACCCTAACCCCAACACACCCCTAACCCTAGTCCCAACCCTAACCACAAACCTAACCCTAACACACCCCTAACCGTAATCCCAACTCTAATCCTAATCCTAACGTTAGCGCCAACAACCCTAACACCTAACAGGGAAAATGGAAATAAATACATTTTTTTAATTTTATTATTTTTCCCTAACTAAGGGGGTGATAAAGGGGGGTTTGATTTACTATTTATAGCGGGTTTTTATGATTGGCAGCTGTCACGCTAAAAGACGCTTTTTATTGCAAAAAATAGTTTTTTGCATCACCACATTTTGAGAGCTATAATTTTTGCATATTTTGGCCCACAGAGTCATGTGAGGTCTTATTTTTTGCGGGACGAGGTGACGTTTTTATTGGTACCATTTTTGAGCATGTGACATTTTTTGATCGCTTTTTATTTCGATTTTTGGGAGGTTAGAATGAACAAAAATCACCAATTCATGAATTTCTATTGGGGAGGCGTTTGTACGTTCCGTGTGTGGTAAAATTGATAAAGCAGTTTTATTCTTCGGGTCAGTACGATTACGGCGATACCTTATTTATATCATTTTTTTATGTTTTGGTGCTTTTATAGCATGAAAACAATTTTATATAAAAAATTATTATTTTTGCATCGCTTTATTCTGCGAGCTATAACTTTTTTAGTTTTTCGCTGATGATGCTGTGTGATGGCTCGTTTTTTGCGGGACAAGATGACGTTTTCAGCGGTACCATGGTTATTTATCTCAGTCTTTTTGATCGCGTGTTATTCCACTTTTTTGGTTCGTTTTTCTTTTTTTTTTTTTTTTAAGGGGTTCATTAAAGGGGTTAACTAGTGGGACAGTTTTATAGGGGGGGTCGTTACGGACGCGGCGATACCAAATATGTGTACTTTTATTGTTTTGGTTTTTTTATTTACAGGAAAGAATGAATTTATTGGGGAATATTTTTTTTTTTTTATGATTTTTTTTTACCACTTTTTATTTTTATTTTTTTTACTTTTATACTTTGTCCCAGGGTGGGACATCACTGTATTTTAGCAGATCGCTGGTGTGACAGTGTGCACAGCACTCTGTCACACCAGCGATCGCTCTGGCACTGCTGCAGGCTTCCCCAGCGCCTGCTCTCAGCAGGCACTGAGAAGCCGCCTCCCTGCAGGACCCCGGCGCCATCTTGGATCCGGGGACCTGGAGGGAGGACGGACCCTCGGAACAGCGTGACACATCGCGCTGCTCTGAGGGTCTCAGGGGAGCGCGCAGGGAGCCCCCTGCCTGCGCGATCCTCCCCTGTGCCCCGGGTACACCGCGATCATGTTTGATCGCGGTGTGCCAGGGGTTAATGTGCCGGGAGCGGTCCGTGACCGCTCCTGACACACAGTCACGGGTGTCAGCTGTGATAAAACCCGGCGGCGATCAGCTGCGCTCCCCCCGGGAGCGCAGCTGATCGCCCATGACGTACTATTCCGTCCATGGGAATAAGGTCCAGGGTCACATGGACGGAATAGTACGTCTGATGGCAGAGAGGGGTTAAATAAACAGCTACATATTTAAATAATCACATACAATCAATGCGAGTCAAAACATTTTTTTATGTATTAGGTCATGTTTTGTCGCTGTAAACATAATGAAAAATGACTAATGTGTCATAAACTTTTTTCAACATATTTCCTGAGAAACTTGCAGCAGTAAAACAAAGTAGAATGTTAATAACTTCAAACAAATAAAAAAATACATTACACCTATAACTGGTGGTAGGTGTGGGGTGGTGAAGGTGGAGGGCCAGATTGTGAGGGCTGCCTATGTGGAGCCCAGCTGCGACTGAATCCACATCTCCAGAAGGGTGCACTGACAGAGGACCCCACTAGAGGTCAATATGCACACACACATTCCAGCTTACCTTAGGAGACCATTAGAGGGAGCTGGTTGCAGGCACACATAAACTCAGTTTTAGTTTCACTTTGCCTCAGAATTGCCAGAGCAGCTCACGGAGCAGCTCAGATAAGATCAGAGGAGAGGAGAGAAGTTTAGCTCAGTTCTGAGCCCCAGCTCTGTCAGAAAGAGAGCTGCTTAGAGCCTATACATGGAGGCTGGTACGGGTGTGTACTGAAACCACCCTAGTCTGGTCAGAGCTAAATCTGAAGCAAATCTGACTAAGAAGCGTGCCGACGCTTAGAGAGTGGCGAAGAGGCAGCTTGCCTGCTGCAATGTGTGTTGTGAGCAGGACCCGGGTAGGGTCGAAGGCAAGTGGAAGCAGAGGGAAAAAGGAGCATTAATAGCTCTCCCTAACAAGTCACCGGACATCGGGGTCCGAGCCTTTAAGGATTTCTACAACCTTTAGGAGAACACCGGAGTTCCTGTAGGACTACAAGTCCCAGGGTACCACAGAGCTGTTAAGCAACAGGACCAGGAGGACGGAGTCGGCTCGATCAGCCTGAAAAGACTTGTTCTACCAAATAGAAGGTCCAATCACCAATTCAGCCAGGTACAGAACAGAGACAGAGTCAGACTTAGCTACATGCAGGTCAGGACTGGATCACACAGTGCAAAGGACAGGAGGCCATATACCTACCCGTGGGGGAGTCTGAATGTGCATCCTTCGCCTCACAGTGCTCCGGGGAGAACCTGCCAGTTCTACAGTAAAAGGTACCAAAAGTTACTTGTGAGTGTGTCTCCCTTCTTGCCCTTAGCCTGCCGGACCCCTGTTCACACTGCATCTCCATATTACTATCTGCCCTGGAAGAACCCTGTCTTTCCTGTAGGAGACCTACCATCTAGCTGTCTAATGCCATCCCTTCCAGGGTACTCGCATAGCAGCGTTGGTCACTCTGACCATACACTACAGGTGGCGTCACGACAATTTATATGAACATTCCATCATCCCCTGTAAATATCCCCCACCATTGAATGACCGCCCAGGGCCACGGGCCGAGCTCTGCTGCCAGTGACATTCCCCATAGAAGTCGACGGGCTCGGTGCCGAGTACCCCATAGCCCTGGTACCCACACCATCTGGTGTTGTGCGAGTCATCTTTTGGCGTCACGAACAGGATGAGAAGCTTACTGGATGTGAGTCCTGTGTGCCTATATTGATCGTTTTGTGCAAAAGACTGTGCTGCTGTTGTGTGAATTTGGCGCCATTTCCCGCCATTGTACCGCTATATTCGCGCCCTGCTGGTGAAGAAGGTGGGCGTACCTGTAAAAGAGCGCCGAGACCTGGACACGCCCCCAACGCTGACGCGGCGGCAGGTCCTGTGAAAAGTTCCAGTGAACGCTCTGACGTCAGAGCGCCAGCGACACAGGTCCTGTCCCCACCGCTGTGCCCGCAGAGCTGCAGCCTTCAGAGAAGGTAGGCTCCGATTAACTAAGGGGGTGCAGATATGTTTCAGCAACAAGCCGACAGCGTGGCCCCGGCCGGCGGCCCCAATATCGTACCACCTGACGATGCAGCGCAGGACGGAAATGTGGGAGATGTTGCCCCCTTACCCGGTCCTGTAGCCCCAATAGTACCGCTAACGCTACCATATATGCCAGGAGCGAAGTGGCTCCCTCAGTACAGTGGCAAGCCAGACACTCTGTCGGGGTTCAAGCGAAAAATATGCAGCATAATGGACATGTACCCCATGACAGAGAAGCAGAGAGCTGCAGTGGTAATAGGGCAATTAACTGATGCTGCAGAGAGAGAGATAGAGAATTGGACAGCTGCAGATCAAGAGTCAGTGCTTGCAATTTTTTCAAAGCTACAGACTATCTTTGAGGACCGCACTGAAACAGATCTCAGGATGAGGTTTTACAACTGCTCCCAGAAACCAGATGATAGCATAAGGGACTATGCCTGCCGATTACAAGGGGCCCTGAGAGCACTCAAGCAAGTTAACCCCATGAGTGACTCTAACGAAAATAAAATGTTAAAAGAACAATTTGTACGGGGACTGAGGTCTCAAACTGAAGGCAGGACTGTGCACTGGTGGTCCTTGGATCATCCTGATGCTACCTTTGATGCTCTTAAGGATATGGCTATAAAAGGACTGCGACCTCTGGAAACACCCGAGATGGCAACCCAGTGTCACCCGAGTGAAGCCACCCCACATCCATCAGCATTCCCCTTTTTCCCGCTGGCTGCAGAAGCTAAAACGCAGGTGGCGCCCCCTACTGAGCTGGACTGTCTGCGCTCAGAAGTGCGTCAGTTGACCAAAAACCTGGCCACTGTAATGAGTGCCCTGCAACTGCCGACGAAGGAAGAAGGAAAGATTCTGCTAGCTGACTGCCCGGAGGATGTTCCTTGGATGCTCCGGAGGAAAGGGAGGACGTCGCCCCATCGGAGGAGGACAACGCCACCCCCGGGGAGGACCCGCGACCAGCATCATCCTCGCCGAGAGATCGTCTGCTTCCGCTGCCACCGAGAAGGTCACCCAGCACGTCTGTGTACTTTAAACGAGCAAAACCTGGGTCCAAGGGCCAACACCCAGGAATAGACTTTGCAGGCCCCTCAGACTGGAACCGCAGGTTTGTGGGAGGAAGACCCTACCTGTCCATCATACTGGACGGGATCGCAATTCCTGCCCTGCTGGACACTGGATCTCAGGTAACCATCATACCTGATGTTCTCTACAACAAGTACTGGTCCAGTGATAGTCTCCAACCCCCAAACCCTGACTTTGCAGTATACGCCTCTAATGGCCTCCCGCTTGAGTTACGGGGTGCTAAAGATGTAGATGTGAAAGTGGGGAGAGTTGAGCTAAAAAATCAGGGACTTCTTGTAGTAAAAACTGTTAATGAAGAAAATGGGTTGAATGTGGTCTTAGGCACTAACATTATTAGTAACTGTTTGGAGGAGGTTGTGTTTTTGCTCCAACAGCTTGCCGAAATCGCCAGACCAAAGCAAAAGGGAGAGATCCAGAAGGAAATCCGAACCCTGATGTGCCAGCAGCAAGTGAAACTGACCGGTGGTGAGATTGGTAATGTACGGGTAACGGACCCGAATCCCATTGTGATACCCCCAATGAGTGAAATGCTTATTTGGTGTAGAGCAGCGATAGGTCTGAGAGGTCGAGACTACCAAGCAGTAGTAGAGCCCCATTGTTCAGAACACAGACCTACACTCTTAACTGCCAGAGGGGTAGTGGATGTACGTAATGGGAGGGTGCCAGTGCGTCTTCTCAACTGGGGAGAGGATGAAGTCAAATTACCACGTTATGCCACTGTTGCTAAGTTACATGCTGTGGATAACAACTCCATTCACCCAGCGGAGCCCTTAACCTCCCCACAACCAGTGGAGGATAACGGTCCGACCACTCAGGTGGAGGATTGGTGTCAGCAGCTCCATGTTGGGACAGACACCACTCCAACCCACCAGAAACAAGGAGTATACCGAGTAGTTCAGGAGTACGCTCAGGTATTCAGCAAACACCCACTCGACTTTGGGACAATAAAAGGAGTTCAACATCACATCCCCACAGGCAATCATCCTCCCATCAAAGAACGGTACAGGCCTATACCACCAGCACACTACCAGAAGGCCAAGGAGATGTTGCGTGATATGAAAGAAGCAGGGGTAATAAGGGATAGTTGCAGTCCTTGGGCAGCACCTTTAGTTTTGGTCAGGAAAAAGGATGGAAGCATGCGAATGTGTGTAGATTACAGACAAGTAAATCGCATTACACATAAAGATGCATACCCTTTGCCACGCATTGAAGAATCCTTAGCTGCACTAAAAACTGCTAACTATTTCTCCACCCTCGACCTCACTAGTGGGTACTGGCAAGTAGCTGTGGCTGAAGAGGATCGGGAGAAGACGGCTTTCACCACCCCGATGGGACTCTGTGAGTTCGACAGGATGCCGTTTGGACTCAGTAGTGCCCCTGGGACATTCCAGAGAGTGATGGAGAGCTGCCTGGGACATCTCAACTTCGAAACTGTGTTGCTGTACTTGGACGATGTCATCGTGTACTCCAAAACGTATGAAGATCACTTGAAGCACCTGGCAGAGGTATTTGAGTCACTGTCCAAGTATGGGATGAAACTTAAGCCTTCTAAGTGCCATCTGCTCAAACAAAAAGTACAGTATCTGGGACATATCGTCAGCTCGGAAGGAGTAGCGCCAGATCCTGAGAAGATCACCGCCATCCAGAAATGGCCGGAGCCGAAAAATCTCAAGGAGGTGCGACAATTCCTAGGTCTGACAGGATACTACCGGAGGTTCGTAAAAGATTACACTAAGAAAGCAGCCCCTCTGCAAGACCTCCTGGTGGGGCAGTCCCACAAAAGCAGAAATTCTCAATTCCACTGGGGTAAAGAACAGGCAGAAGCATTCAAGGAAATGAAGGAGATCCTGACAGGTGATGAGATCCTAGCCTATCCTGACTACAGCCAGCCGTTCCTGCTGTATACTGATGCCAGCAACGAAGGATTTGGAGCAGTCCTCAGTCAGAAACAAAATGGCCTGGAGAAAGTCATCGCCTATGCAAGCAGGAAGCTCCGTCCGACCGAAAGGAACCCAGAGAACTATAGCAGCTTCAAGTTGGAGTTCCTAGCACTGGTCTGGGCCATCACAGAGAGGTTTAAACACTACTTGGCCTCCAACAAATTCACTGCCTACACTGACAACAACCCCTTGACGCATCTTGAAACAGCCAAGCTGGGAGCTATGGAACAGCGATGGATGGCTCGACTGTCAAATTATCAATTCACAGTTAAGTACCGGGCGGGCCGCAAGAATGCCAATGCTGATGCCCTGTCCAGGATGCCTCATGACTCAGACACTGAAGAAGAAGTGGATGATCTGGAAGAGATTGAACTACCTGCCTTTCACCGAAATGGGGTGATCTATGAACAACAAGCCAGCGGAAGACCACGTGATAAGATGATAAATCCCTTACCTCACCACAGTTGGAGGGAGACTCAGAACAGCGATCCCGTTGTCAGCAGTATCAAGGAGCTGATAACTCAGGAAGGTTCCTCATTGGAAAAGGATGCGCCTGAACAAGCTAAGCAGCTGTGGAATGAGCGGAGTCGGTTGTTCATCTACCGTGAGAAGCTGTGCAGGAGATATGTCAACCCAAGGACCCATGAAATGGTTTGGCAGATAGTAGTTCCCAGAGCAGACATCCAGATGGTGTTAGAAGCTTACCACGATCAGGCGGGCCACTTTGGCTGGAAAAAGCTGGAGACCTTGTTGAAATGCCGTTTCTATTGGGTAGGAATGCGCAGCTCCATCGAGAAGTGGTGCCGGAAGTGTGGACCCTGTGGCCTCAGAAGGAAAGACTACAATAGTCAGAAGGCACCCCTGCAGCCCATCCAGACGACTCGTCCTTTGGAAATCGTGGCCTTGGATCATGTTAAATTGTCATCCAGCCAGAAAGGATATTCCTATGCCTTGACTATGGTGGATCACTACTCCAGGTTCCTGGTGGTCGCCCCTGTCAAAGATCTGACGGCAGAGACAGCAGCAAAAACGTTCCAAGCGTATTTCTGCAGACCACACGGATATCCTGAGCAGGTGCTCACTGATCGAGGTCCAGCCTTTGAAGCTGAATTATTCAAAGAGTTCTGTCACTTGTACGGGTGTAGGAAGATAAGAACTACACCGTACCATCCCCAAACTAACGGACTATGTGAGAAGATGAATCACATCGTTATTGACCTGTTGAAGACTATCCCACTCGAAAAGAGGAATCGGTGGCCGGACCTGCTACCAGACCTGGTAGATCTGTATAACCATATACCGGTGAGTTCCACCAACTGCACCCCAGCCTATCTCATGCGGGCAAGACCAGGGAAACTGCCCATGGATTTAGAGTTTGGAGTTGTGGAACCAGAAGCAGATATGATTACTGAGGACTGGGACACCAACAGAAAGGAACAGTACAGAAGAGTACAGGCCTGCGTTGAGGAAAGTCTCAATCGAGTATGAGAGAAGCAAGCAGACCGCTACAATAAGAGTGCGCCAGCTGAACCATTCGCACCAGGTGAAATCGTACTGAAAAGAAAGAGGAGGTTCCACAAACTCGATGATCAGTGGGAAAGAGAGCCCTATATCATACGGAGTTCTAGATTTGATAACAGGAAAACATGCATCATAAGCAAGGATGGAGGAAGAACGACTGCAACTGTGTCCAGAGATCACTTGAAGTTGTGTCCGGACCCATTAAAGCTTCGTGAGGAAGAACCTGTTGTTAATCAAGAAAAGCATGAAGAGACAGTCATACATACGGACTTGGGAGATTTACCTGCAGACTGGCCCAGATTTGGAGAAGCTGTGATAATTCCTGTGCTCCAATTCTACCAACCACCAGAAGAACATCCACGTCCAGTTGCACCAATTGCACCAACAGAGTCAGTTGCGGAGGAACCTGTTCAAGCAGAACCTGTTCAAGCAGAACCTGTTCAAGTAGAGCCTCAACAAGTAGAACCTCCACCAGCAGAACCTCAAATAGAAGGATTCCCTGCGGAAGTCGAACCAGCTCGCCCTGCCCGCAGTATACTTGTCAGATCCATGGAGAGGTTAAGGCAATACTATAGCTTACCTGCACGCAGGAATAGTAGAGTAACTGATTCATCACCTACTACTACACCACGTAGGTCAGTAAGGATGACAAGAGGGCAATTACCTGTTAGGTACAGGGAATAGGGCCTAACACACGTACATAGTTATTTATCATTTTTGTACACAAATGTATATAGTATAGTAATTTATATAGTATGTAAATGTCATTGCCTTCAATATTGCTTTTATGAACTGGTGGCTATGGACACTTTTAGCCCAAAAACTGTCCTTGTATATAGTTAGCACTTCTGTGCCTCATTTTGGTTACACTTAATTACCTCAGAAGTTAAAACCCGTTTGGTGTGGCCGAAGGTGAGGACTGCTGGAAAAGTCAGAAATGTCTTGCAGCCCACCCAAGACCACCGTTGGAGGTTTGGAGCGGGTCCTCCACAAGTATATGTTTACTTGGACTGTGAAGTAAATATTAACAGTGTTTTCTTGCAACGTTTAGTTAAAGTGCCTTACCTCCTGTAAAGGAAGAATTGTTTTGAAATGTTAATTATTCTGTTAACTGTTTTGTTTTTGTATTTCAGCCCCGGAGTGCTGAGTTCTACTAAGGGGGAATGTGGAGCCCAGCTGCGACTGAATCCACATCTCCAGAAGGGTGCACTGACAGAGGACCCCACTAGAGGTCAATATGCACACACACATTCCAGCTTACCTTAGGAGACCATTAGAGGGAGCTGGTTGCAGGCACACATAAACTCAGTTTTAGTTTCACTTTGCCTCAGAATTGCCAGAGCAGCTCACGGAGCAGCTCAGATAAGATCAGAGGAGAGGAGAGAAGTTTAGCTCAGTTCTGAGCCCCAGCTCTGTCAGAAAGAGAGCTGCTTAGAGCCTATACATGGAGGCTGGTACGGGTGTGTACTGAAACCACCCTAGTCTGGTCAGAGCTAAATCTGAAGCAAATCTGACTAAGAAGCGTGCCGACGCTTAGAGAGTGGCGAAGAGGCAGCTTGCCTGCTGGCAATGTGTGTTGTGAGCAGGACCCGGGTAGGGTCGAAGGCAAGTGGAAGCAGAGGGAAAAAGGAGCATTAATAGCTCTCCCTAACAAGTCACCGGACATCGGGGTCCGAGCCTTTAAGGATTTCTACAACCTTTAGGAGAACACCGGAGTTCCTGTAGGACTACAAGTCCCAGGGTACCACAGAGCTGTTAAGCAACAGGACCAGGAGGACGGAGTCGGCTCGATCAGCCTGAAAAGACTTGTTCTACCAAATAGAAGGTCCAATCACCAATTCAGCCAGGTACAGAACAGAGACAGAGTCAGACTTAGCTACATGCAGGTCAGGACTGGATCACACAGTGCAAAGGACAGGAGGCCATATACCTACCCGTGGGGGAGTCTGAATGTGCATCGTTCACCTCACAGTGCTCCGGGAAGAACCTGCCAGTTCTACAGTAAAAGGTACCAAAAGTTACTTGTGAGTGTGTCTCCCTTCTTGCCCTTAGCCTGCCGGACCCCTGTTCACACTGCATCTCCATATTACTATCTGCCCTGGAAGAACCCTGTCTTTCCTGTAGGAGACCTACCATCTAGCTGCCTAATGCCATCCCTTCCAGGGTACTCGCATAGCAGCGTTGGTCACTCTGACCATATACTACAGGTGGCGTCACGACAATTTATATGAACATTCCATCATCCCCTGTAAATATCCCCCACCATTGAATGACCGCCCAGGGCCACGGACCGAGCTCTGCTGCCAGTGACATTCCCCATAGAAGTCGACGGGCTCGGTGCCGAGTACCCCATAGCCCTGGTACCCACACCATCTGGTGTTGTGCGAGTCATCTTGACTGCTCTCCAGCCACTGTGTCACCATGAGTGGTGGCTGAGTGTGCACTTTGCTGGCTGCTAGTTGCTCGCTCTGTATGGGGGTTTGGGTAAGGGAAGGTTGGGAACTGTTGTGGGTAGTCATAATATGACTGCCCACTTACACTGTAGCCCCCAAAATGCCCATGTCGACCATACCCATGTTGTGGCCAGCATTGAACATTGGGTATGGTCGAGTGGGCATATTGAGAATGGCCACTGTGTCCCATGTGTGGTACATGTTGTGTGACACTTTGATAGGACTCACTTAGAGGAGGAGGAGTTGGTCTCTGTGGTCCACAAGGCGGAGGTGGAGCATGATGATGAGGAGGAGGCTGATCAGAGGCTGATGCAGACTCCCCTTTATGGGTTCCCAACAAACGAAGGAGATTTTCACTGGAACGTTGCCACCTTTCCAGTAAATCTAGGAAGTTGTTGGGATCATTTGGTGGGGTTCCTGCATCCAGCACAATTTGTACCCCAGCTCTGATCCGCAGTCTGTGCTGACGGGGAATGGCCCTAAGGTACCGAGCCAGACTGCGTCCAAATGCCTCCTCCCCATCATCATGGGCAACAGTGGACAAGTAGTCAAGAACTCCTCTGTCCACCTGCCTCCTTGTGCCAGAACCAACTCCTTCACTTCTACGCCTGGCTCGCCGTGACACAACTGCAGGAGGCGAAGCCACATCCTGGGGCCTACCAGGGCTGCTGCTGAGGGGAGGGTCTTGGGACTCTAGAGGCAAGCTCTCTGACTCCACTGCTGGTGGTGGTGGTGGTGATGCTGCAGCTGCACATGCTGCTGATGACGGCACAGCCTCCTCAACATCCCCCACGGGGTCGATCACTGCCTCTGAGTCAGAAGCTGGCTCTCTCTCTGTAAGGTTTGACTCGGTGCTACAGAAGAAAAAAATTTGATTACAATTTATACGAAAATATAGCAATACACTTTGTACAGACATGAACTTACGGTCGCAAATCCATAGCTGGAGCCAGAAAATTCAGTCTATCATAATAGACATATTTTCTTTTGCTGCTTGCTGCTGCCCCACTGCGCCCCCTCAGCTGTCTCTCTCGCCTGTAGCAGTCTCTACAGCTGCGCCAACGCCTTGTAACATCTGACACTGAAAAAGTAACGGATACAATACAAAATTAAATTCAAATTCAAATTCAAAGAAGCTTTATTGGCAGGACTAAATACACATTAGTTTTGCCAAAGCAAGTGTACAAAAGGGGGATAGGGATAGGGATGTTGAGTAGGGGCAGATCCAGGGTGGGGGCTATGGAAGTCCATGGCATAGGGAGGGGTGATGGGGGCGCAGGTCCAGGGTGGGGGCTATAAAATTATAAAATTATAATTATAAAATTATACTTATCTGCCCTTGTAATGTAGTAAAAACAGAAGTACCGTACACCAGCAATATTATCATTTTTTGGCGTGTTAGGGTACACAACAGCACTACAAATTGTATGTAGCTAATATAACAAGTTAATATTACAAGGGTTCATACATACAAAGCTCTATGACATATGTGTCACAATAATGACCGTTTATTTGGGACACAGCGATGGCATTACCAAAAGGGACACATATTAAGTACTTCACCTACACAAACATAAGCGTAGGCAAACATTTTTAAGGTTAAGTAGGCGACCATTACAGTTGTATGTAAATATTAGAATGTGCTTGGAGTACTGACATAGCACTGGGGGTTTGAACAGTCATAACTGTTGTTTTGGCCACATTTCTGTTTCACATATAAGGCTAGAGGGACATTATAACACATTGTTGTTGGTACATACTGAGTAGTCATACAGTATTGTAAGCGTTCTCATTAAGTTACTTACTGATGCGTTCTTGGTCCTCCCTAGACCTGTCGCCAAAATCAGGAAACATCTGTACACATATTCTCCGCCAAGCCGCGTCCTTCCGCGACCGGTTGGAATAATTGGGATCCCGCTGGTCCCAAAGTTCTGGTCTCTCCTGGACCAGAACGATCAACATCTCAACATTGATGTGACTGGCCATGGTTCTGGACTCCGTGGAGGCGGTTTCCTGTTTGGGTTTGAATTTTCGTAGCCTAATTAGCATGTCAGCCCTTCCTGACAATTATCCTGATGCAATTTCCTGGCACCTGGGATAGTGGTGCGATTTAATCGGAAGTCACACGTGCGGTCCGTTTGTAATCAGATTTTTCATCGCTCCCATAGACTTGCATTGGCGATAGTCGACCCAAAATCGGTGACAATCGCAGCATGCTGCGATTGCACTCGTACGATTAAAACGGACCACAAAAAATCGGATACTGGGAGCTGCTCCATAGATTAACATAGGGCAGACTGCAATGCGATATTTCATCGTATTGCAGTCGTCCGATTCTGTCACCAGTGTGACGCCGGCCTAACACTTCATCTGGTACCTTGCTATCCTTTCACAAGAACTTCTGTGGCTTAACACATTATCTCACTTGTGGCCTTCTTCTCCTAAACAACAATGCTTCCTATCTCTTCAATAGCTATTCATCTATGTGTAGACATAGAAGATGGCTTGCTTCTTCACTGATGATGTATAAGAACAGGGAATGTTGCATTCATTGAGCACAAGCCAGATGAATAAAGTGTATTAATATCTTATACTTGTTAATATTTTCAGCACATTTGGGTTTACTTTTTAGCTGAGTACCCCCAGTATATTCATTCATTTGCAGCTATTTCCGCACTAATAATGTCTGTAAAGCGCTGTGGAATTAATGGCGCTATATAAATGAGTATATTAAATAAATAAAATAAATACCAGCAGAATAAAAATAAAGGACCTTTGACACCCAAACCTCCTCTATAGCTAAGAGAACCTGCAGAACAGAAAGAGAAGAGGGTTGTGGTGGCCATCAGTATATCAGTTTCCTAAGTTTACTTTCCCCTCTCATTCAAATTACTCTCTATTTCCAAGCATGGGATTTATGGAATCTGCGCATTGAAGGAATTACTTATGTTTCAATTGTATGTGATTAATTCAAGAAAATATCTCAATGTACTGTATAATCACAGCTTTATTAATATTAGGCACCATTCAGGAGAATAAAGAGAGGAAACTTTTTTTTTATCAGTGTGCTTGATCAGATTTTTATCAATTTTCGGTCCGTGTTTTCATTTTTACGTTATAGTTTAACCCCTTAGTGACAGAGCCAATTTGCAGCTTAATGACGGGGCCAAGTTTTACAATTCTGACCACTGTCACTTTATGAGGTTATAACTATGGAACGCTTTAACGAATCCCACTAATTCTGAGAATGTTTTTTCGTGACATATGGTACTTCATGTTAGTGGTAAATTTTTTTTATATGACTTGCATTTATTTATGAAAAAAACGGAAATATGGTGAAAATTTTGAAAATGTAGCAATTTTTAAACTTTAAATTTTTATGCCCTTAAATCAGAGAGATATATCACACATATTTCTTGATAAATAACATTTCCCACATGTCTACTTTACATCAGCACAATTTTGGAAACAAAATTTTTTTTTTGTTACGAAGTTATGAGGGTTAAAAGTTGGCAAGCGATTTCTCATTTTTACAACATCATTTTTTTAGGGACCACATCACATTTGAAGTCACTTTGAGGGGTCTATATGATAGAAAATACCCAAAAGTGACGCCATTCTAAAAACAGCACCCCTCAAGGTGCTCAAAACCACATTCAAGAAGTTTGTTAACCCTTTACGTGCTTCATAGGAACTGAAGCAATGTGGAAGGAAAAAATTAACATTTAACTTTTTTTGCAAAAAATTTACTTCAGAACCATTTTTTTTATTTTCACAAGTGTTAAAAGAGAAAATGAACCACAAAATTTGTTGTGCAATTTCTCCTGAATACGCTGATACCCCATATGTGGGGGTAAACCACTTTTTGGGTGCACGGCAGAGGTCGCAAGGGAGGGAGCGCCATTTGACTTTTTCAACGCAGAATTGGCTGGACGCCATGTCGCGTTTGGAGAGCCCCTGATGTACATAAACAGTGGAAACCCTCAACAAGTGACCCCATTTTGGAAAATTTACCCCTTAAGGAACTTATATAGATGTGTGGTGAGCACTTTGAACCTCTAAGTGCTTCACAGAAGTTTATAACGTAGAGCCGTGAAAATAAAAAATATTTTTTTTCCTCAAAAATGATTTTTTAGCCCGTTATTTTTTATTTTCCCAAGGGTAACAGGAGAAATTGGACCACAAAAGTTGTTGTGAAATTTTTCCTGTGTACGCTGATACCCCATATGTGGGGGGAACCACTGTTTGGGCGCATGAGAGAGCTTGGAAGGGAAGGAGGGCCATTTTGTAATGCAGACTTTGATGGAATGTTCTGTGGGCGTCATGTTGTGTTTGCAGAGCCCTTGATGTGCCTAAACAGTAGAAACCCCCTGCAAGTGACACCATTTTGGAAATCAGACCCCCCCAAGGAGCTTATCTAGATGTTTAGTGAGCACTTTGAACCCCCAAGTGCTTCACAGAAGTTTATAAACGCAGAGCCGTGAAAAAAAAACATTTTTTTCGTCAAAAATGATTTTTTTAGCTATTTTTTATTTTCCCAAGGGTAACAGGAGACATTTGAACCCCAAAATTGGTGTGCAATTTGTCCTGAGTACGCTGATACTGTCACGCGGTCTTATGATATGTGTACGATGTCAGTAAACTATTCTTAAAAGAACAACACTCTATACAACATATAGATTAGCAACATCAGCATGTAAATATAGAATAGATTTACCTGACACGATATCCGTTGAACTCAGGGTTAATCTTGAGGACTTGATACACTGTCACAGGAAAGAGGAGGACCGGGGGTCTAACCTGACCCTAAACTGGGGTCCTAACTAATCCCTCACCTTGGAGGTACTGATAATGGTTCAGAGGTCCAAGTCTCCAGCCTAACCCTGTCTCCTATCAGTCCCTGAACCCTGTAATCAGTCCTAAGAAGGATACTGATTACCACCAAAGGGATATGGGCTGATCTCTGCTAAATACACAGATTAGACATATAAGACAGACTGGAGAAAACACAGACTTGCATACACACTCAAACACAGAAGGAACATAAATGATCTGGGATATTAAACTCTAAGCAAGGTGAGCTTAAAACAACTAAGGAGCTCTTTAACTTAAGTCTATACAGATACAATCCTATCTGTGGTCTGCATGAAGAATTTCACTGGCAACTCCCAACACAGACAACCAGAGATTTAAAGGAAACCAATCAACAAATAATTAATTGCAGCCGGGAGAAACTGCACCCAGTCCCAGAACTGAGCACAGACAGAATTAACTCCCTAACTGCCAAACACAAAGAAACAGCAACTCAGCTGTGAGAAGTCAGAATGTGCAACCGCGACGATCTTCGTGGCGATGCACACATGACAGTACCCCCCCTTCTACGAGGGGCCTCCGACCCTCAGGGCCAGGTTTGCCCGGGTGAGTTCTGTGGAAGGTCCGCACCAAACGATCTGCGTTAATGTCAGACGCAGGAACCCACGTCCTCTCCTCTGGACCATACCCCTTCCAATGCACCAAGTACTGAAGGGACCGGCGATTCAGACGTGAGTCAATGATCTTTGACACTTGAAACTCCAAGTTACCATTGACCACCACTGGAGGAGGAGGTAGAGGTGATGGTATGACTGGTGCCACGTACCTCTTAAGTAATGACTTGTGGAACACATTGTGGATTTTAAACGTAGGAGGGAGGTCCAGACGAAATGCCACAGGATTAATTATGGAACTGATCCTGTACGGCCCGATGAATCTGGGGCCCAGCTTCCAGGAGGGAACTTTAAGTTTTATATTCCTGGTAGACAACCATACCAGATCGTTCACATTAAGATCTGGACCAGAAACTCTCCTCCTATCAGCCATACGTTTATAACGGTTCCCCATAGCACTCAGATTATTCAATACACCTCTCCACACTGAAGCAAGTGACGACGAGAAACGCTCCTCCTCAGGAACCCCAGAAGGGCCCCCCCCATTGAATGTACAAAACTGGGGATGAAAACCATATGCCCCAAAAAACGGGGACTTACCAGTGGACTCGCTCCGCCTGTTGTTAAGAGCGAACTCTGCCAGAGGCAAGAAAGAAGACCAGTCCTCCTGGTTCTCTGAGACAAAACACCGAAGATAAGTCTCTAGGCTTTGATTCAGACGCTCTGTCTGACCATTGGTCTGCGGATGAAAAGCCGAGGAAAATGACAATTGCATCCCCCGACGTAAACAAAATGCCCTCCAAAATTTGGACACAAACTGAGACCCCCTATCTGACACCACATCAGAAGGCAACCCATGAAGTCTCACAATCTCCCCAATGAACACCTGCGCCAGAGTTTTAGCATTAGGGAGGGCAGGAAGAGCAATGAAATGTGCCATCTTACTGAACCTGTCAACAACCACCAGTATGACAGTCTTCCCTGACGACTGAGGAAGGTCCGTGATGAAGTCCATAGACAAATGAGTCCATGGACGCTCCGGAAGTTTCAAGGGTAAGAGGGTCCCAGACGGACGGGTATGAGGGGTCTTAGAGCGAGCACAAACCCCACAGGACGCGACAAAAGTTAAAACATCTTTATTAACGTTAGGCCACCAAAACCGGCGAGAAAGGAGATCTAAAGTAGCCTTACTCCCTGGATGTCCTGCTAAAGCAGAATTATGATGTGCCTCAATAACCTTTTGTCTCAACTGATTTGGGACAAACAGTCTCCCTGGAGGTCCTGCAGGGGCGTCCCCCTGAGCCTCTAACACCTCCTCCTCAAGCTCAGAACATACAGCCGACACTACCACCCCCTCCTGAAGGATAGGAATCGGGTCATCCATTTTCCCGGCCCCTGGGAAACTGCGAGACAAGGCATCCGCCTTAACATTCTTAGATCCAGGGCGATAAGTGACAACAAAATTAAACCTGGTAAAAAACAACGACCATCGAGCTTGTCTGGAATTCAGACGCTTAGCAGATTCCAAATACAGCAGGTTCTTGTGATCAGTAATGACGGTGACCGGGTGGACTGCCCCCTCCAAAAAGTGACGCCATTCTTCAAAAGCCAACTTAATGGCCAAAAGTTCCCTATTGCCGATATCATAATTCCTTTCGGCGGACGACAATTTTTTAGAAAAGAAAGCGCACGGATGCCATTTACCAGGGGACGGACCCTGGGACAATATTGCACCCACCCCTACGTCAGACGCGTCCACCTCCACAACGAACGGCTGTGATGCATCTGGTTGGATGAGAACGGGTGCCGAAGCAAAACATTTTTTCAAAGAGGAAAAAGCTTGGCAAGCTTTGTCCGACCATTTAGAAAAATCCGTCCCTTTTCTTGTCATGTCAGTGAGAGGTTTGACAACAGATGAGAAATTACAAATAAATTTCCGGTAGTAGTTAGCAAACCCCAGAAAACGCTGCAGAGCCTTAAGATCCTCTGGCTGATCCCATTCAAGCACTGCTCTCACCTTTTCAGGGTCCATACGGAAACCGGAGGCTGACACCAAGAAACCCAAAAACTGAAGTTCCTGTACGGCGAATACACACTTTTCCAGTTTGGCGTATAGTTTATTGTCTCGCAAGATCTGCAACACCTGTCTCACATGCTCCTGGTGAGACACAAGATCTGGTGAGTAAATTAAAATGTCATCCAAATATACGACCACAAACAGCCCCACCAGATGATGAAAAATGTCATTAACAAAATGTTGGAATACTGCTGGTGCAGTAGTCAGACCAAAAGGCATGACAAGGTTCTCATAATGTCCCTCCGGCGTGTTAAACGCCGTTTTCCACTCATCCCCCTCTTTTATCCTAATCAGATTATACGCCCCCCTGAGATCCAATTTAGAGAACCATTTGGCGCCAACAATTTGATTGAAGAGATCAGGAATCAGAGGGAGTGGATACGGATCTCGAACAGTAATCCGATTAAGTTCGCGGAAATCCAAGCAAGGGCGTAGGCCTCCATCTTTTTTCTTCACAAAGAAGAACCCCGCGGCCACTGGGGAAGATGAAGGTCTAATATGCCCTTTGGCCAGACTTTCCGAAATATAATCTTTCATAGCCTGCCTCTCAGGACCAGAAAGGTTATATAACCTAGCTTTAGGTAACTTAGCATCAGGAAGTAAATTAATAGAGCAGTCATACACGCGATGAGGAGGCAACTCCTGACACCCCTCCTCAGAGAACACATCCTCAAAGTCCTCCAAAAAAGGAGGCAAAGTACTAGGCACGACCGCACTGATGACTGTGTTCATGCAGTTACTTTTGCAAAACTCCCCCCATTGGCTTATATCTCTGGACTGCCAATTAATCACAGGGTTATGTTTAACCAACCAAGGAAGTCCCAACACAATAGGAGTAGGTAGACCCTCCAACACATAACAAGATAATAGTTCCCTATGTATTGCCCCTACCCGAAGGTCAATGTTATGAACCTCATGAACAAAGCTACCTTGGCCGAGAGGCCTGGCGTCAATGGAGAATATAGGGATCGGTTTGACCAATACACTCAGATGCATACCTTGAGCCTGAGCAAACTGAGCGTCAACTAGATTAGCCCCGGACCCACTATCAAGAAG
Source organism: Oophaga sylvatica (assembly GCA_033576555.1). NCBI lineage: Eukaryota > Metazoa > Chordata > Amphibia > Anura > Dendrobatidae > Oophaga > Oophaga sylvatica. The sequence continues at coordinate 530,867,528 of JARQOD010000003.1, read as the reverse complement.
AACAGAAAATCTCTCCACTCTCGTACCAACCACCACCTCCACTGGAACAAGGAACTGAGAAGAACTAGCGGACGAAATACATACTCCCAGGTTGTCGTCCACCACACAACCTGGGATTAACAGTTTTCCGGCGACTTTTTGCTCAACAAGGCACGGGATGGACATCCCCCAACAAAATGTCCCTCTTTCCCGCAGAAGAAACACCTTCTAGTCCTGCGGCGTACCGCCAATCCCCTCCTACGAAATGATGTCCCTCCCAACTGCATAGGCTCCTCCGAACAGACAAGGGGAACCTCAACATAAAGGACTTTAGTAGTAGGTGGAGTAACAACAGGGGGCGGAGTTACCTCGCACCTCTCCCGGAGCCGTCTATCAGTACGGATAGCTAGGGCCATAGCAGCCTCCAGTGATGGAGGAGAATCATACTGAGCCAAAACGTCCTTTAATTTGTCAGAAAGCCCATGACAAAACTGGCTTCTAAGAGCTGGGTCATTCCACTGAGTATCTGTGGCCCATCTACGGAACTCAGAAGCAAATTCCTCCGCCGGACGATCTCCCTGCTGTATCTTACGTAATTTTGTCTCAGCAAGAGAGACCCGATCTGGGTCATCATATACCAAACCCAGGGCAGTAAAAAATCGATCTACTGACTGTAGAGCCGGGGATCCCGGAGGAAGGGAGAAGGCCCAGGATTGAGGGTCCCCTTGTAGGAGCGAGATAACAATTCCCACTCTCTGCTCTTCACTCCCTGATGATCGAGGCCGAAGCCGAAAATACAATTTACATGCTTCCCTGAAGGTAAAAAATTTGTCTCGCCCACCAGTGAACCTGTCCGGGAGAGCTACTTTAGGTTCAAATCTGGTTTGCTCCGAGGGAGACAAAACTTTGGACTTAATGTCCGTCAGCTCCATGGATAATCCCTGCAACTGCAGAGCCAGCTGGGCTACTGGATCCATGGCAACTGGGAATAATTTTATGGCCAGTGAAAATGTCACGCGGTCTTATGATATGTGTACGATGTCAGTAAACTATTCTTAAAAGAACAACACTCTATACAACATATAGATTAGCAACATCAGCATGTAAATATAGAATAGATTTACCTGACACGATATCCGTTGAACTCAGGGTTAATCTTGAGGACTTGATACACTGTCACAGGAAAGAGGAGGACCGGGGGTCTAACCTGACCCTAAACTGGGGTCCTAACTAATCCCTCACCTTGGAGGTACTGATAATGGTTCAGAGGTCCAAGTCTCCAGCCTAACCCTGTCTCCTATCAGTCCCTGAACCCTGTAATCAGTCCTAAGAAGGATACTGATTACCACCAAAGGGATATGGGCTGATCTCTGCTAAATACACAGATTAGACATATAAGACAGACTGGAGAAAACACAGACTTGCATACACACTCAAACACAGAAGGAACATAAATGATCTGGGATATTAAACTCTAAGCAAGGTGAGCTTAAAACAACTAAGGAGCTCTTTAACTTAAGTCTATACAGATACAATCCTATCTGTGGTCTGCATGAAGAATTTCACTGGCAACTCCCAACACAGACAACCAGAGATTTAAAGGAAACCAATCAACAAATAATTAATTGCAGCCGGGAGAAACTGCACCCAGTCCCAGAACTGAGCACAGACAGAATTAACTCCCTAACTGCCAAACACAAAGAAACAGCAACTCAGCTGTGAGAAGTCAGAATGTGCAACCGCGACGATCTTCGTGGCGATGCACACATGACAGATACCTCATATGTTGGGGTAAACCACTGTTTGGGCGCACGGCAGGGCTCGGAAGGGAGGGAGCACCATTTGACTTTTTGAACGCCATGTCATGTTTGGAGACCCACTGATGTGTATAAATAGTGGAAACCCCTCAATTCTAGCTCCAACCCTAACCTCAACACACCCCTACACACCCCTAACCCTAATCCCAAACCTAACCCTAATCCTAACCCTAATTGTAACCCTAACCCTAATTATAACTCTAACCCTAATTACAACCATAACCTTAACCCTTACCCTAATGGAAAAATGAAAATAAATATATTTTCTTTATTTTATTATATGTTCCTAACTAAGGGGGTGATAAAGGGGGGGTTTATTTACTTTTTTTTTACTTTGATCACCGTGATAGCGTTTATCACAGTGATCAAAATGTACCTGCACCGAATGAATGAATCTGCCAGACGGCAGATTCGGTGGGCGCACTGCACATGCACCCGCCATTTTTGTTAGCAGAAAGAAGAGCCGTTGGAGCCATGGGAGGACTGGGGGACACCCGGAGGTACAGGGGACAGATCAGGGGTCCCGGGGACCCTATTTCTCTCTCCCATCAGAGGAGAGAGAAAGAAAATGGAGAATCACGGCTTTTTATTTTTGCGGTCTCCGTTATATGGTTAATAACGGCGATCGCAAAATCGGGGTCGGTAAAAACCCACCCGAATCATGTTCTCTGGGATATACTTACTCCACAGCGCCGTGAATTAACAGCACTGTGGTTTAAGTACCCTTAACCACCGCCGTTAAAAGGCGTATCGGCAGTTGTTAAGGGGTTAATAGTGTTAATAGTGTTTTTCTCTTATGCAAAAAAAAAATAAAATACATTTCCAATATTAAACAGTTAAAAACAAAGAATACTTGTATGACATAAGGATGGCATCTGTGTGCTGTTTTTTTTTCATGGATGGATAGATGCGTGATTCAGATTTAAGATGGACAAGTCTCCATTTTTTGTGAGACTTAATATACACATACTTTATAAACTATGATGGAAGCGTTTCATGCATGGAAAACATGGATATCTGAATGAGGCCTTAGTTGCAAAAAAGTTCTTCAACACGGCGTGGGGACCCCTCTATTATTGATAACCAGCCTTGCCGAAGCTGACAGCTTAGGCTTGTAGCCTCCAGCTGTCAGTTCTGCCTAGCTGGTTATCAAAAATACAGGGAATGTTTTTTTTCAATTATTTATTTACAGTGCAGGAGCCGGCTAATGAATACACCCATCAGCCGCTCCTGCTCTCACTGTTATTAGTGGCGGCAGGCGACGGCTGACGGGAGCAGTAGTCTCATCAGCCGAGACCAGTAAACTTTATACCTCCAATTACAGCTTCAGGCTCACGCTGTCATTGGACAGCGTGGGAACCGTGGCTCTCTCACCGGCCGGGATGATTTTACCGCCGATCAGAAGTGGCGTTTGCCGTGCTGTCATGCACATGACAGCTTGACATGCACTCGGCGTTCGGGCAGCTGAACCCGAACAGTAACACGGACTTCCTGGTGAAGTCCGTGTTCAGTGTCCGTGCCCGAACAGTAGGTGTTCGGTACGGACGCCAAAATTTACTGTTCAGGTTCTCCCATTGCTTCTCATAAGTCATCTTTTTTTGTGGTAGGGGGGTCTCTGACCACTGAGCTCTCACTCACTTGTAAATTTCAGTAACTCCCATTCTTTCATAAAAAGTAGCCATTATTGCCCCTTTTGCTATCTACTAAAACAAGGGATAGGTACTCATTATTCAGATTAACCTTCAGCCATTTTATAATTTAATAATGTTACTGACACACAGTTCATGCATTGTTCTAATTAATAGATCTAAAAGACTTAATGAAACTCATGTCTTTCCCTGAGAAACACAATATTTGCTTGTAATCTTCTGTGTTTGTGTTAACTTGGCCACAATCACTGGAATATCCAGATAGACATGAAGGAAATTAATGTTTGGGAACATGAAGACAATATTAACGTCAGCAAAACCAAATATGAAAATTAGCTTATTATGATTTGGAAGTCTAATAATGTACAGTATATACAATATATTTGTACGAACTCACAATCTGTATATAGCACAATCACTCCTATATAATTACGTGGTGCTCAATAATAGCGAAACAAAGTCAAGAAAGTGAATCATTTTCCAAACAGAGAAAGAGGAAATGTGGCACTCACCAATACATAAAAACTCTGTAGAATTTATTCTAAAAGTAGTAAAATACAGCAAAGAGTCATGTGGAATACTAGAACATACAGACATTTTCAGGAACTGGTGAATCAAGACCAGGAAGAAGCCCGGTTAGTTGTGAAGTAGCTGTTGTATTCCTCATGCCACCTCGTTTATTTTAATGCTTTTGGAATAAAGTCTATAGAGATTTTTTACATATTGGTGAGAGTTAAAGACTAATTCATATTTGAACTACTTATGAATGAAAAAAGTCAATCTCTATAAGATCACTTTCATACATCTGTGTTTTGCATCATATATTTGTGTCAAGTTTGAGTTAGGCCTCTTTCACACATCAGTTTTTTGCCATCAGTCACAATCCATTGGCTCGACGGATGCATCAGAAATGGCCGGAGCAAAGCCTCCCCCCCTCCTCCAGGAGGCGTGGGCGGAGGCCAACATGACGGGGGGATTGGAAGGGTTAGGTGTGGGGAGGAGTATTTAGATTAGGGGTCTATATAGGGAAGTGGAGTAGGCTTCAGGTCAGTTCCAGCTTTAGCAAAAAACAGTTACCATGTCTGATGTGGAGAGAGCTCTGGAGCTGCTGAGGGAGACGGCTTTATCGCAGCCTTCAGGGTGGTTAGAGGCCCAGGTCGCAGGTATTGCTCCTGGTAACTCCAGGCAGTCAGCCCCATCTCCGGTTAGGGAGCGGCGGTCGAGAAGGGTGAGGCCCCCTGAGCGGCTGTCTCCAGATGCAGCTCCCAGGGCATCGCGTCGGCGTAGGAGCCCCTCTGGGGACCCTCCAGGCCGGGCTGTTATGTTTCGGTAGCTGAGGAGTGCAGGTAAAAAAGGCAATACACCAGAGCAGTTGGAATCTATGAGATTGCAGTACCCTGACTAACCACCACAACTAGAGGCAGCCTTGGAGCGTTCCTACGTTGGTCCTAGACGCCTCGTCACAGCCTGAGAAACTAACTACACCTAAAGATAGATATAGGAAAGCTATCTGCCCCGGAGCAGAACCCCAAAGATAATAGAAAGCCCCCAAACATGTAATGGCGGTTAGACAAGATGAAATACTGACACAGAAAGAAAATAGTATGAGCAAACGCTGGGGCCCAAACTAACTAAATAGAAAAGGACAGGAAGGATACTTACTGCAATCCCAGAAAACCCTGAAAAGCACCAACTCTACTAATTTCAAAATCACCTGAGATCACACGACCTCTACCACCTAAATTAGTTCTCTGGTGTAACAAAATCAAAATAGCAGCCACTGAAAAAACTGGAAAAAGCAAAAGTACAAACATCAGTGGCTGAACAAAACTGAGAGGGCAGATGCCCCCGGAGGGGACCCTGAAGGCCCCCACAGAAGTGCAGGACAAAATGCAAAAATATAGCACAAACACAAAAGAAGAAAATGTCTTATCTGTTAGCAGGAGATGCAGACACGACACAGCAGGCAACAAGGGAAACTGGAATAAAGGATTCAGACCAGAACAATTGATCACCGGCAACCCTGATGGGAAAATGACTCCCTTATATAAGACCAGTCAGTAACACCTGATTCCCAGTCCTCACAATCTTCACTAGCACCGCTTGTAACCACCAGAGGGAGCCTCTGCTCAGAACTCATCTCAAACCCATTCACAACACCGGGCGCCACAATGTTCCCGGGCTAGCAGGCCTCGGCCTGGGAGGAATCCGGTTGTTCGGCGGGGCCCTGCGGCGGTGTCTAGGCCTCCGCCTCGCGCTAGTGGGGTGGCGGAGCCAGCACGCGCTAGACGGCACAGGCGTACAGGATCTGCGGGGGGCCGCGGCAGTGGTACCGCCGCTGTGCGGCCTGCCTCTCCCTGCAGTACAGAGGCGATCGCTGGTGGCGCAGCGGCCTGCTTTCCGGCAGGGCCAGTGTCTTCATCCCCCACTGACAGTGGGGTAGCAGGTCTGTCGGCAGGCTGTGGTAGCGGTAGGCCGGTGGTGCGGCCTGGCTCATCACGCAGGTCACGACTAATTAATGATAGGGCAGCGGCCTGCTTGGCGGCAGGGCCGGGGCAGTTTTCCCTCACAGGCAGTGAGGCGCCAGGTTTTTCGGGGGTCGCCTGAGTGGGTGGCCTGCTCTCACCGCCAGTAGTACGACGACTAGCCCAGTAATTGGCGCGACAGCGGCCTGCAGCGCGGCAGGGCCGGAACCATTGACCCTGCTACAGGGTGGCGGGGGAAGTCATCTGGGTATTAATGAGGGATCATGGGGGGCCATCGCTGTGCAGGCCCTTAGTGCGACGGGTGCTAGGGACGTGGCGACCCAGGTAGTGGAGACATTTGGGACTCAGCGGTCGGGATCCTCTCTGGAGTTTGGGCCCTCGACGCCAGTCGTTTTCGAGGGGAGTCCTAGTCATCAGCAGCAGGCCACTGGAGTCGCCGTCGTTGGCCAGGACTGAGTGGAGGCATCCGAGGATCCAGGTTTTTCGGCTGGAGGGCTCACAGCTCCCTCGCAGCCCGGTGAGTACACCTCTTTGTCTGGCGTTCGTCACCCAATTTTGTCTTCTACACAGTGTTGGGGGGGTCAGGTGGGCGATTATCAGGGCTGTGGGGGTTCTGCGTCCAGTGGGGAAGTGACTGGGGGCGTTAGGGACATGTTGGTGGGCGTGCGGGACTTGTTTCGTTTGGAACGGGGTTTGAGTGGTTCATCTCCGTTGGCTGCATGGGTTGGGTCGCAGGCTGGTGGGCATACCGGGCCGAGTGGGTCAGAGTTGGTGGGATCAGTACAAACTGAGAAGGAGAAGGTGTGTCGTGTGCATTTGGATGATAGGGCGCACGGGGAGGTATACGTATGTTTTGAAGGCCCATTGGGGGCACATTTGAAGAAGGAAGTTAGAGAGCGCATTTGAAAGGACGAATATGTGGAGATTTTCTCGTTGTTGCCTCTTGGGAAATTTAACTTAGATAAGAGTAAAAAAGCGGACAGTAAAAAAGAGGAGGAGGAAAAACGTAGGTGGCGCTTGATTCCCCAGACGTTTGTTAATTGGCAACAAGCTTTCGCCATTTTGGCAAGTGTCATTGGGGAAAAGGCTCCGGATAATTGTTCGGCCCTATTTTGCTATTTGGATGCCATAGGTGAAGCTTATAGGGTGTATGGCGGGCAAGCTTGGCTCAGGTATGATGATCAATTCCGGCAGAGGAAGGCAGTTCGTCCTGCTATTCGTTGGGATCAAAAAGATATTGGTCTGTGGATGCGGGTCATTGCGCAAAACAAATTTAGCCATTCCTTTCATGGGGGGGCTGGGAGCACCAGCCAGAGTAATAACACCTCCGGCACAGCCGGGGGCAGCGGGCAAGGACAGGCAGGAGTGCATAAGTCGGGGGTATGCTGGCAATTTAATGATGGCCAGTGCAAGTTTGGGGCGAATTGTAAATTCAAACATCTCTGCTCCACTTACAATGGCACCTCTCACGGAGCATCCAAGTGTTTTAGGAAAGGAAAAGGAAAATTTGGAAGCGGTAATTCGCAAGGGGGAGACTCCAGTGAAACTGGAAAGGATGGTCCCCTATCTAAATAGATATGGGGACCGGGAAAAAGCGGCATTGTTGTACTCTGGTTTTAAGGACGGTTTTGTTATTCCACATCCCCCATTTGATATTCCGCGAGTACTGAAAAACCTGCAGTCGGCGTTGTTACATCCCAGAGTTGTTTCGGATAAGCTGAAAAAGGAAGTTTCGTTGGGTAGAATGGCTGGCCCTTTTAGTTCCTCCCCCTTTTCAGATTTGGTTGTCTCCCCTTTGGGAGTCGTTCCAAAAAAGGAGCCGAATAAGTTTCGACTTATCCATCACTTGTCATACCCGCGGGGCAGGTCAGTGAATGATGGTATTGATCCTGAGATTTGTTCTGTTGTTTACTCCTCGTTTGATGAGGCGGCGCGGTGGGTGAGAAAGTGTGGTCGTGGGGCCCTTTTGGCCAAGACAGATATCGAGTCTGCGTTTCGCTTGTTGCCGGTGCACCCTGATAGCATAAAGTTACTGGGTTGCTATTGGGATGGTGTGTTTTTTGTTGACAGGTGCTTACCCATGGGGTGTTCCTTATCCTGTGCGTATTTTGAAGCTATCAGTTCTTTTCTTGAATGGGTGGTACGAGACGTTTCGGGTTTTGATTCGGTTATTCATTATTTGGATGACTTCTTGTGTGTTGGGCCAGCGGATTCATGGCGGTGTTCTAGGATTTTAAAAGCAGTTCAGTGGGTGGCTGAGCGGTTTGGTGTCCCGTTGGCGCCTGACAAGACGGAGGGTCCAAGTACGTGTTTGTGTTTTCTAGGGATCGTTATTGACACCATTGCATGGGAGTTCAGGCTTCCTGAGGACAAGCTATCGGCGTTGAGAGTGGAGGTGGTCAGAGCGCGTTGGTTGAAAAAACTGTCTTTGCGTGATCTTCAGTCGTTGTTAGAGAAGCTGAACTTTGCTTGTCGGGTGATGCCGATGGGGCAAGTTTTTTCACGTAGGCTGGCAAGCGCTACTTCAGGTGTTCGAGCCCCTCATCATTTTATCAGGTTGTCCGCGGAGCTTAGGGCGGACTTGTCAGTTTGGGAATCTTTTTTGGAGGGGTACAATGGCCGTTCCTTGGTAATGGCTGAGGTTGTTGACAATGATGCTTTGGACTTGTTTACTGATGCGGCCAGCGGGATTGGTTTTGGGGCTGATTTCAAGGGACAGTGGTGCGCATCTCATTGGCCCAGAGAATGGGTAGAGGGGGGCTTGGTGCTTAACATAATGTTGTTGGAGATCTTCCTGATCCTCGTGGCTGTTCATTTGTGGGGGCACATTTTTCGTAATCATCGAGTGCGCTTTAATTGCGATAATATGGGAGTGGTATGCGCGATTAATGGTCTCACCGCATCGTCCCCCCTGTGGTTCGGGTGTTGCAGGAATTGGTGTTGGTATGTTTGTCCTTGAATGCTCATGTTACAGCGACTCATGTTCCTGGTGTGAAGAACGAAATTGCTGATTCTCTTTCTCGTTCACAGTGGGATCGTTTCCGGTCATTGGCGCCAGAAGCAGAGGTAGTGGGTCTAACGTGTCCGGAGGAGTTATGGAAGATGGCTTTTGGGCCGCAGGGTCGTTGATCAGGTCTTCGCTAGCCCCCAAAACTTGGGAGGCATATCAGGCTGTTTGGCGGATGTGGGAAGGGGTTTTCGCAGCCGGTTCAAACATTGGCATCGGACACGATTGGGAGCGAATTTTGTTGTCTTATTTGGGACAGGGTGCGACGGAGGATTGGTCTTGCGCGAAGGTATCACGGGTTTTGGCCGCTTTATCTTTCGGTTTTCGTTTACGGGGGATTCAGGATTTTACAAAAACGGTTTTGGTTAAGCAGGCAGCGAAAGGATTTCTTCGTGTAAAATGTCGGGGTGATACTAGGCGCCCGATTTCATTTGGTATATTAGAGCAGTTGGGCCTTGCGTTAGAGTTGACGTGTTCCTCGAATTTTGAGGTGGCGTTGTTTCGCTTAGCTTTTTCGTTCGCATTTTTTGTGGGCTTTGCGGGTGGGTGAGCTGGTTTCGCCGAACAAACTTGTTGTAGGCGGGTTATTTGCGAGGGATGTCGTGTTGACTTTTCGGGGTGTTGAGTTTTGGCTGCGGAGGTCTAAGACAGATCAGGCTGGTAAAGGTCGACGGGTGGTTTTGTGTGGTGTGCGGGGCACTTTAATGTGTCCGGTACAATGTTTTCAGCGCTTTCGGGAGTTTCGGCCTAGCCTGGTCGGTTCTTTGTTGTGTCATGCGGATGGGGGTAGTTTGTCTCGGTATCAGTTTGGTGCCATTTTTAAGAAGTCTATTCGGGTATTGGGCATGGATGATTCTCGTTTTGCTCCTCATTCTTTTCTAATCGGGGCAGCGACGGAGGCAGCGGCAGGGGTTTGAGTCCGGCGTCTATTCAACGTATTGGCGGTTGGAAGTCAGGTCGGTATCGGAGTTACATCAGGCCTTAGTTCGTTAAGTGGCTGGAGGGAGATGCCTGGGAGGGTAGTGTTCTGTCTCCGGGTACTCTGGTATTTGGTATTTTAGCCTTGTTTTCTCTTTTCAGGTATCGTGGCTTTGCTTGTGTGGATTTTGGCCATTCCTTCGTTTACTGGGGAGCGTTGCGAGCTGACGTCAGGAATGAAGGTCGACAGCTGGGTTTTCACAGGAGCATGGCTGTGGTGCGGTGGATTGGCTTGAGAGGAATGGAATGGAGAAGGGTTCTCCAGGAAATACATGGTTGTGTTTTGATGGATCGTGCTCCTGACATTTTAGTTCTCCATGTTGGGGGCAACGGTCTGGCGATTCAACCTTTCCGGGAATTGGTAAAGGACATTAAGCAGGATTGTTTGCGTTTGTGGTTATTATATACAGGCGTTACTATTGTTTGGTCTGAAATTGTTCCATGCAGGCGATGGCGTACGATGAGGTCCTTGGTAAAGGTCAACAAGGCCAGGATATAAGTGAATAGGGCAGTTTCTTCATTTATTGTTAGGAATGGAGTAGTGTCAGTGCGGCATTTTGATCTGGAGAAGGGCGAGGGCGATTTTGGTTGGCGGACGGGGTCCACCTAAATGGGGTGGGTTCTGATATTTGGGCGCTCGGCCTTCAAGAGGGATAGAAAAGGCCATGGCATTGCGGTTTGGGGGGGTCTCGGGCCATTGAGGTGTTCAAGGGCCCTCGTTGTGGCGGTCCGGGGTGGGGGGGGAGTCCTTGAAGTCGGTTGGAAATTGGTTTTGGGGGACTCTGGATAGGGTCTCCTCCGTCTGAAGTTAAGTTGATGGTGATCTGGTGAGATGTGGACGGGGAGTTCCGCAGGAGTGGGCGGATCCCCGAGGAGCTGGGTGAGCAACATATCATGGTGTGCGTTGGTGCTCCTGAGCCTGTGGGGTAACGACTGGGAGTAAGATGATGGGTGTTGTTCACAGCAATTTCGGGTTAATTCACCAACATCTTGTGGCTTCAAGGACTCCTCCTCAACGTTCAAGTATCATAAAGCTATGTTATCATTTGGTATTTTGTTAATGTTTGTGTATTTAATAAAATGCTGCTGTGGCCATTAGAATTCCAAATATTTTGGGCTCTGTGTATTTGTGAGTGTCATGTATAGTGTACAGTTCCTATAGCGTCTTGTGCTTGGGTGCGAGGAAAACACATGAGACACAGGTTGATATGAAATGACTTGTATTACTTCATACAAGCATGCGGAAAAGGTCACACAGTTTGCAGGACCAGAGGCAGGAGACACAGCAGGCCAGAGTAACTTCAAGCTCTACAATAACTCTCCAAAGCAGGTTCAGGATCTCTTCTCTGTACCGTAATTCCTCTGCAAACATGGATTCACCAAACAGCAGGTTTCCAGAGTCCAAAAGTGTTCCAAGGTTCCTCAGTAGGAAATAGCTGGAGTACAAAGTCCAAGGTCTCCAGGAGTCAGGTCACAGGCTGACTGAGGCTTGATTCAGGAGCACTGATTGTTCAGCTGAGGCTGCTTAAGAAGCAAGAGGGAGAGAATCAGAGCGGGAACATGAAAACTGGAAACTCCATATTAACTGAGAGCAAGAGCTGCAGAAAGACAGAAAGCAAAATGGAAAACTGAGTTTCAAGGAACATGTCAAAAGAGACAAAGAACCTTACATTACTCCCCCCTTAGGGACAACCTCCGGATGACCTCAGACCAGGCTTGTCAGGGTACCTCTGATGAAACTGGCGGAGCAGGCGAGGAGCATTTACATTATTGACTGGTTCCCATGAGTTGTCCTCCACTGGGTAGCCCTGCCATTTAATCAAATATTGCAACTGATTTCTGTACAACCTGGAATCTAGAATCCTTTCCACCATAAATTCTTCCTGACCATCGACCAGCACTGGGTCAGGGCAAGTTGAAGAGCGTCCAGGAAACGTATTGGGTGTTGCAGCCTTTAGTAGGGATACATGAAAGACAGGGTGGATTCTCATAGTTCTGGGCAGTTGAAGACGACAAGCAACAGCACTTATAATCTTACTGATCTTATAAGGTCCAATGTACTTATGTCCCAATTTAGACGATGGAATCTTTAATTTAAGATTTCTGGTTGACAGCCAGACCAAATCTCCTACCTTGAAAGCTGGTGCAGGTTTACGAAATTTATCTGCTGCTTTCTTGTACCTTTCCTGAGCCAATTCTAGATTTTCCTTTAGAAGATCCATATTCTTTTGTAAAGAAGTGATTCTTTCAGCCACTGCCGGCAAGGGCGTATCTATGGGAAATCGAGGAAGAATGTTAGGATGATAACCTAGATTGGAGTAAAAAGGAGACTGCTTAGTGGAGGCGCTCTGAGAGTTGTTATAAGAGAACTCAGCCAGTGGAAGTAGATCCACCCAATCATCCTGTAGGTGGCAGATAAAGCAGCGGAGATACTGCTCCAGGGTCTGATTGGTTCATTCTGTCTGTCCATTAGTCTGGGGATGAAAAGCAGAAGAAAGGTTTACTTTAATGTCCAATGCGGCACAGAAATTTTGCCAAAACCTTGAAGTGAATTGTACCCCTCGATCCGAAATGACCTCATCCGGTACTCCATGTAAGCGAAACACATTCTTAATCATCAAGTCTGATGTCTGTTTTGCAGTGGGTAAGTCGACACAAGGAATAAAATGAGCTGCCTTTGTTAGACGATCAACCACCACTAGAATGGTGTTCTTCCCTTGAGAGGTTGGTAACGCCACAATGAAGTCCATAGAAATGGATCCCCACGGGCGGGACGGGTGGGAAGAGGTTGCAACAGACCAGTTGGTGAGGAGCGAGGTGTTTTGCATCTTGCACAGACTTCACATGAAGTGACATAGTTTAAAACATCTTTCCTGTAAGTGGGCCACCAAAAGAAATGAGAAAGAAATTCTTGTGTCTTTAGAATTCCCCTATGCCCGGCTATCTTGGAATCGTGGATGAGTTGCAATACTCTCAATCTGACTGTTTCAGGTAAATACAGACGTTGTCCCTGAATCCACACACCATTCTTAAAGACAAGACTTACGTCCATTGGGGGTTGAGCCAACAAAGAATCCGCATGGTATGCTTCCTTGATGTCTTTAAGTAGGTCTTGATTATGAATCACTCCCAGGAATCTAGAGTCAGGAAGAATAGTCTTAGGAGGAGTAAGTGGATGTGTCTCTGCTTAATGAATCCTAGAGAGTGCATCAGCCTTTCCATTGCGCGATCCTGGTCTATAAGAAATTACAAAATTAAATTGGTTTAGGAAAAGATTCCAGCGAGCCTGGCGAGGAGTCAGGCACTTAGCCGACCTGATAAATTCAAGGTTACGATGGTCTGTCAGGACGACTATTTGCTGTGCAGCTCCCTGAAGAAGGTGTCTCCATTCCTTGAAGGCGGCAATAATGGCCAACAATTCTCTATTGCCCACATCGTAGTTCCTCTCAGCCGAAGACAACTGCTGGGAAAAGAAGGCACAGGGATGCAAGACATTCTTCTCACCTGTTCTCTGAGAGAGTATAGCTCCAACGGCACAGTCTGAAGCATCCACCTCTATTATGAAGGCAAGCTCGGGGTTGGGATGTACTAAGATAGGTGCGGTGGTAAATTTATCCTTTAAACAGGAAAATGCTTCCTGAGCTTGCGGGGTCCAGGAGAACCTAGACTGTTTCCGGGTAAGTTGGGTGATAGGTGACACTACCTCAGAGAAATTCCTAATGAAACGTCTATAGAAGTTGGCAAACCCGATGAAGCGCTGCACCTCCTTCACATTTCTAGGAATTGGCCAATCCTTGATGGCTTGGGTCTTGCTTCCATCCATACTAATCCCTTGCGTAGATAGTACATACCCCAGAAATTGAATTTCGGTCCTATGGAATTCACACTTTTCAAGTTTGATGTAGAGATGGTTTTGTCTTAGGCGTTCTAAGACCATTCTCACATGTCCATGATGTTCCTCTGTGGAGTTAGAAAAAATTAGAATATCATCCAGATAAATCACCACAAATGTATCTAGGAGATCCCTGAAGATGTCATTCACCAAGTGTTGAAAAGTGGCTGGGGCGGTACTCAGACCAAAAGGCATAACTAGATATTCAAAGTGTCCATAGCGTGACCTGAATGCAGTCTTCCATTCATCCCCAGGTCTAATACGGACCAAGTTATAGGCCCCACCAGTTTAGAGAAAATTTTGGCATGCCGCACTCTCTCCAACAACTCAGGGATTAAAGGCAATGGATAACGGTTTCTAATAGTAACCTTATTGAGTTCCCTATAGTCTATGCAGGGTCTCAGAGATCCATCTTTCTTCTTCACAAAGAAGATGGGTGCACCTGCGGGAGATGAAGAGGGGCGTATGAAGCCCTTGGCTAGGTTTTCGTCTATGTAGTCCTTCAAAGCTTTTAGCTCGGGCCCCGCTAGGGGGTAGATCTTACCAAAAGGTATCTCGGCTCCAGGCAATAATTCAATTGGACAATCATATGGACGGTGAGGAGGAAGCTGATCAGCGTTCTTCTTGTCACATAAATCCACATAGTCCTGGTATACAGCTGGTAGTTCAGGGACTGACATGGTTCCTTTAGGAACAGAGCAAGCTGAAACTCCTTGACTCATCTGTTTCTCCGGAAAGTGTAATTCCTTGGTCTCCCAGTTAATCGTAGGATTCTGCGCCTGCAGCCATGGTAGCCCTAGAATAATGGGAAAGTGGGGAGAAGAGATAAGCATAAAAGACATTTTCTCCTGATGATCTTTACCCATAAGGACCCTCAAAGTCTCTGTTTCCTGATCCACTGGTCCAGAGGTCAGCAAGGAGCCATCCACAGTCTCCATCTGTACTGGAGTAGCCTTCTTCACTGAACGTATCCCCTGTTTCAGAGCAAAGGAGATATCCATAAAATTTCCACTTGCTCCTGAGTCGATCATAGCAGAGCTAGACACCCAGACTGAGTCAACCCAGAGTTTGATGGAAAGGAAGCAATGAGAATTGTTTCTTTTACAACTCAGCTGGGACACCGCTGAGGAAACTTGAAAAATTGCAGCGTTTACACCGTCATCGTCCCCAGAACTAACAGAGTTTAAGTCCGAGAAATCAAGATCTCTTGCAGCAGATCTCTCTGGAGCCTGAGGCTCGGACATGACAGAGCTCCTCTCTCAACACTCATAGTGAATGACTGCTGCAGTAGTCTTACGAGAACGGCTGGGGCAGTTTGATAATGAAGTGCCCTGACTTACCACAGTAGAAACATAGATTTTCCTTTATACGATGTTCTTTGCGTGCATCACTAACCCGTCTTTGTAAAGAGTCCACCTGCATGGGTTCAGGTTCTGGTTCCCTTGTGATCCTACTCAAAGGTTCCTTAGCTGAGGAGGGAGGTTGGAAAAGGTTAGTGCGATTATTTTCGAACCATCTCTCTTGTCTGCGTTCAGTCAGACGAGCATCAATACGGATACAATAGTTAATAAAGTCACCTAACGCAGTGGGAGGGTCGGCACGAGCAAGTTCATCCTTAATCAGTGGAGACAACCCTTTCCGAAAAATAGATTTTTTGGCGGAAGTGTCCCAAGTGGTATCAAGAGCCCATCTCCTGAAATCCAAGGCATATTCGGCTACTGAACGCTTACCTTGGCGCAAAGTTAACATGGCTGCTTCAGCTGTTGCACCTCGATTGGGGTCATCAAACACCTGCCCCATGGCTGAAATAAAAGCATCAAGGTGATTCAAACAATCATCCTCAGTCTCGATCAGAGGGTTTGCCCACATCAAAGCCTTATTGGTAAGCAACATGATTATAGTAAGCACTTTGGATCGTTCAGTGGGAAATTGTGAAGCATGTGCAGAGAAAAATAGATTGCATTGGTTAATAAATCCCCTGAATTTCTCACGTTCACCGCCAAAACGAAAAGGAGGTAACTTGGGGATCCCAGAACTCGGGGTTATGGCAGGAGCCTGGACTCGTTCCTCTAGAGCCTCAATCCTGGCTCGTAATTCCTGGGTAGTTTGTCCAAACACTTGCAAATTATGATTAGTGAGGTCCTGTAGGCTTGCAAAACGGGTCTTTAAAGCCTGTATATCTGCATGGATTGAATCAGTCATTCCACAAAGCTCCTTTATGCGGGCCTCCATCTTCCAGATCTTTTAAGGCAGAAGTGCTGGAAGGAGAAGAGGAAAGGAAAAAAAAAAACAATAGTGTTTACCTGTGGTAACACCTGGAATGGTTGAGAAGTCACAACCACTGTCATCACAGAAGGTATTAAAAGGACATCTGATATCCACAGTCACAGCAGACACGGCTTTCCCAGACCCAGCAGACACTAAACATTGGCTCCTGAATCTTGTCATGTATAGTGTACAGTTCCTATAGCGTCTTGTGCTTGGGTGCGAGGAAAACACATGAGACACAGGTTGATATGAAATGACTTGTATTACTTCATACAAGCATGCGGAAAAGGTCACACAGTTTGCAGGACCAGAGGCAGGAGACACAGCAGGCCAGAGTAACTTCAAGCTCTACAATAACTCTCCAAAGCAGGTTCAGGATCTCTTCTCTGTACCGTAATTCCTCTGCAAACATGGATTCACCAAACAGCAGGTTTCCAGAGTCCAAAAGTGTTCCAAGGTTCCTCAGTAGGAAATAGCTGGAGTACAAAGTCCAAGGTCTCCAGGAGTCAGGTCACAGGCTGACTGAGGCTTGATTCAGGAGCACTGATTGTTCAGCTGAGGCTGCTTAAGAAGCAAGAGGGAGAGAATCAGGGCGGGAACATGAAAACTGGAAACTCCATATTAACTGAGGGCAAGAGCTGCAGAAAGACAGAAAGCAAAATGGCCGACGGAAAACTGAGTTTCAAGGAACATGTCAAAAGAGACAAAGAACCTTACAGTGAGCGGCATATGGGGTGGGTTATGTTATTGGTTGGGTGGTACAGGTGATAGGTTACATTAGACTCCCCGCAGGTAAGCGACTTGACAATACCAACGTCAAGTTTTGTCATCCGTTTCTTCCGTTTTTCGACGGATCCGTTTTTTAAAAGTCGGCAATTCAGTGCACTGTACAGTAAAATCACACTGACATGTTTAATAAAGAATCGAAAGAATAGATATATACACATAGAATACATATATATATATATATATACATGTCATTGAGACACACATATATATATACAGTATATATACAGTACAGACCAAAAGTTTGGACACACCTTTCATTTAAAGATGTTTATGTATTTTCATGACTATGAAAATTGTACATTCACACTGAAAGAATCAAAACTATGAATTAACACATGTGGAATTATATACTTAACAAAAAATATGTCTCATATACTAGGTTCTTCAAAGTATCCACCTTTTGCTTTGATTACTGCTTTGCACACTCTTGGCATTCTCTTGATGAGCTTCAAGAGGTAGTCACCGGAAATGGTTTTCACTTTAAAGGTGTGCCCTGTCAGGTTTAATAAGTGGGATTTCTGGCCTTATAAATGGGGTTGGGACCATCAGTTGTGTTGTGCAGAAGTCTGGTGGATACACAGCTGACAGTCCTACTGAATAGACTGTTAGACATAGACATATTTTTTGTTAAGTATATAATTCCACATGTGTTAATTCATAGTTTTGATGCCTTCAGTGTGAATGTACAATTTTCATAGTCATGAAAATACAGAAACATCTTTGATTGAGAAGGTGTGTCCAAACTTTTGGTCTGTACTGTATATATATATACATACAGATATATATATATATATATATATTTATAGTTCATAGAGTTCTACATAGCATAATAGCCTCTAAATCAATTGCCAGCTTCAGGAAAATCATTACCGAACCCGACATGATATGACTAGGGTTGAGCATTCCGATACTGCAAATATCGGGTATCGGCCGATATTTGCTGTATCGGAATTCCGATTCCGAGTTCCGATATTTTCGTCATATCGGATACCGGAATCGGAATGTCACTGTCAGTGTCCGTCTGTCGGGTCTGTCAGGAGTCAGCGGCACTTACCCGGCAGAAGATCTCCGGCGGTCACGTCCTGGACTGCTTGATGGCCGCCATCCTCTTCTCCCTGGCGGTCACATGCAGTTTCTCGCGATAACTGCAGTGACTGCCGGGTAATCGCGGCCGTAAAGCAGTCCGATGACGTCACCGCCGGGAAAGCAGGTAATCAGCTGTGCTGCGCCGGGATGTCAGGCTCTGCCTGGCATTCCGATGTAGCAGAGCTGGATCGTCGTGGGACTGTCGTTACTATGGACTGCGTCGGACAGGTGGTATACTGTTGGTTTGTTTTTTTTCTTTTTTTACAGGAGATCGATGGCGTCGCAGGAATGAGTGTATAATAAAATTAATGAAAACTACTTTTTTCTGGCTGTGTCTTTTTTTAAACATTTAAAAACTTTGGGATTAATAATGGATCGGTGTCTTATTGACGCCTCTCCATTATTAACCGGGCTTATTGTCACCGTGCAATCAACGGTGACATTAACCCCTTATTACCCCACTTGCCACCGCTACAGGGCAAGTGGGAAGAGCCGGGTAAAGTGCCACAATTGGCACATCTTTTGATGCGCCAAATGTGGGGCTGCTGCAGCCTGGTATTATCAGGCTGTTGAGGGCTAAAATCCATGGGCCTTGACAGTCTTTTAATACCAGGCCGCAGCAGTCTGCATTTTACTTGGCTGGTTAACAAAAATAGGGGGACCCCTACGCCGTTTTTTTTTCGAGGGGATACCCTATTTTTGTTAACCAGCCAAGCTAAGCAGACTGCTGTGGCCTGGTATTATCAGGCTGGCAAGGTCCATGGATCTTGGCTCCTTAACAGCCTGAAAAACCAGGCCTCAGCAGTCTGCTTCATCTGGCTGGTTAACAAAAATAGGGGGGACCCCACGCCAATTTTTTTCGACGGGATCCCCTATATTTGTTAACCAGCAAAGATAAGCAGACTGCTGTGGCCTGGTATTATCAGGCTGGCAAGCAGGGTCGAACTGAGCCACCGGGACACCGGAGAAACCTCCGTTGGGCCCCAGCTCCTGCGTGGTGGGCCCTGATTTGAAAGGATAGGTCGCGGGGCAGAGGGGGCGGTGGCCCCGGGCCCCGCGCTCTGAGGGGGCCCACCCGGAGCTACGCTACAGTAACTGTATCGGCGTGCACAGCACGCCGATACAGTTACATTCTGCGGCAGAGCAGGGAGAATCGCTCTCCCTGCTCTGCCGCCCGGAAGCTATGGGGCCTGAACAGGCGGTGGGGGGGCCCGGTGCCAGCAGTGGGCCCCCCAACCGTCATTGGAGGGTCAGCTGTATCGGCATGGGTACGGTTGGGGCGAGGATATGGGTGTGATTAGCTGTGAAATGGGTGTGGTCGGGGCGTGGCTTAAAATTTGCAGCGGCGCGCTATGCGCGCCGCAGCCTTTAACCCTCTTTCCTGTCTTCAAAATTTGGGAGGTATGCTGTATGACCTCCCTACAACTTCTGGGCATGCTCCTGATGAGCGCGACGGATGGTCTCCTGAGGGATCTCCTCCCACACCTGGACTAAAGCATCCACCAACTCCTGGACAGTCTGTGGTGCAACGTGGCATGGCCTAAAATTTGCTGCAGCAGGCACAGCGTGCCACAGCCTTTGTCCCTCTTTCCCTTCTTCAAAGGTTGGGAAGTATGATGGTGGGCCCCAAGAATAATTTTTCTCTGGTGGGCCCAAGGTACTCCAGTCCGACGCTGCTGGCAAGGTCCATGGATATTGGCTCCTTAACAGCCTTAAATACCATGCCTCAGCAGCAGGGGCGTACATAGAAATCATGGGGCCCCATAGCAAAAGTCTGAATGGGCCCCCCAAAAAAAAAAAAAAACCCAGAGCCATTGTAAATGTAAAGTGCCAGCACAGTGAGGGGACACATTAAACAAAAAAATGTATTATGCCCCCATAGATTGTGCCCCCATAGTTGCTCCATAGATCATGCCCCCATAGATTGTGCCCCCATAGATGCTCCATAGTATAGGCCCTTATGCTGCCGCAGCTGCTGCAACCAAAAAAAAAAAGACATACTCAGCTCTTGTCGCTGGGGCCAGGTGCCCGTGTCCTGAGCAGGGGTGACACCAGGTGCTGATGTCACCGCTCGCTCAGGGCCCCGGCACCTGAGATATTTACCTGTCCTCTCTCCACTGCTGAGCGCCGCTGTCTTCGGGGTCCTCCAGCAGTGAATGATCAGGCAGAGGGCGCGGCGCGCACTAACGACGTCATCGCGCCCTCTGACCTGAACATTGCAGCAAGAGGACGCGAGCAACGGTGGAACGGGACAGGTAAATATCCCTTATACTCACCCTTCCACCGGCGCGGTCTCTGCAGCCCTTGCTCTTCTCCCGCGGTCTCCGCCGCCAGTGTTCAGCGGTCACGCAGGACCGCTCATTAAAGTCATGAATATGTGCATATTCATGACTGTAATGAGCGGTACCACCTGACCGCTGAACACAGGCGTCGGAGACCGTGGGAGAAGAGCAGGGGCTGCAGAGACCGCACCAGGAGGGGTGAGTATATAGAAGAGCTGCGCTCCCCCTCCCCGCCGACCCCCTGGTAGTACTGTGTCAGCACAGCTACCCGACCGTCGTGGGCCACCTCACCTGTCCGGGCCCTATAGCAGCTGCATGGTCTGCTTCATTCACGGTACGCCACTGCTCAGCAGTCTGCTTCATCAGGCTGGTTAACAAAAATAGGGGGGACCCCACGCCATTTTTTTTTCGAAGGGAACCCCTATTTTTGTTAATCAGTTCCCTCTGACGTCACTGATTGTGTCCCTGGCTGACCTGAAGTGAAAGTGGAAAGCAATCAATTAAGCTTTACACTTCCTCTCCTGTCAGCCAGGAGAGGAGCTCATTCATTTGGGGGTTTACTGTGAGGCTGCAGCATTAGCTGCGGTCCCTGCAGTAAACATTAACCCTTTCTGAAGGATTACACCGTGGGACCTGACTGTGCATGGGATAGGTAAGAATAATTTTGATTTTATTTTTATTACAGGAAATGGTTTTTGCAGTAAAATAAAAGATGGTCAAAAACATGTGTCTTTATTTCATTAAAATGATTTTTAATTAAAGTGTGTGTGTTTTATTTTTATTTCATGCAATAGGATTAATAATTGATAGTTGTCTAATTGACAGCTCTCAATTATTAACCTGGCTTAAGGTCACCTTTCAATAGCAAGGTGGCTTTAACCCCATATTAACCCATTCGCCACCGCTACAGGGCAATGGGAATAGACGGGCAAAGTGCCAGAAAGGGCGAATCTAATTATAGATTTGTCTTTTCTGGGGTGTCTGGGGGCAGATGTTAGTAGCCAGGGGGGCCAAAAAATAATGGTCCCTTTCTGGGCTATTATTATCTGCCCCCACTCGCTAGCTTTGTCTGTCTGGTTGCGAAAATAGGGCGGGAGCCCACGCATTTTTTTTCAACAATTTTACACCTCATATATATATACATGTCATTGAATTTGTGACACATATATATATATATATTATATTTATAGTTCATACACTTCTACATAGTATAATAGCCGCTAATTCAATTGCCGGCTTTTGTGAAAATGCAGAACCCGACATGAAATGACACTTGGTTTACATAGAGTTAACCATGTCATTTCAAGTTGTTTGATCTATTGTTTTCACTAACAATTACATCAGTCTATGTGTGCAAAATTTCACACCTGTAGGGGTTAATTAAAGGTGTAAATTCGTAGCAAAAAAATCATTTTTTTTTACAACGAATTTACACCTTTAATTAACCCCTACAGGTGTGAAATTTTGCACACATAGACTGATGTAATTGTTAGTGCAAATCAGATATCAAACTACATGAAAAGACATGGTTAACTCTATGTAAACCAAGTGTCATTTCATGTCGGGTGCTTCTGTCTTTTCACAAAAGCCGGCTTTACCCGGCAATTGAATCAGAGGCTATTTTACTATGTAGAAATGTATAAACTATAAATATATGTATATATATATGTCACAATGACATGTATATATATATATATATGTATTCTATGTGTGTTTATTTAGTGTTTACAAGGAAAGAAAGAGGTTTTTTTAGTTACGATATTTCTGTCCCATAGACTTACATTGGATTTCCGGTATCGGTATCGGGTATCGCCGATATTTTTTGGATATCGGCGATACCATTACGATACCGATACTTTTGGATATCGGAAAGTATCGCTCAACACTAGATATGACACATGGTTAACATATAGTAAACCATGTCACATCAAAATGATTTATACATATCAGTGTTTATTCAATTTAGCAGTTTGTGTTAGGAAAAATTTGGAACTCTAGGGGTTAAGTTTAAGGCTATAATCGCGGAAAAATATTGCGTGGGCTCCCGCGCAATTTTCCCCGCCAGAGAGGGAAAAACAGTGAGTGAGGGCAGATATTAATAGCCTAGAGAGGGACTATTGTTTTAGGGCCCCCCTGGCTACAAACATCTGGCCCCAGCCACCCCAAAAAAGGCACATCTATATGAATCGCCTTTTCTGGCACTTAGCCTCTCTATTCCCATTGCCTTTAGGGGTGGCTCATGGGTTAATAAGGGGTTAATGTCACCTTGCCATTGAAAGGTGACATTAATCCAGGTTAATAATGGAGAGGTGTCAATAAGACAACTATCCATTATTAATCCTATAGTAGTAAAGGGTTAAAAAAGACACACACACATTAATTAAAAATTCTTTTAATGAAATAATTACACAAAGTTTTTGATCAAATTTATTATGCTACCAATCCAACTGAATCCCTTGTTCTACTGTAACAAAAAAAAAACAAAAACAACAATATCCATATCTCTCCGGCCTTCAGTCAGGTCCCCCGCTGCAATCCATCACAAAGTGTTAACCAGTTTACAACCGGGACCGATGCTAATGCTACCGGCCCGGCTGTAAACCACTGCAGAATGAATGAAATCATGTCTGCGCAGGCGCCCCAGCTGGCCGGGGATGAACTGATTAGCGTGGGAAAGTTTCTGAACTTTTTCCCACACTGTCAGATCACCTCAGGTCAGCCGGGGACTCCGCACAGCCTCACTGACGTCAACGCGTGCTGCCTAAGACTAACCTTGTGACTCATCTAGAACTGTGCGATATCTCACCCGCATTCACCGCCAAGCTGAGTCATGCTGCGGGGGTATTACAGACTGTGCTGCATCCCGTACAACGAACTGTAGATCCAGGACCCTGCTTAGGACAGCAAGGATATGCCATCCTCATCGGGAACCCAACTTCTTCAAGACCACACCAGAGACATCACGCACCGCTTGCGTGGGTGCCACTGTCTCGACCACGCACCACAATTGTGGGTTTCCAGGGATATGGGGTACTCGGAGCCGAGCCTGTAGATTTCTATGGGGAATGTCACTGGTAGCGTGGCTCGTTCTGTGTCCCTGGCGGTCAGGCGTTAAAGGGGAATTATTTACAGGGGATTTGTATATAACAGTTCGTGACGCCACCTGTAGTTGTCTAGTCACTAAGACCAGCGCTGCAGTAGATCTCTGAGGGGATGTTGTGGCAGCTAGATGACGGGTCCCCCACAGGTGGGACTGGTCCCTCAAAGTCTATGGTATTAATGATGTAGGGTGCAAATAAATGAATCAGTCTCACACCATCCAGTGTCTTTCCATACCTTTTACTTGTCAGATGATAAGGCAGGTACCAGGGAGGCTGTTGGGGTGGAGGATGTGCTTCGAGATAACAGCTGAACAGGTTAGGGGCCTCCTTTACTTCCAATATTATGAGTCCAACCTGCATAGAGCTAAGTTCACTCCGATTTCTCCAGCTAACTCCTTAGCTGTACTGCCCGGTCAGTTTTGTGGTCGGAGCCTTCCTTTGAGAGAGCTGAGTTCCTTCTGTTGTCCTGCAGTGACTCAAGGTTCCCACTCTCCCTGACCCCTGTTACGTACCGACACTCCAAGGGCTGCTTTCTGCGACCTAAGGTCCAGTAAGACTCTGGTTTTTCTATCACTACGCCTGAAGCTGTAGTGACACTTCGGTCCCCAGTGACCGGTGAAATTGTGCAGGCAATTCTATACCTAAAGCACGTCTCTGTTTCTTCCACTGCGCCCTTCGCCCTGTTCGCGCTTTTAGCATAAGCACTCCACACTTCCTAGAGTAATACAAGGTAATCTTTTCTTGCTTCTTCCTTGGAGCTTGCTGACAGAATCTCAGTATTCTTCTAGTTCAGGAGCACGTCGACTGAACTTCACTGTCCTTGGGACAGGCGACTGAAGTTTCTGCTGCTAACTCTTCTTTCTTCCTTAATTGTCTCTATCTCCTGATTAGGCACAGCTCTGACTAGGCTGAGGTGAATTGGCTCACCCTTACTAGCCTCCACTTTAAGAACCGCTGACAGGATCTGGCTGAACTTCTCCTCCCTCCTCGTTCAGGCTAGACGCACTGACTCACTTCTCTGTCCGAAGACAGGAAACAGAACTCCTCTCAGCTGCATGTCACTAGCTTATATACACTATGGGTGTGTCTAAAGTGTGTGATGGAGTGAATGGATATCGAGCATTAAACTGTTACCTCTCCGCACATCCTCCAGGGTACTGTGTGTGCCTTAGACACCAGGGCTACACATTCCCCCATGGTAAAATACAGCACTCCCGGGCTGTGAAATATAAGAAGAAAGACATTTTGTCTTGCATTAACAATAAACATTAAACTCATCACATCCGGGAGGTACGAAATCTTAAACGTTGCATTATGTACAATGAACATAGAAAAATACAAAAACATACTTTCAATAAATATGTCATATTAAACAGTATTCTTGTGAAGGACCCGCACCAAACCTTCAACGTGGGTCCTGGGTGGGCTGCAGGACATCTGAATGCAGACCTCACTCAGTGCCACACCACACGGGTTTTCTGTTCAGAGGTAGTTGTGGTGGTTTCATGTAAAACCAATATAATGCACCGAAGCGCAACTATGTACAAAGATAAGTTCTGGGCTGGCACAGTCCTCAGCCTCTCAGTCTATGGCATAATAAAAGACACATATATATTTTCACTTCAATATTTACATTATATATCTATATATATACTTGTTTTAACTTTAATTTCACTTTACCCAACCAGGGTATTTGATGCAAAACTATGCACTCAACTTTTTCAAATTTTCATTCTGGTACCCAGCCGGGTATTCTACTCATTATAGAAAACATAGATACATTTGGCTATAAAGTGCAAATCTGGCAAAAATTCTCAAACTTTCTACAACGTTACATGCGGTAGACCCCTGTCTGGATCCTACCGGTCTTTACTGTTTAATTACTTCAACTACGTTTTCCACCCCGGGGGCTGGAACAATGCGATGCTCCTTAGAGCACATGACTAACAGGTCGTGACCTGCTATCAGGGTTTGGGTCGCTACAGTCCTTGTGCGAACCGCTTGGGGCACGCCGGGTGCTTTCTCTTTGTGAGACGCCGATTGCGTCGCAGTTTGCGTAGCAGAGGGCGATTCAAATTTAACCGCAGTTTGCGATGTAGATTGGGTCGCGGGTTGCGATTTGATGCGAGGCACTGGCAGAGCAGAATATGCCGGGGGCGCTTCAAGCTGCAATTGACATTCAGGGGGTGATGCCAGGGCACGGCCTGGTGCAGCGGGAGCCCGGGACTGTGACGCGCTGGCAATGGTGACGTTACCTGCGTCAGGGACGGGGTCACGGACGATTGTGACATTAAGGGCATACCATCCTTTCATACCCCAGTGCCGTGTGTAGGTGACGATGTCTCCATTAACTAGGTCCCTTCCCGGATGGCCTTGTGGTAGGTGGGACTCTACATCGCGTCGGCTCACAAATACGCCTGGGTAAAGTCCCGGTTCCCGGATAAAACCCCAGCCCTTGCGGAACTGGAATTCGGTGACGCACCCCTGACGTCGTGGTTCCCTCCGGGTACCTCTATCGCGGCGAACGGTCTCCTTGTCCGCGATGAGCTCTGCATGCTGCCGCTGTCGGTTGCGCTGAGCCTCCTGTTCTTCCTCCTGACGTTGCTGCCACGCACTTTCCCATCTTACGGCATAAGCGACGTCATCAAGACGCTCCATCGCGTCCCAGTCGACGTCTGGTAACGATGGACAGGATCCCTCCGGTGTCCCTACCGGGGAACAATCATCTGCTGCGGCCTCCTGGCCGGGCGGGCGTTCCGGAACGGGCTGGACCTCCGCAACCTCCTTCGCCTCCACCGCTCCATCGGTGGGATCAGGGTCGGTCCTCTTGGGGGTAGCCTCCGGTTGCTCCTTAGCCTTGGGCAGCAGAAACTTGGGCAATTCAAATGGCGGAGGGTTATCGAAGGGAGAGAACACCGCGTCCCACAGCCGCCGCTGTATCTGGTTACGCCGGCGTTTCTCAATCTCCTCCTCGCCAGGTCGTTGCAGAATCATCTTCTTTAACCTTGCATTTTCCTCTCCAATCTCCAGCAAGGCTTGCTGCAGGTGCAGGACCACAGATGGTTCTGGTTCTAGTGGCAGCTTGGCTGGGGAACGGGGCCTGCCTTCCACCGCTTCCCTGCTCGGCTGCACACGTCCTGCCTCCATCATGCTCCAAGTCCGTCTCTCATACTTTTCCAGAACAGTCTGGTCTCTTCCGTGGAGGCGGGGTTTGCGTCTCCTCCTCTTCGCAGGGAAGGTGAAGAGGAGGCGGATCTCCTTTGCTGTAGGGCTGTATCGCACATTGTAGTAGGCCTTGGAGAGGGCGGCCATAACTTTCGCGCCTCAGGGGGGGTACACGCCCACGAATGCACGCCCACCTTCTTCTCCAGCGCCTCAGGGCGCGAATATGGCGACAAAGATGGCGGTATTTGGCGCCAAACAACAGCAACAGTCTTTTTCACCAAAACACTCCACAAGCACACAGGGCTCGCAATTCTGCAAGTTTCGGATCCTGTTCGTGACGCCAAGTTTTGTGTCTCGACCACGCACCACAATTGTGGGTTTCCAGGGATATGGGGTACTCGGAGCCGAGCCTGTAGATTTCTATGGGGAATGTCACTGGTAGCGTGGCTCGTTCCGTGTCCCTGGCGGTCAGGCGTTAAAGGGGAATTATTTACAGGGGATTTGTATATAACAGTTCGTGACGCCACCTGTAGTTGTCTAGTCACTAAGACCAGCGCTGCAGTAGATCTCTGAGGGGATGTTGTGGCAGCTAGATGACGGGTCCCCCACAGGTGGGACTGGTCCCTCAAAGTCTATGGTATTAATGATGTAGGGTGCAAATAAATGAATCAGTCTCACACCATCCAGTGTCTTTCCATACCTTTTACTTGTCAGATGATAAGGCAGGTCCCAGGGAGGCTGTTGGGGTGGAGGATGTGCTTCGAGATAACAGCTGAACAGGTTAGGGGCCTCCTTTACTTCCAATATTATGAGTCCAACCTGCATAGAGCTAAGTTCACTCCGATTTCTCCAGCTAACTCCTTAGCTGTACTGCCCGGTCAGTTTTGTGGTCGGAGCCTTCCTTTGAGAGAGCTGAGTTCCTACTGTTGTCCTGCAGTGACTCAAGGTTCCCACTCTCCCTGACCCCTGTTACGTACCGACACTCCAAGGGCTGCTTTCTGCGACCTAAGGTCCAGTAAGACTCTGGTTTTTCTATCACTACGCCTGAAGCTGTAGTGACACTTCGGTCCCCAGTGACCGGTGAAATTGTGCAGGCAATTCTATACCTAAAGCACGTCTCTGTTTCTTCCACTGCGCCCTTCGCCCTGTTCGCGCTTTTAGCATAAGCACTCCACACTTCCTAGAGTAATACAAGGTAATCTTTTCTTGCTTCTTCCTTGGAGCTTGCTGACAGAATCTCAGTATTCTTCTAGTTCAGGAGCACGTCGACTGAACTTCACTGTCCTTGGGACAGGCGACTGAAGTTTCTGCTGCTAACTCTTCTTTCTTCCTTAATTGTCTCTATCTCCTGATTAGGCACAGCTCTGACTAGGCTGAGGTGAATTGGCTCACCCTTACTAGCCTCCACTTTAAGAACCGCTGACAGGATCTGGCTGAACTTCTCCTCCCTCCTCGTTCAGGCTAGACGCACTGACTCACTTCTCTGTCCGAAGACAGGAAACAGAACTCCTCTCAGCTGCATGTCACTAGCTTATATACACTATGGGTGTGTCTAAAGTGTGTGATGGAGTGAATGGATATCGAGCATTAAACTGTTACCTCTCCGCACATCCTCCAGGGTACTGTGTGTGCCTTAGACACCAGGGCTACACACCACCATTGGAACTCAAGACTCTGCAGCCAGGAAGCCGGCGGACTGATAAGGTTGCCCTTTTTATGAACAGTTGCTTTATCCTATACTTCACCTCTCATCCATACCATGTTAATACTACATCCCATACCCCCTGCTTAACCCATTACCTCCCTGTGGGCAGTATTCCCCTGTAAATAAACCTGCTCACAGGCACAGATAAAAGGCTGAGTAGTGTAGGGAGTGGCATGGGGGGACAGAAAGCCAAGGCAGAGGAGTGTGATGAGAGGGTACAGTATAGAGTCTAGGCCCTATAGAGGGGACACTGTGAGAGGACAGTGTGAAGAGGGGGCCTAGTATGGAAAGGAGAGGGCAGTGTGGAGAGGGGGCCTAGTATGGAAAGGAGAGGGCAGGGTGGAGAGCATGTACCATGGGATGGACAATATGTGAGTCACATTTTGTGCAGGAAATATGGTGAGGGGCAATAATTTATTCAGGGGTTCAGCGTAGAGCAGATATTTTTATTCAGGAGCATTATAATGACAATGCTATTTTTAAGGGCATCATGTGGGGATGTACTGCAAAAGACCGGAGAAGATGGAAGTCTGCAGAGACGAGCTGGACAAGATGAAGAAAAGAAAGAGAACGACTGCAATCAGAGACAATATCATCTATCATGTACCTGGATATCATTTTTATTAATGTTAGGAGCATTAAACGAGTTGTCTAAGTTTGTGATGAGTCTGCAGTCATTCTATGTGACTGCAGACTTATGAATTCTCACAGTCCGCACTGCACGCTATCAGGATTCTCTGGTACCGGTGGTTTGTATACATGTGGTCATGTGCCTAGTACAAATGTGTGATCTCACTAAATGAAAATTAATTGAGCAAGGCCAGAAGTTTACAAATCGCATATTTGTGCTCACATGATGGTCCACTCTTGCCACCGGCAATGGAGAATCCTAAAAGTATGCAGTGCATGCTATGAAGAAATTTCAGAAACCTCCAGTGACTGCAGACTTCTTTCAAACCTGGACAAGCCCTTTAATTATAAAATGAAGCCCTGTAGCATGCCCAATCCTAAGGGCTTGTGCACATGTTGCAGATTTGGTGCATTTTTTTGTTTTTAGCAAAACCTGATGTCAACAAAGTAAATGAGAATCCTGAAGTGTCATGCGGGGGGAGACGGTAGCGCCAAACTGAATTCTTACCCCGGTGCCTGAAAACCTAGATACACTGACGGACTGACTGGATTGTTTTTGCACAGGATAAGCTGCCTCTCCTTCTGTTTTTAAGAAACTGGACAACCCATGTAAAGTTTTAGCTGTGGAATGTACAGTCATGGCCAAAAGTTTTGAGAATGACACAAATATTAATTTTTACAAAGTCTACTGCTTCACTTTTTCTAATGGCAATTTGCATATACTCCAGAATGTTATAAAGAGTGATCAGCTTAACAGCAATTACTTGCAAAGTCAATATTTGGCTAGAAAATGAACTTTATCCCCAAAACACATTTCAACATCATTACAGCCCTGCCTTAAAAGGACCAGCTAACCTCTTTTCAGTGATTGCTCCATTAACACAGGTGTGGGTGTTGATGAGGACATGGCTGGAGATCAATCTGTCATGATTAAGTAAGAATGACACCACTGGACACTTTAAAAGGAGGCTGGTGCTTGGCATCATTGTTTCTCTTCTGTTAACCATGGTTATCTCTAAAGAAACACGTGCAGTCATCATTGCAATGCACAAAAATGGCCTAAAAGGGAAGAGTATCGCAGCTAGAAAGATTGCACCTCAGTCAACAATCTATCGCATCATCAAGAACTTCAAGGAGAGAGGTTCCATTGTTGCCAAAAAGGCTCCAGGGCGCCCAAGAAAGACCAGCAAGCGCCAGGACCGTCTCTTAAAAGTGTTTTAGCTGCGGGATCGGGCTACCAGCAGTGCAGAACTTGCTCAGGAATGACAGCAGGCAGGTGTGAGTGCATCTACACGCACTGTGAGGTGGAGACTCTTGGAGCAAGGCCTGGTCTCAAGGAGGGCAGCAAAGAAGCCACTTCTCTCCAGAAAAAACGTCATGGACAGACTGATATTCTGCAAAAGGTACAGGCAGTGGACTGCTGAGGACTGGGGTAAAGTTATTTTCTCTGATGAATCCCCTTTTCGATTGTTTGGGACATCAGGAAAACGCCTCATTCGGAGAAGACAAGGTGAGTGCTACCACCAGTCTTGTCTCATGCCAACTGTTAAGCATCCTGAAACCATTCATGTGTGGGGTTGCTTCTCAGTCAAGGGAATCGGCTCTCTCACAGTCTTGCCTAAAAACACAGCCATGAATAAAGAATGGTACCAGAATGTCCTCCAAGAGCAACTTCTCCCAACCCTCCAAGAGCAGTTTGGCGATCAACAATGCCTTTTCCAGCATGATGGAGCACCTTGCCATAAAGCAAAGGTGATAACTAAATGGCTCAGGGAACAAAACATAGAGATTTTGGGTCCATGGCCTGGAAATTCCCCAGATCTTAATCCCATTGAGAACTTGTGGTCAATCATCAAGAGACGGGTGGACAAACAAAAACCTAAAAATTCTGACAAAATGAAAGCATTGATTGTGCAAGAATGGACTGCTATCAGTCAGGATTTGGTCCAGAAGTTGATTGAGAGCATGCCAGGGAGAATTGCAGAGGTCCTGAAGAAGAAGGGTCAACACTGCAAATATTGACTTGCTGCATTAACTCATTCTAACTGTCAATATA
The DNA here is from genome assembly GCA_033576555.1 of Oophaga sylvatica. Taxonomy (NCBI): domain Eukaryota; kingdom Metazoa; phylum Chordata; class Amphibia; order Anura; family Dendrobatidae; genus Oophaga; species Oophaga sylvatica. The sequence goes on along the minus strand of JARQOD010000003.1, from coordinate 530,836,638 downwards.
AGCTTTTGTTACTCATATGTTTGCAATTATATTTCTGTCTGTGATAAAAACATCTGTCAAACACACACATAAAAACCAGAGGGCAGCAGATCATGTGAAAATATAATATTTGTGTCATTCTCAAAACTTTTGGCCATGACTGTAGTGAAGGAGGTTGCAAAAAATACAAAATGTCAATTTACGTGATTAATGGATAACCATAC
>JARQOD010000003.1:530804394-530836335 GCA_033576555.1 Oophaga sylvatica | reverse complement strand
TCGCACATTGTAGTGGGCCTTGGAGAGGGGGGCCATAAAATTTCGCGCCTCGGGGGGGGTACACGCCCAGAAGCACCCCACCTTCTTCTCCCAGCGCCCAGGGCCGAATATGGCGACAAAAAGGGCGGTATTTGGCGCCAAACAACAGCAACAGCTTTTTCACCAAAAACTCCCAAGCCACAGGGTCGCAATTCTGCAAGTTTCGGATCCTGTTCGTGACCCCAATTTTGTGTCCGACCACGACCACAATTGTGGGTTTCCAGGGATATGGGGTACTCGGAGCCGAGCCTTGATTCTAGGGGGAATGTCACTGGTAGCGTGGCTCGTTCCGGTCCCGGCGGGTCAGGCGTTAAAGGGGAATTATTTACAGGGGTTTTGTATAAACAGTTCGTGACGCCACCTGTAGTTGTCTAGTCACAAGACCACGCTGCAGTAGATTCCTGAGGGGTTTTTGGGCGTGTGAGGCCCCCACAGGGGACGGCCCCCTCAAAGCAATGGTATTAATGATGTAGGGGGGCAAATAAATGAATCAGTCTCACAACCATCCAGTGTCTTTCCATACCTTTTCTTTCGATGATAAGGAGGTCCCAGGGAGTTGGGGGGGAGGATTTGCTTCGAAAATAACACCCTGAAAGTTGGGGCCTCCTTTACTTCCAATATTAGAGTCCAACCTGCATAGAGCAAATTTCACTCCGATTTCTCCAGCAACTCCTTGCTGAACTGGCCGGTCATTTTGTGGTCGGAGCCTTCCTTTGAGAGAGCTGAGTTCCTACTTTGTCCTGCGTGACTCAAGGTTCCCACCTCCCGCCCCTGTTACGTACCGACACCCCAAAGGGGCGCCTTTCTGCACCTAAGGTCCATAAGACTCTGGTTTTTCTATCACTACCCCTGAACTGTAGTGACACTTGTCCCCAGTGACCGGTGAATTGTGCGCAATTCTATCCTAAAGCACTCTCGTTCTTCCACTGCGCCCTTCGCCCTTTCCCCGCTTTTAGCATAAGCACTCCCACTTCCTAGAGAATACAAGGTAATCTTTTCTTGCTTCTTCCTTGAGCTTGCTGACAGAATTCGTATTCTTCTAGTTCGGAGCACGTCGACTGAACTTCACTGTCCTTGGACAGGCACTGAAGTTTCTGCTGCTAACTCTTCTTTCTTCCTTAATTGTCTCTATCTCCTGATTAGGCACAGCTCGACTAGGCTGAGGTGAATTGGCTCACCCTTACTAGCCTCCACTTTAAGAACCGCTGACAGGATCTGGCTGAACTTCTCCTCCCTCCTCGTTCAGGCTAGACGCACTGACTCACTTTCTCTGTCCGAAGACAGGAAACAGAACTCCTCTCAGCTGCATGTCACTAGCTTTATACACTATGGGTGTGTCTAAAGTGTTGTGATGGAGTGAATGGATATCGAGCATTAAACTGTTACCTCTCCGCACATCCTCCAGGGTACTGTGTGTGCTTAGACACCAGGGCTACACACCACCATTGGAACTCAAGACTCTGCAGCCAGGAAGCCGGCGGACTGATAAGGTTGCCTTTTTATGAACAGTTGCTTTACCTATACTTCACCTCTCATCCATACATGTTAATACTACATCCCATACCCCCTGCTTAAACCCATTACCTCCCTGTGGGCAGTATTCCCCTGTAAATAAACCTGCTCACAGGCAAGATAAAAGGCTGAGTAGTGTAGGGAGTGGCATGGGGGGACAGAAAGCCAAGGCAGAGGAGTTGATGAGAGGGTACAGTATAGAGTCTAGGCCCTATAAGGGGACACTGTGAGAGGACAGTGTGAAGAGGGGCCTAGTAGGAAAGGAGAGGGCAGTGTGGAGAGGGGGCCTAGTAGGAAAGGAGAGGGCAGGTGGAGAGCATGTACCATGGGATGGGACAATATGTGAGTCACATTTTGTGCAGGAAATATGGTGAGGGGCAATAATTTATTCGGGGTTCAGCGTATGAGCGATATTTTTATTCAGGAGCATTATAATGACAATGCATTTTAAGGGCATCATGTGGGGATTACTGCAAAAGACCGGAGAAGATGGAAGTCTGCAGAGACGAGCTGGACAAGATGAAGAAAAGAAAGAGAACGACTGCAATCAGAGACAATACATCTATCATGTACCTGGATATCATTTTTATTAATGTTAGGAGCATTAAACGAGTTGTCTAAGTTTGTGAGAGTCTGCAGTCATTCTATGTGACTGCAGACTTATGAATTCTCACAGTCCGCACTGCACGCTATCAGGATTCTCTGGTACCGGTGGTTTGTATACTGTGGTCATGTGCCTAGTACAAATGTGTGATCTCACTAAATGAAAATTAATTGAGCAAGGCCGAAGTTTACAAATCGCATATTTGTGCTCACATGATGGTCCCTCTTGCCACCGGCAATGGAGAATCCTAAAAGTATGCAGTGCATGCTATGAAGAAATTTCAGAAACCTCCAGTGACTGCAGACTTCTTTCAAACCTGGACAGCCCTTTAATTATAAAAATGAAGCCTGTAGCATGCCCAATCCTAGGGCTTGTGCACAGTTGCAGATTTGGTGCATTTTTTTGTTTTTAGCAAAACCTGATGTCAACAAGTAAATGAGAATCCTGAAGTGCATGCGGGGGGAGACGGTAGCGCCAAACTGAATTCTTACCCGGTGCCTGAAAACCTAGATACACTGACGGACTGATGGATTGTTTTTGCACAGGATAAGCTGCCTCTCCTTCTGTTTTTAAGAAACTGGACAACCCATGTAAAGTTTAGCTGTGGAATGTACAGTCATGGCCAAAAGTTTTGAGAAATGACAAAAATATTAATTTTTACAAAGTCTACTGCTTCACTTTTTCTAATGGCAATTTGCATATACTCCAGAATGTTATAAGAGTGATCAGCTTAACAGCAATACTTGCAAAGTCAATATTTGGCTAGAAAATGAAACTTTATCCCAAAACACATTTCAACATCATTACAGCCCTGCCTTAAAAGGACCACTAACCTCTTTTCAGTGATTGCCTCCATTAAACACAGGTGTGGGGTGTTGAGAGGACATGGCTGGAGATCAATCTGTCATGATTAAGTAAGAATGACACCACTGACACTTTAAAAGAGGCTGGTGCTTGGCATCATTGTTTCTCTTCTGTTAACCATGGTTATCTCTAAAGAACACGTGCAGTCATCATTGCAATGCACAAAAATGGCCTAAAAGGGAAGAGTATCGCAGCTAGAAAGATTGCACCTCAGTCAACAATCTATCGCATCATCAAGAACTTCAAGGAGAGGTTCCATTGTTGCAAAAAGGCTCCAGGGCGCCCAAAGAAGACCAGCAAGCGCCAGGACCGTCTCTTAAAAGTGTTTTAGTGCGGGATCGGCTACCAGCAGTGCAGAACTTGCTCAGGAATGACAGCAGGCAGGTGTGAGTGCATCACACGCACTGTGAGGTGGAGACTCTTGGAGCAAGGCCTGGTCTCAAGGAGGGCAGCAAAAGAAGCCACTTCTCTCCAGAAAAACGTCTGGACAGATGATATTCTGCAAAAGGTACAGGCAGTGGACTGCTGAGGACTGGGGTAAAGTTATTTTCTCTGATGAATCCCCTTTTCGATTGTTTGGGACATCAGGAAAACGCCTCATTCGGAGAAGACAAGGTGAGTGCTACCACCAGTCTTGTCTCATGCCAACTGTTAAGCATCCTGAAACCATTCATGTGTGGGGTTGCTTCTCAGCCAAGGGAATCGGCTCTCTCACAGTCTTGCCTAAAAACACAGCCATGAATAAAGAATGGTACCAGAATGTCCTCCAAGAGCAACTTCTCCCAAACCTCCAAGAGCAGTTTGGCGATCAACAATGCCTTTTCCAGCATGATGGAGCACCTTGCCATAAGCAAAGGTGATAACTAAATGGCTCAGGGAACAAAACATAGAGATTTTGGGTCCATGGCCTGGAAATTCCCCAGATCTTAATCCCATTGAAACTTGTGGTCAATCATCAAGAGACGGGTGGACAAACAAAAACCTAAAAATTCTGACAAAATGAAAGCATTGATTGTGCAAGAATGGACTGCTATCAGTCAGGATTTGGTCCAGAAGTTGATTGAGAGCATGCCAGGGAGAATTGCAGAGGTCCTGAAGAAGAAGGGTCAACACTGCAAATATTGACTTGCTGCATTAACTCATTCTAACTGTCAATATAAGCTTTTGTTACTCATATGTTTGCAATTATATTTCTGTCTGTGATAAAAACAATCTGTCAAACACACACATAAAAACCAGAGGGCAGCAGATCATGTGAAAATATAATATTTGTGTCATTCTCAAAACTTTTGGCCATGACTGTAGTGAAGGAGGTTGCAAAAAATACAAAATGTCAATTTACGTGATTAATGGATAACCATACTCAATTATTTAATAATATTTTCAGAAATTAAGTTTTTCAATGGCTTTATTTACAATTATTCCAATACATGAATTGAACATTGTCAGGCTTTGTATATTTAGTTTTGTGTTGCATTTTTTCTTAATATAACTATGTTATACATGATATATTGCTATCAAATAAGTTGGAGAAAATATAAGTTTGCAATGCTTACATTAGAGCTGCTAGGTTTATGTTGGTTAATATCACAACCATGTAGGGTAGTTGCAGAGGATACAATGAAAAGTTATTGCAGTTTATACGTAAGTTAGTCAAGAAGCATCTTCCTTGTGCTACATGTCTTTATTCTGTTGTCAGAAGGCTTTTGGTTGCTTTATACATTGTTAGCCATCATATTTTAACATCTTAATGTTATTTACATGTGCATTATACAGTGTTTGTGCCTACAGCTAGGCAAATGCAAGCTAAATAAAATTTGGGAGAAAATGTACAGCAGCTATTCCTTTTCTTCCTGACATTCCTCTTGCTCTGTTTGACTGCCTTGATTGTTGAACCTTTCAGTTATGTTCTCCTGATCATCTCGATGGATAAAGTCTAGCAATTCAAAACCTGCTTTTTCTGTTGGTCTCTAGAGATAATTTCTTTAGCAATTTTCTCACAGTGTTCCATGGCAAATTTCCTGAAGACAGTGAAACTTTTTATCTTGATGACTTCTTTGAAATGCCTGATTGCTTCAGTTTGGCAATGTCTTCTACAGAGTTCATGCTGCCCCCAAATCAAATGAAGCTCCTGTTTCTCTTCAAGTGTGACTTTGTCCATTTCTAGAACTTTATAAAAGATTTCCTCAGCCTTTTCATATTGATTGTTTCTCCCATACATCCCTGCTAGAGCAATGTATGCTACCACAAATGTTTTTTTATACTTCACAGCCATTTCTAGATGAAATATTGCTCTGGAAATTGTGTCTGAAATTTCTTCTGTAAGGTTGTCGATGGGCTGAAATTGTAACTTTGCTATTTTTGAGCAGTTCTTGAGAGCGTTAATCTTTTTCTTGAAACATATACTGAGTTGGTAGTGAAGATGACTAGAGGTAGGGTTTATACGAGTGGCTTCACTAAGGACCAAAATGGCTTCATCGGTCATGCCTTCTCGTCTGTAAAACTTTGCAACATAGCGAAGAATATAGGGAAGTTCTGGGGTTTCTCTGAGAGCTTCCTCTATCAGCACAAGTCCTTTTTTGGATTCATTCATATCTTGATATTTTAAACCTAGAAGGACCTTGACCACCGTGTCTTTTGGATTTAATTTTGCAGCCTTTTGCAACAGAAGAAAAGATTCATCTAGAGGGTTTTTTAGACAATTAAAGCCTTCAAGTCTATACACAGAGATGGCATAGCTTGAATTCAGTTCTACATTTTCTGGATCTAGTTCTAAAGCTTTTGAAAACAATCCTTTGCTCTTTCAGTATGTCTTCCATGGACAGTTATCAGAGAAAACCCTTCTTCACTGTATGCTTCAAAGAGCAAAACATTCTGTTTATCGGGGCATTCTAATAGCTTGTATAGTTCTTGGACCTTCTTGGCATACGTAAAACCTTTGATGACTTGGTTTTTATGGTAGAAAATCCAGGCATAGTTGGCATATATTATAGTTTTTCTAGCTTCTGTGTTATCCGACTCTATTTCACTGATCTGCCCCTCGGCTTTCTCCAGATAGGCAATGGATTCATCATAGTCCTCTTTCAGATAATTTGTGAAGGCCATGAGATTATACATTCGGTATTTGTGTATAGCTGGTAAGAACTGAATCTGCTCATACATCCTGTCTTCAACTTTTTCAATGTCTACGTCTTTATTAGACAGATTCCAAGTAAAATGACATCGTGTTTTGAGCAAACGTGCTTTCAATGAATTTTTTAATACTTCACTAGACAAAAAAAAGCACACCAGATTATTTCTGTAAATTTTTGTAAATTTTACTACAAATGCTCAAAGTCAATTAAGTGAACTAAAATTTTAAAGAGATTATCACATCACATTAAGGGATGGCAGAGCACTTAGGTCACATTCACACGTTCAATATTTGGTCAGCATTTTACATCAGTATGTGTACAGTAAGTCAAAATTAGAGTGGTACAATCATAGGAAAAATATAATAGAAACACATCACCACTTCTGTATTTATCACCCACTCCTGGTTTTGGCTTTCAAATACTGATGTAAAATACTGACCAAATACTGATAGTGTGAACTTGGCCTAAGATCTGCTATCACTGATAACTGAAGCTACCACCTGAGGGTAAAGGAGACACAGTAATGGAATAGCACTCACATCCTTTGCTGTTTGTGTGGCGCTAAGGCACCTGTTACGTAGTAAACAGGTCACTAGAAATGTATTAATACAGATTGCATTAATCTATAAAGAAGTGCCCCAGGCCACCTCAGAAATTCAGCCTCAATGAATAAACCAGCACTGCAGATCATTTATTGTCAGTAATTATTATAGGGGTCCAAGAGATGGGACCTCAGCAATATTCTAGCAATATGTCTGTATGCTAAAAGGTGGCAAAACCCCATATCCTAGTAATATATCTTCACATTATAACATGGCAAAACCCTTTTTATGCATCTATGATCACCTTGAAAAAAGCATTTTAGTGAGATGCTCAATGATCATTAATCGTTAAGGGTGGCATTCCCAAATTTCAAGACTTTTCCAAACAACTCAAATGATTAACCTAAAGGGCTTGTCTGGTCTCTCTATGTGACTGCAGAATTGTGACTCCTCACATCGTGTGCACTATGCGCCGTGAGGGTTCTCTTGTGGCGGCACTGGGAGCGGAGGTCATGTGAATATAATTATGTGATTTGCATACATGCAGTCACATGCCGACTAGACTGTATCCAGCCTAGCTCAATGCAAGTGAATTGAGCGAGGCCGGATACAGTCTAGTCAGAGTGTGGCCAGAAGTATGTAAATAGCATACTTGGGGGTCACGTGACTGACTGCTCCCTGCATTGGCTGCGTAGAATACTCACAGAGCACATTCACAAGTCTGCAGTAACATATAGTAACTGCAGACTTGTAGTTTAAGACCGAACAACCCTTTTAATGGAGTTGACCATTTTATTTTGACAGATATGTTGGGAACAAGGGCGTCTCTGCGCAGTTAGATCCTGGGCTGAGCAGATTTGTAGCTTAAGATGGACAACCAGATAGATTCAGAAGTGTGTGTGTACTCTGGATCTTATCTAGAGCGGGCTGGTACAGTGACTAAAGGCACTGTCACACTTAGCGATCGCACTAGCGATCACGACAATCGACGCGACCTGGCGAGATTGCTAGTGTGATCACTATGTGGTCGCTAGTTAGCCTCCAAACACAAAGATCTCATCAGCGATCTGTATAACGACCTCTGCGGTCATTGGGAAAACCTAGTCCCACCTGCGACGCTGGTGAAGTCGTTCATAAAGGGTGTCACACTCAGCGATTCAGGCTCACCAGCGGGACACCAACGACCAAAAAACGGCTCAGAACGTTCATAAGCGATCAACGAATCTCAGCAGGGGCCACATCGCGCTACATGTCACACACAGCTAAGTCGCTAACGAGATCGCTACTGAGTCATAAAATTGGTGACTCTTTAGCGATCTCGTTAGCGATCTCGCTTAGTGTGACAGTACCTTAATGCTAGGCATACACATTAGCGAGAACCTGGCAATCACACCAAATTCAGTCATCTACTTTACGGTAACCAGAAAAATGCTCACAGGAAAAATTCTCACATGGAAAATTGCCCGTTTGGGCAATTTTCTGTGTGGGCAATTTTCCTGTGGGTATTTTTCAGGGAACCGTTTTTAAAATGTACGTAAATGAACAAAGCATATTAACGTTAAAATCACCCACATTCTATATTCTATATTCTAAATAATCCAAAAAACTAAAAAATAATAATGTGATTCATCACTTCTGTAAAAGTTTAGGCAAGTAAAATACTCCATTATTTATCCCACACTGTGAAATCAAAATAAAATGCTAGAAATGCAGTTTTTGATCACCTTGTCTTAAAAAAAGCATGAAAAGCAATTAAATATTCAAATGGACTCCAAAATGGTACCAATAACCAAGAACTGCTTGAAACAAGTTATTTTTTGCTCCCTCTTTTTGTGGACGGTCTTTTACCATGTTTCTGTAATTTTTAATGGGCTCTTTTTGCTTATGCTTTTATTGATTGTGATAATGAAGCCTTTGGCATTTTTAACTACTTCAATAATCTATTCGTTTAGTAATTTTTAAAAATAGTAAAATGTTAAAATCTGAACAAAAAGGGCAGAATTGCATTTCTACCATGCTTCACCGGTTACAATCCATAAAAGATGGTATACTAAAAAGAATTAAAATAATACAATTCATCTTGATAAAATAAAACTGTTCATATGGAAAGGGTGACAAAAATAGAAAAGGACATAGATCTTAGAATATGGGTATATGGGATAATAAAAGGAGAAAAAAACAAAAATTGGTGTTGATTCTAAAGAAGTTAATATATCATTTATATATGGTTTTGCCAAGACCTATGCATTTTCTCTATACTCGTATGTGTTGTGTGCCATGAGTAATCCCCACTTGTGTTCCACTTCCCCTGTCCCCCTGATGCTGTTTCATTGAAACATGTAGTGTGTATAGTGACCGCACGGTTCTCCTCCTATAGTGACCGCACAGTTCTCCTCCTATAGTGACCGCATGGTTCTCCTTCTATAGTGACTGCACAGTTCTCCTCCTGTAGTGACTGCACAGTTCTCCTCCTGTAGTGACTGCACGGTACTCCTATAGTGAACGCACAGTTCTCCTCTTATAGTGAACGCATGGTTCTTCTCCTATAGTGACCACATGATTTTCCTCCATCCATTGATCATTTATTCTTCATTTTTGTACAGCAAATTGAGTAGAGCACACGGCACAATTTGTTATCACACATCCATGAGTGTTGTGGCCCAGCACATCCAAAGTAAGTCAGTGTAATACATCACATCATTCCACACGATTATACCTATAGTACAGGAGTCCCCAACCCGTAGCTCGAGAGCCACTTGTAACTCGCGGGCCCATGTTGTGTAGCTTGCGGCGGCCACTCAGCTTAGTGCATTAGCACAAGGTTCAGCAAACAACTATGGAGACAGATGGTGACTTTTGTGAGTTTCTCTGCATAGAAGAGCAGATCTGGATGTGTGAATATACAGTACAGACCAAAAGTTTGGACACACCTTCTCATTCAAAGATTTTTCTGTATTTTCATGACTATGAAAATTGTAGAATCACACTGAAGGCATCAAAACTATGAATTAACACATGTGGAATTATGCATTACACTTTACAAAAAAGTGTGAAACAACTGTAAATATGTCTTATATTCTAGGTTCTTCAAAGTAGCCACCTTTTGCTTTGATTACGGCTTTGCACGCAGAAAAGGTGAACGGATGGACTCTACATGCCTGGTTCCCACCGTGAAGCATGGAGGAGGTGGTGTGATGGTGTGGGGGTGCTTTGCTGGTGACACTGCTGGGGATTTATTCAAAATTGAAGCGGTGAGCGGTCCAGCTCACCCCAAACCATCTCGATTGGGTTCAGGTCTGGTGACTGTGGAGGCCAGGTCATCTGGCGTAGCACCCCATCACTCTCCTTCTTGGTCAAATAGCCCTTACACAGCCTGGAGGTGTGTTTGGGGTCATTGTCCTGTTGAAAAATAAATGATGGTCCAACTAAACGCAAACCGGATGGAATAGCATGCTGCTGCAAGATGCTGTGGTAGCCATGCTGGTTCAGTATGCCTTCAATTTTGAATAAAGGTACTGCCACACTAAACGTTCCCGCTAACGATCACGATAACGACGCTATCGTTGGTGTGATCGTTTTAAGGTTGCTAGTAGCTGCCATACTTGACGATCTCATTAACGTCGCATCAGCGGTTAGCGACCTTTTTAACGACTTTGGCGGTCGTTGGGATGTGCCACACTGCATGTACTGTGAAAGATCACGACCTCGATAGGCGTGACTGAGCGCGACCTTTTGCACGCCCCTCGTCACAGATTCGTGGTCACTATTTATCTCATAGATATTTATCACAGCTCTCCCGCTTTGTGATTGGATGACCGCGTCATAAAAGACGACGTATCAGCACTCCTCTCCATTGCTCTCGAGCAGAAGCGGTTCTTTCAAATCACCCAGTGTGTCCTGCTAGTCTTGGTAGCTACTGCGATCCGGTTTACGCCACTATTTCGGTTGCTACGTTCTACGTTGGAGTTTTTGCGATCCAGTCTGTGGCGTATCCTCTGCGATCCAGTTTGTGACGCTAGTTTCCCTATTTTTTTTTTCAGAATCACACAAGTTTTGTAAGGTAGGTAATTTTTTTTGTCACATTTAATTTTTCTTTTGTCTTTAATTGTACCGATCCATTTTAGATCTCTGCTGTTGTTAACCATTGTCGTCCATCATGTTTTTCATTGTTTTGTTCAGGCACGCCCACCATTTTATGATCCCAGCTCTGTCTATGTTTACTCCTGCGTCGCCCACAACCACCATTTTGTGATCCTGCTGTTTTTTGCGTAATAGTTTATCTAGGTTTTTTTATCCCATTGTTTTGTTCGGCCCCCAACCACGGCCACCATTTTATGATCCAGCTCTATCTATGTTTACTCCTGCGTCGCCCACAACACCATTTTATGATCCCAGCTCTATCTATGTTTACTCCTGCGTCGCCCACAACCACAATTTTATGATCCCAGCTCTATCTATGTTTACTCCTGCGTCGCCCACAACCACCATTTTGTGATCCCTGCTGTTTTTGCGTAATAGTTTACTAGTTTTTTTATCCCATTGTTTGTTCGGCCCCAACCAGACCACCATTTTATGATCCCAGCTCTATCTATGTTTACTCCTGCGTCGCCCACAACCACCATTTTATGATCCCAGCTCTTCTATGTTTACTCCTGCGTCGCCCACAACCACCATTTTATGATCCCAGCTCTGTCTATGTTTACTCCTGCGTCGCCACAACCACCATTTTGTGATCCCTGTTTCTATGTTGTACACCTATGTCATACATGTTTATTTAAACCATTCTGCTGTTCTACATAATTCATTGTTTTTTTTATTACAGATGGCTGATAAGCAGGAGTTTTTGCGTGATTTTATCGAGCTGTACCGCACAATGCCGTGCCTCTGGAAAATTAAATCTGCAGATTACTGTAACCGGTTGAAAAAGAAGGACGCCTACCAAAAACTGGTGGAGCTCTGCAAGAACCGTTACCCTGATGAACCGGCGGATGAGTCAACGGTTAAAAAACGGATTCAGGGCCTCCGCACAGTGTACAAAAAAGAGCTCAATAAAGTTATCAATTCAACCAAATCTGGAGCGGGGGCCGAAGAAGTTTATGTCCCCCAACTGTGGTACTTTGATCTGTTCGCTTTTACAAGGGACCAAGAAGTACCCAGACAAGGGACATCCATTTCGGATCTAGACCCAGTGATCCAGCCGGACTCCCCTGTCATACATGTAAGTACCTTTGTATTACAACACATTTTAATGTACATGCCAAAGTGGACTTAAATTTAAAAAATATTATTGTGAAATGTAGATAAAATGGCAGAATATATCTCTTCATGTACTGATAATTTATGTAGCTCAACGGTTGAGGCCTATCCATTTACAAGTGTCGTTTTCACAATTTTGCTGTATATGGGTGTTATAGTGTGAAGATTAATTTCTTTGTCTCTGTGATTTACCATTTGTTTTTTGTTCATGCAGGACACAGAAGAGGCTGTCTCCACACCTGCAACTGAACAAGACTGCATGCCGGATCACATAGACAAAGTAGTCGAGCCACCATCATCTGTGCGGAGGCGGCTTTCACTTTCAGGAACGAAAAGGAAGGCTCCCACCTCGGCTCCCACCTCGGCTACTCCTGAATTGGTGGAAATTGCAAAAAAACTTCTTACGGCAGAAAAAGAAACAAAAATAACTGGCTTTGCATATTTTGCGAATGAGAGGCTGCCTACTCTGGATCCTGTTCAGCGGCTTCATGCTGAGAGACTGATGTTAGAGGTACTGAATCAAGCGTCTTTTGGAAACCTTGACAACAGATATGTCGTCATGCCAAGACCGCAGTACCCGGACTACTCATGGCCGCACAATCCTGTGCCAAACCCAGTTGGGATAAACCCAAACGCTGGTGCTCCCCCTTATTTTTATTCACCGCAGAGTCAGCGTGGTAATGGCAATGATCCATCTTACCAGCAGTTGTAGTTTTTAAAATTTTTTACTAAAGTTTTTTTTGGTTGTTTTTATATTTTTACATTGATACCTTTTTTAATAAAAAACTTATTTATCTAATGAATTGTGGTCTTTTCTTATGTGATGTCAACTATTAAAATGTTGTATTTTTATTACATCTACTTGTCACACATGGGGTCATGGGAATACCAGCTGTCATAGGTGTTCCATCATAGGGAAAAAATGAAATGAAAAAAATATCAAAAATTAACATTTTTTTTAAGGCCCCTGGTCACACTACGCTAAAACCTTATACTAAAAATAATACACCACACCTGCGTAGATTAACGTAAAATATAAAATATATATTAACCCCTTAATGTCCACTGACGTGCAGAGTCCGTCATGGCAAGGTGCCAGTTCCGGCACCAGGACGGACTCTGCACGTCATGCCTTTGATCTACCACTGCGTGTAAACACGCAGTGGTAGATCAGTGCCGACAGCTGTCACAGACAGCTGACAGGCACGGCAAGCGCTGCGGGGACCTTTGCCGTCGGTCCCCGCACTCACAGCGCTGTGATTGGTCAGTCAATCTGACTGACCAAACACAGCAGCGATCGCGCAGGAGAAGCTGAAATTTCAGCTTCCCCAGCGCGATCAGTGCAGGAGCTGGCGCTGCAGTGGCCGAGCTTCCTGCACTGACAGCCAGGAGCGGAGCCCCCACCGCCCCTGGCTGTTAACCCCTGACTGCTGCGATCGAGCGCGATCGCAGAGCTCAGGGGGGGAGGCAGAGGGTCGGGAGCTCCCTCTGCCTCAGATCAGCGTCCCAGCGATGTAATCGCTGGGCCCGATCTCTGCCTTGATGACCCGGGGGTTGTCATGACAACCTCCGGGTCATTTAGCTACGGGAAGCTGCTGTGATCATGTCACAGCAGCTTCCACTATAGTTGCAATGCATTGCAATGCCAGAGCATTGCAATGCATTGTAACTGCAATCAAAAGTAAAAAAAGTGAAAGTCCCATAAAGGGACAAGTTGAAAAAAATCATTTTTTAAAAAAAATTGTAAAAAAAATATTAAAAAATAATTTAAAAAAAATCCCCTAAAAAATACACATTTTTATGTAATAAAAAAAAAAAACAAACAAAAAAAATACACATGTTAGGTATCGCCACGTCCGTAAAAATCCCATCTATAAAAGCATAACCCTAGTTAACCCCTTCAGTGAAAGCCGTAAAAAAAAAAACACAAAAAAGTAGTAAATTATACTTTTTCCAAGCGGTATCATCATACCGCTTGGAAAAAGTGCAATAACACGCGATCAAAAAGTCAGATATAAATAATCATGGTACCGCTGAAAACGTCATCTTGTCCCGCAAAAAACAAGCCGCTATACAGCATCATCAGCGAAAAAATAAAAAGTTATAGCTCGCGGAATAAACTGATGCAAAAATAATTTTTTTCTATAAAATTCTTTATTGTGTAAAAAACGCCAAAACATAAAAAAAAATATATAAATGAGGAATCGCCGTAACCGTAGTGACCCGAAGAATAAAGCTGCTTTATCAATTTTTCCACACGCGGAACGGGGGAAAAAAATTTAAAAAAAACAATTCCTGAATTGCTGGTTTTTGTTCATTCTGCTTCCACAAAAATCGGAATAGGAAGCGATCAAAAAACGTTATGTGCCCGAATATGGTACCAATAAAAATGTCAGCTCGTCCCGCAAAAAATAAGCCACAGATAACTCTGTCGGCCGAAATATGGAAAAATTATAGCTCTCAAAATACGGCGATGCAAAAAATTCTTACAAAAAATTATTCCAAAAAAAAGCATCTTTTAGTGTGTGACAGAAGCTAAACATGAAAAAAGGGTGTAAATCTGGTATCGCTGTAATCGCACCGATCCGAGGAATAAAGTCGCCTAATCACTAATACCGCACGAGGAACGGCGTAAAAAAGAAAACCAATTCTTCACCTTTTGTGGATTTGTTCATTGTGCCTCCCAAAGATCGCAGTAAGGCGATCACAGTGGTTCCCCCCCGCATATGGGGTATCAGCGTACTCAGGACAAAATGCACAATAGCATTTGGGGTCCTATTTCTCCTGTTACCCTTATAAAAATAAAAATTTGGGGGCAAAAAGGTCATTTTTGTGGAAAAAAATATGATTTTTTTTATTTTCACGGCTCTACGTTATAAACTTCTGTGAAGCCCTTGGGGGTTCAAAGTGCTGACCACACATCTAGATAAGTTCCTTGGGGGGTCTAGTTTGCAAAATGGGGTCATTTGTGGGGGGGTTTCTACTGTTTAGGCACATCAGGGGCTATCCAAGCGCGACATGACACCCGCAGACCATTCCATCAAAGTCTGCATTTAAAAACGGTGCTCCTTCCCTTCCGATCTCTGCCATGCGTCAAAATAGTGGTTCCCCCCCACATATGGGATATCAGCGTACTCAGGACAAATTGCACAATAGCTTTTGGGTCCTATTTCTCCTGTTACCATTATAAAAATAAAAATTTGGGGCAAAAAGATTATTTTTGTGGAAAAAAATATGATTTTTTTATTTTCACGGCTCTACGTTATAAACTTCTGTGAAGCACTTGGGGGTTCAAAGTGCTCACCACACATCTAGAAAAGTTCCTTGGGGGGTCTAGTTTCCAAAATGGAGTCACTTGTGGGGGGTTTCTACTGTTTAGGCACATCAGGGGCTATCCAAACGTGACATGACACCCACAGACCATTCCATCAAAGTCTGCATTTGAAAAAGGCGCTACTTCCCTTTCGAGCTCTGCCATGCGTCAAAATAGTGGTTTCCCCCCACATATGGGGTATCAGCGTACTCAGGACAAATTGCACAATAACTTTTGGGGTCCTGTTACCCTTTGGAAAATAACAATTGGGGGTGGAAAGATCATTTTTGTGGAAAAGATATGATTTTTTAATTTTACTGCTCTACGTTATAACCTTCTGTGAAGCCCTTGGGGGTTCAAAGCTCTCACCACACATCTAGATAAGTTCCTTGGGGGGTCTAGTTTCCAAAATGGGGTCACTTGTGGGGGGTTTCCACTGTTTAGGCACAGCAGGGGCTCTCCAAATGCGACATGGCGGCCAATCTCAATTCCTGCCAAAAAAGTCAAATGGCGCTGCTTCCCTTCCGAGCTCTGCCATGCGCCCAAATAGTGGTTTACCCCCACATATGGGGTATCAGCGTACTCAGGACTAATTGCCCAATAACTTTTGGGGTCCTTTATCCTTTGGAAAATAATAATTGGGATGAAAAGATAATTTTTTGTGAAAAAATATGATTTTTTAATTTTACGGCTCTACGTTATAACCTTCTGTGAAGCCCTTGGGGGTTAAAAGCTCTCACAACACATTTAGATGAGTTCCTTGAGGGGTCCAGTTTCCAAAATGGGGTCACTTGTGGGGGGTTTCCACTGTTTAGGCACACAGGGACTCTCCAAATGCGACATGGCGTCCAATCTCAATTCCAGCCAAAAAAGTCAAATGGCGCTGCTTCCATTCCGAGCTCTGCCATGCGCCCAAATAGTGGTTTACCCCCACACATGGTATATCGGTGTACTCTGGAGAAATTGTACAACAAATATTGTGGTTCATTTTCTCCTGATACCCTTGACAAAATTTAAAAAAATTGTGTCGAAAGAAAAATTTTGGGAAAAAAAGTTAAATGTTCATTTTTTCCTTCCACATTGCTTCAATTCTTGTGAAGTACCTAAAGGGTTAATAAACTTCTTGAATGTGGCTTTGAACACGTTGAGGGGTGCAGTTTTTAGAATGGTGTCACTTTTGGGTATTTTCTGTCATATTGACCCCTCAAATTCACTTCAAATGTGAGGTGGTCCCTAAAAAAATGGTTTTGTAAATTTTGTTGGAAAAATGAGAAATTGCTGGTCAACTTTTAACACTTATAACTTCCTAACAAAAAAAAATTTTGGTTCCAAAATTGTGCTGATGTAAAGTAGACATGTGGGAAATGTTATTTATTAACTATTTTGTGACATATTTCTCTGATTTAATGGCATAAAAATTAAAAGTTTGAAAATTGCAAAATTTTCAAAATTTTTGCCATATTTCCATTTTTTTCATAAAAAACGCAAGTTATATTGAAGAAATTTTACCACTATCATGAAGTACAATATGTCACGAGAAAACAATCTCAGAATCGCCAAGATCCGTAGAAGCGTTCCAGAGTTATAACCTCATAAAGAGACAGTGGTCAGAATTGTAAAAATTGGCCTGGTCTTTAACCTACAAAATGGCTTGGTCATTAAGGGGTTAATGTCATATATATATATATTTTTTTTAAATAAAAATATAAAATTTAAATAAAAACAAAAAACAGTAACATAACAAAATAACAAAATATAAAAAAATAATAACAAACTACAAAATAATTAACAAAGAAAATAAATTACTGAGGGCCCCGGTGTCCAGCCGCTGCCCTCTCCAGCATCACCCCGTGTGATGCAGAGCTCCCATGGTTCTTGCAGCGCTGCGACCGCAGTATTAATGGCTGCCACAGCGCTGCTCAATTCCGCCATCAGCCGGCGGTGGGACACCAACAGGTCCTGGGCAGTCGGGATTTCTGTGGAGGTAAAGGTAACAGTTAATAGTGAATTCTGTTGCAACATCAACATGTACATGTTATGTTAATTAACACTTACGGTTTTCCTCAGAGGACCCGCTGACTGCCCACCCAGAACCTGATGGTCCGCCGGCTAGGGAAACACAGAAAAAAAAATAATATCACAACAGCCATTACATATAAGACCTTACAAAGTTCTCAAACATGTCTGAAGCTTATATAATGTGCGTAAATTACCTGATGGGGAGCCTGCATCCGTGTGACGGGATGATGCTGGAGAGAAGACAATGGAAGGTGAGGTGCTTGATGATGACCCCGACTGTGGAGGGGGGGTTGCTGCCAGGGAAGGGGCTGAAGGGATGGAGAGGTGTGGTGAGGATGGTGGTGGAGGGGTAGCCGGAGATGGAGGTGGAGGGGTAGCTGGGGACGGTGGAGCAGCTGGTGCTGGTGAAGGTGGTGCTGTAAATAAAATATACAATTCAGTCAAATAATCCTTCTACTAACCCCGTTACTGCCAGTACTTCCATCTATGCCTGTAAACCCCCTCACGACTGGTACTCCCTTCACTGCCTACCCTATCACTGCTGGTACTCCCATCACTGCGGGTGTATTGATATAGGTAGATAAGGCTACTTGCGTTTTTTTGCGCAGCGCAACTTGCGCTATCGGACGCATGCGCAATGTTCCCCTATCTTTAACATGGCGGGCGCAGGGTCTAGCGCTTGCACGCGTTCATGTGCGTTTGTCGTGCGCTGCGCATTTTCCCGGTGTGCACGCATACGCGCTAGACGCTACATGTTGCATTTTTTTTTCCGGTCAAAAAAAAAAAAAAAGAGATGATTGAGACAGAGATGATTGAGACAGAGATGATGGAGACAGAGATGATAGAGCCAGAGATGATGGAGACAGAGATGATAGAAATGTGACACATAGACAACGCATGCGCCAAAACAACCCAAACGCATGCAAAAACGCATGAAATCGCAGACAAACGCTGTTTTTTTTTGTCGAAATGCGCATGCTGATGCGACTAAATATCACAGCGTTTATAAGCGTTTGCATGCGTTTTTTTAATGCGCTGCTTGTGCGCTCGAAACGCATCGCTAAAAAACGCAAGTGTGAAAGTAGCCTACCCCACAAAACATAACCTATCCAGATACCCTCATCAATACTCACTCAGAGGCCTGCGGAGCTGGGCCCGGATGCTGGCGACCCTATCGCGTGAGCGATATCGCAGGTCCGCCAGCTTCTTCCTGATTTGTGCTCCGGTCCGCCGCACATGAAATCTCCTCTGCAGGCCCCGCTGGATCCTCTGCAGGCATACCCTTTTGTGGCGCATTGGATGCGCCACAGGTAGCCTGCAGTGGTAGTCCCAGAGGTCCGTCTTCTTTATGAGATAACGGACCTCCTCGTCTGTCCATTTTGGGCCGCGCTGTCTGTGTCTCGCCACCGCCATTGCCACCATCACAAACAACAGAGCATTGGGCGACGCCAGCGCCATGACGTCACAGCGTGCGCACGTTACGTGCGGCCGCACTGCGACGCAAAACGGTTTTGCGATTGAAAAGTGACCGCAGCAGCCATGCGGCAGCCAAGCACAGATATGAGATGCTGTTGCAATCGCAATACCACTGTTCCAAGGTAGGCGATCACAATGGCGTGTCATGTCTTTATGGCTGGGGCTCGTGACAATCTTCACCTTGCAAATCACAAATGGCTTTTTGCATATCTGTTTGCATATCTGTGTAGCTGCAGTGTGAGTAGTCACATTGCGATCATAATGACGTCGCATATCTTTTGGCTGGGGCTCGCTAATCCCTTGCAAGTCACAATGGCTTTTTGCATAGCGTGGGTAGTCACATTGCGATCACAATAACGTCGCATATCTTGATGGCTGGGGCTCGCTAATCCCCTTTGCAAGTCACAATGGCTTTTTGCATAGCGTGGGTAGTCACATTGCGATCACAATAACGTCGCATATCTTGATGGCTGGGGCTCGCTAATCCCCTTTGCAAGTCACAATGGCTTTTTGCATAGCGTGAGTAGTCAAATTGCGATCACAATAACGTCGCATATCTTGATGGCTGGGGCTCGCTAATCCCTTGCAAATCACAATGGCTTTTTGCATATCTGTATGCATATCTGTGTAGCTGTGTGTGAGTAGTCACATTGCGATCACAATGACGTCGCATATCTGTGAATAGCTGATTCCCTGGTGAATGTTGACCTTTACCTCCCAAGAATTTTCAAATATATGTATAACAATTTTTTAATCTTTCATATTATGACTAAAATATATATATTATTTATTTAAACTTTATATATGCAGCTGTGGTGTATTATCTGTTATATATAATTATAATGTTTGAACGCTAGTGAGACCATAGGCCCTTAAAATAATTGAAAATATTTGAAACTTTTTTCTTTATTTTTTTAACAATTAACTCCTATGACTGATGGTACTCCCATGAGCACGTGTGTGACAAGTAGATACAATGTAAAACAAAAAATAGACAACAAAAAAGCCTTTGAAAAGATTTTAAAAACTACAGCAGCTGGTAACATGTCTCGTTGCCATCCCCATTACTCCCTCCCCACATCTCACCCATCATTAGCCCTTCTCCCATACTGGTAAAATAATTGAAAAAAACACGAATGCATTTTTAAAATAAAAATATTTTATTATCAAAACATTGTTAAAAAAAAGGGTGAAGTCAAACATTCTCAAAATCAAACTAGACCTGATGCTGCCAACTCACTGCACCAGGCCCATTAAAGTATTGGCAGTACTTGTCTCGGCCGGCCTTCGCATTGTCCTTGCTCCTGCCTTGATTGACAGGTTGAAGGCCTGCAATAGCGGGATCATTGTCACGCCATTCTCCGAGCACCACGTCACCATTGTTGTCCGAGTCCATGAATCCTGGCGGACTGTAAGTACCAGCATCGCGTTTTCTTAGAAAATTGTGCAGCACACAACAGGCCAACACCACTGAGTCTATAGATTCCAGCTTCATGTTGATTGGTGTGTGGAAAACCCTGAAGCGGTTGGCCATTATGCCGAAGGCATTCTCCACAACGCGCCGTGCCCTAGACAGTCTGTAGTTAAAAATACGCCTTTCCCCTGTCAAAGTCTTTTGTGGGTATGGTTTAACAAGATGCTCATGAAGGGGGAAGGCTTCATCGCCCACAAACACAAAGTTTAGGTTGGCGGTGGTGTCCATGTTGGTTGGCAAGTTAAGTTTATTATTAAACAACCGTTCACCAAAACTTGTGTGCTCCAAAACGCCACCGTCAGAAACCCTTCCATTAATGCCAACATCAACATCAATAAATTCATAATTGGCATTAACAAGAGCCATGAGGATCGTGCTGAAGTAGCCCTTGTAATTATGAATAAAGGATCCGCTCTTGGCTGGTTGCGTGATCCGCATATGTTTGCCATCCAAGGCACCACCACAGTTTGGGAACTGCCAAATCCTTTCAAAATCAGAGGCAATAATTTGCCATTCCGCCACTGATTTGGGAAAAGGCATGTAGCTCAGTAAACTGCGGACGATGGCGTTGCATGTCTCCGGAATTAGTTCTCCAAGCAGCGACCGAGAAATTGCAGCAGAATATTGCAAATCCTTCATTGAACGTCCGGTTGCCAGAAATCGCAGCGTTACTGCCAAACGTTCCTCTGCTGAAACAGCTGCACGCATCCGGGTATCCTGCCGTTCAATGAGTGGCCTCACAGCTTCCAGTAGGAGCTTGAATGAATCCTCCGACATCCGTAGATAATTCCGGAAATCCTGCGGATTCTTCTCCTGCAACTCCCTCACTAGATGCATGTGTGAGAATTTGGACCTCTGCTCCAGCCATTCCTTGGTCCACATGCGACGCTTTCGCTTGGAGCGCCTCTCTTCCACCCGCGCCTCTTCCTGACGATCTGCCTCCATTGACAGTGCAACTGCCACAATCACACGCTCCGCGGTGGACAGGTTCATTATGTGCAACCTGTACGGTAAAGAAGAGAAAAGCTAATTACTAATTAATTACTATTAATAAAGTGTTTAAACAAAATAAAATAAAGAATAGAATAAAAAATATATGAAAAAAAATAAACTTTTCTGTTAACATTTAATATACAGTTTACAAGTGTCTACAATGGTGGGGGGTGTAAAATAAATAAAGCAGACGAAAAAAAAATAAGGTCAGGGGTGTTAAATATATAAAGCAGACGAAAAAAAAAAAAAATAAGGTCAGGGATGTAAAATAAATAAAGCAGACAAAAAAAAAAATAAGGTTAAAAAACATTATCAAACAACATCACAAATAATATGTACCTTGAATCAAAATATCCCGAAGATCCAAATGAGGATGGATGGTGCTCTAGCGACTCAGACAGGATCGCAAAAACCCACCACTGCGCCACAAACAGGATCGCAAAACTCCGACACGCGATACTATCCTCGCAACAACGCAAAAAGAGACCCATAAAGTGCTCTGGAAACAATGGATGGGGGCGCAGTTATTATAGCTGAGGCGATGTTGTGGTCACCAATCAGAGCTGTAGGGCGTTAACAAAAGAAAACAAAGTCCCGCCTGCGCCGCTGACTAATACGTCGTTAACGAGGTCGCAAATCGTTCACAAAAGGTGCCAGACAGCGATATAGCGTCACCAGCGGGACGCCAACGATCAAAATACGGTCCAGAACTCTAGTGAACGATCAGCGAGATCACAGCAGGGGCCACGTCGTTACTACATGCCACACACAACTACGTCGCTAACGAGATCGCTAAATAGTGACGTATTTTAGCGATCTCGTTAACAACCTTGTTTAGTGTGGCATACCCTTTAATCCCCAACATTGTCACCAGCAAAGCACCCCCACACTATCACACCTCCTCCTCCATGCTTCACGGTGGGAACCAGGCATGTAGAGTCCATCTGTTCACCTTTTCTGCATGCAAAGCAGTAATCAAAGCAAAAGGTGGCTACTTTGAAGAACCTAGAATATAAGACATATTTACAGTTGTTTCACACTTTTTTGTAAAGTGTAATGTATAATTCCACATGTGTTAATTCATAGTTTTGATGCCTTCAGTGTGATTCTACAATTTTCATAGTCATGAAAATACAGAAAAATCGTTGAATGAGAAGGTGTGTCCAAACTTTTGGTCTGTACTGTAGGTGGGGAGGATAAACATGGTAAACTAGGGATAGGATGATACTGCTAGTTAGTGCGGTGATTGAGGCTGAGTGTGATAGTGTGATGAATGTGCTTGATGCAAAAAAACCGAAAGGGGATAATGTGGGACCATTTGGATGTTAGTATACTGCTTATAAGGACGGGGGACACAAGGGTTTATTGTGCTCTCCATTAGCTGCTATTATATCGGCACTGTGGGGTTCTAGGTGTCATATTATAAGTGGTAGGGATCCTGGTGAATGTGGCTCATGACCATCCATCAGAGCTGAAGGTGGCTCTCGAGGTAAGAATGATTGGGACCACTGCTACAATAGATGGT
Organism: Oophaga sylvatica; assembly: GCA_033576555.1. Taxonomy (NCBI): domain Eukaryota; kingdom Metazoa; phylum Chordata; class Amphibia; order Anura; family Dendrobatidae; genus Oophaga; species Oophaga sylvatica. The sequence goes on along the minus strand of JARQOD010000003.1, from coordinate 530,813,584 downwards.
TTCTATGTATATTCACAACTTACAAAAGCACTGAGTCAGACACTGCACCACCTCCTCATTCTCTCCTATCTTCAATTCTAGTATTTAATTGTCTCTAATATATGTCTTGAAGTTTACATTCATGAAAGGAAAGGATTTACATATACTGTACAAGATCTCTTGTAGTTCACTCATTTTTCATATTGTCAGCCTTAGCTCACAGAGCTCACGCACATATTTCTCATTGTAAGGGTCATATCTCAAGGCTTTTTCATAGCAATCAATTGCATTGTTTCTTTCCTCATTAGTCTTATAGACAAAGCCGAGCAAGGCGTAACCCTTAGCATCACGAATATTATTCTTAATCTTCTTTGAAGAAATTCTTCTTAGAGACTTTTCACTCCATTCTCTCTCTCGCGAGGGAAAAGTGATCTGTGAACTCTTTTTATAGTAGTCGATGGCTTCAAATTCAGACTTCATACAGTATTCTTGGAAATATCCATAATTGTAATAGATCTGCTGCTTCTCCTCATCTATGAGATTGGTAAATGCTAGAACAGTTTTAAATGTCTCTTCTGCTTTATGATATTCCTGTGCTTCACTATACATATTTGCCAAGTCTACATGTGCATATACATATGTTTTCTTGCACTCTAGAGTCTTTTCAAAATATAAGAGGGCATTTTGGATGAGGCCATTTAATTCTTCCGAATTCACTCGTTTGTTATATTTGTTCCCATTTCCAAGTACTTCATTTTTGCGTAAGAAATACTTTTTTCTGTAACATAATCCAATCTGGTGATACAAAAATCCAGAAGTTGGGATAAGATCTACTGCAGTTTTAAGGACATCCAAGGCCTCATCTATCATCTTAGCTCTTCTGTAAAATATTGTGTAGCGCCGGTGTCCCTGCCCTCTGCCAGGCAGGGACGCTGTTCCCCTGCGCCAGCGTCCTCTGCCAGGCAGGGACGTCGCCCCCTTACCCACGCTCGGTGTCCTCCTTCCGCCCTGCTGGGGTCGCGCGCTCCTTCCCTGCTGCTGGACTTAGGGCGCGCGCCCGCGCGCTTCCCCGCTCTTAAAGGGGCCGCGCGCATCTTTCAAAAAAGGTCCCCGGCCAATGCCGGAGGACTCCACCCTATATAAAGTACTTCCTCCTTAATGGAGGTGCCCGAGCAATGTTGTTGCACTGTTTACTCTGCTTCAGCCCTCAGGTTCCGTTTCCAGTTACCTGCCTGTCTCCTGCCAGTTTGCTGTCTGCTACCTGTCCGCAAGCCTACCTGAAGGTTCGGCCGTCACCGGTGGTGACCATCGGCTATTCCAGAGAATCTCGCCTGCTCACTTGGGGGCGCTCATCTGCCATCTGCCTGCAGACCTACCCAGAGGTTCGGACGTCACATGCGGTGACCATCGTCTATTCCAGAGACTCTCGCCTGCTCACTTGGGGGCGTTCATCTGCCATCTGCCTGCAGACCTACCCGGAGGTTCGGACGTCACATGCGGTGACCATCGTCTATTCCAGAGACTCTCGCCTGCTCACTTGGGGGCGTTCATCTGTCATCTGCCTGCTAGCCTACCAGGAGGCTCCACCATCTCAGGTCGTATATACCTGTCCATCCAGAGACTGCCCCGGTCACTTGCCGTGACTACCTGCCTGTCCTTCCAGAGACTGCCCCGGTCACTTGCCGTGACTACCTGCCTGTCCTTCCAGAGACTGCCCCGGTCACTTGCCGTGACTACCTGCCTGTCCTTCCAGAGACTGCCCCGGTCACTTGCCGTGACTACCTGCCTGTCCTTCCAGAGACTGCCCCGGTCACTTGCCGTGACTACCTGCCTGTCCTTCCAGAGACTGCCCCGGTCACTTGCCGTGACTACCTGCCCGTCTATCCAGAGACTGTCCCTGTCACTTGCCGTGACTTCCTGTCCGTCTCCCCGGGCGCCACCCGCTCCTTTACAAGGAGAGCCTCCTTGTATAATAAAGCTCAGAGGTTCCGCCTCCCAGACCCGTTACAGTTTGCTCGGGCCATGGAACCCGGTGGCACCCAAACCCCTTCGCTCTCTGACCTGTGTCATGAACTGTCTCGTCAGAGGTCTCAACAGGAGTCCATCCTGGGTCATCTGCGGAATGTTAATTCCCGCCTGGACACCCTGACTACTTCACCAGCAACCACCACTGGCGCCATGACTCGCAATCCGGCAGTCCCGTTGCTTACCAATTCCGTGGTTTCCGTTCCTGGACCTCGACTTTCTGCACCTCCACGGTTTGGAGGCGATCCTACTCTGGCTCGGGGTTTCATTAACCAGTGTACCCTGCATTTCGAACTCCTGGCTCACCAGTTTAACTCCGACCGGGCCAAAATTGCCTTCATTATGTCCCATCTCACCGGAGAGGCTCTGGCCTGGCTTAATCCCCTCTGGGAGAGAGAAGATCCTTTGGTGTCTGACCTGCCTGCTTTTCTCTCGGCCTTCCGGAGGGTATTCGACGAACCCGGACGGAAGACCTCCTCTGCATCATCTCTGTTGCGTCTCCGTCAGGGAAGTCTCACCGTGGGGCAATATGCCATACGGTTCCGTACCCTTGCCTCGGAGCTGGCCTGGGATAATGATGCTCTGATATCTGTCTTCTGGGAGGGTCTGTCCGGCCGTATTAAAGATGAACTTGCCGGTCGAGACATTCCAACCTCTCTCGATCACCTAATAACTCTGGCTAATCGAATTGATCTACGGTTCCAGGAACGCGCCAAAGAGGTCACCCGTGAGAGAAGGTTTCCTCGTCTAGCTCCTTCTTTTCAGAGACCTGTAACTCCTTCCGCTTCTCCCCAGGTACACACTTCTGAGCCTATGCAGGTCGACCAGACCAAGATGGTCAAAGCCCGTCAGGACTTACGCCGTGCCGAGGGGAGTTGCTTCTACTGTGGCAGTAAGGAGCACCGGATCCGTACCTGTCCGGAGAGGTCGGGAAACGCCTGTGTCTAGGTTCGCTCGGAGAGGTCAACCTAGACAAGAATAAATCCTCTTCATCTCTGCTGCTGTCAGTCTCAATTCTCCTCGGTGAGAACCATTATTTCGAACAAGCCCAACTTGATTCTGGAGCAGCCGGGAATCTTGTTTCACAGGCTCTAGTAGAGAAATATCGCATTCCTACCAAACATCTGGTTGAACCAGTATCTGTTGCTGCTGTGGACGGGGGTCTCCTACCACGTCCCATCCAACTTATCACTGAAGCCATAACCCTGCAGGTGGGAATGTTGCATTCTGAGAGCATCTCGTTTCATGTCCTGCCTGGACTCTCTCATGCTTTCTTATTAGGTCTACCTTGGCTCCAAAAGCATGCACCCGTGCTCGACTGGCAGACTGGAGAGATCCTTCGCTGGGGACAGGACTGTCATAAAACGTGTTTGGTTCCTGCTCATCCCGTCCGTCCTTCTCCTACACCAACTAATCTACCAGGGCTCCCGATTCCATATTGGTCGTTCGCTGATGTCTTTAATAAAAAGGAGGCAGAGACATTACCTCCTCACAGACCTTATGATTGCCCGATCGACCTGCTACCCGGTACTACGCCTCCCCGTGGGCGTATTTACCCATTGTCTGCTGCTGAGACCAGGTCGATGTCCGAATATATCGAGGAGAATTTGGCCAAGGGATTCATCCGGAAATCTACCTCCCCAGCGGGAGCAGGTTTCTTCTTCGTAAAAAAGAAAGACGGCTCTCTCCGTCCCTGTATTGACTACAGGGGCCTAAACCTGATCACGGTGAAGAATAAGTACCCTCTTCCGCTCATTCCCGAATTGTTTGATCGTCTGAGGGGGTTAGAATCTTCACCAAACTGGATCTTCGTGGAGCATATAACCTAGTCCGTATCCGTCGGGGAGATGAATGGAAGACGGCATTCAACACCCGGGACGGCCACTATGAGTATTTGGTGATGCCCTTTGGTCTCTGTAATGCTCCTGCAGTCTTTCAGGAGTTGGTCAATGACATCTTCCGGGACCTGCTCTACTCCTGCGTTGTGGTGTACCTAGACGACATCTTGGTCTTCTCTCCGGATCTCCAGTCTCACCGGAGGGATGTTCGTCAGGTTCTGCTCAGGCTTAGGCAGAATCACCTTTTCGCCAAATATGAGAAGTGTCTCTTTGAGCAGACCTCGCTTCCGTTTTTGGGTTACATCATTTCTCAGACAGGCCTAAGAATGGATCCGGAGAAACTATCTGCCATCGAGAAATGGCCCCGACCGGAGGGATTGAAGGCCATTCAGCGGTTCCTGGGATTCGCCAATTATTACCGCCTCTTCATACCGCACTTCTCTTCCCGGACTGCTCCAATCTCCGTGCTCACCCGCAAGGATGCTAACCCCAAACAGTGGACGCCCGAAGCAGAGGAGGCCTTTCTTTCCTTAAAACAGGCCTTCTCTTCCGCTCCAGTGCTGCATCGCCCGGACGGCAACAAGCAGTTCTTCCTGGAGGTGGACGCTTCCTCTTCTGGAGCCGGAGCGGTACTGACTCAAAAGTCTTCTTCCGGGAGGATGGTATCTTGCGGCTTCTTCTCAAAACTCTTCTCCTCTTCTGAGCGCAATTATTCCATAGGAGACCGAGAGTTATTGGCCATCAAGCTGGCATTGGAGGAGTGGCGTTACCTACTCGAGGGGGCTCTTCATCCGGTAATCATTTACACTGACCACAAGAATCTGGCTTACCTCCAGCATGCCCAGAGACTTAACCCTCGCCAAGCCCGGTGGTCCTTGTTTTTTGCCCGCTTCGACTTTCTTTTACACTTTCGCCCGGCCGACAAGAACATCAAGGCGGATGCCTTGTCCCGGTCTTTCCTGGTGTCGGATCTCGAGGAGGAACCTAAACATATCATCGATCCCGCCAGAGTGATTCAGGTGGCTCCCGTGAGTCTAAATCGTCTCCCTCCTGGTAAGACGTTCGTATCGGTACCTGATCGGGAGAGGATCCTCCACTGGGTCATTCGTCTAAACTAGCTGGCCACGCTGGTCAGAAAAAGACCCTCCAGCTCATTACCCGGCATTACTGGTGGCCTACCCTGCACAAGGATGTAATAGACTTTGTTTCTGCCTGTGCCTCCTGTGCCCGCAACAAAGTTCCGAGACACCTGCCTGCCGGCCGTCTTCTCCGCTTCCTGTACCCACTGCCCCCTGGCAGCATATAGCCATGGACTTCATAACGGATCTTCCCGTCTCTGCTGGTTGTACGGTCATTTGGGTGGTCGTTGACCGATTTTCCAAGATGGCTCACTTCATTCCCCTGCCAGGGCTTCCGTCTGCACCCGAGTTGGCTAAAGACTTTATCCGCCACATCTTCCGTCTTCATGGTCTGCCTCGTCACATTGTGTCGGATCGTGGGGTACAGTTCACCTCACGTTTCTGGAGAGCCACTTGTAAGTTGCTAGACGTCACCCTGGATTTTTCCTCCGCTTACCACCCACAGTCCAATGGTCAAGTCGAGCGAATCAATCAGATTCTGACCAGTTATCTCCGGCACTTCGTTAATGCCCACCATTCTGACTGTGTGGATCTCCTGCCTTGGGCCGAGTTTTCGTACAACAATCACGAGAGCGAATCTTCCTCCAAATCTCCGTTTGTAATGTATGTGGTACAGTTCATATAGCGTCTTGTGCTTGGGTGCGATGAAAATACTTGAGACACAGGTTGATAAAGAAAGTCTTGTATTGCTTCATACAAATTGGCAAAAATAAACACACAGGTTGCAAACACAGAAGCAGGAGACACAGCAGGCCAGAGTAATCTAAGCTCAGCAATAACTCTCCACAACAGATTCAGATCTTCTTCTCTGTTACCGCAAGTCCATGCAAACGTGAGGCTCTCAAGAGCAGAGTTCAGAGTCCACAAGTGCTTCAGAGTTCCTCAGTAGGAATGGCTGGAGTACAAGGTCCAAGGCTTCAGGAGTCAGAACACAGGTTCACTGCAGGCTAGATTCTGAAGCACTGATTGCTCAGCTGTGGCTGTTTAAGAAGCAAACGGAGAGAATCAGGGCGGGAACATGCAAGCTGGAAAACTCCATTTTGACTGAGGGCAAGATAGCTGCAGCAAAACAGAAAGCAAAATGGCCGACGAACAAACTGAGTTTCAGAAACAGATACACAGAACCTTACATTACTCCCCCCTTAGGGACAACCTCCGGATGACCTCAGACCAGGCTTGTGTGGGTACCTCTGATGAAACTGACGGAGCAAGCGAGGAGCATTAACGTTATTGACTGGCTCCCATGAGTTGTCCTCCACTGGGTAGCCCTGCCATTTAATCAGATATTGTAACTGATTTCTATACAACCTGGAATCTAAAATCCTTTCCACCACAAATTCTTCCTGACCATCGACTAGCACTGGGTCAGGGCAAGGAGAAGAACGTCCAGGAAACGTATTGGGTGTCGCAGCCTTTAGTAGGGATACATGAAAGACAGGGTGGATTCTCATAGTTCTGGGCAATTGAAGACGACAAGCAACGGCACTTATAATCTTACTGATTTTATAGGGTCCAATGTACTTATGTCCCAACTTAGACGATGGAATCCTTAACTTAAGATTTCTGGTTGACAGCCAGACCAGGTCTCCTACCTTAAAAGCTGGTGCAGGTTTACGAAATTTATCTGCTGCCTTCTTGTACCTTTCCTGAGCCGATTCCAGATTCTCCTTTAGAAGATCCATATTCTTCTGTAAAGTCGTGACTCTTTCAGCCACTGCTGGCAAAGGCGTCTCTATGGGAAATCGTGGTAGAATGTTAGGATGATAACCTAGATTAGAGTAAAAAGGAGACTGTTTAGTGGAGGCACTCTGAGAGTTGTTGTAAGAGAACTCAGCCAATGGAAGTAGATCCACCCAATCATCCTGTAGGTGGCAGATAAAGCAGCGGAGATACTGCTCCAGGGTTTGATTGGTTCGTTCGGTTTGTCCATTAGTCTGGGGATGAAAAGCAGAAGAAAGGTTTACTTTAATGTCCAATGCTGCACAGAAATTTTGCCAAAACCTAGAAGTGAATTGCACCCCTCGATCCGAAATAACCTCATCCGGTACTCCATGTAAACGAAACACATCTTTAATCATCAAATCTGATGTCTGTTTTGCAGTGGGTAAGCCGACACAAGGGATAAAATGAGCTGCCTTTGTTAAACGGTCAACCACCACTAGAATAGTGTTCTTTCCTTGAGAGGTTGGTAATTCCACAATGAAGTCCATAGAAATGGATCCCCACGGGCGGGACGGGGTGGGAAGAGGCTGTAACAGACCAGTTGGTGAAGAGCGAGGTGTTTTGCATCTTGCACAAACCTCACACGAAGTGACATAGTCCAAAACATCCTTCCTACAAGTGGGCCACCAAAAGAAACGAGAAAGAAATTCCTGTGTCTTTAGAATTCCTCTATGCCCGGCTATTTTGGAATCGTGAATGAGTTGCAATACTCTCAATCTGACTGTTTCAGGTATATACAGACGTTGTCCCAGAATCCACACACCATTCTTAAAGACAAGACTTACGTCCCTTGGGGGTTGAGCCAAAAAAGAATCCGCATGGTATGCTTCCTTGATGTCTTTAATTAGGTCTTGATGATGAATCACTCCTAGGAATCTAGAGTCAGGAAGAATAGTCTTAGGAGGAGTAATTGGACGTGTCTCTGCTGAGTAAATCCTAGAGAGTGCATCAGCCTTTCCATTGCGCGATCCTGGTCTATAAGAAATAATAAAATTAAATTGGTTTAAGAAAAGATTCCAGCGAGCCTGGCGAGGAGTCAGGCACTTAGCCGACCTGATAAACTCAAGATTACGATGGTCTGTCAGAACGACTATTTGCTGTGCAGCTCCTTGAAGAAGGTGTCTCCATTCTTTGAAGGCGGCAATAATGGCCAACAACTCTCTATTGCCCACATCGTAGTTCTTCTCAGCCGAAGACAACTGCTGGGAAAAGAAGGCACAGGGATGCAAGACATTCTTCTCACCTGTTCTCTGAGAGAGTATAGCTCCCACGGCACAGTCTGAAGCATCCACCTCTATTATGAAGGCAAGCTCTGGGTTGGGATGTACTAGGATAGGTGCAGTGGTAAATTTATCTTTTAGACGGGAAAATGCTTCCTGGGCTTGGGGAGTCCAGGAGAACTTAGACTCTTTCCGGGTAAGTTGGGTGATAGGTGACACTACCTCAGAGAAATTTCTAATGAAACGTCTATAGAAGTTTGCAAACCCGATGAAGCGCTGTACGTCCTTCACATTTCTAGGACTTGGCCAATCATTGATGGCTTGGGTTTTACTTCCATCCATACTAATTCCTTGTGTAGACAGTACATACCCCAGAAATTGAATTTCGGTCTTATGGAATTCACACTTTTCAAGCTTGATGTAAAGATGATTTTGTCTTAGACGTTCCAAGACCATTCTCACATGTCCATGATGTTCCTCTGTGGAGTTAGAAAAAATTAAAATATCATCCAAATAAATTACCACGAATGTATCTAGGAGATCCCTGAAGATGTCATTCACCAAGTGTTGGAAAGTGGCTGGGGCGGTACTCAGACCAAAAGGCATAACCAGATATTCAAAGTGTCCATAGCGTGACCTGAATGCAGTCTTCCATTCATCCCCAGGTCTAATACGGACTAAGTTATAGGCCCCACGAAGATCTAGTTTAGAAAAAATTTTGGCATGTCGCACTCTCTCCAATAACTCAGGGATTAAAGGCAATGGATAACGGTTTCTAATAGTAACCTTATTGAGTTCCCTATAGTCTACGCATGGTCTCAGGGATCCATCTTTCTTCTTTACAAAGAATATGGGTGCCCCTGCAGGAGATGAAGAGGGGCGTATGAAGCCCTTGGCTAGATTTTCGTCTATGTACTCTTTTAAAGCCTTCAGCTCGGGCCCCGCCAGGGGGTAGATCTTACCAAAAGGTATCTCTGCTCCAGGCAATAATTCAATTGGACAATCATATGGACGGTGAGGAGGAAGCTGGTCAGCGTTCTTCTTGTCACATAAATCCACATAGTCCTGGTATACAGCTGGGAGTTCAGGGACTGACATGGTTCCTTTAGGAACAGAGCAAGCTGAAATTTTTGGACTCATCTGTTTCTCTGGAAAGTGTAATTCCTTGGTCTCCCAGTTAATGGTAGGATTCTGAGCCTGCAGCCATGGTAGCCCTAGAATAATGGGAAAGTGAGGAGAAGAGATAAGCATAAAGGACAGTTTCTCT
>JARQOD010000003.1:530645811-530804294 GCA_033576555.1 Oophaga sylvatica | reverse complement strand
AAAATCTGAAATATACTTTTTAGGTCAAATTTATGCAGAAATATGGAAAATTATTTTCCATATTTTCTTATTTGTCATTATATGGTAAATTCTAAGGTAAATTGAATATAAACATCAATAATTAAAATAAATGTGTTGGCAAAAAATTTATCTTCATGTAGATTTTTTACAGAAAAATAAAAAGTTATGGCTGATGGAATGTGGCATGTTGAGACACTTTTGCATCTAGGTTCTGCTTCCTACATTACATTAATATCAAGCTTGAGTAATTTGTACACTATGAAACTCCTATTGTGAACGAACCATTTTTCTCAATGAATCTCTGTTTTTATGTCCTATTTTTCTCTACCACTTAAGCTTAAGGGTATGTGCACACGTTGCTGATTTAGGTGTGGATCTGTGTTTTTGGACGCGCGGATTCGCCTCAAATCTGCAGTGTAGTGCACAGGCAATGTAAATGAATGGGAAATGTAGATTTGTTGTGCACATGCTGTGGAAAAATCAGTGCAGATTTGCAGCGTTTTTTTTCCGCAGCATGTCACTTCTTTTGTGCGGATCCGCAACAGCATTTCCAGTCAGACACATCTCTCTCTCTCCTCCACCACCTAACAAATCCGCACAGCAAAAACACATTACAATCCGCAACAAAACCGCGTCAATTATGCAGGAAATCCGCAAGCATTTTTACCTGCGTTTTCTGACAGGAACTGCAGATTCTCTGCAGAAAATTCCACAGACTAATCTGCAACGTGTGCACATACCCTAAGCTTTCAATTGTGAGATGTCTTCAAAACACAATATAGCTGACACCTAAGCTAATTAAGTAAAATACAAAGCAGAGTCCTATTAGCATTTCAACTAGATAGGGCATTTGGGGTTTAATAAATCCAAACATTCAGTAAAAATGTGAAAGTATTTAGTTTACCTCATTCTGATTCCTGTCTCCTCGTCTTTGTGAATCAACGATGAAGCTTTCCAAGTGCAATCCAATGACCATAACTTGAGGCTTTTATAGCCAGGTCATTCTGGAAGAGGCGCTCACCATCACCAGTAGGAGGAGAAGAGAAGGAACAAGCGATACTGCTCAGTGCCGGTAGACAGGGAATGGAAACTGAAATCAGCTAAGCAGACAATGTGATTGGGCATTAATAGGATCATAAATAGCGCACACTGACCACAAATAAACAAATAAAAAGAATAAATAGTAACTAAATACTTTACTCACCAACATTGCAAATATATAAGCCACAATATTTTTTTTATGATTAATCTTGCATTCATTAAACCTTAAATAAATATGAAATTAAATTCAACCAATAACAATAGGGTTTAGTCCTAAAAAAAGGAAATATATGAATCCAACTTAAAGTGAACATCCTTAAATACCATATTTATGTGAAGAACAAACCCATTAATAAACACCACAAAATCAAAGGGTGAGAGCAGGTTGCTGTCAGCTTCTTCTTTTCAAAGACACCGCTGATTGCTTTAGCATTGCCATAATTGGCCTCCTACGCTTCCTGCTGAAATTCTGCGGGCTCCATAGTTCTCCATGTGCAGAGACTTCATGATTGTAGAACCTGCTCATGGCAAACAAAGCTGACCTTGGAATGAACTGGAACAGGAGGGTACCAACACTTCCATCGGGGAGACATTCAGTAAGATATAATAGCTAGCACATCCCCATGGAGCTCCCACAGCTAAAAGCACTTTTCACCATTCATGGGATCACAAGCATCACACATTCTCACAAAGACCATATAACTAATAAAATAAAGACTCTACACACCAATATTGAAGAAAGCACCACTTAAGGAATACCATACGTTTTAATAAATAAGAATGCAATTAACATACTGTGGTGTGGCAGAATGTGGGCCAAATTTTACAATTATGACTAGAGATGAGCGACTTTGCCTCCGGGAGGGTCGAGTCGGGTTTCGGACCACCCGACTCTCACAAAAGTCGAGTCGAACGATATCGGCCGACTATCGGAAAAAGTCGAAGGTCCGACTGAAACTCGAACCGACCCCAATGCAAGTCAATGGAGAAGAAAAGTCGGCAGGGAGTGGAGGACAGTAAACACACCTACAGTGCCCATTTCAACGCCAACGACATAAATTCTTATTACTTAAGCTTGTCAACCTTAATTTACATTATAATAATAGTTACGCATTGAAAACTGGGGGTTATTTGGCTAAAGTTGTGGGGGGGGCAGGGCTGGCTCCAGGTTTTCGTGGGCCCTGGGCGAAAGAGTCTCAGTGGGCCCCTTTAACACATACCACAATTCATGATGCTCCGATACAGCAGAGAAATATAGGTATAGTACAATGCCAAATACTTCACTTCTTACATTACATGAGTGATATCTATTGTAAACACAAAGATCTCATCAGCGATCTGTATAACAACCTCTGCGGTCGTTGGGAAAACCTAGTCCCGACTGCGCCGCTGGTAAAGTCATATTATCATAGAATCATAGAATGGTAGAGTTGGAAGGGACCTCCTGGGCCTTCTGGTCCAATCCCCTGCTCAAAGCAGGATTCTCTAAATCATCCCAGACAGATGTCTGTCCAGCCTCTGTTTGAAGACTTCCATTGTAGGAGAACTCACCACCTCTCGTGGCAGCCTGTTCCACTCATTGATCACCCTAACTGTCAAAAAGTTTTTTCTAATATCTAATCTGTGTCTCCTCCCATTCAGTTTCATCCCATTGCTTCTAGTCTTTCCTTGTGCAAATGAGAATAAAGATGATCCTTCTACAATGTCACAGCCCTTGAGATATTTGTAGACAGCTATTAAGTCTCCTCTCAGTCTTCTTTTTTGCAAGCTAAACATTCCCAAATCCTGCAACCGTTCCTCATAGGACATGGTTTGCAGACCGGTCACCATTCTGGTGGCTCTTCTCTGAACTTGCTCCAGTTTGTTGATGTCTTTTTTAAAATGTGGTGCCCAAAACTGGACACAGTATTCCAGATGAGGTCTGACCAAAGAGGAGTAGAGGGCAATAATGACCTCACGTGATCTAGACTGTATGCTTCTGTTGATACATCCTAGAATTGCATTTGCCTTTTTTGCTGTTGCATCACACTGTTGACTCATGTTAAGTCTGTGATCAATTAGTATACCCAAGTCCTTTTCACATGTGTTGTTACTTAGCCCTATTCCTCCCATTTTGTATATGCTTTTTTCATTTTTATTGCCCAGATGTAGTACTTTGCATTTTTCCCTGTTAAAATCCATTCTGTTAGTTGCTGCCCACTGCTCCAGTTTATTTATATCTTTTTGAATCCTCTCTCTCTCTTCTCTAGTATTAGCTACCCCTCCTAGCTTTGTGTCATCAGCAAATTTGATCAGTTTACCCTCAATTCCTTCATCTAAATCATTGATAAAGATGTTGAACAATACAGGGCCCAAAACAGAGCCTTGTGGTACCCCACTTGAGACATTCTTCCAACTGGATGTGCAGCCATTTACGACCACTCTTTAGGTCCGATCACTAAGCCAGTTATGAATCCACCTAACAGTTGCCTTGTCCATTCCATACTTAGTCATTTTTTCAATAAGGATTGTGTGAGATATCAGGACTCTTCAGACATAAAGATGACTACCCATTCCTGCTAATACATGTGGGGACAAATGACACCACAAGAAGTGACCTGGAAACCATCTGCAGTGACTTTGAAAACTTAGGTAAGAAAGTGAAAGAACTGGGAGCGCAGGTGGTCTTCTCCTCCATCCTTCCAGTGGATGACCATGGAACAAGGAGGTGGAATAAGATTCTGCAGGTGAACAACTGGCTACGTCGATGGTGCCGTCAGCAAGGATTTGGATTTCTGGATCACGGAGTGAATTACCTGTACGATGGACTACTTGCTAGAGATGGGGTGCACCTTACGAAGACTGGAAAACATGTATTTGGAAGTCGCCTTGCTACACTCATCAGGAGAGCTTTAAACTAGAACAATGTGGGAAGGGAAGCAAAACGCCAGCAAAAGCCATACACCTGAAAAATGCTATTGAGAACTCTGCTATTAGAAGTGAAGGGGAAGAACAAAGACAAAAAAATCTACATAATAAAAATATTGAAGAAAGAGAAACCAATCACAAACTAAAGTGTTTCTATACGAATGCACAAAGCATGGGCAACAAACAAGGAGAACTGGAGCTACTAACGCAGGAGAAGAAATATGATGTCATTGGAATCACTGAGACTTGGTGGGACGATACAAATGATTGGAATACAAGGCTAGAAGGTTACAACTTATTTGCAAGAAACAGACTTGATAAACGAGGAGGAGGTGTTGCATTGTATGTTAGAAAAGCGTATATCTGCACAGAGATTGAAGCTTCAGAGACTGGGAGTTCTGTGGAAACTGTTTGGGTAAGAATACAAGGACAGAACAATGGAAAGGACACCATTGTAGGCATTTACTACAGGCCGCCTGTGCAAGCTGAAGATATGGATGAACTCTTTATGCATCAAATGGCCAAGTTCTCCAAAAAATATGACATAGTGGTCATGGGAGATTTCAACTATCCAGACATTTGTTGGGAATCTCTCTCAGGCAAAACTAACAGGTCCAGGAAATTCTTATCCTCTCTTGCTGACAACTTTATCTTCCAAAAGGTAATGGAGAAAACAAGGGGATCTGCTACCTTGGATCTAATCCTCATAAACAGGGAGGAAATGGTGGAGGAGGTAAGAGTGGCTGGGACCCTAGGAGGTAGTGACCATGCTATTTTAGAATTTTGGATAACAAGAGGAGGAAGACCTGTGAAGACTCAGACGTCAAGGTTAGATTTCAGAAAGGCAGATTTTAAGGAACTCAGAAAGAGAATTGGAGGGATCCAATGGCTGGATATCCTTAAGGACAAAAATGTCCAGGAAGGATGGAAAATCTTGAAAAATGAGATTCTCAAAGCACAATCGTTAACAATTTCGAAAAGAGGGAAGAATGGGAAGCATTTAAGGAAACCAGGATGGATGAACATAGAACTTAAACACATGCTAAAAAGGAAGAAAGAAATGTTTATCAAATGGAAAGAGGGAGGCATATCTAAAGAAGAATATAATGCCGTCTGCAGAACCTGCAGGGCACAAATCAGATTATCTAAAGCTGACAATGAATTAAGGCTTGCAAGTGACGTGAAAAGCAACAAAAAAGGATTTTGGGGATACGTCAAAAGTAAAAGAAAAGTCAAAGATGCTATAGGATTTTTACAGGATGAAAATGATGAAATGGTAAGTCAGGATGTTGAGAAGGCTGAACTTTTAAATTCCTATTTTGCATCTGTTTTCTCTCAGAAAGGAAATGTCACATCAACTGATCTTCACTGTCCTATTAAAGGAATAGAAGAATCCAGGATATCTATAAACAGAAAGACAGTGAGGAAACACTTAGCTAACCTAAATGAATTCAAGTCTCCAGGTCCAGATGAATTACACCCCAGGGTACTGAAGGAGATAGCAGAAGAAATTCTTGAACCACTGTCCATAATCTTTGAAAATTCTTGGAGAACAGGAGAAGTCCCAGAAGACTGGAGAAGAGCAAATGTTGTTCCTATCTTCAAAAAGGGGAAGAAGGTGGACCCAGGGAACTACAGGCCGGTGAGTCTGACTTCTATACCAGGAAAGATCTTTGAACAAATTATTAAAGAACATGTATGCAAGTACCTGGATAAAAATGAAGTGATTAAACAGAGTCAGCATGGGTTTGTAACTAATAAGTCATGTCAGACTAACTTAATTTCCTTCTATGACAGAATCACTGACTGGGTGGATCAGGGAAATGCTGTAGATATAGTATATCTTGACTTCAGCAAAGCATTTGACAAAGTATCTCACACAATCCTTATTGAAAAAATGACTAAGTATGGAATGGACAAGGCAACTGTTAGGTGGATTCATAACTGGCTTAGTGATCGGACCCAAAGAGTGGTTGTAAATGGCTGCACATCCAGTTGGAAGAATGTCTCAAGTGGGGTACCACAAGGCTCTGTTTTGGGCCCTGTATTGTTCAACATATTTATCAATGATTTAGATGAAGGAATTGAGGGTAAACTGATCAAATTTGCTGATGACACAAAGCTAGGAGGGGTAGCTAATACTAGAGAAGAGAGAGAGAGGATTCAAAAAGATATACATAAACTGGAGCAGTGGGCAGCAACTAACAGAATGGATTTTAACAGGGAAAAATGCAAAGTACTACATCTGGGCAATAAAAATGAAAAAAGCATATACAAAATGGGAGGAATAGGGCTAAGTAACAGCACATGTGAAAAAGACTTGGGTATACTAATTGATCACAGACTTAACATGAGTCAACAGTGTGATGCAGCAGCAAAAAAGGCAAATGCAATTCTAGGATGTATCAACAGAAGCATACAGTCTAGATCACGTGAGGTCATTATTGCCCTCTACTCCTCTTTGGTCAGACCTCATCTGGAATACTGTGTCCAGTTTTGGGCACCACATTTTAAAAAAGACATCAACAAACTGGAGCAAGTTCAGAGAAGAGCCACCAGAATGGTGACGGTCTGCAAACCATGTCCTATGAGGAACGGTTGCAGGATTGGGAATGTTTAGCTTGCAAAAAAGAAGACTGAGAGGAGACTTAATAGCTGTCTACAAATATCTCAAGGGCTGTCACATTGTAGAAGGATCATCTTTATTCTCATTTGCGCAAGGAAAGACTAGAAGCAATGGGATGAAACTGAATGGGAGGAGACACAGATTAGATATTAGAAAAAACTTTTTGACAGTTAGGGTGATCAATGAGTGGAACAGGCTGCCACAAGAGGTGGTGAGTTCTCCTTCAATGGAAGTTTTCAAACAGAGGCTGGATAGACATCTGTCTGGGATGATTTAGAGAATCCTGCTTTGAGCAGGGGGTTGGACCAGATGACCCAGGAGGTCCCTTCCAACTCTACCATTCTATGATTCTATGAGATACTTTATTTGTAGACAGCTATTAAGTCTCCTCTCAGTCTTCTTTTTTGCAAGCTAAACATTCCCAAATCCTGCAACCGTTCCTCATAGGACATGGTTTGCAGACGGTCACCATTCTGGTGGCTCTTCTCTGAACTTGCTCCAGTTTGTTGATGTCTTTTTTAAATGTGGTGCCCAAACTGGACACAGTATTCCAGATGAGGTCTGACCAAAGAGGAGTAGAGGGCATAATGACCTCACGTGATCTAGCTGTATGCTTCTGTTGATACATCCTAGAATGCATTTGCCTTTTTGCTGCTGCATCACACTGTTGACTCATGTTAAGTCTGTGATCAATTAGTATACCAAGTCTTTTTCACATGTGCTGTTACTTAGCCCTATTCCTCCCATTTTGTATATGCTTTTTCATTTTTATTGCCCAGATGTAGTACTTTGCATTTTTCCCTGTTAAAATCCATTCTGTTAGTTGCTGCCCACTGCTCCAGTTTATGTATATCTTTTTGAATCCTCTCTCTCTCTTCTCTAGTATTAGCTACCCTTCTAGCTTTGTGTCATCAGCAAATTTGATCAGTTTACCCTCAATTCCTTCATCTAAATCATTGATAAATATGTTGAACAATACAGGGCCCAAAACAGAGCTTGTGGTACCCCACTGAGACATTCTTCCAACTGGATGTGCAGCCATTTACAACCACTCTTTGGGTCCGATCACTAAGCCATTATGATCCACTAACAGTTGCCTTGTCCATTCCATACTTAGTCATTTTTTCAATAGGATTGTGTGAGATACTTTGTCAAATGCTTTGCTGAAGTCAAGATATACTATATCTACAGCATTTCCCTGATCCACCCAGTCAGTGATTCTGTCATAGAAGGAAATTAGTTAGTCTGACATGACTTATTAGTTACAAACTCATGCTGACTCTGCTTAAAGTCGTTCATAAAGGGTATCACACTCAGCGATTCAGGCTCACCAGCGGGACACCAATGACCAAAACACGGCTCAGAACGTTCATGAACAATCAGCGACATCGCAGCAGGGCCACATCGCCGCTACATGTCACACACAGCGACGTAGCTAACGAGGTCGCTGCTGCATCATAAAATCACTGCGCTTAAGCGATCTCGCTAGCGATCTCGCTTAGTGTGACAGTACCTTAAGGTTTGGGGAATTATCACACCATTGCAATGCACTAACCTACCCTCCCCTCTAAACAACCCTCTTCCCTGCCCATATATCACCAATTTATTGGATCATTTTTGTCTTTGTGATTGGTCAGTAGGCTGAAGGGAGATTATTTTGAGGAAGTGAGGGTGAGCCATCATTGAGCAGGGGCGCCATTTTGCGTACAAGCTAGGGTGCCAACCTCTTTATCAAGGTAGGGATTTATGACCAGGGATACCGAACGGAGAGTACCGGCTAGTCCAACCCCTATTGGTTTTCCACTGTGTAAATTCAATATGCTCTTTTTGGTTAACTGACAAATTTTCTGATGGATATCTGTCTTTGGCTTTGTTGATGGTGTTAGGGAGATTTTTTATATGATTGCTGGACGTCCCTTGTTGGTTGTAATTAAGTCAGAGGAAACCACATCATCACTAGGGATGAGCGAGTAGTGAAATATTCGGACTCGCTATACTCATAACGAGTAGGTCTTAATACTCGGGTATTCGTAACGAGTAGCAAGTCCAATGCAAGTCAATGGGAAATGAGAACAATTTTATGCTGGACCCTACAAAGCTGTCTGGGGGCCTGAGGTAAAGGTTGAAATGGGTGCATGATTGTATAAAAGCAGGCGGTAAAAAGCTGTCTGCATTCTCTTTAGTCAGCCGTGTGCGTGTATCTGTCATGATCGCCCCAGCGACACTGAAAACATGCTCTGACATCACACTAGCAGCGGGGCAGGCCAGCACCTCCAAGGCATATAAGGAGAGATTTGGCCTACTGTGCAGCTTGGATACCCAGTAATTAAATGGAACCGAAGCGTCAGGAAGGATGCAGGTATGGTCACTTAGATACTCGTTGATGATGTTGTTCAACTTCTGCCTCCTTTACATTGTTACCGGTCCAGCTAGCCCTTGCTGATGAGCCGGTTTATTGAAGATGGTCCAGCTTGTGGACATTTCCCCCCCACCTCTTTTGGACCTGCTGGGCGTGTTTCTCCCATTAATGCATGCTGTTGCAAAGAGCTGGTACCTCTGCTACAAGCGGTGTCTGAGTCTGATGTTGTCATCAAATGATCGACAACGGCCCTCTTGATGGATTCAATTGTGAAACCCCTTGGTAACTGCAACAGTAGCGAAGGAAATTTGTCCTTGTACTGTGGGTTGAGAAAGGTGGCCAACCAGTATAGGTTGCTGTTGAAAATGTGGATCACGCAAGTGTCTTAGGACAGACAATTAGACATGAACTGTGCCATGTTTGCCAAGCTGCAATGTGGCAAATGTTCTGTGGCCCCAGAAAGAGGAACAATACCCATAATTAGACATGAACTGTGCCATGTTTGCCAAGCTGCAATGTGGCAAATGTTCTGTGGCCCCAGAAAGAGGAACAATACCCATCCTCTCCTTCTCCTCCTCTTCAGCCCACTCATGTTGGACAGACCTGAAGCTGGGGTTGGGAGTCCCCTCTGTAGCATCATGAGTTCCCTCGGTACCACATAAAAATAAGTCCTCTCCCTCCTCAACTTCATCACCCAATCTTGCCTCATCATGATATTGGCTGGGCTGGGTAGGAACACCCAGTGTGAAATCTTGCTCCATACCCAGCTGCTGGGCACTCAAAGATACCATGTTTAGCTTATGCTGGGATTCTTTCAACGTACAAAGTATCAGGATGATAACGCTGATAATAGCCTGATCACCGCTCATGAGGTTGGTGCAGTACTCAAAGTTATCAAGCACCTCACAAATGTCAGCGATCCACGCCCACTCGAATTTGAATATTGATGTTACATCAATGAGATTGTGAAGATCTATTGCCTGAATTATGGCCCTGTGGAGATGTGGAGAAAATAACAATGAGGATGAAATGACAATGGATGATTATTATGCTGACGAACCTCACTGGAGTGAGAACTGATGTCTTCCCCATCCCCTCTGTATTGCCATCACAAGGTGATGATTTATTCTCAAATTCTGCTTTGGTTGTAGTGCTCATGTGCCCGCTTGCTTCCTGTTTCTGTCCCGCGTCATCCGGCACCACGGGTTTCCTCAGAACTCGAATGGGAGCCATGGCAACTGCTCTGCTCCTGCTCATGTGCGCGTGGAGGCCTCACCGGGTCACGTGGGTGTAGTGCGGCCGGCCGCGGGTGCATGCGCTGTTATAACACAACCAATCAGTGTCCAGTCACATGATTGACACGTGACCGGTTACTTTGGATACAAAAGGTCCTGCAGGGAACCTAATACAACACCTCCCCTTGAGAAAGCATGGTGAAATAGCGGCGAAACACGCGTCGGGGTTAATCAAGTGTTGTGCGCCTCAGTACGTGGTAAGATGATCCCTGTTTACAATTAATGTACATTTATAGGATTACTCTATATGACAATGTAGTGTGCCTCTTTGGGGCTTGAACCGGTAACCATGTCTTTGGAATTATATGAAACCATACAAAAAAACAACTCATAAAGGATCAGTGATGATAAATATTGAATATGTAGCTAATTTCCATTGAATATATGGTCTCACAGGAAAAGTGTCAAATTTAACAGGATACGTCTTACCTGCAGAACAAATATACACTAATGTGGAATTTCTATTGTATGCAGTTTTGAGTGCCACCACTTTGGTGTCCTTATCTACACTTTTTACATATGTCATTTTGTATTGTCTTATGTGTTAATAAAGAATTTTTGTACAATTAAAAAAAAACCCACTCATATGGATCTCCTTTTTGAAAAAATGTCAGCTTTGGAGTGGTTTATCAGTAGCTAAGTGAATTTCACTTTGCGAATGAATCAATATGAATCTGAGTTTTTGTTTATTGATTATTCAGTAAAAAATACTGTAGACGATTACTACAGTATATTTTTACTTTCCCTAACTAATCTAATCCTATCAACCAAAATAAATGATTTTTTACTTGATCTTTTTTCACCAAGAAACAAACAGAGGCCGGGTCAGTGATGTTGGTCACTGACCAGCGCTCGACGGCTGTAGAACACACAAACGGATGTGCAAAAAGGGGCTAAAAAAATAGAGAGAGAAACAAAAATCCTTGCCAAAAATGAGCACGAGTGCTAATCAGAGGTGTACGTCTGATCAGTGGCTCGGTGGCTGCAGGACACACACGGAGCAGTGCAAAGGCTAGGGGGAAATAAGAAACAGTGAAAAAAAAGTTGTGGAAAACACTGTGCAGACCAGTGATATGCATAATTGATCAACGCTCGGTGACTGTAGGACGCACAAAAAAGAAAAAACTGCCAAAATATGAGCGCTCAGAGTACTGATCAGTGCTCACTGGAGGAAGGGCGACTGGTGAAAGGGGGATTAGGGTGAACTAGGTAAAGATCGACAAGGATCAGGGAGGGATCAGGAACTGTGCTTTTCTTCTTCAGCAGCAGCAGCTGGAGCATAAACGTGGGTAAGTAGCAACAGCGATCCACAGAACCTTCTGTGGTACCACAAGGCTTAGAACTGCGCACAGATGAATAGAGCGACCACCCTGTACAAATCCAAAGCTAGAATCAAAAAGTACAGGGCGGACAACTGTAGGTCACAGCGCGCCTGTGCGCTCTGATTAGTGCAGCACATGCGAGTCAAGAAGTACTGTGGTTAAGACAATTGTTGACAGAATTAGGACAACCACAGTTGGAACCAACAAAACTAAAAAAGGACAATCAAGGATGTCTTGTTCTTGCTCAGATGAAAAGAGTCAATCCAAGAACCAAGCATATTGATGTGAAATATAATTTCTTGAGAGATCATCAGGATCAAGGAGTCTTGAAGTTGGAGTATTGCCCTATTGAAGAAATGACAGCAGACATTTTCACAAGGCGTTGAATGCTGAAAAACATCAGAGACTAATAAAAAAGTTGGGTTTGATTGAATAAGTCCTTATTGTTGAGAAAGGGTGTTGGCATATGCAACAGATTAGGACTTATTATAAGTAAAAGGAGGACTTTATGCTGACCTGACAATAGATGGCGATGTTCTGTAACGTTTCCTTCTGTTTAATGTTTTGTATAAGAAATAGTCTCACTTGTAGTTTCACTTTCGTTTTGTTCCTGTTTCCTGATGCAATGCTGAAATGACGGTGCATTTTTCCTTTACCTCATGTTGTTACAAGTAAAAGCTTGTTATCCCATGCAGCCTGCTCTGTGAAGTTTTCTACTGAAAAGGTGTGGATTCAAAAGCTGTGCAACAGATGCAGGGTCCACAGAGGACAGCGGCGGTGGGAAAGTGCTGCCTAGCCCACGGTATAGGCAACAGTTGGCTGTAGGCGTTCGACCCTCCTCCTCCTCCAGAAGCGATAGCTTGTCGACAGAGCGCAGTCGCACGAGCACTCCATCCGCAGCTGTCAGTGTTGCATAGAGGTGTCCCACTATCGAACAGCTAGTGGTAAGCGTCAGCAGGCTGTTTTAAAGATGATGTCTTTGGGTGACAACAGATACACCGCGGAGACACTGGCGACTACTTGCAGTGAGAAACTGAGTCATGGCTGGGTTGTCTACATCTTGAGCCAGGCAAGGTAGTCAGTGATAGCGGACGTAATTTTGTGGCTGCCATAGCCCTGGCAAAACTCAGACACATACCTTGCCTGGCTCACAGCTTGAACCTGGTGGTGCAGTGCTTCATAAATAATTATCCAGAGTTACCAGCCCTGCTCCATAAGGTGTGAAGACTGTGTTCCGTCGCTTGCCCGTAGACTCTAGTCGTATGCAGAGGCTGCAGCGATCGCTCAACCTCCCCAAGCACCGCCTAATCATAGACGTTGCAACAAGGTGGAACTCCACCATGCACATGGTTGAGAGGTTGTGCGAACAGAGGCAGGCTGTAATGCATTTGTGAGAGGATACATGGGCAGGCAGTTTGAGGGCAGACATTGAGTTGTCGGGTGTGCAGTGGTCAAAGCTGAAAGACCTCTGTAAAGTCATTCAATGTGTTTTGAGGAATGCACACGGCTGGTAAGCGCAGACAACGCCATCATAAGCATGAGCATCCCACTTATGCGTCTGCTCATGCAAACTTTGACGCACATTAAGGATCAGGCGTCTGCAGCGGAGGAGGAAGAGGAGGAGGAGGAGGGAAGCCTTGATGACAGTCAGCCATTGTCTGCTCAGGGAACTGTCCTGGACGAGGTGGAGGAAGAAGAGGAAGAGGAGGAGGAGGATGAGGGGGATGATTATTTTGGGGAGGAGGATGCTTCTCAGGCGGCAAGAGAAAATGTTGGCTTGCCAAGGTCAGGTACAGGGCTTGTGCGTGACTGGAGGGATGTGGATTTGGCAGAAAGTGCTCCTCCACCCACCACTAGCAGTGCTTCATTGACACCTGGAATATTGGCCCACATCTGTGATTATGTCTTGCAGATCCTAAAAAGGGACCCCCGCATTGCCAAAATTATGAAGGATGACAACTACTGGTTGGTCAGCATCCTCGATCCACGCTATAAAGGCAAATTACAGAACATCATGCCACAGGAGAACCTAGAGCTAATATTGGCGAACAAACAAGCAACTCTGGTAAACCGTTTGTTAGAGGCATTCCCAGCACACAGCAGCGGTGCAGGTTCTACCACGAGCCGTACTGATCTATGTTGGACTTACTACACGCCAACTGAAAGTTAGGATCAGGGAGCACGTTCTGGGGATTGAAGCAGCAGCCACGGAAACTGACCCTAATATGCTTAAAACCATACCTCGACATTTTAAGCTTTACCATCAATGTAATAGTAGGCTATTGCGGGTCAAGGGTATTGACTGTCTTGAGATGAATATGAGAGGGGGGAATGTCTCACAGCGTTTGGCTCAGCTGGAATCCAGATGGTTTTGGACTCTTAATACGGTTCATCCATCTGGGTTAAATGAGAACTGTAATTTTGCCTCTTTCCTGTGATTTTTTTGCGATCTCTGGCCTGCTGGACATTTGGTTCTGTGTGGGGTTTCATGCCACCATGTGGCTTTTATGGGTTTTAATTTATGTTTTATTTTTCAGGCTCTATATATGTTTACTCACTTTTCCTCATGCCCGGATCGCTATAGGGTAAAGCATATCCATGTTTGGTTTTGTGTGATACCGAAGATCTGCAATGAGAGCAATATATGGCTATATATTTTCCAGTGGAGATATCCGATTAACTGCTTTATTATGTATATATATATATGTCTGTATTGTGGGCTTTTTTCTTTTTCTTATAATTTGAATTTGTATTAATATTGCTTATATAGACCCACTGGTATATGTGTATATGCTAGATATAATGGTACCTATATGTGATGCTCTCCTCCATGTGGCATCCTTCATTAGATGCTGGGCTCTCTCTTTAACGTGCGTCGGGGCAGACGCACTCAGCACCGGATACCCCTGAGCACGCCATCATTTGAATTTCACTTGGTATATACATTGTTATATTACTGTATGGCTTGGTTGCATTATTCTTCGCAGTCTGACACCGGGACCTGTCTGTGGCCACGATAGGGACACCGGACCAGGCTGTTTTAGTTTAATATAAAACTTACTACACTCGGTTTCGTATTGAATAATGCATTGATTGTTAGGTCTTAATGTGAGACACAGGAGGAGATATCTGGTATTCTTTCATTTAGTATTTACTGATGTAATATATTATTCTTAGGATACCGCTACCACTGTGTCCATGCCTTATACTATCTACGACCATCTATCTTATTTCATTTTGACCTCATGTTCAGTTGGTCTTTCCGGTGTAATTGTGCTTTTTTTCATGGTTGTATGTTTTTCCATATTTTACCTACCATGTGTGTCATTGCTATTACTTGTGTCCACTACCATTAATAAATATTTGCAATTTTCTCATATATTGGATCTGTGGTCGTGTTTTGTGGTTTTACCACCTCCTGCGTAGTCTATTTGCGATAGATCCATATTATAGGTCCTATATGGCAAAGCCTAATATAACAACATAATACATAATGTCTTTATTGTTCTTGCTGTTTTTCATTAGTCAGATATGTGACACGAGCCGTACTGTGCAACATGGAAGAGGTGTTCGTTGTGAACACAGCCGAAGTGTCGTTGGAGACAGGGGTTTCATGACCATGTTGTGGACTGATTTCTCGAGTACCGCTCACACAACTGTTAGTACTGAATCGATTGCAACAGACAGGAGACAACAGTTGTCAACTATGGTTCAAAATTACTTCTCCTCCCCTATCGATGTTCTCCCTCACAGTTCATTCCCCTTTGACTACTGGGCCTGTAAACTGGACACCTGGCCTGAATTGGCAGAATATGCCTTACAGGAGCTCGCTTGCCCTGCTGGTAGTGTGCTAGAGTCTTCAGTGCTGCTGGATCAATCCTGACAGAAAGAAGGACCCGGCTGTCGACCCAAAATATTGGTGATCTCACCTTCATGAAAATGAACCATGCCTGGGTTTCAAAGGATTTTGTACCACCTCCTCTGATGACCCAACAAAATGGCTGGCTTTGTCCTCCTCTTCCTCCGACTTCTCCAATTCCTCCATTTGCAGCTGCTGAACGTCCAGCCTACACCTCAACATATGCCAGTTTTTCCACCTCCCTAACTGGGCTGTACCCCCCCAACTCCGGCGTCAGCACCTGGAGCACCTGGGCAAGTGCCGATGCCCTGAGCAGGTGGGGAGCCCACTCGCCATCAGAGACAACCGGCGTACTATGAGGGGCCGTGCCAGTGCTTGTGCCCACAAGTGTGCCCCCCCTGCTTGCTCAGGGCCCCTGCACTTGCAATACTTACTTCTCCCTGCTCCCCCGCTGTGACGACTTCGCGTTTCCTGACAGTGACATTCTGGTCAGAGAGCGCGATGACGTCACGTCTGTGCGCCCTCTGCCTGAACAGTCACAGTGCAGAGAGCTATAAGATGGGGACGCTGAGGAGTCCAGAGTAGAGCAATGCCCAGCGAGGAGAGGTATTTCAGTTTTTTTAATGTTTGGAGCAATATATGGGGAGCATTATACACTGGAGAATTATATATGGGGCCCATCATACACTGGAGCATTATAAATGGGGCCCATCATACACTGGAGCATCATATACGGGGCCTATTATACACTGGAGCATCATATGGGGCCCATTATATATGGACCATTATATAGGCCCATCATACACTGGAGCATCATCCATGGGGCCCATCATATACTGGAGCATCATATGGGGCCCATTATATATGGTGCATCATATGGGGCACATTACATATGGAGCATCACATGGAGCCCATTATATACAGTATGGAGCATTATATATGGGGACCATTATATATCTAGCACTATATGGGGCTCATCATACATTGAAGCATCATATATGGGGCCCATCATATACTAGAGCATCATATGGGGTTCATTATTTATGGGGCATCATGTAGGACCCTTTATATATGGAACATCATATGGAGCACATATGGGGCCTACTCTGTATGGCGCATTATATGGAGCCCATTCTGTATAGAGCAATATATGGGGCTCATTATTCTGTATGGCGCACTATGTGGTGGCCATAATACTGTATGGAGGACTATACTGTCCATTTTTTGAGCTATTGTAGAATTTAAAATAGATATCAGTCATGTAATGTAAGAAGTGAAGTATTTGGCATTGTACTATACCTATATTTTTCTGCCGTATCGGAGCATCATGAATTGTGGTATGTGTTAAAGGGGCCCACTGAGACTCTTTGGCCCGGGGCCCATGAAAACCTGGAGCCAGCCCTGCCCCCCCCCCCAACTTTAGGAAAATAACCCCCAGTTTTCAATGCCTTACTATTATTATAAAGTAAATTAAGGTTGACAAGCTTAAGTATTAAGAATTGATGTCGTTGGCATTGAAATGGGCACTGTAGGTGTGTTTACTGTCCACCACTCCCTGCCGACTTTTATTCCCCATTGACTTGCGTTTCCGACGCCGACTCGACTGTTTCTGTTAGTCTGCCGACTTTGTTCGACTCGAATTTTGGAAAAGTTGAGTCGGCCGAAACCCGACTCGACCCTTCCGGAGGCAAAGTCGCTCATCTCTAGTGCTCACCACACATCTAATTACATTCCTTGAGGGGTCTGGTTTCCAAAATGGGACCAATTGTGGAGGGTTTCCAATGTTTAGGAACATCAGGGGCTCTACAACTGGACACGGCATCCGCTAATGATTCCAGCAAATTTTTCATTCAAGAAGTCAAATCATGCTCCTTTCATGCCCTGCTGTGCACCCAAACAGTTTTCTCCCACATGTGAGGCATCAGAGTACCCAGGAGAAATTGCACAACAAATTAAAAGGTGAAATTTCTCCTGTTACCCTTATGAAAATGCAAAATTTAGGGCTAAAAAAATTTTTTGGGGGAAAATGTGATTTCTTTATTTTTTTATTTTCACGGCTCAACATTATAAACTTCTGTGAAGCACCTGAGGGTTCAATGTGCTCACCACACATCTATATCAGTTTCCTCAGGGATCTAGTTTCCAAAATATTGTCACTTGAGGGGGATTTTCACTGTTTAGGCATATCAGGGGCTCTCCAAACACGACATGGCATCCTCTAATTATTCCAGCTAATTTTGCTTTCAGAGTCAAATGGTGCTCCTTCTTTTTGAAGCTCTGCCGTGCACCCAGTGGATTTCCCCCACATATGGAGCATCGGCATGCTAAGGAGAAATTGCACAACACATTTTGGGGTTCATTTTTTCCTGTTAGGCCGGGGTCACACACAACGTCTAAAAAATTGGACCGTTTTAGTCGGACGATTATCACACAAAAGTTTTATGAACATTGATCCGTCTGTCATCCGATTTTCTGGCGATGATGCGATTTAGTCGCATCTGAGCGTTTGTTTCACATCCGATCGACATCCAACTTGAGAGATTTTGTCGGTGGCTAGCAAAACCGACATATAATGGATCCAAATGAATAGTTTTTAAATCACAAAAGAAAGAATAGATATATACACATAGAATGCATATATATATATATATATATATACAGTACAGACCAAAAGTTTAGACACACCTTCTCATTCAGCGATTTTTCTGTACTTTCACGACTATGAAAATTGTAGAATCACACTGAAGGCATCAAAACTATGAATTAATACATGTGGAATTATACATTACACTTTACAAAAAAGTATGAAACAACTGAAAATATGTCTTATATTCTAGGTTCTTCAAAGTAGCCACCTTTTGCTTTGATTACTGCTTTGCACGCAGAAAAGGTGAACGGATGGACTCTACATGCCTGGTTCCCACCGTGAAGCATGGAGGAGGAGGTGTGATGGTGTGGGGGTGCTTTGCTGGTGACACTGTTGGGGATTTATTCAAAATTGAAGGCATACTGAACCAGCATGGCTACTACAGCATCTTGCAGCAGCATGCTATTCCATCCGGTTTGCGTTTAGTTGGACCATCATTTATTTTTCAACAGGACAATGACCCCAAACACACCTCCAGGCTGTGTAAGGGCTATTTGACCAAGAAGGAGAGTGATGGGTTGCTACACCAGATGACCTGGCCTCCACAGTCACCAGACCTGAACCCAATCGAGATGGTTTGGGGTGAGCTGGACCGCTCACCGCTTCAATTTTGAATAAATCCCCAACAGTGTCACCAGCAAAGCACCCCCACACCATCACACCACCTCCTCCATGCTTCACGGTGGGAACCAGGCATGTAGAGTCCACCCGTTCACCTTTCTGCGTGCAAAGCAGTAATCAAAGCTAAAGGAGGCTACTTTGAAGAACCTAGAATATAAGACATATTTTCAGTTGTTTCACACTTTTTTTGTAAAGTGTAATGTATAATTCCACATGTGTTAATTCATAGTTTTGATGCCTTCAGTGTGATTCTACAATTTTCATAGTCATGAAAATACAGAAAAATCTTTGAATGATAAGGTGTGTCCAAACTTTTGGTCTGTACTGTACATGTTATTGTGACATGTATATATATATATATATATATATATATATATATATATATTATATATATATATATTTATAGTTCATACACTTCTACATAGTATAATAGCCGCTAATTCAGTTGCCGGCTTTTGTGAAATTACAGACCCGACATAAAATGACACATGGTTTACATACAGTTAACCATGTTATTTCATGTAGTTTGATATATGGTTTTCACTAACAATTACATGAGTGTATTTGTGCAACATTTCATACATGTAGGGGTTAATTAAAGGTGTAAATTCGTTGAAAAAAAAAGCGTGGACTCCCGCTGTATTTTCTCCACCAGACAGGCAAAGCCAGCGAGTGGGGGCAGATAATAATAGCCTAGGGAGGGTGCATTTATTTTGTGCCCCCCCTGGCTACTAACATCTGCCACAAGCCACCCCAGAAAAGGAAAATCTATAATTAGATGCGCCCTTTCTGGCACTTAGCCCGTCTATTCCCATTGCCCTGTAGCGGTGGCTAATGGGTTAATAATGGGTTTTAGCCACCTTGCTATTGGAAGGTGACTTTAAGCCAGATTAATAATTGAGAGTTGTCAATTAGACAACTATCAAATTATTAATCATATTGTATGAAATTTTAAAAAAAACACGCACGCATTATTTAACCCCTTCCCGACCTTTGACACAGCGTATGCGTCATGAAAGTCGGTGCCAATCCGACCTATGACGCATACCCTGTGTCATGAAAGGATCGCGTTCCTGCGGGCCGGGAGACCGGGGTCACTCAAAGGTCACCCGACCCGCAGTTACAGGACCCTTTGTGCTTCACCACAGGGGGGTTGGCTTAACCCCCCCCGTGGCCACGATCGCTCTGATTGGCTGTTAAAAGTGAAACAGCCAATCAGAGCAATGTGTAATATTTCACCAATTTAATTGGTGAAATATTACAATCCAGCCATGGCCGATGCAGCAATAGCATCTGCCATGGCTGGACACCGAGCCCTGACCCCCCAACACCATGTCACGGCGGCGATCGGCCGCCGCCACCAAAAGATGGCGGTGATCGGTCACCGCTGTCACTATCTGCTCCCCTCCTCCTTTGCTCCGCTGCCCCCACCTTCCGATCCCCCCCCTAACCTTCCGACGCCCCTACTCACCTCTCCCAGTCCACCGATGTCCCTGGATCGGTCCCGGCGTCCGCCCGGGCCTCTTCATGGGCGCCGCCATCTTGGAAAATGGCGGGCACATGCGCAGTGCGCCCCCCGGCCGGCACATGTGCAGTGCGCCCCCCAGTGTTCAAAAATTTATTTTGATCACTGTGATAAACTGTCACAGTGATCAAAATAAAAAAAAAGTAAATGAACCCCCTGTCATAGGTAGGGACAAATAAAAAAATAAAGAATTTTTTGTTTTTTTTCCTAGCGGATTTTGCTGCTGATCCGCAGCTGATTTTGCTGCGGATCCGCAGCGGATATTGCTGCTGATCCGCGGCGGATTTTGCTGCTGATCCGCGGCGGATTTTGCTGCGGATCTGCGGCTGATTTTGCTGCGGATCCGCGGGGGATTTTGCTGCTGATCCGCGGGGGATTTTGCTGCGGATCCGCGGCTGATTTTGCTGCGGATCCGCGGCTGATTTTGCTGCGGATCCGCGGCGGATTTTGCTGCTGATCCGCGGCTGATTTTGCTGCTGATCCGCGGGGGATTTTGCTGCGGATCCGCGGCTGATTTTGCTGCGGATCCGCGGCTGATTTTGCTGCGGATCCGCGGCTGATTTTGCTGCGGATCCGCGGGGGAGTTTGCTGCTGATCCGTGGGGATTTTGCTGCGGATCCGCGGCTGATTTTGCTGCGGATCCGCGGCTGATTTTGCTGCTGATCCGCGGGGGATTTTGCTGCGGATCCGCGGTGATTTTGCTGCGGATCCGCGGCTGATTTTGTGTAATACTATTGTAGGAACTCGAGGATTCTGATAGCGTGGGGCAATGAACAATCAGAGAGGGTTTCTTTGAATGCAAATAAATGTATTTGTGAAACAGCAAAACACCCAAAAACAATATTCAAACAACCCGTAGTGACATGCAATGAGTCCATATATATATACACAAGTCCAGTTATATGAATCCGGATATATAAGTCTTTGAACCTCTATAGCGAGGGTGGTAAAGTTCTTACGACGGAGTCCTCACACAAATGTGACCACAAGGTAAGTCTGATGCACAGGTAACGTGGCTGGATTTACACACTGCTGGTGTGTGAAGAGTCAGATCCAGGTATGCAGAAAACACAGGGAAGTCCAGGAACAAGTTAATCTCAGTTGTGGCTTAATTCAGTGAAGTCCAACAACAAGTTCATATGTCAGTAAGGTTCCAGTAACAGTTCCAACAGCTCTCACCAGAGGTAATGCACAAAGGGTTAAACAGCAACAGTTCAGAAACACAGTTCTTATCAGATGGAGTGAACCAAGGGTTAAATTCCCAAGTCAACAGTTTAGTGATAACACAGTACTTTGTGCAACTTACATATGCAGAGAATGTCCAGAGCCATGGGTAGAAACTGCTGTGGCTGAGAAACACCTGAAGATAAGGCTATGCACTTTCCTAGTAAACACACAAAAGATCTGTGAGGAACAAAGCAGCTGGGTTGCAGGGAAACGGAAGCAGAATATTCCAGCAGTGAAGCCAACACCTGAGCCAGGCTTTAAACAAACGAACAGGAAGTAGGGCACACAAAACAGCAAACTCCATTTTAACAAAGGGCAAAATCATTGACAAAGTTACCTAGAAAACCTGGAATACTGACATTTTGCTGCGGATCCGCGGCTGATTTTGCTGCGGATCCGCGGGGGAGTTTGCTGCTGATCCGTGGGGGATTTTGCTGCGGATCCGCGGCTGATTTTGCTGCGGATCCGCGGCTGATTTTGCTGCGGATCCGCGGCTGATTTTGCTGCGGATCCGCGGCGGATTTTGCTGCTGATCCCCGGCGGATTTTGCTGCTGATCCGCGGGGGATTTTGCTGCGGATCCGCGGCTGATTTTGCTGCGGATCCGCGGCTGATTTTGCTGCGGATCCGCAGTGGATATTGCTGCTGATCCGCGGCGGATATTGCTGCTGATCCGCGGCTGATTTTGCTCCTGATTTTGCTGCGGATCCACGACGGATATTGCTGCTGATCCGCGGCGGATATTGCTGCTGATCCACGGCAGATTTTGCTGCTGATCCGCGGCGGATTTTGCTGCGGATCCGCGGCGGATTTTGCTGGGAATCCTCGGCGGATTTTGCTGGGGACCCTCGCGACGTGCCGTCATTCAGTGACGGAGCCTCGGACACGGGCTGCAGCGTCTGGGCTCCGTCACCGCTAGCACAGATGAATCATCTGCTGATTCATCTGCGCTAGCGGGTATAGCATAACGCGATCGCGTTATGCTATACCGTTACCAGCCGGTCAACACTACATGTTGAACGGGCTGGTAAAAAGCAATATGAACCCAGCCTTAGGGTTAGGGTTAGCATTAGGGTTAAGGTTAGAATTAGGGTTAGGGCTGGAATTTGGGTTAGGGTTGGAATTAGGGTTAGGCTTGTGGTTAGGTTTATGGTTAGAGTTGGGATTAGGGTTAGGGGTGTGTTGGGGTTAGGGTTATGGTTAGGGTTTGTATTAGGGTTAGGTGTGTGTAGGGGTTAGGGATGGGGTTAGGGGTGTGTTGGGGTTAGAGTTGGAGTTAGAATTGAGGGATTTCCACTATTTAGGCACATCAGGGGGTCTCCATACGCGACATGGCGCCACCATTGATTCCTGCAAATTTTGCGTTCAAAAAGTCAAACAGTGCTCCCTTTATTCCAAGCCCCGACGTATGCCCAAACAGTGGTTTATCCCCACATATGGGGTATCAGCGTACTCGGGAAAAATTGCACAACAACTTTGGGGGTTCTAATTTCTCCTGTTAACATTGGGAAAAAAATTGGGGACTAAAAAATTATTTTTGTGGAAAAAAAATGATTTTATATTTTCACGGCTCTGCGTTATAAACTTCTGTGAAGGACTTGGAGATTCAAAGTGCTTATCACACATCTATAGGAGTTCCTTAGGGGATCTAGTTTCCAAAATGGGGTCACTTGTGGGGAGTTTCTACTGTTTAGGCACATCAGGGACTCTGCAAGCGTAACATGACGCCCGAAGACCATTCCATCAAGTGGGCATTTCAAAACATCACTACTTCCCATCCGAGCCCCGACGTGTGCCCATACAGTAGTTTTCTCCCACATATGGGATATCAGCATACTCAGGACAAATTGGACAACAACTTTGGGGTCTAATTTCTCATGTTACCCTTGGATAAATAAAAAAATTGGGGACTAAAAGATCCTGATTGTGGAAAAAATATGATTTTTTTATTTTCATGCCCGGGCGTTATAAACTTCTGTGTAGCCTTTGGGGGTTCAAAGTGCTCACCACACATCTAGATAACTTCTTTGTGGGGTCTAGTTTCCAAAATGGGGTCACTTGGGGGGGTTTCTACTGTTTAGGCACATCATGGGCTCTGCAAACGTAACAAGATGCCCGCAGACCATTCCATCAAGTCGGCATTTCAAAGCGTCACTACATCCCTTCCGAGCCCTGACATGTGCCCGAACAGTGGTTTCCCCCCACATATGAGGTACCAGTGTACTCAGGAAAAACTGGACAACAACTTTTGGGGTCCAATTTCTCCTGTAACCATTGTGAAAATAAAAAATAGTGGGCTAAAAAAATCATTTTTTGAGAAAAAAAAAAAGATTTTTTATTTTCACGGCTCTGCGTTATAAACTTCTGTGAAGCACCTGGGGGTTCAAAGTGCTCACTATGCATCTAGATAAGTTCCTTAGGGGGTCTAGTTTCCAAAATGGGGTCACTTGTGGGGGAGCTCCAATGTTTAGGCACACAGGGACTCTCCAAATGCGACATGGCAACCGCTAAATATTCCAGCATATTTTCCATTCAAAAAGTCAAATGGCGCTCCTTCCCTTCTGAGCCCTGCCGTGCGCCCATACAGTGGTTTATGACCACATATGAGGTATCTGTGTACTCAGGAGAAATTGCCCAACAAATTTTAGGATCCAATTTATACTGTTGCCCATGTGAAAATGAAAAAAACTGAGGCTAAAAGAATTTTTTTGTGAAAAAAAGTACTTTCTTTTTTTGAAGGATCAATTTGTGAAGCACCTGGGGGTTCAAAGTGCTCACTATGCATCTAGATAAGTTCCTTAGGGGGTCTAGTTTCCAAAATGGGGTCACTTGTGGGGGAGCTCCAATGTTTAGGCACACAGGGACTCTCCAAATGCAACATGGCAACCGCTAAATATTCCAGCATATTTTCCATTCAAAAAGTTAAATGGTGCTCCTTCCCTTCTGAGCCCTGCCGTGCGCCCATACAGTGGTTTATGACCACATATGAGGTATCTGTGTACTCAGGAGAAATTGCTCAACAAATTTTAGAATCCATTTTATCCTGTTGTCCATGTAAAAATGAAAAAATTGATGCTAAAAGAAAATTTTTGTTGGAAAAATTAAAATGTCCATTTTTTCCTTCCATGTTGCTTTAGTTCCTGTGAAGCACCTGAAGGGTTAATAATCTTCTTGAATGTAGTTTTGAGTAGCTTGAGGGGTGCAGTTTTTATAAAGGTGTCACTTTTGGGTATTTTCTGCCATATAGACCCTCAAAGTGACTTCAAATGTGAGGTGGTCCCTAAAAAAAATGGTTTTGTAAATTTTGCTGTAAAATGAGAAATCGCTGGTCAACTTTTAACCCTTATAACTTCCTAACAAAAAAAAATGTTGTTCCCAAAATTGTGCTGATGTAAAGTAGACATGTGGGAAATGTTATTTATTAACTATTTTGTGCCACATAACTCTCTGGTTTAACAGAATAAAAATTTTAAATTTAAAAATTACAACATTTTCAAAATTTTCGCCAAATTTCCATTTTTTTCACAAATAAACGCAAAAATTATCGACCTAAATTTACCACTAACATGAAGCCCAATATGTCACGAAAAAACATTCTCAGAATCGCTAGGATCCGTTGAAGCGTTCCTGAGTTATTACCTCATAAAGGGACACTGGTCAGAATTGCAAAAAATGGCAAGGTCTTTAAGGTCAAAATAGGCTGGGTCATGAAGGGGTTATAAATAATTTTAATGAAATAAACACACAGTTTTTGACCATCTTTTATTGTAGAAGTATGCCTTCGATTCCCTTGTTCTCCTGATGGGAGTCTCTCTCTTTTTTATTTGTTTTTGTATGCCAGTGTGCATCTCTGTCTGAAGCCATGTAGTGGTTCATAATGGGTATATTTTTTTTAAAATAGATGGGACCTATTAATGTATATATTTTTTCATCACATTTTTATGTTTTTTTAACGTTTTATACAAATAACCAAGCAGATGTTTATTGATTTTTTAGGGTGCAATCCTTCGTGACCCCAGTGTTTTTCCAGTTCCTACAATTGAAATGTAAAGGACTATGTTAGAAATGAATCAATTTGTAATGGATAATGCTACATGATAACTGACTTTTTTTATTTTATTTGGCTATGTACTTTGACTTTTCATGTGACAGAGTTGGCGCCGAAATTTCAATCAGGCATGTATTTAAGAACAGTCAAACCTCAAACCTCTATTTGTGTATATACATTTGTGGTATCTTGATGATGAAGCCTTAGTGCTTCGAAACGCGTAGAATAAAACCACATATTCATTTGAAACAACCATCTGGACCTTTAAGCAGTGCAGAGTGAATCCACTTTTTTTTCCCATCTTTGTAGACTCTGATAGGAGACAGGCCTCTACAGGGATCTGTGCCCGGCCACAGGGAGATAGAAGGGAAAGCAGCGGACAGCCCCCATTGTGAGAAGGTTTTCACTGCATTTCTGGGAGGGCAAGTCAGCTCAAAGGGAAGAAAACAGCTCAGCCACTGAGGCGTAACTGAGTGAGGGTCTCCACAGAGAGAGAACCTGAAAGCAGCCAATATCATACTGAGAAACTGCCTGTCTGCAAATGTTCATCTGTAAGGAATAGGCTGACCCGTTTACCTTATAACTGTATATACAGTCATGGCCAAAAGTTTTGAGAATGACACAAATATTAATTTTTACAAAGTCTACTGCTTCACTTTTTCTAATGGCAATTTGCATATACTCCAGAATGTTATAAAGAGTGATCAGCTTAACAGCAATTACTTGCAAAGTCAATATTTGGATAGAAAATGAACTTTATCCCCCAAAACACATTTCAACATCACTGCAGCCCTGCCTTGAAAGGACCAGCTAACCTCTTTCTAGTGATTGCTCCATTAACACAGGTGTGGGTGTTGATGAGGACATGGCTGGAGATCAATCTGTCATGATTAAGTAAGAATGACACCACTGGACACTTTACAAGGAGGCTGGTGCTTGACATCATTGTTTCTCTTCTGTTAACCATGGTTATCTCTAAAGAAACACGTGCAGTCATCATTGCAATGCACAAAAATGGCCTAACAGGGAAGAGTATCACAGCTAGAAAGATTGCACCTCAGTCAACAATCTATCGCATCATCAAGAACTTCAAGGAGAGAGGTTCCATTGTTGCCAAAAAGGCTTCAGGGCGCCCAAGAAAGACCAGCAAGCGCCAGGACCGTCTCTTAAAAGTGTTTCAGCTGCGGGATCGGGCTACCAGCAGTGCAGAGCTTGCTCAGGAATGGCAGCAGGCAGGTGTGAGTGCATCTGCACGCACTGTGAGGCGGGACTCTTGGAGCAAGGCCTGGTCTCAAGGAGGGCAGCAAAGAAGCCACTTCTCTCCAGAAAAAACATCATGGACAGACTGATATTCTGCAAAAGGTACAGGCAGTGGACTGCTGAGGACTGGGGTAAAGTTATTTTCTCTGATGAATCCTCTTTTCGATTGTTTGGGACATCAGGAAAACGCCTCATTCGGAGAAGACAAGGTGAGCGCTACCACCAATCTTGTCTCATGCCAACTGTTAAGCATCCTGAAACCATTCATGTGTGGGGTTGCTTCTCAGCCAAGGGAATCGGCTCTCTCACAGTCTTGCCTAAAAACACAGCCATGAATAAAGAATGGTACCAGAATGTCCTCCAAGAGCAACTTCTCCCAACCTTCCAAGAGCAGTTTGGTGATCAACAATGCCTTTTCCAGCATGATGGAGCAACTTGCCATAAAGCAAAGGTGATAACTAAATGGCTCAGGGAACAAAACATAGAGATTTTGGGTCCATGGCCTGGAAACTCCCCAGATCTTAATCCCATTGAGAACTTGTGGTCAATCGTCAAGAGACGGGTGGACAAACAAAAACCTAAAAATTCTGACAAAATGAAAGCATTGATTGT
The DNA here is from genome assembly GCA_033576555.1 of Oophaga sylvatica. NCBI lineage: Eukaryota > Metazoa > Chordata > Amphibia > Anura > Dendrobatidae > Oophaga > Oophaga sylvatica. The sequence goes on along the minus strand of JARQOD010000003.1, from coordinate 530,776,925 downwards.
GCAAGAATGGACTGCTATCAGTCAGGATTTGGTCCAGAAGTTGATTGAGAGCATGCCAGGGAGAATTGCAGAGGTCCTGAAGAAGAAGGGTCAACACTGCAAATATTGACTTGCTGCATTAACTCATTCTAACTGTCAATATAAGCTTTTGTTACTCATATGTTTGCAATTATTATATTTCTGTCTGTGATAAAAACATCTGTCAAACACACATAAAAACCAGAGGGCAGCAGATCATGTGAAAATATAATATTTGTGTCATTCTCAAAACTTTTGACCATGACTGTAGTTATCTACCAGATTACCTCCAGTAAAATCAGTTCTAAATACAAGCTGCCTCTGTCATCTCTGGGGAAATATCTACACAGTCGTTTGGCTCATCGCATTTTTTTTTTAGTTTGTCACCACCATTGAACTGAATTTACTCTACTGTTTGATCTGATTTAAAGGAGAAAAATGCCCCAACAGTGTATTAATCATCCGAACAGATTCTGCTATCTGTGTGGTTCTTTTCACCGAAAGGCCACGTACGTTCAAAGACTCATGATATTAAAAAGATGTACCAGATGTACTTTAAGTGTCCACTTGGTGATCAAGACAAAAGCTGGGCCCTCATGTGATATGCTCAAGTTGCTCAAATGGTCTTTGTGACTGGTTGAATATGAGGAAAGTGGCTATGCTAATTGCTGTTGCCATGATTTGGAGAGAACCAAAAAAATTATAGTGATGACTGCTACTTTTGTTTTGTCAAACTGAAGGGCTTTTCTACAAAGAACAAACATAAGATTAATTACCCTGAACTTGAATCTGCGATTAGGCCAGTTCCACATGATGGTACCTTGCCAGTTCCTGTACCACCGTTGTCTGGATTGAATGAAAATGAAGTAGAATATGAAGACTATGGAGCTGAAGCTACTGGCGAAGACATGGAGACCTCAAGTCAAGATGAGTATGTACCTGATGGAGCAGCCAGAACGCTTTACTCAACATGAATTAAATTATCTCATCAGAGACCTTTCACTGTCAAATGATAAAGCTGAACTTCTTGCATCTAGGTTAAAACAGAAGAATCTTCTTCATGATGATGTCAAAGCATGGGCGGACATACCGCCAGTTCAGCCGGTGCAGTTGCACCGGGGCCCTGAGCAGGAGGGGGCCCAGGAAAAACTAATGGCGACGGTGCATTACCGATCACTGAGCGGGCGGCATCATCATCGCTAACAGGAGAGGCGCCCGCTCTGCTGCACGCCATGCTGTACGATTATGCTGAGGGGCCCTGTCCTCACCTGTTAGTGCTGATGCTGCTGTCTGGTCTCGTGATCTATGTGGAGACGCTGCGGGGAGGAGGGAGCATCACACTGAGTGTCACAGCGTGTGATTCCCTCTCCTGCTGGCTCCTGCCTGTGCCATGCCGCTGATCTCAGGGTATGGTAAGAGGGGGGAGGTGCTAGGAAGGAGGTCACTGAAGCAGGACATTACCTATGTCCTGATCACTATAAGGGGGTCTCCTGATTGCCCCCTCATACAGATTTATTAAGTTCTAGGCACTGCACAGAGTGATATGTGTGCCTCATTGCCTGTAAGTCAATCACCAATCACACACTTCTTTATAAGCACATCTGTGAATGGCTAACAGGGATGATATTCGTTGTCTTCTGTGTCCTGGAGTCACAGCTTGGAGGGGGAAGCTTCAGCAGAAGAGACTGTGGACCAGACTGACAGGATGGTAAGACACGGAGAGGACATACTGCTGATGCAGCTGCATCAGGGCCCGAAGGTGGAGGGGGGTCCCTTGCAGGTCCTGGGACTGTAGTGTTGTTGTGCAGATGAAGGGAACTCCAGAAGGCCACACAGAGATGCTGGATGGTAGGTTTAAACAGCCATACTTTATTTTCCGTTCCTCTCCCTCGCTTCCTTACCAGCACTCCCCCCTCCTGCCTTGTCTCCTCCTCCACATTACATCATCGTTACTAGGCAGAAACTGAAACAAGGATAACAGCAAACCAATCACAGATATAGTAACAACATCACATCTCTCCTCTTCTCACCAAACAAAACAACATTAGAACTGGATAACGGTCCAAAAGTTCACATTAGTACGAAGGTTTTTTTTTTTTTCTTTTTACTGCAGAACATAGTCCAAGAGGTGGGCTGGCGGTCTACGATTTGCCCTCGCTGGATAGCGGTGAGACATCACAGTCCCAGATGAACTTTCTGAGTCCCCAGAGGTATCCTCCCTTGGAACTGCTGAGCTCTGGGGATCCGGCAGGACGTCATCGCTATCTGCCTCGTCTGTTTCTGGGACATAGTCGCAAAGTTTTTTAAAATGGGACACGTTCCTTGTGACCTGGCGACCGTGATCTTGAGCAGTAACCATGGTGCCTTTGACTTGTGTGACCTGAAAGGGTTCAGGATAGTATTGTGATGCAAACTTGTCACTAGGTCTTAGCCTTTTTACCAGGACCCAATCTCCCACCAATACTTCTGGTGGCTTGCAACGATGACTGCTCTTATCTGCATACCTCTTCATCTTCTGTTTGGATATGGCATTCTTAGTAGCAATTGGGGTTTGAACAGGGCTCAGCGGAACGCTGGGGAGTTTGACACGCATAGGCTTGTTGAACAGCGCAGTGGCAGGTGGTATTCCAGTAGTAGAATGGGGTGTAGCTCTGTACTGTCTAAGAAATCTGTGTAATTCTTGCAGTAAATTCTTGTGCTCCATGGTAGCGATCCTCAAAGTTTTGTTGATTGATTGCATGAACCGTTCCACTTCACCATTGGCCTGAGGCCAGTAAGGAGTTATTTTCCTGTGAGTGAAACCAAGATAGGTTGCGAATGTTCGAAAGTCTGTGCTATTAAAAGGTGGTCCATTGTCGGACTTCACTGTTTCCGGTATGCCATATGCCGAGAAGATCTTGTCTAATTTTGGTATAACAGCCCTGGCAGAGGTTGTCGAAACATGTTCAATGACTGGGAACCTCGAATAGTCATCCATGACAACCAGCAGATAGGAGTGATCCGGTAAAACACAGAAGTCAACACTAACAGCAGACCACGGGCCCTTTGGCAGGGGTGTCATTTGTAAGGGTGCGCGTCTATGGTCAATTGTAGTTGCTTGGCAAGGTATGCAAGTTTCAATGAGTGCCTCTACTTTTTTGTCTAGTCCTGGAAACCAGACTTTCTCTCTCAGTAATTGCTTTGTTTTCACCACCCCTTGATGAGCCTCGTGGGCCAGATCCAGTACTCTGCTTTGAAGTTTCTGGGGTATCACCAGCCGATTGTTACGCAACAGTAGATTTGAATCAGACACGGAGAGATCATGTCGTGCATTAAAGAAGGCTGTCAGGTAGGTTGTTTGATCCGGTGTTTGGAGGTGGGCTTCAGCAAGAAAATTGCTCCAATTTTTAGATCGAACAGTCTCTATAACTAGCTGAAGTTGGTGATCGGAATCCACCGTTTGTTGTATTTCCTCCATAGTCATAGCTTTTGGCACAGAATGTGCAACAATAAAATTGATATGTTCCTCTGCAAGGATAGTTGCTGGGATATCGTCCTTGGTAGTTTGTGGTGTTGGGTGTCTCGAAAAGTAGTCTGCCGGATTACCAGCTCCTGCCTCGTATCTCAACCGAAACTGGTAGTTCTGTAGGCGGAGCAACCAACGTTCAAGTCGTGGGGGAGGCTTTGAAGAATGTTTGTTGAAAAGCGGAATGAGCGGTTTGTGGTCACTTATCACTGTGAATTTATGTCCCATAAGGTACAGATGAAAATGAAGGCATCCCCACACAACCGCAAGAGCTTCCCTTTCAGTTTGTGAATAGCGTTGTTCTGTCTCTGTTAAGGCTTTGCTTGCATAGGAAATGGTAGAAACGTTGCCTTCTTTGGACACTTGTGTGAGAATTGCACCCGGGCCCACCGGACTAGCGTCCACGATCAGCTCTGTGGACTTTAGAGGGTCAAAATAGGCCATGACGGTGTCGCCAGTCAGACCGGACTTCATGGAGTCGAATCCTGCTTGGTGTTCAGTATTCCATGTCCAAGGAGTGTCTTTTTTCGTGAGTAGTCGCAGGGGTTCGGAGACCGTGGCCAGATCAGGCATAAATCGCCCACAGTACGTGACTAGTCCTAGAAAACTGCGAACCTCTGACACATTTTGAGGTTGGCTAGCTGACTTTATGGCAGAAACTTTCTGAGGATCTGCTGAAACTCCTTGCTCCGAAAAGATATATCCAAAGAAGCTTAATGACTTTTGGTTAAACTCACATTTTGACGGATTGACAGTTAGATTGCAGGCTTGCAGTCTCTGAAACACTTGCTCTAAGTGACTGTCATGCTCCTCTTGGGTGGTACCATATATAAGAATGTCATCACTGACGTTTAGAACTCCTGCTATTCCAGATAGAACCTGACTGATAACGTTTTGAAATATTTCTGCCGCAGATGAGATACCAAAGTTCAACCTCTTGAATCGTTGTAAGCCCACATGGGTACTAAAAGTTGTAATGTACCTGGAATCTGGATGCAACTCAAGTTGATGATAACCTGATTTTAAATCAATTTTAGAAAATACTTTTGCACCATTCAGGTCTGTGATAATGTCATCAATAGTGGGCGTGATGTGCCTTTCTCTTTGAATAGCCAAATTGGCATGCCGCATATCCACACATAGCCGGATTTTACCAGGCTGCTTTGGTTTTGGTGCAACAACAATGGGCGATACCCAAGGAGTCGGGCCTTTAACTCGTTCAACAACATCAGACGCTTCCAGATCTTGCAGTTCTTGCTCCACAAGTTTGCGGCCATGAAATGGGATGCGCCTGTGAGGTTGAACAGACGGCTGTATTGACTGGTCAATATGCAATTTTATCTGAACGTCTTTTAGCTTACCGAGACCTTTAAAGAGATTGGGGTATCTCTGCATGATGTGTTGGGCCGAAGGATCTGTGACGCTATTGACCAGGTTGACCAGACCCAGAGATATAGCACTCCTGCAGCTGAGAAGCGTGTCTGCGGAGCACTCTACTACATATACAGTGTCGGTGATGGACTTCCCGTCAGCTGCAAGTTCTGACTGAAATTTGCCACACAGGGGTAGTGCAGATGCTGAACCATAAGGAAAAATCTTTAGGCTAGTGCTTAGTAGAGCAGGTCTATTCGGGAGTCGACTATAGACTGCACGGCTGATGACGTTTACTGATGCCCCCGTGTCTACTAGGGCTTCCACTGGACTACCATTTATCAGGATAAGTCGCCTTGGACTGGTAAGTGCGTGCAGTGTTTGAGATCCCTCTGCAGTCACTGAGAATAGATAAGTACTGTGAGGCTCGTCAGTAAGCTGCAGCGTTTGGATTTTCTGTGACCTGGGTTGTACTGTGGGATGAGGGGATTGTGGTTTGGATCTACACACTTTTGCAAAATTGTTTTGTTTTCCACAATTATGGCAGGTCCCCCCTTTTGCTGGGCAGACATTCTGGTGAGGATACGACCTTCCGCAGTTGTAGTAAGTTGCCCCCTGCATACGAGGCACAGGTGGTCTCTGTGTCAGCTTTGCTATACAAGATGGTGCTTCCGCCTCGCACTCAATGTTCTCTATGAGTTTAGCTTGTTTTTCGGCGGTATCATTTACACGTGCTGTTTCAAGCAGTTTTGCTAAAGTCATGGTGGGATCTCTGAGTGCTTGTCTCCGTAACTTAGAGGAGATGCAGCCTTGTAAAATCTGCATTTGGATCTCTTTGTCGACATCTGCAAATTCACAGTAAGCTGCAAGGTGCCGTAGTCGGACATGATATTCATCAATGCTTTCTGTTGCAGACTGCTTTAATTGTCTAAACTTGAAGATTTCAAATGCTGCATTTCTGTGTGGGGAGAAATACTTGCTTAATGCTGCCTTACTGAGCTCATAGTCTTTGTCTTCTCCTGTATTAGGCAGAGTAGTGAAGATATCATAGACTTGTTCCCCTGCATAATGTAATAGCATGGCTTTCTTCCTGGTATCATCTGATATGTTCATGGCTTGTAGGAATATATCAAAACGCTTCAGCCATTTCTCCCAACATGCTGCTAGGTTAGCTGGGGACTGATGCACATCAAAAGCAGGGAAGGCAGGTAAACAGGCCATTGTTGTAGAGCTGAAATACCTTTAGCTGATGATGAACGCTTCCTCGTCGGCAATTGTAGTGTTGTTGTGCAGATGAAGGGAACTCCAGAAGGCCACACAGAGATGCTGGATGGTAGGTTTAAACAGCCATACTTTATTTTCTGTTCCTCTCTCTCGCTCCCCTTACCCAGCACTCCCCCCTCCTGCCTTGTCTCCTCCTCCACATTACATCATTGTTACTAGGCAGAAACTGAAACAAGGATAACAGCAAACCAATCACAGATATAGTAACAACATCACAGGGACCATCGGGGAGACCGGCACGCTATGGAGCCCATGAGTCGGGAAGGCCCTGTGCCAGTGCGGGTGCTGGCACCTGGCCCCCCCATGCTATAAACTGAAATACTTACCTCTCTCTGTTCCTCCGCAGCTCCAGTGTCCATGACTCTCTGGCGTCTCAGGGCAGAAAGCGCGATGACTTCACTACAGCGTGCCCTCTGCACTGTGCACTGCAGAGAATCATAAGATGCTGAGGAGCAACGGAGCCTGGAGCAGTGGGGAAGAGAGAGAGGTAAGTATTTCATTATACTGTATGGAGCATTATATGGGGTCCATTATTCTGTATGGAGTAATATATGGGGCCCATTATACTGTAAGGAGCAATATATGGGGTCCATTATACGATATGGAGCATTAATCTGTAGGGAGCAATAAATGGGGCCCATAATATTGTATGGAGCAATATGTGGGGCCCATTATTCTGTATGGAGCATTACATTGGTCCATTATTCTGTATGGAGCAATATATGGGGCCCATTATACTGTAAGGAGCAATATATGGGGCCCATTATTCTGTATGGAGCAATATATGGGGCACATTATTCTGTATGGAGCATTATATGGGGTCCATTATACTGTATGGCGCAATATATGGGGCCCATTATACTGTATGGAGCAATATATGGGGCCCATTATACAGTATTGAGCATGATATGGGATACATTATTCTGTATGGAGCAATATATGGGGCTCATTATACTGTATGGAGCAATATATGGGTCCATTATTTTGTATGGCGCAATATATGGGGCCCATTATTCCCCATACAATATTATATGAGGTCCATTATACTGTATGGAGCATTATATGGGATCCATTATTCTGTATGGAGCAATATATGAGGTCCATTATTCTGTATGGAACATTATATGGGGTCCATTATTTTATATGGAGCAATATATGGGGACGATAATACTGTACGGATCAATTAATGGGGCTCATTATTCTGTATGGAGCAATACTGTATATGGGTCCATTATTCTGTATGGAGCAATATACGTGGCCCATAATACTGTATTTAACAATACTGTATATAGGGCCCATTTTTCTGTATGGAGCATTATATGGGGAACATTATTCTGTGTGGCGTAATATATGGGGCTTATTATTCTGTATGGAGGACTATGTGGTGCCCATAATACTGTATGGAGGACTAAGTGGTGTCCATAATACTGTATAGAGGACTATGTGGTGCTCATAATACTGTATGGTGTCCTATGTGGTGCCCATATTACTGCGTGGATGACTATGTGGTGCCCATAATACTGTGTGGAGGACTATGTTGTGCCCAAATTACTGTATGGAGGAAAATACTGTTCAGCTTCTGATCTATTGTAGAATTTACATATCACTCATGTATTGTAAGAAGTAAGTGAAATCTTTAGCATTATACTATACCTATGTTTCTTATCTGTGCATCATGAATCGTGGCATGTGTTAAAGGGGCCAACTGAGACTCTTTCGTCCAGGGCCCACGAAAACCTGGAGCCGGCCCTGTGTGACTGTACATTCGTATATATGTTTATACTTGTGTGTGCATGTGTTTATGCATGTGTGTGTGTCTGTATTTATGAATGTATGTGTATGCATATCTGTATGTATGTGTGTATGTATGTGTGTGTGTATATACAGATGTATCTCACAAAATTAGAATATCATCAAAAAGTTAATTTATTTCAGTTCTTCAATACAAAAAGTGAATCTCATATATTATATAGAGTCATTAGACACAGAGTGATCTATTTCAAGTGTTTATTTCTGTTAATGTTGATGATTATGGTTTACAGCCAATGAAAACCCAAAAGTCATTATCGTAGTAAATTAGAATATTTTATAACACCAGGTTAAAAATGATTTTAAAATCCGAAATGTTGGCCTACTGAAATGTATGTTCAGTAAATGCGCTCAATACTTGGTCGGGGCTCCTTTTGCTTCAATTACTGCATCAGCCTGTGGCACTGCTGAGGCGTTATGGAAGCCCAGGTTGCTTTGATAGCAGCCTTCAGCTCTTCTGCATTGTTGGGTCTGGTGTCTCTCATCTTCCTCTAGACAATACTCCATAGATTCTCTATGGGGTTAAGGTCAGGTGAGTTTACTGGCCAATCAAGCACAGTGATACTGTTGTTTGTAAACCAGGTGTTGGTACTTTTGGCAGTGTGGACAGGTGCCAAGTCCTGCTGGAGAATGACATTTCCATCTCCAAAAAGCTTGTCGGCAGAGGGAAGCATGAAGTGCTGTAAAATTTCCTGGTAGACGGCTGCGCTGACTTTGGTCTTGATAAAACACAGTGGGCCTACACCAGAAGATGACATGGCTCCCCAAACCATCACTGATTGTGGATAATTCACATTAGACCAAGGAAATCAAGGTCCCAGAGTCTGGAGGAAGAGTGGAGAGGCCACAATCCAAGCTGCTTGAGGTCTAGTGTGAAGTTTCCACAATTGGTGATGGTTTGGAGAGCGATGTCATCTGGTGGTGTCGGTAACTGTAGCTGTCTACCAGAAAATTTTAGAGCACTTCATGCTTCCCTCTGCCGACAAGCTTTCTTGGCCAGCAAACTCGCCTGACCTTTACCCCATAGAGAATCTATGGGGTATTGTCAAGAGGAAGATGAGAGACACCAGACCCCACAATGCCGACGACTGAAGGCTGCTATCAAAACAACCTAGGCTTCCTTAATCCCTCAGTAGTGCCACAGGCTGATCGCCTCCATGCCACGCCGCATTGATGCACTAATTGATGCAAAGTACTGAGTGCATTTACTGAACATACATTTCAGATTTTCAAATCATTTTTCAAGCTGGTGTAATAAAGTATTCTAATTTACTGAGATAATGACTTTTGGGTTTTCATTGGCTGTAAGCCATAATCATCAACATTAGCAATAATAAACATGTGAAATAGATCACTCTGTAATGACTCTATATAATATATGAGTTTCACTTTTGCATTGAAGAACTTAATTAAATTAGCTTTTTGCTGATATTCTAATTTTGTGAGAAGCACCTGTATATATTCTTGTATGATCCCGTAATTGTAAAGAATAGAAAAATCAACCTGGCTCTTTAAATGGTTAGTCACCAAATAATCAAGTTTTCTCTGATCCATAGGATCCAACCACTGCCCCCTCCGAGATTCTGAGAACAGGGGTCTGCGGACTCTTCCTGGATGGAGCAGACTTGTGAATGCTCAGCCTCTGCTCGTCAGTATCTATGGAGATGCTGAGCGCTGCGCTCGATTGTTTCCATCAGTTCCATAGACAATTAATAGATCAGAAGTGAAGAATGCACACCTACAATCTATTCATGGCTGAGCTGCAGTCCTGTTCTCGGGATTGCTGGGGGTCCCATTGATCAGTCCCCCAAAAGTCAGAAAGTAATCCCTTATCATTGGGACTGGGGATAACTTGATTTATTTGGGGAATAACTCTTTATCAGACACAAGATGGTATACATACCGGACATATAATATAATGTATACATGGTTGGGCTCAGCAGAACCGAATCCTAATGGAGATATAACTCCAGCTCAGTACAAAATATAAATATTGAATATCTGTTTTTTGAGTTGTGGGGGCCCAAATAGAGTTCTCATGGCACCATAGTAAAAATTCTAAGTACCTCCCTGCTTGCAGGGCAGTGATAATGAGGTGAATCTGGCCTGTTGCTCAAAGTTCGAAGCTCTGGGGGGGGTTCCATAGCCAGATTCCCTTCATCATAAGCGACATGCCAGGCAGGGAGGGGGGCCCAGACATATTTCTTGCACAGGGGCCCCAAGCTGTCAGTGTCCGCCCCTGAGTCAAAGTGTGTTATTACCGAAACAGAAGTAACACTTTAACACAATTTTTCACAGTTGATGGACCAATGGTGTACTGTAACAATGTGAATGGCCTCTTTGAAGAACTGAATCAGGAGTATTTTGTTGCAGATTGGCGATTGTTCATTGACTCATCCCACAGAAGTTTGAAAGCAGTGTTGCTTCACAATGGAAATATGAAACCATCAATCTCTATTGCTCACTCATGTCATCTAAAGGAAAGTTATGAAAATCTGTCGGTTGTTTTGGATGCTATACAACATAAGCATCATCAATGGAATATCTGTGGAGATTTGAAAGTGTTTGGTCTGCTAATGGGAATGAAAGGAGGTTTCACTAAATATTGTTGCTTCTTGTGTTTATGGGACAGTAGAAATACAGTAGAGCATTATGTTCATCGTGATTGGGGACAGAGAAACATCTATGCTCCAGGTAGAGACAATGTTCAGAATAATCCTTTTGCTCCAACAAAAATCTTTCTTCCTCCACTACATATAAAGTTGGGATTGAATGAAAACTTTGTGAAAGCCATGGCAAAGACAAATTCACAAGGGTTCTAGTACATTTCACAGAAATTCTCCAGCATTTCACCAGCAAAACTGAAGGAAGGGGTATTTGTTGGTCCTCAGATCAGAGAGTTTATGAGAGATGATGTGTTTGAAGGAACTCTAAATGATAACAAACTGAGATCTTGGAAAAGCTTCAAGTGGATCTGTGAAAACTTCTTAGGAAAAAAAATCTCCAGAATACTGTATGTTGAAGATGTTGAGGAACTGCTAAAATGCATATCAGTGTCTTGGATTTCGCATGTCTCTGAAAATGCACTTTTTGCATTCCCATTTAGATTTCTTCACTCAAAGTCTTGGGGATGTAAGCGATAAACAGGGCGAGCGATTTCACCAGAACATTAACCCCTTAATCCCATTGGACGTACTATTCCATCCATGTGACCTGGTACCTGGAGCGCAGCTGATCGCCGCCGGGTGTCAGCTGATTATCACAGCTGACACCCGGCCCTATGTGCCAGGAACGGTCACGGACCGCTCCCGGCACATTAACCCCTGGCACACCGCGATCAAACATGATCGTGGTGTAACGGGGACAAAAGGGAAGCATAGCGCAGGGAGAGGGCTTCCTGCGCGCTCCCCTGAGACCGGCGATGTGTCGCGCTGTTCCGAGGGACTCTCCTCACTGCAGGACCCCGGATCCAAGATGGCCGCCGGGTCCTGCAGGGAGGCGGCTTCCTCAGTGCCTGCTGAGAGCAGGCGCTGAGAAAGCCTACAGCAGTGCCTTTGCGATCGCTGGTGTGACAGAGTGCTGTGCACACTGTCACACCAGCGATCTGACCCACACAGTGATGTCCCACCCTGGGACAAAGTAAAAATGTACAAAAAATAAAAATAAACATTTGTAAAAAAAATTCCTAAATAATGAAAAAAAAAAATATTCCCCAATAAATCACTTCTTTAATGTAAAAAAAAAAATAAAAGTACACATATTTAGTATCACCGCGTCCGTAACGACCCGTACTAAAACACTGTCCCATTAGTTAACCCCTTTATTGAACCCCTTAAAAAAAAAAGTCTAAAACACAATGATTTATCATCATACCGCCGAACAAAAAGTGGAATAACACGCGATCAAAAAGACGGATATAAACAAACATGGTACCACTGAAAACGTCATCTTTTCCCGCAAAAAAAAAAGCCGCCATACAGCATCATCAGCGAAACAATAAAAATGTTATAGCTCGCAGAATAAAGCGATGCAAAAATAATTATTTTTTATATATAATCGTTTTAATTGTATAAAAGCTCCAAAACATAAAAAAATGATACAAATGAGGTATCACTGTAATCGTACTAACCCGAAGAATAAAACTGCATTATCAATATTACCACACACGGAACGCTATAAACGCCCCTCTCCCAAAAGAAACTCATGAATTGCTGGTTTTTGTTCATTCTGCCTCACAAAAATCGTAATAAAAAGTGATCAAAAAATGTCATGTGCCCAAAAATGGTACCAATAAAAACGTCACCTCATCCTGCAAAAAATAAGACCTCACATGACTCTGTGGGCCAAAATATAGAAAAATTATAGCTCTCAAAATGTGATGATGCAAAAACTACTTTTTGCAATAAAAAGCGTCTTTTAGCGTCCGACAGCTGCCAATCATAAAAAGCAGCTATAAACAGTAAATCAAACCCCCCTTTATCACCTCCTTAGTTAGGGAAAAATAATAAAATTAAAAAAAAGTATTTATTTCCATTTTCCCATTAGGGTTAGGGTTAGGGTTGGGGCTAAAATTAGGGTTAGGGTTGGGACTAGGGTTACGGGTGTGTTAGGGTTAGGTTTGTGGTTAGGGTTATGATTAGGGTTGGGATTAGTGTTAGAGGTGTGTTAGGGTTAGGGTTGGGGCTAAAATTAGGGTTAGGGTTGGGACTAGGGTTACGGGTGTGTTAGGGTTAGGTTTGTGGTTAGGGTTATGATTAGGGTTGGGATTAGTGTTAGAGGTGTGTTAGGGTTAGGGTTGGAGTTAGAATTGGGGGTTTTCCACTGTTTAGGCACATCAGGGGCTCTCCAAATGTGACATGGCGTCTGATCTCAATTCCAGCCAATTCGGCGTTGAAAAAGTCAAACGGTGCTCCTTCCCTTCTGAGCTCTGCCATGCGCCCAAACAGTAGTTTACCCCCACATATGGGATATCAGCATACTCAGGACAAATTGCACAATAACTCTTGGGGTCCAATTTCTTCTGTTACCCTTGGGAAAATAAAAATTGGGGGCGAAAATATCGTTTTTGTAGAAAAAAATATGATTTATTATTTTTATGGCTCTACGTTATAAACTTCTGTGAAGCACTTGGGGGTTTAAAGTTCTCACCACACATCTAAATAAGTTCCTTTGGGGGGTCTAGTTTCCAAAATGGGGTCACTTGTGGGGTGTTTCCACTGTTTAGGCACATCAGGGGCTCTCAAAACTCAACATGACACCTGCAGACCATTCCATCAAAGTCTGCAATGCAAAACGTCACTACTTCACTTCTGAGCCCTTATGTGTGCCCATACAGTAGTTTTCTCCCACATATAGGGTATCAGGGTACTCAGGACAAATTGGAAAACAACTTTTTGGGTCCAATTTCTCCTGTTACCCTTGGGAACATAAAAAACTGGGGACTAAAAGATCATGTTTGTGGGAAAATATGATTTTTTATTTTCATGTCCGGGCTTTATAAACTTCTGTGAAGCACTTTAGGGTTCAAAGCGCTCACCACACATCTAAATAAGTTTCTTTGGGGGTCTAGTTTCCAAAATGGGGTCACTTGTGTGGGTTTCCACTGTTTAAGCACATCGGGGCTCTCCAAACGCGACATGACACCCGCAGACCATTCCATCAAAGTCTGCATTACTAAATGTCACTACTTCTATTCCGAGCCCCAACGTGCGCCCACACAGTAGTTTTTCCCCACATATGAGGTATCAGCGTACTCGGTACAAATTGGACAACAACTTTTGGTGTCCAATTTCTCCCTTTACCCTTGGGAAAATAAAAAATTGGTGACTAAAAGATAATTTTTGTGGAAAAAAATAGGATTTTTTATTTTCATGCCCGGGCATTATAAATTTGTGTGAAGCACTTGGGGGTTCAAAGTGCTCACCACAGATCTAGATAAATTCCTTAGGGGGTCTAGTTTCCAAAATGTGGCCACTTGTGGGGGGTTTCCACTGTTTAGCCACTTCAAGGACTCTGCAAACTGAACATGACACCCATCAAAGTCTGCATTCCAAAATGTCATTACTTCCTATCCGAGCCCTGCCGTGCGCCCAAACAGTATTTCCCCCCACATATGGGGTATCATCGTACTCAGGACAAATTGGACAACAACTTTTGGGGTCCAATTTCCTTGTGAAAAATCAAAAATTGGAAAATTGGGGACTAAAAAATCATTTTTTGTGGAATTTTTTTTGTTTTTTGTTTTCACACCCAGGTATTATAAACTTTAGTGAAACATTTGGGGGTTGAGCGTGCTCCCAAGAGATCTAGATAAGTTCCTTAAGGGGTCTAGTTTCCAAAATGGTGTCACTTGTGGGGGGTTTCCACTGTTTAGACACATCAGGGGCTTTCCAAACACGACATGGCATACAGCCAATTCTGCGTTGAAAAAGTCAAACTGCACTTCTTCCCTTCCGAGCTCTGCCAAGCACCCAAACAGTAGTTTACCCCCACATATTGGGTATTAGCGTACTCAGGACAAATTGCACAAGAACTTTTGAGGTCTTGTTACCCTTGGGAAAATAAAAATTGGGGTGAAAAGATCATTTTTGTGGAAAAAATATGATTTTTGAATTTTACGGCTCTACGTTATAAACTTGTGTGAAGCACTTGGGGGTTCAAAGTGCTCATCACAAATCTAGATAAGTTCCGTAGGGGGTCTAGTTTCTAAAATGCGGTAACTTGTGGGGGATTCCCACTGTTTAGGCACATCAGGGACTATCCAAATGCGACATGGCGTCAAATCTCGATTCCAGCAAATTTTGGTTTGAAAAAGTCAAATGGCGCTCCTTCCCTTCCGAGCTCTGCCGTGCGCCCAAACAGTGGTTCCCCCCACATATGGGGTATCAGCGTACTCAGGGCAAATTGGACAACAACTTTTATGGTCCAATTTCTCATGTTACCCTTGGGAAAATAAAAAATTGGTGACTTAAATATTACTTTTGTGGGAAAAAAATAGGATTTTTTATTTTCATGACCGGGCATTATAAATTTGTGTGAAGCACTTGGGGGTTCAAAGTGCTCACCACAGATTTAGATAAGTTCCTTAGGGGGTCTAGTTTCCAAAATGGGGTCACTTGTGGGGGGTTTCCACTTATTAGGCACATCAGGGACTCTGCAAACTGAACATGACACCCATCAAAGTCTGCATTCCAAAACGTCATTACTTCCTTTCCGAGCCCTGCGGTGCATCCAAACAGTATTTCTCCCCCACATATGGGGTATCAGCATACTCAGGACAAATTGTACAACTTTTGGGATCCAATTTCCTTGGGAAAAATCAAAAATTGTGGACTAAAAAACATTTTTGTGGAAATTTTTTTTTTCACACCCAGGCATTACAAACTTTAGTGAAACACTTGGGGATTCAAAGTGCTCACAACAGATCTAGATAAGTTCCTTAGGGGGTCTAGTTTCCAAAATGGTGTCACATGTGGGGGGTTTCCACTGTTTAGGCACATTAGGGGCTCTCGAAACGCGACATGGCGTCCAATCTCAATTCCCGCCAATTTTGGTTTGAAAAAGTCAAACGGTGCTCCTCCCTTCCAAGCCCTGCCGTGCGCTTAGACAGTGGTTTTCCCCCACATATGGGGTATCGGCGTACTCAGGAGAAATTGCACAACTTTTTCTGTCCATTTTCCTCTTTTTACCCTTGTTAAAATAAAAAGATTGTTTGTAAAAGATCATTTTTGTGACTAAAAAGTTAAATATTCATTTTTTCCTCCAAGTTGCTTCAGCTACTGTGAAGCACCTGAAGGGTTAATAAACTTCTTGAATGTGGCTTTGAGTACCTTGAGGGGTGCAGTTTTTAGAATGGTGTCACTTTTCTGTATTTTCTGCCATATAGACCCCTCAAAGTGACTTCAAATGTGAGGTGGTCCGTAAAAAAAATGGTTTGTACAATTTGTTGTAAAAATGAGAAATCGCTGGTCAAATTTTAACCCTTATAACTTCGTAGCAAAAAAAAAATTTGGTTTCAAAATTGTGCTGATGTAAAGTAGACATGTGGGAAATGTTATTTAGTAACTATTTTGTGTGACATATTTCTGTTTTAAGGGAAAATGTTTGAAAATTAAAAGTTTGAAAATTGCAAAATTTTCCCATATTTCCATTTTTTTTCATAAATAACCGCAAATTATATCGAAGAAATTTTACCATTATCATGAAGTACAATATGTCACGAGAAAACAATCTCAGAATCGTGAAGATCCGTTGAAGCGTTCCAGAGTTATAACTTCATAAAGTTTGAAAATTGCAAAATTTTCCCATATTTCCATTTTTTTCATAAATAACCGCAAATTATATCGAAGAAATTTTACCATTATCATGAAGTACAATATGTCACGAGAAAACAATCTCAGAATCGTGAAGATCCGTTGAAGCGTTCCAGAGTTATAACTTCATAAAGAGACAGTGGTCAGAATTGTAAAAATTGGCGCTGTCATTAACGTGCATACCACCCTTGGGGGTTAAGGGGTTAAAGTAGTGGTACACCGCTACCAGGGTTTTTGGAATGACTCAATGATGGCAGATTACTGTTGGATGTTACATAGGGACAACCTTGAAAAATTTTATCAACGACACTCTAACGTCAAGCACTTTTAATTTCTGCTCATATTTTGGTTTCTGTTTTGCATGTGAAATTATTTTGGTTCAATAAAAACTGTTTTGTAAGGTGAAGCATTTTTTTCTGATATGTAGATTACTGTTTTCACTGTTTTCATTTTTTTGTAGACCTGTAAATCAGTAGGATCAATTGAAGCATTGCAGTTATTACTCATAAAGTGACACTGGTCAGAATTGTAAAAATTGGCCTCGTCATTAACGTGCAAACCACCTTGGGAGGTAAAGGGCTTAAGTGAGCAATGTTTGCTGGGACAGATTGCTGATGTCGTGTTGAATTTGAAGAGCCACTGAGGTAACAAAAAACAGTCACCCGAGGAATTCATCTAAAGGTGTAGTAAATATTTTAAACCCATTTTTGTTTTGCCCATTCTGCAAATTCAGCACACCGATCTGGGTCATCCTCATTGGAGATGCTGCAGCAGCTTGATTTTGTAGGAGTGCCATTTGTGAGTAGCTAATATCTGCCGAAGGGATGTTCGACTGATGCCAAATCGGCGCGCAGAATTTGCAGAATGGGCAAAACAAAAATTGGAACAGGACCCTCAGTTTACACAGAACATTATGTTCAGTGATGAGGCAAACTTTTTTGGGTGGGTTATTTATATGGATACTCCTAAATAAAATGGGAATGGTGACAGTTTTATTGCATAGGGTGTCTTGCATTGAAATCTGCTGCAATGACCCGGGTACTGCGTTCACCAGACATCAACACAATTTCTATCCGCTACTCACGTGTTAACCTCTGCGACATGTCAATGGCTGTAAACAAAGAGAAACATGTAAATAACTCATGAAAGAATAAAGTTACATTAAAACCAAGCATACCATTGTTTTTATTGTGAAATTCTCAATAAGTTTGATGTATCACATGACCCTCTTCCCATTGGAAAAAATAAAGTTGGATCCAAAATGGCCGACTTCAAAATGGCCGGCATGGTTACCACCCATCTGGAAAAGTTTTCCCCCTCCCATATCCTAATGTGCCACAAACAGGAAGTTGTAGCTTCTAATTATACCTCTAGCTCCTCCAACCAAAGAATTTACAACTTAAGTTCCTATACTCTGTCTGCATCTGATTGTTCTCTCCTCCAAAAGGGCTTAAAATTTGCCCCTACTACTAGATCAAAGCCATTCGATCTATATATTGGCTTAAAGAAATTTCTACGTAATTTAGCCATCAAAAAATATTTTTTGAAAAAAGGACCACTAGCATCTACCCAAGCGTGTATCATGCCATCCAATTATACTCATACGATCTGGCTAATCCATCCACATTCAACCCTATACAGGAATATTCCAGTGCTTTTCATACATTTGAAACGATGGAGGTAGCAGATATTAGAAAGATAAAATCTAAGAATTGGAAATATACCCCATGCAATCTAAACAGTAAAGAACGAAAGGCCATTCAAAATCTTCAATGTAATAACAATATTATTATACGCCCAGCAGATAAGGGAGGGGCATCGTACTACTCAATAAAAGTATGTATCACACAGAATCAATGAGACTCCTGGGTGATACACAAACCTATAGGAAACTAATTAACAACCCGACTACAACATTTATCAATTATCTTAACATTTTGGTCACCAAAGGAAAACGTGAAGGTATATTAAACAATAAGGAGTTTCATTAGGTCTTGAACAAAACCCCAAGTATAGCAGTGTTTTATCACATCCCTAAGTTGCATAAAAACCAAGAATGCCCACCAGGGAGACCTATAATTTCAGGCATCAATTGTCTCACTCCCAATCTTTCTAGATATGTGGACACATATTTACAAAAATGTTTAACTTTAGTTCCAGCCTACCTCAAGGACACAAGCCACACATTACAGATACTTGGGGAGATTACATGGAAAAAAGGCTTTATACTTGGTACCCTTGACATTAAATCCCTTTATACCATAATTGACCATCAGAAAGGCTGTGAAGCATCTGAATATTTTCTCAACAAATTGGGTACCTATAAGGAGGCACAAGTCCAATTTATCATTGACTGCATACGGTTTATTCTTCAGCATAATTATTTCACATATGAGGACCAATTTTATTTGCAAACTTGGGGCACGGCCATGGGTACGCGCTTTGCCCCCAGTTATGCAAATTTATATGTAGCCAAGTGGGAGGAGTCACACATTTTTCGGTCAGGACAATTACATCCAGGCCTGGTGGTGTGGCGTAGATTTATAGATGATGTACTGTTCATCTGGGAGGGACCACAGGAAGACTTAAATATATTCATTTCTAATCTGAACATGAACTCATTTGGCCTAGAATTTTCGTCTACCACTAGTACAACTAGTGTCAATTTCTTGGACTTGGAAATTTTTACTGAAGCCGACACTATAAATACTAAGTGTCATCACAAAGAGGTGGATGTTAACAGCTTTATTGACATCAATAGCTGTCATCTACCTGTTTGGCTAACCAACATCCCAAAAAGCCAATTCACACGTGTGAGACGCAATTGCTCAAAAATCCAGGATTACCATAAAGAAACTGAATATTTGACACAGCAATTTGTAGATAAAGGTTATTCTGCACCACTGTTATTAAAAACTAGTAAAGAAATTGAAAATGTACCGAGAGACAGCCTGATCCATAAAACTCAACCCATAACCACGCATCCACCTACTATTATAGAACAAATCTGGGATTTACCAATTGTCACCCAGTTCCACCACAATTACAGACAGTTTAAGAACATAATTTCAAAATATTGGTTTATTCTCCAGGGCGACAAAAAAATTGGTGGGCTTCTAGCACCCCGTCCCAAATTTGTTTTTAGGAAGGCCCAGACTCTGGGAAATATGATTGCTCCCACTGTTGGAAACAATACAGTTGTTCCAACAAGTACTTCCTCTAAGGGTTTTGTACCGTGTGGTACATGTACATGTTGCATCAGGACTAATTTTCATAAAACGAAACAAATGACTTTCCAAGATGCACATAAAAAACGTTCTTTCCAAATCAAGAACCTCATTACATGTCTTACTGCGGGGGTTATCTATATAATCCAGTGCCCTTGCAATAAGCTATACGTTGGACGCACTAAACGTAGGCTTTTGGATCGCATGAGGGAACATTTCAATAACATCAAAAAAGGCTTTATGGGCCACCCACTCTCCAAACATTTTGCTGAATATCATAATAAATCTGTACGGGAAATCCACTTCTGTGGCATACAGGTTATTCAGAAAAGCAAAAGGGGTGGAGATTACATCAAAAAGATGTCTAGGATGGAATCCCATTGGATTTTTACCCTGGATAGTCTGGCCCCCACAGGGCTGAACCAGGAGATTGAACTGTACGCGTTTTCTTAAACACACCTTAATAAACCTTACAAAAATCTTTTTTAATCAGTGTTCACTATTGGTAGTAGTGTATTTTATAATAGTTCTTTCTCAACATATTTTTATAATACAACTCTACCATATAATAGTGTTTGGGTAGTAGACGTACATGTAGAAAATCATTTAGAAAATCATCTTAAATGTTGTATTAATAGGATTTTAAACAAAAATGTTTTATTTTGCGTTACCTTATTTTATCTATTTTATCTATTTAACACATGTTATAATTTATTGTTCAACAGGTACAGTTATATCTATGTAGGATATAACCGTATATTTTAATCAAATAAGAATAAATGTTTTATGTTTTAGTTATCCATTAGGTAGGTGTACCCTTAAATAATATCTAGCCTTTAGGGGGGCCAATATTTCATCAATATCCACATATCCCTCACTAGAAATATCTTTTTCTCAGCCTTCTAGAGAAGGGGGAGGGGTGTGGGGCTTATGCATGTATAAAAGGCTGGTCTACCAACAGGTCAGAATCCCTGATGAAGAAGGTCCGTGTACCTTTGAAACGCGTCGGTTGTTTTTGACCCCTCCAGCCTCCTATACCCAGGTGACGTCACCAACTTTTTTGCCCTGCCCCCTGTCTTGCTCGCTTCGGACTAGCGGCGTCTCGAGGCCGGAGCACGCCGCTCAGTACTTCCACCGTGATCACTCGCGCACAGCAAGCTTATTCTAACTACAGGGAGGACGCTCCCTGCTCCAGCACTGCTGTGTGCTTCATTCATGTGTGTGATCCAGAAACTACTCGCACGAAGCAAGCACTTCCTCCTTCTCTGATCAGCCTCCCTGGAAACATGCAAGTAAGCAGACTGCACTGGCATTTATGACTCTTAATATTGCTTAAACATTTTTCCACGGACAATTTTAGTTTAATACGGGGACTCTCTTCTTTTTTGGAGGCGCAGGTAGTTTGTAGGAAGTTGATATCACCAACCATTCCCATTTTATTTAGGTGTATCCATATACATGGCCCACCCTGTACAAGCACATAAGTACACAAACACATATACTAATCTGTGATATCAGGTGATCAGATGAGCCCTGGAGGAGGTCAGCCACATAGTGCAGAGATCAGCTGGAGAGGGCTGGAGACCCCACTGTGGGGGATGGGGACACAGCACAGAGGACTGATATCAGCCCCCTGCTGCTGCCGTGCTGTCCTGTGCAGTGATCCTCCTCCCACGACCTCTTCTCTGAGATGCTGCTGGCAATAGAACAGTGGAGGGAGCAGAAGACCCCCCGCAAGTCCTGCTCTTCCTCCACTGTTGTTCCCAGTGTGCTGTGCGGCCCGGGCCCCCTGACTACAGGTGAGCACTCACCATTGGGATGCGCCATGCAGGAGGACAGAGTCGGCAGCCAGTGAGCGCTCTCATCACTCTGGTGGAGAAGGCATTCATTGGCCAGCATCTCTCTCTGAATAACACACCCCTTTTTGAACTCCTGCACTCTGCGCTCCGCTCTCTCCCCAGCTCTGGGGAGAGAGATGATTATGGGAGGTAGTGAGAGGGACCCGATGCTGCATGACACCGTGCCCATCTCATTCCCACCCACAACTTTGACTGAGTGCCCCATAGCGGCTGCATACTCTGCCGCTATGGGCATTACGCTCCTGCCTGCTAGGGCCCCCTTCACCTCTGGGCCCTGGAGCAGTTGCACTGGAGGTATATACGCCCCTGACTGGAGGCCCCTGGGGCAGCGTGAGTCCTAGGCAGCTGCCTAGCCTGCCTGCCCCAAACTCCGGCCCTGGGTGTAGACGTACTGTACACTGGGGATGAATGTGGCCAGCCTAAGGAGCGCGCAAAGTAACTCATTGATAAAGGGGTTTGCGGCCTAGCGGTGTGGCATCATAGGCCTCTGTTAGGGCCTGTATTACCTCCCATATTGCCTAAAGATTGACAGAGAGATGGCGGTAAGGTGCCCGATAGTGATGGTGATGCATCTCAGGTTAAGGTATTAGGACCAAGACATCACTGATGATAATGCTTTCTTTATTTGTAATTATGGAACACTAGTATGTGATTAGACTTGTGATGATATTCTGTATAGCCGAAATTTCTCTAATTCTATTGTACAATAACTTATGGTTACTTTTCCTTTGCAATTTACATTGTGCCATAGGCACCACTTATGCTTGTGAAAAATAAAGTAAATATTTGTTGGTTAAGCTAACCCTGTGTCCGCATCCTCTGCGCTGTTGCATCCGTGTACCTGTTTACATTTCCATTATCAGATGACTGACTTGAGTGTGGACTTATTTTATGTGGAATGAGTAGAAGCTTTTATTGGTAATATTTTGGGGTGCTTTTTGGAGTATACTTTGGATCACTTTTAAGGCTCGATTCACATTTATTCTGTGCTTTACATTAAACACTTACATCAATTTTTTTTTTTTTTTACTTCTCTTTAAATCTCTAAAATATGTGATTCAGATGGAATATCCTGTGGATCCATTCACTACAATGTTTAAAGGGGAGTTTAGCCATTATTAAATTTATATAATTATTTAAAAATATAATATTTAATTATGGTTAATTCTGTGGCTCCCTTCAATCTTACCTCCTCCACACTTTTTCCTTGCAATTGTACCTTCTAAGATATTTCAGATCAAGTAATTGAAACCACAAGCTGTTTCTAGAATATACTTTTAAAGGCTTTCGCTGGTCACAAGCTTTTGCTTTATAAGGAGCTGCCAAAGTCAGTCACCAGAAGAGACCCAGCAGTTAAAGGATCCCCACACCACTCTCCTTTTTTATTTTTTTTGGGACTGTCATGATTATTAGATGAGGTTTAGTTGTTAGTTGTTAATACTGGATGGACATGTTTCATTTCAGGGGTGGGCAATTAATTTTATAGAGGGGTTATGGAGGGTCGAACCAATAGGCTGAAATTAATACTGCTTAATATTAATATATTAATTATAATTATTATGTTATATTAATATTAATTATAACTTAATTTAAACAGAATTATGTATGCTGGCACCCTCTATATATCTTATGAACCATCACATAGCCCCCTATATACAGTATGAACCCTCATATAGCCTCCACATATACAGTATAAGCAGGGTCGGCGTCAGCACCCGGCACACCCGGGCAAGTGCCGGGGCCCTGAGCAGGCGGGGGGGCCCACTCGCCGTCTGGCACCCCGGCGCCCGTTAGCGGTGTCAGAGCCGCCACTGGGCCCCCCCCCGCTTGCTCAGGGCCCCGGCAGCAGCCGGCGCAATAATACTCACCTCTCCCCGTGCCTCCGCTGCCGCAGCTCCGGGCTCCAGGGGGCGCTTGCAGAACACCGGCGCTTCCTCTCACAGCAGCGCCGCTGAATGACGTCATCATTCAGCGGCCGGCTGTGGCAGTGAGCGCGCGGACGCCAGACAGGTGAGATATTTGTGTGTGTGTCTGTGTCTCTGTGTGTATCAGTGTGTGTGTAGTGCGGTGCTTTGTGTGTGTGTGTGTCTGCTGTATGTGTGATGGTGGTGGGGGGAGGGCAGTGATGATGATGATGGGGAGGCAATGATGATTGATGATGATGGGCAGGCAAAGATATTGATGGGGAGGCAATGATGATTATGGGCAGGCATTGATGATGATGGGCAGGCAGTGATGATGATGGGCAGGCAGTGATGATGATGGGGAGGCAATGATGATTATGGCAGGCATTGATGATGATGGGCAGGCAGTGATGATGATGGGCAGGCAATGATATTGATGGGGAGGCAATGATGATTATGGCAGGCATTGATGATGATGGGCAGGCAGTGATGATGATGGGCAGGCAATGATATTGATGGGGAGGCAATGATGATTATGGGCAGGCATTGATGATGATGGGCAGGCATTGATAATGATGGGCAGGCAGTGATGATGATGGGGAGGCAGTGATGATGATGGGCAGGCAGTGATATTGATGGGGAGGCAATGATGATTATGGGCAGGCATTGATGATGATGGGCAGGCGATGATGATGATGGGGAGGCAATGATGATAATGGGCAGGCAATTATGATGATAATGGGAAGGCAATGATGATGATGGGAGTCTTTCCACGGCGCCCTTTCCTGAGCCGTAACAGTGCAGAACGCAGCACAGCGCAGAGGAGAGCTCCATATTTTGTATGGAGCATTATATGTGGTCCAGTATTCTGTATGGAGCATTATATTGGGTCCAGTATTCTGTATGGAGCATTATATGGGGGATGGTGGGGTGACATCCTGCATGGGGTAATATATGGGTGATGAGGGGGAGACTATGTGGTGCCCATAATATTGTATGGAGGACTGTACTGTCCAGTCTGTACTGTGCGCTGTGAGGATTTGGCGGTTTTTGAGCTATTGCACATTTTACAATAGATATCACTCATGTAATGGAAGAAGAGAAGTATTTGGCATTGTACTATACCCATATTTCTCTGCAGTATCTGTGCATCATGAATCGTGGTCTGTGTTAAAGGGGCCCACTGAGACTCTTTCACCCGGCGCCCATAAAAACCTGGAGCCGGCCCTGAGTATGAGCCCTCACATAGCCCCTTATATGCAATATTAGCCCCACATAGCCTCTGTATATACAATATGAGCCCCACATTATCCTTTAAATACAGTATGAGCCCCCACATAGCCTCTACATAGCCTCACTATATTCATTATGAGCCCTTACATAGTCCCCTATATATTTATAGAAACACATCCCATACACATATATACATAAAAAAATCACATACTCATTTTGCTCACGTTTCCTGGGCACTCTGCTCCGATCCCTGGAGCACTGACTTTCTTCACATAGGACACAACGTAATGACATCATCGTGTCTGCTGTCTCAGTCACACATGCTGATTGGTGGAAGAAGAAGCTGGTGGCTCTTTCTCCATCAATCTATTAACCGCTATCTGCATCCTATGGCTGCAAAAACAATGATATTTGGATGCAGGGCATGGACAGTGGAGGGCATTATATGACTCGTGGGCCACTGTTTTCAGCCTTTAGATTGTCGCGAGCCAGAATACTGCAGCCAGAGGGCCGGATGTGGCCCGTGGGTCACACTTTACCAGGTCTGTTTAATTTGATTATTTTTGCTTACTTAATTTAATTTTTGAAATGTAGATGAAAACCCCAAAGTAATTGCTCAGCCTAGAGAGCAGGATAAATATGAGCCGAGCCTTACTGTGATCTTTGGGAGGCAGAATGAACAAATCAATAGCAGGTGAAGAATCACTTTTATTTATGTGATGTGGGTGTCCTTTTGCACTTCTATGTTGCTGCCTGCTTATGGTTGGTCAGCACCATAAAGGAGGAAGAAGTACTCCCCTCCAGTGAAAACTATCTAATAATACCCAAGTGTACTTATCTAAAGTTAACTCATTATGTGCCAGATATTTGATTTCTAATATCTAACATATGGAAGAGCAAAATAAAAAAAACTAAACTTTTTATTCTGCTCAGCAGCCTCAATTACATGTGTATCCAGTTCACCATGAAAAATGTGGTTAAAGGTCCTCTTCATGGGACTTTAACTTTTATTTGTCTGTTCACTGTACTAATGCATTTCAACGCATTATACCTGTTATTTTGACAAAGAGAAAAAGCCTGTTATGACAGGACCTAACAGGCCACTGTACTCAGTAGACAACTATCAACTCCCACAATCGTGTTGGGGGGTGCTAATGGAGTGAGAGGGAGCCCCCTTCCTCTATCAATCTTATAAATGTTGCTATTGCTGGTTTCTGTATGTCAGATGATGCCATGTTTACCTGAGATATTTATTTCTAGGTACTTTTGATGTTTTGGGCCCCCATGATAAAATTTTGGGGCTTAGATAGAAGTGGGGTATTAGGATAATATAAGTCAGGGCTTAAAGGATACATTTTTATTTTCATTTTTTTGTTTTCTTGTTTTCATACTGTTATAGCAGGTGGTTTATTCTTATCTTTGTAGGTGGCATTTTGTTCTTCTCAGTGGTTACTTTTTTTGTTTAAATCTGGTGTGATAGCGGGTTTCTAATCTTGGGGCTTATAAACGATACCCAATGAACGGGCTGTAACTTAAATTATTAAGCAATTCTGGGTGAACCCTTGGCAACATTTGACCTATATTTCAGCAGAAAAAGGACGTCATGCCAGCTCCATGCATGTTGGGTGCCAGCTGCGTTATGCGCCTTAAACCTGCTTGCTATTGATATAATTGGAAACAGCTTTAACGCTGGCAGTTTAACCTTTTAAATGCTGAAATCCATAATGACCTGCTGATAGGTTGTTATGGAGTCTGAGTCGTAAAGAAGGCCACCAGTTGTGCCCTGTTTCACTCGTATCACAAGATATTACATCACAGTACCAAGGACCTAACAAGGTACCAAGAAATATTACAAGGATTACAAAATTGAAATATAACACAACTTTATTTTCACAAATGAATATTAAACATTTTAAAGGCATTATTAATAATATCAAGGAATACATAATTATTTTAAAGAGATTGTTTGGTCAGAATATATTGATGTCCTGTTCTTAGCGGTTCTGCAGTACCGAATAGCAGGCACGACGCATTGAATGGGGCTCTACAGTGAGGCTCCTTTCAAAGTGTTTGCATCCAGTCGCCACTGGATCGTGTTACAACTTATCGGTGGTATCAGACCTCCACCAATCTGATACTGAAAAACCTATCCTATGGATGTCATAAATATATTCTAACCAGACACTCCTATATATATACTTATATATAACTTTATCTTCATAAATTAGCAGTAATCCTTTTGCTTCAATGCAAAATTGAGACTTACATTATATTAACATTCATCTCCAGCGCCATTACTGATGAACGCATGATGTCACACAGAGCCTACTAATCAGAAGCGATGCCAGGAATGCTGCCAGGTAAGAGCAGGTTCCCTGGGCTCTGGATCGGTGGACTACTGACATGGCCACTCAACCAGGGTCTTCTGCATCAATTCGACAATCTCTATTTTAAACTGCTAAATATGACTATAAATTATTCATTTTTTTTTTGTAAATCACAATGATAAAACGCTAATGGTTAATGCAGTAAAGTTGACTGTGTCAATGTAGCACACCGGCAATTACCATTTTGGGTATGATATATATTTTTATATGTTTGTATCTCCTTATATAAAGTGCAGTCCTATGCAAAAGAGCAACATTGTATGAAATGTAAATGTTTTTCAGTAGCTTAACTATTATTTGATAACTTGATGGATTTTACAAATATATATTGAGTGAACTAAACAAGAAGAGTTAAGACAGGACCCGCCTGAGAAGTGTCACCTTGTCGTGGTTGACGGGCACACATGAATTGGCCAATTTATGTACTAAGAACCTTCGCTTTTTTTGGAAGTACATCTTGCTGAGGGACAAAACATTTGGAAAATGTTATTTCCATTGACATTATATTTCTTGGCATTCCCAGGGTGCTGCTGTGCCTTTTTAGAAATGTTTTGCAGTCACTGCAGCTCACACCCATTCACACTTAGGAGGTGCTGGTCAGGTTTTTTGTATAGCTTATCTGGAGTGACTCCCTCTGCTCTGACACCTGCACTCCTCCCATAACCTGCAGGTGTTCTCAACCAGTTTTACTTGACCATTCAAATTGTAGGCTTGTAGCCTAGGAGTGACATGTTTGTCCATAACTGTAGGCTTTTTAGCACGAAAGTGGTATGTACAGCAGGATAATGGAAGGGTTAAGACAGGAACCATCAGAGAAGTGTCACCTTGCCGTGGTTGATGGGCACACATGAATTGGCCAATTTATGCACTAAGAACCTTCGCTTTTTTTGTATGTAGGGAGAAAGGGACAAAGCGTTTGGAAGTTATTTCCATTGACATTATAGGTCTTGGCATTCACAGGGTTCTGCTGTGCCTTTTTATACACATTTGTTTTGTAAATCACAATGATAAAACGCTAATGCTTAATGTACCATTTTGGGTATGATATATATATTTATATGTTTGTATCTCCTTATATAAAGTGCAGTCCTGTGCAATTAGCATTTTGCATATGATATTTTTTATATGTTTGTATTCCCTTATATAAAGTCCAGTCCTATGCAAAAGAGCAACATTGTATGAAATGTAAAAGTTTTTTCAATAGCTTAACTATTATTTGATAACTTGGTGGATTTTACAGATATATATTGAGTGAACTAAACAAAAATATAGACACGGTAAATATCTCTCCAAACGCAGTTAAAGATATAATTTAGATATAGTTTAGCCATGTGGTTCCTGAATAATTAAGACCCCTCTTTCGTTCCCCTACCACCTCATAGGATTTTACAGAAACATTGAAAGAAACACTGCAGCCACAACCCCCTTAATTTCCCCAATGCACGTTTAGTATTGAATTGTTCCTACTAGATAAATTACTTGAAGATTTATGTATTTGTGAAGGAAAACAAAAGGTAAGTTTAATCATACAAGATCTCTGTTCTACTTCACTTGGTTTGATATCTTCAGCTTTAGCTCACACAGCTCGCTCACATAGTCCTCATTGTAAGGGTCATATCTCAAGGCTTTTTCAAAGTAATCAATTGCATCATTTATTTCTTCATTAGTCTTATGGACAAAGCCGAGCAAAGCGTAACCCTCAGGATCCTTCATATTACTCTTAATTTTGTTTGAAGAAATTCTTCTTAGAGCTTTTTCACTCCATTCTCTCTCTTGTTTGGGTACAGTGATCTGCAAACTCTTTTTATAGCAGTCGATGGCTTCAGATTCAGACCTCAGACAGTATTCTTTAAACTGTCCATAATTGAAATAGATCTGCTGCTTCTCCTCCTCTATGAGATTGGTGAATGCCAAAACAGTTTGAAAGCTCTCTTCTGCTTTTTGATATTCCTTTGCTTCACTATACATTTTAGCTAAGTCTACATATCCGTATACATATGTTTTCTTGTGCTCGATCGTCTTCTCAAAATGAAAGAGGGCCTTTTGGATGAGGTCATCTAATTCCGTTGAGTGCAGTCTGTCATAATTGTTCCAATATCCAAGTGACTTTTTGACATCTAAATACTTTCTCTTGTAACATAATCCAGTCTGGTGATGTAGAAATGCAGAAGTTGGGATAAGATCTACTGCAGTTTTCAGGACATCCAAAGCCTCATCTACCATCCTACCTCTTCTGTAAAACTTTGCAACATAACGGAGCAGATATGGAAGGTTTGGGGCTTGTTCTAAGGCTTCTGCAATGTATGTTTTTCCCTCACCAGTTCTGTTTAGGTCTTGCAGCTTTAATGCAAGAAGCGCCTTCAACACAGGATCATTTGGATTCTTCTCTATTGCATTTTTCAATAACTCTAGTGATTTGCATTCTGAAGCCGGACATCTTCTGCCATTGAAACCTTCCAGTCTGTAGACCACTGTTGCATATCCCGTGATCCACTCAGGATCTTCTGGCTCTAGCTCTAAAGCCTTCTGAAAACATTGTTTTGCTTCTTCATAATATTGTCCACAAAATTTTAGCAGTGACCAACCTTTTTCCCCATAGATTTCTGCTATATCTTGTCTGTCTTGCAATTCTTTATAAATCTGCTCTACTTTATCTACATATTTCTGAGAATCTTCATACTGCTTCATGTAGTAGTACACCCAGGCATAATTTCCATATGTCACCAGATATTTTTGATCAGCCCCATCCGGATTGTTTTCATTAATCATTTCTTCTGCTTTCTTTAAACTATCAATAGCTTCTGTGTAGTCTTTTCTCAGATGTATCACATAGGCCAGGAAATTGTACACCATGTACTTGTTCTTGGTGACAAGAAATGTCAGTTGGTCATACAGTCTGTCTTCTAGTTCATCAGGGTCTGTGTCCTGTAGAAAAAGTTTCCAAGTAAAGTGGCATTTAAGTTGTAGTAAACGCTGTTTCAACGCCTCCTTTGATAACCCACTGTGATAGAAAATAGGAGAGTGGATTGATATTAGTAATTGATTAAAAAGGTCATCATTTAAAAGCAAAAATATACAGTAGTATATAATTATACACTGCTCAAAAAAAATAAAGGGAACACTTAAACAACAGAATATAACTCCAAGTAGATCAAACTTCTGTGAAATCAAACTGTCCACTTAGGAAGCAACACTGATTGACAATCAATTTCACATGCTGTTGTGCCAATGGAATAGACAACAGATGGAAATTATTGGCAATTATCAAGACACACTCAATAAAGGAGTGGTTCTGCAGGTGGGGACCACAGGCCACATCTCAGTACCAATGCTTTCTGGCTGATGTTTTCGTCACTTTTGAATGTTCGTTGTACTTTTACACTTGTGGTAGCATAAAACGGACTCTAAAACCCACACAAGTGGCTCAGGTGGTGCAGCGTCCAGAGGCTGGAGGCGCTACCAGGAGACAGGCCAGTACATCAGGAGACGTGGAGGGGGCCGTAGGAGGGCAACAACCTAGCAGCAGGACCGCTACCTCTGCCTTTATGCAATGAGGAACAGGAGGAGCACCGTCAGAGCCCTACAAAATTACCTCCAGCAGGCCACAAATGTGCATGTGTCTGCACAAATGGTTAGAAACCGACTCCATGAGGATGGTCTGAGGGCCGACGTCCACAGACAGGGGTTGTGCTCACAGCCCAACACCATGCAGGACGCTTGGCTTTTGCCACAGAACCCCAGGATTGGCAAATTCGCCACTGGCGCCCTGTTCTCTTCACAGATGAAAGCAGGTTCACACTGAGCACATGAGACAGACGTGACAGAGTCTTGAGACGCTGTGAAGAGTGATCTGCTGCCTGCAACATCCTTCAGCATGACCGGTTTGGCAGTGAGTCAGTAATGGTGTGGTGTGGCATTTCTTTGGGGCCGCACAGCCCTCCATGTGCTCGCCAGAGGTAGCCTGACTTCCATTAAGTACCGAGATGAGATCCTCAGACCATTTGTGAGACCATATGCTGGTGCGGTTGGCCCTGGGTTCTTACTAATGGACAATGCCAGACCTCATGTGGCTGGAGTGTGTCAGCAGTTCCTGCAAGATGAAGGCATTGAAGCTATGGACTGGCCCGCCCATTCCCCAGACCTGAATCCGATTGAGCACATCTGGGACATCATGTCTCGCTCCATCCACCAACGTCACATTGCACCACAGACTGTCCAGGAGTTGGCGGATGCTTTAATCCAGGTCTGGGAGGAGATCCCTCTGGAGACCATCCGCCGCCTCATCAGGAGCATGCCCAGGCGTTGTAGGGAGGTCATACAGGCACAGGGAGGTCATACAGGCACAGGGAGGTCATACAGGCACATGGAGGCCACATACACTACTTAACATCATTTTGACTTGTTTTAAGGACATTACATTCCACTTTAATTTTGTGGGTGACTCCAAATCCAGGCCTCCATTGGTTAATAAATTTGATTTCCATTGATGATTTTTGTTTGATTTTGTTGTCAGCACATTCAACTTTGTACACAATAAAGTATTCAGTGAGAATATTTCATTCGTTCAGATCTTTGATGTGTTATTTGAGTGTTCCTTTTATTTATTTTTTTGAGCAGTGTATATATATATACACTATATATATATATATGCTGGATACACTTACAGTTTATTCTTCAAAACTTCTTAAAAAGGACCCATCAGTAAATATTTATGTTGAACTGAACACAGGGTGTAATAAAGGCTGCAGAGTGGAATAAAATGGCACCTAATGAGTTAGGTTTTGATAAAGGGAATGTGGAAATATTTATTTTTGTATTAATACGTTCTGATGATATAATCAATCATTTTTTAATACAAAATGGCATGTTAAGTTTTAACAATATTTATTAAATTTTTATGCAGTCACTGGGGGCTGCCATTTTCATCTTGCCGTTATGTCAGAGCACGACACATACACACCACATGTATGGCAGCTCCTGGGCAGAGGAGACTGTGGTCAGTGTCCTATCGCATCTCTTATACTGTGGCTGCCTCTGCTGTGGACTGGGCATGACCCCTGTGGCAGGGCTGCCACTAGGAATTTCGGGGCCCCATACTGGCAAAATTTATGTGGCCCCCCCTTGAGACTCCGCCCAGGCTCCACCCCCCAGTTCCGCATCCACCCTACTCCTCCTCCACCACGCAAACCTTCCAAAATCCCTCCGCCCCTTTCATGGAAAAACTTCACTTCTGCACCATGCCCTCACCAATGACACATTCAGGCTATGTGCAAACGTTCAGGATTATTTGCATTTTTTTTGCGGGAAAAACCGCGCCAAAAAAATGAATTAAGCATTCTATCATTTAGAATGAAGTCCGCAATTTTTGTGCACATGGTGCGTTTTTTTCCGCGAAAAAAACGCATCTCGGAAAAAGAACCAACATGTTCATTAATTTTGCGGAATTCTAGCCTTTTTCCCGCTATATTATTGACCTAGAAAGTTTACCGCGGAAAAAGTCCGTTTTTGCTCAGGAAAATTCTGCAAACATTCCTGAACGTGTGCACTTAGCATAACACCAATCACTCGATGAATATTCACCATTTTGCTTGTTTAGTATAATACACCCCATAGTCCTCCATTTATTATAATGTGCACCACAGTCCTCCATATTGTAAAGTGCACACCACATAGTCCTCCATATAATATAATGTATCCATAGTCCTCCATATAGTATAATACACTCCTAATAGCCCTCAATATATTAAAATACACTCAGTCATCCATATAGTATAATACACTCCTCATAGTGCTCCATATAGTATAATGCACCGCCATAGTCATCCATGTAGTACAATTCACTTCCCATAGTATAATGCACCCCATAGTTCTTCATATGGTATAATGTATTCCCCATAGTCCTCAATACAGTATAATGCAGCCCACATATAGTATAATGCAGTCACCCTATAGAGCATAATGCAGCCACCCCACAGAGCATAATGCAGCCACCCCACAGAGTATAATGCAACCACCCCACAGAGTATAATCTAAACCCCCATAGAATATAATTGAGCCCCCTTATATAGTATAATGTAGCCCCTCCATAAAATACAATGTAGCCCTACTCATATAGTATAATGCAGCCCCCATAGAATATAATGTAGCCCCCTCATAAAGTATAATGAAGCCCCCATACAATATGATCTAGCCCCTCATAGAATACAATGTAGCCACCTCATAGAGTATGATGCAATCACCCCTCATAGAATATAATAAATATAATACAGCCCCCCATAGAATATAATGTATCCCCGAATAGAATATCATACAGCCTGCCTCCCCAAAGGAATATAACGTAGCCCCCCATAGTATATAACACAGCCACAAAGTATATAACACAGCCACATATATTTTAAACACAGCCACCCTATAAAATATAATATATCCCCCCATAGTATATAACACAGCCCACATAGTGTACAGCGTGGCCCACATAGTGTACAGCAGGGCCCACATAGTGTACAGCAGGGCCCACATAGTGTACAGCAGGGCCCACATAGTATATAGCAGGGCCCACATAGTATATAGCAGGGCCCACATAGTAAATAGCAGGGCCCACATAGTGTACAGCAGGGCCCACATAGTATATAGCAGGGCCCACATAGTATATAGCAGGGCCCACATAGTATATAGCAGGCCCACATAGTATACAGCAGGGCCCACATAGTATACAGCAGGGCCCACATAGTATACAGCAGGGCCCACATAGTATACAGCAGGGCCCACATAGTATACAGCAGGGCCCACATAGTATATAGCAGGGCCCACATAGTGTACAGCAGGGCCCACATAGTATATAGCAGGGCCCACATAGTGTACAGCAGGGCCCACATAGTATACAGCAGGGCCCACATAGTGTACAGCAGGGCCCACATAGTATATAGCAGGGCCCACATTGTATACAGCAGGGCCCACATTGTATACAGCAGGGCCCACATTGTACAACAGGGCCCACATAGTATACAGCAGGGCCCACATAGTATACAGCAGGGCCCACATAGTATATAGCAGGGCCCACATAGTATATAGCAGGGCCCACATAGTATACAGCAGGGCCCACATAGTATATAGCAGGGCCCCTATTGTATATAGCAGGGCCCCCATAGTGTATAGCAGGGCCCACATTTTACAGCAGGGCCCCCGTAGTATATAGCAGGGCCCACATAGTATATAGCAGGACCCACATTGTATATAGCAGGGCCCACATTGTATACAGCAGGGCCCACATAGTATATAGCAGGGCCCACATAGTATACAGCAGGGCCCACATAGTATATAGCAGGGCCCCCATTGTATATAGCAGGGCCCCCATAGTGTATAGCAGGGCCCACATTTTACAGCAGGGCCCCCATAGTATATAGCAGGGCCCACATTGTATATAGCAGGGCCCCCATTTTACAGCAGGGCCCACATTGTATATAGCAGGGCCCACATAGTATATAGCAAGGCCCCCATTTTACAGCAGGGCCCCTATAGTAGACAGCAGGGCCCCCATAGTATACAGCAGGGCCCCCATTGTATATTGCAGGGCCCACATTGGATATAGCAGGGCCCCCATAGTATATAGCAGGGCCCCCATAGTATACAGCAGGGCCCCCATAGTATACAGAAGGGCCCACATAGAATATAGCAGGGCCCCCATAGTATGCAGCAGGGCCCCCATAGTATACAGCAGGGCCCCCATTGTATACTGCAGGGCCCACATTGGATATAGCAGGGCCCCCATAGTATATAGCAGGGCCCCCATAGTATACAGAAGGGCCCATATAGAATATAGCAGGGCCCCCATAGTATGCAGCAGGGCCCCCATAGTATACAGCAGGGCCCACATTTTACAGCCCTCATCTCTCCTCCCCCCCAGGAATGGCCCCACAGCAGGACAGATTTATAAAAAAAAAAAAAAAAAACACTCCTCACCTCATCCTCGTGCCAGCGCTGCTCCCAGCTCCTGTCTCCTGCTCTGCCCGGCACACAGTGAGCGCGCTGTGTCAGAGGCAGAGCGGGGAATGATGGGAGAGGGAGCGTCAGCTGACGCTCTCTCCTCCATTATCGCTTTGAACTGTACTGGCAAACGCCGGTATAGTTCAATGCAGCGGCGGGGGAGTCGGCGCTGGGGGCAGGCGGGCCCCCCTGCCACACAGGGGCCCCCATAGCGGCTGCGTGATGTGCCGCTAGCTGGGGGCCCCTTGAGGTGCAGGGGGAGCCTCAAAATGTTGGGGGCCCCCGGGCCCGAGCGCGGACCTGCGTGCTCGGGCGGCGGGCCCCCCTAATGACCGGGCCCCATACAGCAGTAAGGGTTCTCATGCCCTGATGGCGGCCCTGCCCTGTGGTGTCCAGTACTTAGCTGTGGGAGGAGTTGGGGGCCATTAAATTGTAGTGTTTCCTTGTTACCGCTGTGCGGTGAGCGGTATCAGGAGTATGACAGAAGCGGTGAGAGGGCAAAGATGGCAAGTACAAGTCAGGCAGTGGTAATGACAGGCAGGGACAGTTTTAGACAAAGTGGGGACATGGGCAACAGTTTAAAGTGGGGCCCCAAATGCTAACATATTGCACCATCACACAGAAACATTTTGGTTATATTTACATGAGCTGAGTTTAGGCCGTTAAATGAGCACGATCAACAATATTAAGGTTTTTCAACGCTTGTTTCACAACCTCTTTACACCAGCTGAGGAAGAATGATGGGCACAGAACAATCACTAGTAGATCAATCTATCCTCATACAGTATCATGTTATCAGCAGCATATCTGCGGTTTTCATCTGGCGAAGTGCTGCTGAGAACAATGATTTCTGCTCTGGCATAAACAATCCTCTCACTAGATGAATAGGCAGCATTTTGCTCATTTAGTATAATGCATCCCATAAGCCTCCACATAGTATAATGCACCCCATAGTCCTCCATATTGTATAATGCACACCCCGTAGTCCTCCATATAGTATAATGCACTCCCCATAGTCTTCAATATAGTATAATGCATCCCGTTGTCCTCCATATAGTATAATGCAGGGTTCCCCAACTCCAGTCCTCAAGGCCCACCAACAGGTCATGTTTTCAGGATTTCCTTAGTATTGCACATGTGATAATTGCATCACCTTCACATGCAATACAAAGGAAATCCAGAAAACATGACCTGTTGGTGGGCCTTGAAGACTGGAGTTGGGGAACCCTAGTATAATGCACTCCCATAGACCTCCATATAGTACAATGTACTCCCCATAGTATAATGCACCCTGTAGTACTTCGCAGTATAATACACTTCCTATAGTCCTCAATATACAGTAATGCATCCCATAGCTGTCCATATAGTATAATACACCCAATAGTCTTCCATATAATATAATACACCCCATAGTCTTGCATACAGTATAATGCACTCCCCATAGTCCTCAATATAGTATAATGCATCCCGTTGTCCTTCCTATAGTATAACGTACCCCTGTAGATATCCATATAGAAAGATGCACTCCCTATAGTCCTCCAGACAGTATAATGCAGCCACCATATAGTATAGTGCACTCCACATAGTCCTTGATAAAAGTATAATTCAGCCACCATATATTATAATGCAGCCCCCAGAGTATAATGCAGCCGTCATATAGCCTAATGCAGCCACACAGAGCATAATGCAGCCTCCATAGGGTATAATGTAGCCCCATAGAATATAATGCAGCCCAATAGAATATAATGCAACCCCCATAGAGTATAACACAGTCCCCATAGAGTGTAATGCAGCCTCTATAGTGTGTAACGTATCCCCATAGAGTATAACACAGCCCCATAGAGTATAATGCAGCCCCAAAGAGTATAATGCAACCCCATATAGTATAATGCAGCCTCCATATAGTATCATGCACTCCCAATAGACCTTGACAGAGTATACCCCATATAGTACACATAGTATAATGCACTCTCCAGGGCAGGATAATAATGCCATTACCTTGCAGATTAACCCCATATTTGCAGGTTAATAGCATTTTTTTCTCGCGACCGGTTCCTTTTAAGTGGTGTGTGCCTCTTAATTAATTCATTATGGCTGGCATGCACAATGCTATTCTTAATTAATCAGACCCTATATGTCTCACAAAATGGCAAAACAAACTTTTTTCTAAATTGTAGAGCATAATCAAGTATATACTGTAAATTTGATATTGCTGTATTAGTACTGACTCATACAAAAAGTTAAAGGGAATTATGCAATCTCATCTGAGAACAGCATGATGTAGGAAAAGATTCCTTGATTCCAGTAATGTATCACTTACTTTACTAGATACAGCAGCTGTGACACATAGTTCTTAGATGGAATGCAGCAGAGCTCAGAAAGCTAACCCCATCTACAGCACAAGGAGGCGTGGTCAGACCAGGGCTCACGTGCCTTGTAGTCCGGGCAGTAATAATCTCCTAGTGATAAAACCTTCATTGTTTGAAAACAACAGCACACAGCCAAAACAGTGACAGATCATTGAAATCTGTGTCTCAGCTCCTCCCTCATACTGCCCTCAGAATACGTACCAATACTTGCTGCCTTTATATGACTATTGACTAAAATAAAAAAAGAAAAGGTATGACTCTTCAAAGGAAAAACAGAAAGTGAAAAAAAAATTGTTACAGGTTGTTAAACCTGAAACCTAGGTTTTGCATTCCACAACAATACACACACCCAACGAAACTCCATCCGTTATCAGTGACCTATCAATTCTTGAAATAATGTAATTCTCAATTAACCTCCGTTCCTATGAGAACGCTTTTCTCTCCGCTAAACTGAATCTACGTTCTACAATTATGCCACAAGACTGAATAGTGATGTCTGCCAAATACTTGACAGCTGAAACTTGACATTGAATCACACTAAGTATAATGCACAGCCCCATTAGCATTTCCATTAGGTATGGCATCTTAGGGGTTAATAAACAAGACCTTCAGTAAAAATATTCACCTCATTGTGTTTCCTGTCCCTCTGTCTCTCTGCTGGAAGGGAAGATGAAGTTTTCTGACTGCAGTACAGGGATCTTGTTGATGCTTTTGTAGCCCCACAATCCTTCGAGACGAGCACAGCGTCACTCATAAGAGGAGGAGAGAAGGGAAAATGATACTGCTCAGAGTGCGAGGAAAAAGAAACGACGGATGTTATTCAGCAAAGACTGGAAACTGAAACCAGTTATGTGGACAAGGATGTGAATATTCATTCTGCCATTAACTTTATCGTGTTCTGTTACTTCCCTTATACAGAGGTGAATGTAGGTTTTCCTGCACCCAGGGCGAAAATTCAGTTTGATGCCCCCGTCCTATACACAGCTTAACCGCTTTACCCCCCAAGCCTATTTTCACCTTCATGACCAGGCCAAATTTAAAGGGAATCTGTCACCCTAAATTGGCGGGATATTTAAATGATGGCAGTCAGGTCAGATGGGCGGTGTTTTGGGTACTTGCCTTAACATGTTGTTCGCCGCTGTCTCCATTATTTCTGGGATTTGTAGTCGTTGCCCTCCATATAACGCACCTGCGCATTGCAACCTTGAATTGCGCACGCGCAGTATGCTTTGCCCGCAGATTGCAATGCGCAGGCGCGTTATATGGAGGGCAACGACAACAATTCCCAGAAATAATGGAGACAGCGGCGAACAACATGTTAAGGCAAGTACCCAAAACACCGCCCATCTGACCTGACTGCCATCATTTAAATATCCCGCCAATTTAGGGTGACAGATTCCCTTTAACAATTCTGACCAGTGTCACTTTGTGAGGAATTAACTCTGGAACTCTTCAATATGTCGCAATTATTCTGAGATTGTTTTTTCATGACATATTGTACTTAATGATAGGGGTAAAGTGGTTTCAATATGACTTATTTGTGAAAAAAACTGAAATTTCGCGAAAACTGAACAATTTTTAAATTTTTAATTTTTATGCCCTTAAACCAGAAAGTCATGTCACACAAAACAGTTAACAAATAACATTTCCCACATGCCGGTGGCCCGGGGGACTTCACGGGGGGTTGCAAGGACACCAGAGGTATCGTCCATTTTTGAACATATTTATGTGAAAAATTTGATTTTTTTATGTTCACGTCTCTACTTTAGAACCGTCTGTGAAGCGCCTGAGGCTTGAAGGTGCTCAGCACACATCTAGATAACTTCCCTGAGAGACCTATTTTAGAAAATTGTGTCATTTTTTGGGGGTGTCCACTGTTTAGGTACATCAGAGGCTCTCCAAACGCGACATGGTGTCCACTAATTGTTCCAGCAAATTTTACATTCAAAAAGTCAAATAGCATTCCTTCCCTTCCGAACCCTGCCATGCGCCCAAACAGTGGTTTTCCCCCACTTATGGGGTATCAGCGTACTCAGGAGAAATCGTACAACAAATTTTGGGGTCTATTTATTTCTGTTACTAGTGATGAGCGAATGTGCTCAAATAACATCTTATCCGAGCATGCCGGGTGTTATCCGAGTATCTGGGAGTGCTCGTATATTATGTTTGAGTCCCTATGGCTGCATGATTTACAGCTGTTAGACAGTCTCAACAAATGTTGGAATTGCCTAACAAACCAGCAGTCCCAGCATGTGTTGAGGCTGTCTAACAGCAGTAAATCATGCAGCCATAGGGACTCCAACATAATATACGAGCACTCCCAGATACTCGGATAACACCCGGGCATGCTCGGATAAGATGTTACCTGAGCACATTCGCTCATCACTAGTAACAGAAATAAATAGACCCCAAAATTTGTTGTACGATTTCTCCTGAGTACGCTGATACCCCATAAGTGGGGGAAAACCACTATCTGTTATCCTTGAGAAAACAAAACAATTTTAGGTCTAAAGTAAATTTTTGTTTAAAAAAAGACAAAAGTTAATTTTTTCTTACACATTCCAAACATTCCTGTGAAGCACCTGAAGGGTTAATAAACTTCTTGAATGTGGTTTTGAGCACTTTGAGTGGTGCAGTTTTTAGAATGGTGTCACTTTGGGTATTTTCTATCATATAGACCCTCAAAGTCACTTTAAATGTAATGTGGTCCCTAAAAAAATGGTTTTGTATATTTTATAATTTTTGTAAACTTTTGACCTTTATAACTAACTTCCGCACAAAAAAATATTATGTTTCAAAAATAGTGCTGAAGCAAAGTAGACATCTTCTTCCGGGAGAAAATGGCGGGCCCATGCACAGTGCGCCTGTTGAGATCTGCTGGCCGGCACCCATCAATAGGAAATTTTTGATCATTTTGATCACTGTGATAGACCCTAATTGGCAAAATTTTAAAATTTTTGCCAAATTTCCATTTTTTTTCATAAATAAGCGTTATATCGAAGAAATTTTACCACTTACACAAAGTACAATATGTCACAAAAAAACAATCACAGAGTCAGTTGGGTACATTGAAGCGTTCCAGAGCTACAACTTAAAAAAGTGACAGTGGTCAGAATTGTAAAAATTGGCTTGGTCATTAAGTACCAAATTGGCTTTGTCACTAAGGGGTTAAGAATAAATATATTGTTGTATTTCTACTGAAAAGCAAAATATTTAGACTTGAGAGTCCTCAGTGGTTGATACCTTTTAATGGCTAACTGAAAAGATGGTAACAAATTGCAAGCTTTCGAGACTACGCAGGTCTCTTCCTCAGGCAAAGACTAAAACAAAAGCTGAAGAATCACATATTTATACACAAGAGGACACGGGAATAATGCAATAGGTAACACAAGTGACGTGAAGCAGAACTGTCATTATGGCAGAGGGATTAACATAAATATGACTAGTTCATAGATAAGGAGTGAAGGTTTTATTACCCTCTGATTGGGGTCTGGTATTGTGTTGTGATGACCCTAAAAGGTCAGGGAAGCAGATTCCTTAATTGTTGTAGAAAGACATAAAACTCTGGGATATATTCATCCCAGCACTAAGAGTGTCAAAGGTCATCATAAGTTTATATTCCCAGACTTTTCTATCCTTCTCAGATTTGAAGTTAGATTTTAATACCAGTAATTCCATATCCGTCATGCTATGACCGGGCATACAAAAGTGTTTTGCCACAGGTAAATCCATTCTCCTTTCTCTTATTGTGTGGCGATGAGAATTCATCCTTGTTCTCAGTTTTTGCCCGGTCTCCCCCACATACAGACCCCCAGTTGGACATTTAGTACATATAATTAGGTACACCACATTAGATGTGATGCAGCTGAAAGTACCTGGTATCTTGTAGTCCTGATGGGAGTTAGGGATCTTTATCTTGTCCGTGGTCATTATAGATGTACAGGTTTTGCATTTCTTTTGTTTGCAAGGAAAGGTACCTGCAGCTGTTGGGGAGGACAGGGAGCTTCTGACAATGATGCTTCTTAGATTTGGGGGCTGCCTAAAACATAGTAGTGGGGGGTCTGGAAATATGGATTGTAATCGGGCATCTTTTTGTAGTAAAGGTTGTAGTTTCCGTGCAGCTCCCCTTAGCATCTCCAGACTTGGATTGTAGGTGACCACTAGAGGCACCCGGTTATTTTCTTCTTTAGCTTTGTAATGTAGCAGGTGATTCCTTGATATTCTGGTGGCTCTTGTAATTTGGTTTTCAATTGTTCTTGGATGGTAGCCCTGGTTCAAAAAAGTCTTTCTGAGGCGACCAAGGTGTTCATCTCTATCCATGGGGTTGGAACATATACGGTTGTATCTGATGGCTTGGCTGTAGACAATAGAGTTTTTTATGTGTTTTGGATGGAAACTGTCCCATTTAAGATATGTTGGACGGTCGATTGGCTTCTGATACAGGGATGTCTCTATTTCATTGTTCTTTAGCTTAATGGTGGTGTCTAAAAAGTTAATTTCAGTGCTGGAGTAGTTAAGTGTTAAGTTGATGGTGGGATGAAATTGGTTGAACTGTTCATGGAACGTCTTTAGCTGTTGTTCAGACTCCGTCCAGATGATTAAAATGTCATCAATGTAGCGGTAGTAGGCCCGAGGCCTGATGGGGCATGAGGACAAAAATTCGCTTTCAAGCTTGGCCATGAAAAGATTTGCATACTGTGGAGCCATTTTACTTCCCATGCTGTGCCAGTCTCCTGAAGATAGATCTTGTTGTCAAATTCGAAGTAATTGTGGGTGAGGATGAATTTTGTGAGTTTCACCACAGAATCAGCATCATTCCCGGTGTTTCCCATGAAGACTTTGCAGGCATTTAATCCATCCTGGTGTGGGATATTAGAGTACAAAGATTCCACATCCATGGTGGCCAGGATGGTTCCTTCTGGTAGAGAACCTATTGCTGCTAGTTTATTCAGTAGGTCAGTTGTGTCCTGAATGTAGCTGGGTGTATCCTTTACCAGGGGTTTAAGAACACCCTCTACCCATCCAGATACTTGCTCAGTAAGGGTGTCCACACATGAAATAATCGGCCTCCCTGGATTTCCGGCTTTGTGGATTTTGGGAAGCATGTAGAATGTCCCTGTTCTTGGACTTTCTGGTATCAGGTCATCAGCTCTTATGGATTTGTCAGACAGACAAGATACCAACTTGCTTAGTTCCTTGTAATAGTCCTGTGTAGGGTCCGACTCCAGTTTTCTGTAGTAGCGTGTGTCCGTAAGTTGTCTGTTTGCTTCCTTCATATAGTCTGATGTGTTCATCAAGACTATAGCTCCTCGCTTGTCAGCAGGTTTAATGATGATTTCTTTGTTGGTTTTCAGAGACTGTATGGCCTTTCTCTCCTGGGCACTGATGTTGGAGGCTTGTCTCTTGATGGGAAACACCGGGAATGATGCTGATTCTGTGGTGAAACTCACAAAATTCATCCTCACCCACAATTACTTCGAATTTGACAACAAGATCTATCTTCAGGAGACTGGCACAGCGATGGGAAGTAAAATGGCTCCACAGTATGCAAATCTTTTCATGGCCAAGCTTGAAAGCGAATTTTTGTCCTCATGCCCCATCAGGCCTCGGGCCTACTACCGATACATTGATGACATTTTAATCATCTGGACGGAGTCTGAACAACAGCTAAAGACGTTCCATGAACAGTTCAATCAATTTCATCCCACCATCAACTTAACACTTAACTACTCCAGCACTGAAATTAACTTTTTAGACACCACCATTAAGCTAAAGAACAATGAAATAGAGACATCCCTGTATCAGAAGCCAATCGACAGTCCAACATATCTTAAATGGGACAGTTTCCATCCAAAACACATAAAAAACTCTATTGTCTACAGCCAAGCCATCAGATACAACCGTATATGTTCCAACCCCATGGATAGAGATGAACACCTTGGTCGCCTCAGAAAGACTTTTTTGAACCAGGGCTACCATCCAAGAACAATTGAAAACCAAATTACAAGAGCCACCAGAATATCAAGGAATCACCTGCTACATTACAAAGCTAAAGAAGAAAATAACCGGGTGCCTCTAGTGGTCACCTACAATCCAAGTCTGGAGATGCTAAGGGGAGCTGCACGGAAACTACAACCTTTACTACAAAAAGATGCCCGATTACAATCCATATTTCCAGACCCCCCACTACTATGTTTTAGGCAGCCCCCAAATCTAAGAAGCATCATTGTCAGAAGCTCCCTGTCCTCCCCAACA
The DNA here is from genome assembly GCA_033576555.1 of Oophaga sylvatica. Taxonomy (NCBI): domain Eukaryota; kingdom Metazoa; phylum Chordata; class Amphibia; order Anura; family Dendrobatidae; genus Oophaga; species Oophaga sylvatica. Next base: position 530,733,409 of record JARQOD010000003.1, on the reverse strand, counting down.
GCTGCAGGTACCTTTCCTTGCAAACAAAAGAAATGCAAAACCTGTACATCTATAATGACCACGGACAAGATAAAGATCCCTAACTCCCATCAGGACTACAAGATACCAGGTACTTTCAGCTGCATCACATCTAATGTGGTGTACCTAATTATATGTACTAAATGTCCAACTGGGGGTCTGTATGTGGGGAGGACCGGGCAAAAACTGAGAACAAGGATGAATTCTCATCGCCACACAATAAGAGAAAGGAGAATGGATTTACCTGTGGCAAAACACTTTTGTATGCCCGGTCATAGCATGACGGATATGGAATTACTGGTATTAAAATCTAACTTCAAATCTGAGAAGGATAGAAAAGTCTGGGAATATAAACTTATGATGACCTTTGACACTCTTAGTGCTGGGATGAATATATCCCAGAGTTTTATGTCTTTCTACAACAATTAAGGAATCTGCTTCCCTGACCTTTTAGGGTCATCACAACACAATACCAGACCCCAATCAGAGGGTAATAAAACCTTCACTCCTTATCTATGAACTAGTCATATTTATGTTAATCCCTCTGCCATAATGACAGTTCTGCTTCACGTCACTTGTGTTACCTATTGCATTATTCCCGTGTCCTCTTGTGTATAAATATGTGATTCTTCAGCTTTTGTTTTAGTCTTTGCCTGAGGAAGAGACCTGCGTAGTCTCGAAAGCTTGCAATTTGTTACCATCTTTTCAGTTAGCCATTAAAAGGTATCAACCACTGAGGACTCTCAAGTCTAAATATTTTTCTATCTACTGGCTAACACGGTACGAAGATACACATCTTTCCTATACTGAAAAGCAGTTATTTAATATCAACAGATGTAATTACTGCAGTTAGCCACTAGATGGCCACATATCTCAAAAGTTATAAACTGTGCTTTTATCAAAAAATTACACAAAAGGATTCAAGTAATCCCAAATATTTCAATTTATACCAGAGGACTTCCTTGTTAGAGGCAAAAATATCCTGTCACTTTAATATCAGTGATTTATTTGTTTTGCCCATGTAAGCCTATAGCCAGGAAAACTCTTGGCAAAGAAGGCCAGAGAAAATAGAATGTTGTATAGTTAATGTACAGCTGCTGTATAAGGAAATGCTGAGGCTTCATCCTCCGGCCCTCTTAGAGGAATTAGTTTGCCCCTAAGGCTAGGTTCACATTAGTGTTTCTGTGTACAGCGTATCATCTGCATGCCAAAACGCATTTAAACGCATTCTTATATGGCATTTTTATCCACATAAGCTTACTCATGATGCCAAAAAAGCGCTGCATGTGCATGCATTTGTATGCGTTTGCGTCTTTTATGCGCATGCGTTCGATAGTTTCTGGAGAATTTGGGTATGCGGACAATGCTTTTCCAGTAGAATTTCCTTGACACAAGCCACACACAATGCGCATGTCTCGTGGGATTTCTATACATAGACACACTGCACAGATGCAATCCTCAACTTTTGCTGCTGTATCCAGCTGCAAGATGGATCTTAGCGTGGAGAGCTTCAATGTTAATCTTGATTTGTCATTGAAATTGGCTTTTGCTTTTGCTGTGGCTTATGAAGAAGAAAGAAGAAGAGAAACATGGCGAAGACGTCATCGTTGCTATTGGCAACACCCAATCGTTGAAGTCCGAGAGAGCTGTGGAGCCTACTACTCGTTGTACACCGAGCTGCGTGAAAACCCGGAGACATTTCTCGACTACACGAGGATGTTGGAACAGAACTTCAATGACTTGCTGCTACGTGTCTGAGGATCCATCACCAGGCAGAACACACAACTACGTCAAGCAATTCCTGTTGAGGAACGTCTGTTGGTGACCCTGAGGTACGTAATTTTGAAAAAGAACACGTCATTAGTATTATTGTTCTAAAAGCCATGTACTGATTTTTTGTTTCCATTTTCTGTTCGGCAGATTCCTGTCTACCGGAGAGACCTTATCATCTCTACATTTTCAATTCCGGATTGGAGTGTCCACCCTTTCTGAGATAGTTGCAGACACCGGCCGTGCTTTATGTGACGTTCTGCGTGAAGAATTCCTCCCCTAACCCACAACTGAACTCTGGCTGGAAAAAGCTGCAAAATTCCAGGACATTTGTAATTTTCCAAACTGTTTGGGGGCTGTGGATGGCAAACACATTCGGATTATGAAACCTGCTGGAAGTGGATCCGAGTATTTAAATTACAAAAAAGACTTTTCGATTGTTCTCATGGCGATTGCAGATGCTGACTGTCGATTTGTTGCCATGGATGTTGGCTCATTTGGACGAGGAAATGACTCTCAGACTTTCAAAGACTCTGACATGGGCCAACGTTTGTATGGGAATAATTTTAATTTTACAACGTCACGACCTCTTCCGAACACTGAAGGACCGCCAGTGCCGTTTGTTGTGGTTGGGGATGAGGTGTTTCAAATGTGTGCCAACCTCATAAAACCATACTCAATTCGGGACTTGAATCATACCAAACGGATTTACAACTACCAACTGACAAGGGCACAAAGAACTGTGGAGTGTGCGTTTGGTTTGCTGGCATCTAAATGGCGCATTTTGGGAACAACCATCAATCTAAAAACTGAGACAATTGATGAGGTTGTCAAAGCGCGTGTTGTTCTGCACAACTACATCCTGGCGAAAGAGCGACACCACTTAGAATTTGAGGAACCTGTTGCTAGCACATTGCATGATTACCTCTGAGGACTACAGTGGAAGTTCTCCAAATGAGGAATAACTTTGCTGCCTACTTTGTTTCGGATATTGGACGTGTGGCATGGCAAGACGAAATGGTTTAATCCTCTTGTAAGAAAATGTATCTGTAATGTTTGCTGACTTTAATAATAACACCTCCACTGTAATACCTGTTCCTACTTCACTCAACAATACAGTACACACATGTGTGTGTTTTCAATAATGAGACAAAGAAAACACAGGGATTGTGAAAACAAAAGACAATTTTTATTAACAAAAATACAAAAAAAATTATTTTACATACATTAAATACATTAATTTAAGCAAATTACCATCAATTACAATTGGTTTAGGTTCGGTGTCTGTCCGATGGTGTGATATTGTAAACCTGGGGGATGTCGGGCTGGGATGATTGGGTATGACAAGGTGACGGAGAGGTTACGGGGGAAGGGGCAATAAAATGTAGGATTGGGTCACGGATGGTGTAGTCTATGATGTCACAGATGAGGCTAAATAATTGGGCAGATGACACATTGGGAGCAGATGGAACATTGGGGGAAGACGACACATTAGGAGTTGGATATAAATTGGAAGGGATAGATACATTGGAAGGGAGAGACCCAAGGGAAGGTGGAGACAGATTGGAAAACAGAGACACATTGGGAGGTGAGGTGGAGGTGGTGGGTACTTTTTTGGCGACCTTTTCTTCTCCCAGTCTTCACTTTCGGGTATTGAGCAGAGTCAGTACTGGGCGCCTGTATTTTGGAGTTCCCTATGCGTTTTTACGTGCATGTTGCAGGGGTGCTGCACTCGGCGGCGTGGCTGAAGCTGCACGCCCCCATAGAGGAAGCACTTATTGCAAAACGGCGCTGTTGGGGTTGGAGGACACTCGCTGGATTTGAAGCACAAAATCACTTTAGGGTATAACCTTATTGTTCTTTTGGTTGGCATTCCTTTTTTCTATTTTTTAGTAGCCTGCACTTTGTGGTTTGTGCACGGAAGCACTTTATGTTTATGTTTACATGATTACATTCTGTCTTTGAACCTGTGAGATGGCGTTTGTTTGCTGGCATCTAATGGCATTTTGGAACAACCCATTACATCTGAAAACTTGAGACAATTATGAGTTTGTTCAAAGTACGCTTCATTGTTCTGGCACAATACTCCTGGAAAAGAGTGACCACTTAGAATTATGAAGCAATGTTTGCTAGCAACATTGCTGATTCCCAACCTTCAACACATGTGCAAGTTGCCTAAATGAGGAATAACTTTGTCCTACTTTGTTTCGGTAGTTTGATGAGGCATGGCAGGGAGAAAGTCTTAATCTTTGTAAGAAAATGACTGTCACTGTTGCGACTTTTAAAACGACCTCTCACATGTATACCTGTTACCATTTACTCAAAGAATACACGTGCAGTCACATTGCATGTTTCAAATAATGGCAAAGAAAACACAGCGGATTGGACTCAGACAATTTTTATTACAAAAATCAAGAAAGAGATTATTTTGACCATAAAGCTTAATTAAGCAAATACCACAATTCATTGTTTAGGTTCGGTGATCGGCTCCATGGTGTGATATTGTCAAACACTGGGGGAAGTGCTCGGCACCCTGGGAGCGGAGACTTTGGATGCAAGGTGGTCAGGAGGGTTACAGGGAAGCGCCAATAAAATCATGAGGATTTGGGTACGGAGTGGGTACTCTGATGTACAGATGAGGCTAAATAATTGTCTTATGACACTCATTGGGAGACAGAGGAAACCATTGGGGAAGGACGACACATTTGTATTGCCATATAAATTGGAAGGATATACATTGGAGGGAGGACCCAGCAGGGAATGGGTACAGATTGCTAAAAACAAGACCATTAGGAGAGTAGGAATGAGAGCATTTCACTTTTTGGCGACCTTTTTCTCCACAGATTGCACTTTGGTATTAAGCAGAGTGATACTAATGGCCGCCTGTATTTTGGGTTCCTGCCTATCCCCGATTTTTACTCCATGTTGAACTGGTGGTCACTCGGCGGCGTGGACAAAGCTCACCCCCCAAAGGAAAGCATTATTGTGCAGAATGGACGCTATATGGTTTGGTCGAGTGAGAGACATGCCGGGAATTGAAGTCCAAAACAAGGGTAAACACTCTATTGATCTTTGCTGGCATTACTTTTTTCTATTTTTATAAGCTTTTGTATTTGTGCAACTATTATATTTATGTTTAATATAAAACATCTGTCATAACACAAACCAAGGGCATGCATGATCATTTGACATAATATATGTGCATACTCCATTGGTACTGTAGTTATACCTTTATGCTCCGTTTTTTATTCCATTTTCACATATACATTTTTTGGGGTACAAGAGATTTTAAGGAATCACTGACAAAAATTAGTTTAGAGATGTTCAGAGAAAGATGTTTTTCTTTATTTGATCTGCACTAGGCACTTTATATGACAATAAGCAGTTTTCATGATCTCATCATTCATGTATTCATTTTTTGGTGCTCCTCATTTTTCTTTGTTCCATTCATTTCTATACAGCAATTAGTGTTTTTGTATGCTCTCTTGGTACTTACCTTATATTTATCCAGCTTTTGTCTTCCGTCATGTTCCGCTAGCTTGATGTGCATATACCTTTTATTTGTTACTCATTTTTTATGCTTCTATCAATAAAGATTATTTTTAATCTTCTTTATTCTTTTGGGATTTTTTTCGTTGTACCTCCAGTTACACTCTCTGGGGGTTGTGCATTTATATATTTACTGAATGGACATTTTTTTGCCCTAGTACTTTATTGGTTATAAGACTGTGTTAATTCATGCTGCAGGGGTGCAGAACTCGGCTGCATGGTGGAAGCTGCATGCTGCAGGGGTGCTGCACTCGGCTGAATGGTGAAAGCTGCAGGGGTGCTGCACTCTGCTGCATGGTGAAAGCTGCATGCTGCAGGGGTGCTGCACTCATCTGCGTGGTGGACGCTGCATGCTGCAGGGGTGCTGCACTCTGCAATGTGGTGTAGCTGGAAACTGGAGGAACTGCCGTAATGTCCAGCAGAGGTGGTGGAGGTGCTGTCATCAGTTGTTGGGTTGACATGTATCCAACTCCTTGAGATGTGTGCATTGGTGCTGGTGTCTTCTGCCACTGATGCTGTGCTGGCCCTTGTTGCCGTGTAAGCGAAGAAATGAGTGCCTGCTGGTGATATCCTGACTACGGGTGGTAGGTTTAGGACTGCTGCATGGCCTCGCTGTAAGCAGTCTGACAGGCCTTCATTACATACAGCTGGAGTTCAAGCAGCAGGTTCTCTGACACGCCCCGCTCTATTGCGGAGAAAAATGTCGCACCGTTCTCTGAAGGTCGGCTTCCAGGCGGTCAAGGCGTCTGTGGACTTCCTGAAAAAGTGTGCTCACCTGAGTGAACCCACCATCCAGTCTTTCTACAACCGACCTCAACCCACCCTGGAAGATCGAGCTTAAGTGAATAAACTCGGGCATGATTGACCTCACCCAGGCCCTCTGCCGCTGGCGAGAAGACCCAACAAAACCAGTGGCAGAGGGTTGGGAGAGGGGAAAACCTTAAGGTTCAGCTGCCTGTTCCCCAGCGTGTGAAGCCTGCCTGGTTGCTCCATCGCTGGTGGATGAATGGGACTGTTCATTGGCTGGTCGATGAGGGGCCACTACAACTGAGGACGATCCAGGTTCTGTTGTGCTGCTCCAGGTTCTGTGAGGAAAATAAATTAAAAACATTACTAAAAAAAAAATAGTTTACAGAGTAAAAACATTACATATGGCCATGCATACAGTTTATAGTGATAAAACACAAAAGATACTCATGAGCAGCCGCAAGCCTCAGGAAAAATAGCATGCGATGGTATTTGTATTTCGATACCTTTGGAGCAGCACCACTTCGAACCCGAATCTCCTCTCTCATATCCTTATTGAAGCAATCCTTCATCAAGTGCCAACTTTTACTCTCTTCACTGTGAAGGGGAAGAAAAAAAAAATTGTAAAACAAGGCACCTACATTTACAGGTTCACTGATGCATCAGACCACATTGCAATACTTATGAAAATCCTTTCTGTCTTGTAGCGTGGCATGGTCCCAATCAGGAAACAGCAATTTGACCACTTCTTCCCAGAGTCGTCGAATCAATCGTGAGTTGGAATGCTGACAATCACGGGTGTCCCACAACGCTACACATTCTTGCACAAGAGGAATCAGTTGGTCATTGTCAATGAAGGGTTTGCCTTCCTCAAGTTGTGTAACCTATACGTCAAAGAAACAAAAAAACAAAGCAAAAAATAAATTATAAGTCATATAGTTTTAAAGATACAAAACTTAAACCAAATTCAATTACAACTCTGATAATGAAAAGACTACTTACATGCCGTATTTCCTCCTCAGGAACTTGAGCCCGTCGACCCTGGGAAGATTTATTTCCACTCGACTGCTCCTGCTCTTCTGCACTGGAAGGTTCCTGTAAAGAAAATACATGATTTACCACAAGTGTAGTATTGACAGTCAATACATACCAATCAGTATAGCAAATGTGATTACTTCATCAGTGTCATGTCCACTCTGGGAAGCATTCTGGTCTTCACTGGAGGACATGTTGGAATAGCAGGCAGCAGTCAAGTGAAACACTAGATATAACAGAAAAGAACAGATAAGAAAAATTTAACTTCTTAAAAGAGACAGCAATGTAGCCAAAGAAAAAAATAAAATAAAAAAAGACAAAATTAAAAACACAATGGATGCCAAGACTTACATTACAGGCAGTAGTCCAACAGCACAGCAGTCAGGCAGCACAGAACCGGGGCAGCATCACAACACCAAGACAGCAGCACAACACCGGGACAGCAGCACCGCACAGTCTGCAAGGAACAGAAAACAAAACATAAGACACAAAGTGATGAAGAGTGTGAGACTGGGCAGAGCAAGATAGTAATTGAAAAGTACAGACACTCATACTTACATTAAGTGGCAGCTGAGAGGGCCAGTACCACACCACCATATACAAGAAATCAGGGACAGGAGAAATCCAGGACAGGACTAATCCAGGACAGGAGCTGAAAGGGTCAGTAACACACCACCAGACAAGAGAAATCAGGGACAGGAGATATCCAGGACAGGAGAAATCCGGGACAAGAACACTGCACAGTCTACAAGGAACAGAAAGCAAAACATAAGTACAGACTGAAGTGAGAGAGACAGACAGACATTTTCAAAGCTTCTATACTTACATACAGAGTCTTGAGATCACATCCGAGGTCTTGGGAGTCCTGAACTTCCAGTGTCCACACCCCCTTTTATACACCTGGGATTTAGGAGGTGCTGTAATCAGTTCCTGGACATCCTCAGTCTGAAGTACGCATGCACATCGAACGCATCCATGCGCATGTCCTTGCGTACCAGTGCGTTCACATAGACAGTAATGAGTTGTTTTGACGCAGTCATCCGCATGCGCATTCCTGCGCATATTTGACTGCTCAAAAAATGCAACATATTGCGTTTGGCGGGCACCGTGAAATGAAACACGGGGACGCATCTGCATACAAACTGATGCGAATGCATGTGGCGTGCCCGCCAGGGCTGTGGGAATACTCAGTACCCGGCCGCTTCTTAAAGGGTAACATAAATCCGATAGTTTTGGGCACAAATACTAATTCTCCTAAATCAACGATTAAATTATCCTATCAAAAAAGCTTGGAGAATTTCTTAATAAAATCAACAATTCTTTACTAAACATAATAATTAATAAAACAAATCAATTGTAAGTAGTACATGATTAGATAATACATGATACCTTCAAGTAAAAAGTGGTACAAATATTAGATGTTCCTTAAAAATACATAACTATTCTCACAAAAACACCGTCCTCATTAAATTGGACTATAGAACTATATTCACCATAGCGTTCTCAAGAATTGCAGTCACAAATCTCCACAGTTCATTTATACAAAATCAATACAAAATATAGGATGATTTTTCATATTCTTTTATTATCGGACACTATGGCTCGTCCGAACAATGAAAGCAATTGTTACCATCTACCTTTCGTGTCTCCCCTTCTTCCTCATAGATTGTAAGCTTGCGAGCAGGGTCCTCATTCCTCATGGTATCTGTTTTGATCTGTGTTTATTGTTATGCTGTAATGTCTATTGTCTGTACAAGTCCCCTCTATAATGTAAAGTGCTGCGGAATATGTTGGCGCTATAGAAATAAAATTATTATTATTACACTGCCCTCTAGTGGGATGGAAAGAATTACATCCTATTGGTGATTCAAACCATATACACTGCTGCAATAATTTCTAGTTACTTATATGCCTTTTTGCAGAGTGTGCCAAGCACCATCCAATACCCATATATATCTCCTTTAAATTTATATCATAATCACTGCAAAAGTACATAAACAGAGAAAGAAACTTTCTTTAAAGTGCAAAGTGCAACATAGTAGTATTACATTGGTGCAAGGCAATCCCCATAGCAAAAATGCACATAACCCTTAGGGTGACATACCACTAAATCAGACTTGAAAGACCACGTGTGGGAACCCCCTAATGCACGTTTCGCGTTCTTGCTTCTTCCGAAGGGGGTTAGGTGGTTCCCAAATGTGGTCTCATAGACCACTACCCTCCTCCTGCTTCTTAAGCTCCTCCCTCTTTTCTACCCTCCCCACCCACTCCCCAACACCCTTTCCTACCCAGCCTGGGATGAGGCCATCCTCCCTAAGGTTACACCCAAATGCCCCGACTGAACTGGTGTGTGTTGGGTGCGAGTATTAGAGTCATGGGTAGTGCTCCCTCCTTACCTGAGAGTGGGATACCACACCTCTGGATGAGGTGCAGTACCTCTGTACCTCTGTGGCGACTGGACCCTCAGGGGTGCCACAAATGTCCCTGGGTACACAATGTTAAATATAGGTACGCATGCAGATCTATGCGGAGAAGTGCACAGCGTATGCTGCACACAGATATGCAAATGTGAACCCGGCCTAAGTTCGATACTTAGCTTCTCTGCTTGCTGACGTCTTGGAACTCCCACCCAGGGTACTCTCTTCATCTCACGTTCTCTGTTCCATCCTGGCCTGTTACCTCTGTGAATTGTAAACTTGGGGCCGTACTGCTAGGAGTCCTGTCTCAGGACCCCTCTCCAGTGCATCACTTTTGTCCTTCAATGACTTTTCATTTTTCTACTCCAATTCTCGCCATCCAGTGCCTTGGTCTTCACTCACGTCAGGGACAGCCACTTCATGTAGCTCAGCTGACTAGTCAGAAATTAAGTCTGCTTCGCTTGCACACTGGGCACTATCTGAGTTCCTGACAGGAAACTGTTCCTGCATTTTATCCCCTCCCACTCCAGGCTAGTCCCAATCTTTAACCCTAAACTTTCCCTACTGTTGGTCAAACTACAAAGCCATCACTAATAGCGCATTTCACAAGACACATTACACATCATAACAATATGCGTGTCTTCAAGGGGGAACAGGGACAGTATGTCCATCATACAAGATGCACGGCACATAGCTTAATTTTCAATAGCTTTCTTTATCCATCCTATTTTCATTTCTAAACATTCAAATCTTGAATGCTTATCAAAAAATATAATTATCACCACTGTGAATAATGCCAAACTGCAACGTTGGCTTTTAATTCTTTTGCACAGCTTCTGAATCCACAACTTTGCAGTAGAAAACTTCACAGAGCAGGCTTCATGGGATAACAAGCTTTTACTTCTTACAACATGAGGTAAAAGGAAGAATGCACAGTCATTTCAGCATTGCATCAGGAAACAGGAGCAAAACAAAAGTGAAACTACAAGTGAGACTATTTCTTATACAATACAATAAACAGAAGGAAACGTTACACAACATCACCATCTACTGTCAGGTCAGCATAAAGTCCTCCTTTTACTTATAATAAGTCCTAATCTGTTGCATATGCCAACACCCTTTCTCAACAGTAAGGACTTATTCAATCAAACCCAACTTTTTTTATTAGTCTTTGATGTTTATCAGGATTCAACGCCTTCGTGAAAATGTCTGCTGTCATTTCTTCAGTAGGGCAATACTCCAACTTCAAGACTCCTTGGTCCTGATGATCTCTCAAGAAATGAGATTTCACATCAATATGCTTGGTTCTTGGATTGACTCTTTCCATCTGAGCAAGAACAAGACATCCTTGATTGTCCTCTTTTAGTTTTGTTGGTTCCAACTGTGGTTGTCCTAATTCTGTTAACAATTGTCTTAACCACAGTACTTCTTGACTTGCATGTGCCGCTGCAACATATTCTGCTTCTGTTTAAGATAGTGTCACAATTGACTGTTTCTTACTTGTCCAACTTATTGATCCACCTGAGAGAAAAAAAATATGTCCACTGGTAGATCTTCTGTCAGTTGGATCTCCAGCCCAATCTGCATCAACATATCCTGTTAAAATGCAATTATCACCTGTGGGTAATTTCAGTTTAACATTGCTAGTTCCTTTCAAATAACGTATTACTCTCTTCACGGCATTCCAATCAGCTTTATTTGGTTTTGATACCTTTCTACTCAGGATTCCTACTGTGGCTGCGATGTCTGGTCTTGTAATGTTCGCTAGATACAGTAGTTTTCCTATTGCTGTTCTGTATTCTTCATTGTTTGGTAGCATATTTTCTTCACTGTTCATCTCTTTGAGATAGTTTCCATTGGAGACTTTACTGTTTTTGCATTCTTTAGTCCAAATTTTTCTGTTATGTCTTGAATCATGTGATTTTGATTCAGTAGGAAACTTCCGTCTTCTTCTCTTTCTATGTATATTCCTAGGTACTGTTTCACATTTCCTAAGTCTTTGATTTCAAAATGTTGTTTCAGGGTTTTTAGAATGTTTTCTTTATCCCTTTCTTTTTAAAACAAATCAAAATGTCGTCTACATATATGAGTACATAAATCCATCTATTACTCAGCCTTTTTGTGTACAAGCATGGATCAGCTTTGCTACTTTGAAATTTTTCATTTGTTAGTACTTCCGTGATTTTGTCATTCCACTCTTTAGCTGCTTGCTTTAAACCATATATGCTTTTCTATAGTTTACAAACTTTGCTTGGATTTCTTTAATCTTTGAATCCTGGAGGTTGTTCCATGTAAATGTCTTCTGTTAAATCTCCATTCAAAAAAGCTGTCTTTACATCCAGATGTCTTAGTTCCATCTGTTCCATTGCTGCAACTGTAAGTGTGTTTGACAACTGGAGCAAATGTTTCATCATAGTCTTCTCCATATTTTTGAGAATACCCTTTAGCTACGAGTCTTGCTCGATATATTTCAGGTGTGCCATCTGTTTGGTATTTTACTTTAAAAATCCATTTACATCCTATGGCTTTTCTTCCTTCTGGCAAATCTGTTAGTGTCCATGTATTTGAATCATGCATGGATTTAATTTCTGTTTCTGTTGCTTCTATCAATTTATTAGCTTCTTCTTCAGGAAGTTTAGATATGTCTTCCCAAGAGGTAGGCTCATGGATTTTTCTTATACTTGTCTTGTATGAGAGACGTTTTGGTGGTTTTCCTTTCTTCTCTCTTATTGAACGTCTTGGTTCTGTGTCTGTTTGTAGTTGTGATTCTTCACTTTCAGTATTTTGTTCTTCATTAATTTCTACTTCTTTCTCATCAGATATTTCTTCAGTTATGTCACTATTGTTTTTCTCATTTTTTGTTTCAACTGAAATCATAATGTCTTCATTTAAATCTTCAATGAATGTCACACTGTTACTCACTGTAACGCTGTCTGTTTTGGGATCTAAGATTCTATATCCTTTGCAGTTTTCACTATATCCAACGAATATTCCTTCCATGAATCTGTTTTGAAGTTTGGAACGTTTTTCTGTTGGAATGAATATAAAAACATTACATCCAAAAACTTTTAAATGATTGACACTTGGTTTCATACCTTGCCACAGTTCATATGGAGTTTTCTTCAGTTTTCTGGAAAAAAGTCGGTTCTGTAGATATGTAGCTGTCATTGCTGCCTCACCCCAATATTTCTCTGGTAGTTTAGAATCTGTCAGCATACATCTCATCATTTCTGTTAGAGTTCTGTTTTTTTTCTTTCTGCTACTCCATTTTGTTCAGGTGTGTATGGAACAGTTTTCTGATGTTCTATTCCATTTTGTCTTAAGTAGTCTTCTATTCTGTGACCTGTAAATTCACCTCCATTATCACTTCTGATGACAATTGGCTTCCTTTGAAATTTGTTACTTGATCTTGTTACATAGTCTACAAGTTTATCAAAAACTTCACTTTTGTTCTTAATTAAGTATGTGACTGTGTATCTTGAGTAGTCGTCTATAAAAGTCAACATGTATCTATTGCCTCCTGATGTAGTCACTTTCATGGGTCCACATACGTCAGTATGCACCAAATCAAGTGGTCTTTCGCTTTTCATCTTACTTTCTTTTGGGATAGATATCCTTGTGGCTTTGGATTTTATACAACATTCACATCTTATGGTAATTGAGCAATCTGATATCTTTAAATCTTTTGTCAATTCTTTTCTCTGCAGTTCCCTTATACTGTCCGGGTGTCTATGTCCTAGACGTCTATGCCACATGTGAATACAGTTTTTGTGATCATGTGTACATACCTTCATCTGTTCCTTTGGTTTGTCAAAATGATATAATTGTTCATCTGCCTTGACTTTGGTTATCATCTTGTTTCCTGCAATAATTGCGCACTCATTATCTTTGAATTTTACTGTAAGTCCTTTTGCTGTTAAACGTTTCACAGATAATAATCCGCCTTCCAATTTTGGAACATACATCACATCCTGTACAAGTATCTTTGAATTTTGTCCGAACTTGTTTGAACAATTTAGCATACCTTGCCCGGATACCTATCTTGCTTCCATCTGCAAGATAAATGGCTTCCTTCTAGATCAGTAAAGAAATTCTTGTCACTTGTCATATGACTCGTTGCTCTTGAATCAATAAACCAACCAAGTGATGATTTCTTGCCTGTTATTTTGAATGTGCCATTCCAATTATTCTCACATGAATCGGAAATTGTGTTTTTTACTTTCTGTGTATGCTTTTCATGTTGTAATTTTTGTTGTTCTGCTTTCCATATGGTACAGTCTTTCCTTAAATGACCTTTTTTTCTTATATCTGAAGCATTCTCTTGTCTCTTTATTATAGGGTTTTTTAAATTCTGTAGCTTTAAGAGCTTTTTCACTGTCTTTTTCAGTAGAAGAATCATTGCTTTGTCCTTTTCTTCTCTGATATTCATCTATGAGTCTTGTTTTCACAAACTCTAATGTAATGTCAGTTTCTGGTCTTGTCTCTAGTGCATCTATTAAAGCAGTATATGAATCTGGTAAACTGCACAACAATGTAGCTGCTATATGACTTTCTTTAATATCTTCACCAATAGATCTTAGCTGTGATATCACTTCCATCATTGAGAATATATGCTTCTGCATGTCACTGTCTGCACTTAGTCTCATACTGTAAAGCTTTCTTAATAAAAATAATTTGTGATTTAAGCTGGGTCTCTCATATAGCTTTCTTAATGCTTCCCACATTCCTTTCGCTGTTTCTTCATTTCTTTTATGTATTAATTGAGCATCATCCACTAATAAGCTAATGGTGGCTCTCGCTTGTCTATTTTTCTTATCCCATGTCTGATTATCCTGATCAGGTCTATCTGTAGTGATTATTTTCCATAAATCATCCTTAGACAATAACATCTCTACTTTGAACTTCCATAGCTGATAGTTCTCATCATTCAGTTTAGCTACTGTGAGTTTTAGCTCTGTTATTCATCATCTTTATATAGACTTACTTGTTTAGAGAGTTGTACTGAAGAATTCTTCTGCATTCACCAGGGTCTTGCTTGGTGCTTGGGATCTGTGGTGTCTGGATTCTGTATCTGGGCACGCTGTATCTGGGGTGACTGGGTCTGGGGTGTCTGTGTCTGGGTGTCTGGGTCCATAACCTGCTGCACAGCTTCTGAATCCACACCTTTGCAGTAGAAAACTTCACAGTGCAGGCTGCTTGGCATAACAAGCTTTTACTTCTTACAACATGAGGTAAAAGGAAGAATGCACAGTCATTTCAGCATTGCATCAGGAAACAGGAGCAAAACAAAAGTGAAACTACAAGTGAGACTATTTCTTATACAATACATTAAACAGAAGGAAACGTTACACAACATCACCATCTACTGTCAGGTCAGCATAAAGTCCTCCTTTTACTTATAATAAGTCCTAATCTGTTGCATATGCCAACACCCTTTCTCAACAGTAAGGACTTATTCAATCAAACCCAACTTTTTTTATTAGTCTTTGATGTTTATCAGGATCAACGCCTTCGTGAAAATGTCTGCTGTCATTTCTTCAGTAGGGCAATTGTTATGTTTTGGTAGCTGAGGAGTGCAGGTAAAAAAGGCAATACACCAGAGCAGTTGGAATCTATGAGATTGCAGTACCCTGACTAACCACCACAACTAGAGGCAGCCGTGGAGCGTTCCTACATTGGTCCTAGACGCCTCGTCACAGCCTGAGAAAGTAACTACACCTAAAGATAGATATAGGAAAGCTATCTGCCCCGGAGCAGAACCCCAAAGATAATAGAAAGCCCCCAAACATGTAATGGCGGTTAGACAAGATGAAATACTGACACAGAAAGAAAATAGTATGAGCAAACGCTGGGGCCCAAACTAACTAAATAGAAAAGGATAGGAAGGGTACTTACTGCAATCCCAGAAAACCCTGAAAAGCACCAACTCTACTAATTTCAAAAACACCTGAGATCACACGACCTCTTCCACCTAAATTAGTTCTCTGGTGTAACAAAATCAAAACAGCAGCCACTGAAAAAACTGGAAAAAGCAAAAGTACAAACATCAGTGGCTGAACAAAACTGAGAGGGCAGAAGCCCCCGGAGGGGACCCTGAAGGCCCCCACAGAAGTGCAGGACAAAATGCAAAAATATAGCACAAACACAAAAGAAGATAATGTCTTATCTGTTAGCAGGAGATGCAGACACGACACAGCAGGCTACAAGGGAAACTGGAATAAAGGATTCAGACCAGAACAATTGATCACCGGCAACCCTGATGGGAAGGTGACTCCCTTATATAAGACCAGTCAGTAACACCTGATTCCCAGTCCTCACAATCTTCACTGGACAGACTAGCACCGCTAGTAACCACCAGAGGGAGCCTCTGCTCAGAACTCATCTCAAACCCATTCACAACAGTACCCCCCCCTTGAGGAGGGGTCACCGAACCCTCATTTGAGCAACCAGGTCGGTCAGGATGAGTTCTATGATACGCACGGATAAGTCTCCTAGCATGGATGTCCGAAGCAAACACCCAAGAATTGTCTTCCTGACCATAACCTCTCCATTTAACCAAATACTGGAATTTCCGTCTAGAAAAACGAGAATCTAATATTTTCTCAACCACATATTCCAGATTGCCCTCAACCAAAACAGGGTCAGGAGGCACAGCAGCAGGAACCACTGGCTCAACAAACCTCTTCAACAAGGACTTGTGGAACACGTTATGGATCTTAAATGTCCCTGGAAGAAGCAAACGAAAAGAAACAGGATTAATAATCTCCATGATCTTATAAGGTCCAATGAACCTAGGCTTAAATTTAGGAGATGCTACTCTCATAGGAATATTCTTTGAGGACAACCAGACCAAGTCCCCCACTTTAAACCGAGGACCATCAGTCCTATGCCGGTTAGCAAACCGCTGGGCCCTCTCCTGAGAGAGGGACAACCTCTCCACTACCTGGTCCCAAATCAGTTGCATACGCTCCACAACAGAGTCAACACCTGGACAGACAGAAGCCTCCGTCTGTCCTGAAGAAAATCGAGGGTGAAACCCAGAATTACAGAAAAACGGAGACATCAAAGTAGCAGAGCTAGCCCTATTATTAAGAGCAAACTCAGCCAAAGGCAAAAAAGAGACCCAGTCATCCTGATCAGCAGACACAAAGCATCTTAGATAAGTCTCCAATGTCTGGTTTGTTCTCTCAGTTTGACCATTGGTCTGAGGATGAAATGCCGAGGAGAAAGACAATTGAACACCCAGTTTAGAACAAAAAGTCCTCCAAAATCTGGAAACAAACTGGACTCCTCTGTCAGACACAATGTTCTCAGGAATGCCGTGTAAACGAACCACGTGCTGAAGGAACAACGGCACCAATTCAGAGGAGGAAGGCAACTTAGGTAATGGCACAAGATGTATCATCTTGGAAAACCTATCACAAATTACCCAGATGGTGGTCATTCTCTGAGAAACAGGAAGGTCGGAAGTGAAATCCATAGAGATATGGGTCCATGGTCTCTTGGGCACAGGCAATGGCATCAACAAACCACTAGAGTGAGAGCAAGGCTTGGAGCGAGAGCAAGTCCCGCAGGACTGCACAAATTCCCTGACATCACGAGACAAGGTAGGCCACCAAAAGGACCGACTAACCAAGTCTCTGGTACCAAAAATTCCGGGATGCCCAGCCAACGCGGAACAATGAATCTCAGACATCACACTCTTTTTCCACTGGTCCGGGACAAACAATTTTCCAACAGGGCAGCACTCGGGCCTATCCTCCTGACACCCCTCCAGAGCAAGTCTCAAATTGGGCGAGATGGCGGAAAGAACTACACCCTCTTTCAAAATAACAGAAGGATCAGATAACTCAGGAGAGTCCGCAAGGAAACTCCTCGAGAGGGCATCTGCCTTAACATTCTTAGTGCCAGGAAGAAAGGAAACCACAAAATTAAAACGTGTGAAAAACAAGGCCCACCTGGCCTGTCTAGGATTGAGTCGCTTGGCAGATTCCAGATAGACCAGATTCTTATGGTCCGTAAGGACCACCACCTGATGTTTGGCTCCCTCCAGCCAATGTCTCCACTCTTCAAAAGCCCACTTCATGACCAATAACTCCCGATTACCCACGTCATAATTACGTTCAGTAGGAGAAAATTTTCGAGAGAAAAAGGCACAAGGGTTACTTTTAGAGGTCTCTGGATCTTTTTGGGACAAAACGGCACCTGCCCCAATTTCAGAGGCATCAACCTCCACCTGAAATGGCAGAGAAACATCAGGCTGCCGTAGAACAGGAGCAGAAGTGAATCTCTGCTTAAGTTCCTGAAATGCAGAGACTGCCTCAGGAGGCCAATTCACCACATCAGAACCCTTTCTGGTCAAATCAGTTAATGGTTTAACAATAACCGAGAAATTACCAATAAATTTACGATAAAAATTGGCAAAACCCAAAAATCTCTGAAGAGCCTTTAATGAAGTAGGTTGGACCCAATCACAGATGGCCTGAACCTTGACCGGGTCCATTTCAATAACAGATAGGGACAAAATGAATCCCAGAAATGAGATCCTCTGTACGCCAAAAAGACACTTTGATCCCTTCACATACAGAGTATTCTCTCTCAAAATCTGGAATACAGTTCGAACATGTTTCACATGAGAGTCCCAGTCATTAGAAAAAATCAAGATATCATCCAAATAAACAATCAGAAATTTGTCCACAAAATCCCTGAAAATGTCATTCATGAAGGACTGGAAGACGGAAGGAGCATTAGTGAGCCCAAAGGGCATCACCAGGTACTCAAAATGCCCTTCAGGGGTATTGAATGCCGTCTTCCATTCATCCCCGTGCTTAATGCGAATAAGGTTATACGCCCCCCTGAAGTCAAGCTTGGTAAACCAAGTAGCGTTTTTCACCCTGGAAAACAGGTCAGAAATCAAGGGTAACGGGTATTGATATTTCACAGTAATATTGTTCAAGAGACGATAATCAATACACGGCCTTAATGAACCATCCTTTTTGGCCACAAAGAAAAAACCGGCACCTAAGGGTGAAGAGGATGGTCTGATATGACCCTTCTCCAATGATTCCTTGATATAAGACCGCATAGCGTCATGTTCAGGTACAGACAAGTTAAAAAGGCGACCTTTAGGGAATTTACTACCCGGCACTAATTCAATAGCGCAGTCATAGCTCCTATGGGGAGGCAAGGATGCAGATTTACTTTCGCTAAACACATCATAAAAATCAATCAAAAAGTCAGGAACATCCTGAGCCTGGGGGGAGGCAGAAAAAACAGGAGTGTTGGTATTAACACATTGGCAGCCCCAACTGGTTACAGACACAGATTTCCAATCCAAAACAGGATTATGAGACTGTAACCAAGGAAATCCCAGCACGATAATGTCATGCAGATTATACAGAACCAAAAATTTGCAGCACTCCTGGTGATCAGGTTCAACCCTCATTATCACCTGAGTAGAAAACTGGGGTTTATTCTCAGCCAAAGGGGTAGAATCGATCCCCAGTAGGGGAATAGACTTCTGTAGGGGTATCAAGGGAAATCCACAACGTTTAGCAAAATCATAATCCATCAGGTTAATAGCTGCTCCAGAATCAACGAAAGCC
Source organism: Oophaga sylvatica (assembly GCA_033576555.1). Classification (NCBI taxonomy): domain Eukaryota; kingdom Metazoa; phylum Chordata; class Amphibia; order Anura; family Dendrobatidae; genus Oophaga; species Oophaga sylvatica. Next base: position 530,714,268 of record JARQOD010000003.1, on the reverse strand, counting down.
TGAGCAGAAAATGAGGACAGAGAGCATATCAGAGTGACAGTTAATAAAAACTTAGTCTGAACACTACCCAAGACAACTGAGCGTGCAAAACGTCTTCCCCGCTTAGGGCAGACTGAAATAGCATGAGAGGCATCACCACAGTAGAAACATAACCCATTGCGCTTTCGAAACTCATGACGCTGTGCCCCAGAGACCACTCTATCACACTGCATGGGTTCAGAAGCTGGTTCACAAGGCAACACCATTCCACGCATACTTCTCCGCTCACGCAAACGTCTGTCAATTTGAATCGCTAATGACATAGAATCATTGAGACCAGAGGGGACAGGGAATCCCACCATAACATCCTTTACATTATCTGACAGACCCTTCCGGAAAAGGGCTGCCAAAGCGTCGTCATTCCATTTGGTCAGGACTGCCCACCTACGGAATCTCTGACAGTATAACTCAGCGTCATCAAGCCCCTGATTTAATGCCAACAAGGCTTTCTCAGCTTGATCAGTGACATTAGGCTCATCGTACAATAACCCCAAGGCCTGAAAAAATGCATCAACATCACTCAAAACAGGATCCCCAGGTATCAGGGAAAAAGCCCAATCCTGAGGATCGCCGCGCAGGAGAGAGATGATAATTTGAACCTGCTGCGCTGCGTTCCCTAAGGACTTAGATTTTAAGGCAAAAAACAATTTACAATTATTTTTGAAATTCTGAAACTTAGCTCGATCCCCTAAAAACAAATCTGGCATGGGAATCCTAGGTTCCACAACAGGCAACCCAGCAAGATAGATAGCAATACTCCGAACCTCAGTGGCAAGCTGATCCACACGGCCAGACAACTGTGCAAACTCCATTGAGAGAAAAGATCCTCCCCAGCACCCAGAGATACAGAGGGAAAAAAAAAATGCAACAAACAGAAAAATATCTCTGACAACTCTGACAATATTTTTTCCCTTCTGTGAGTACCATACAATTTTCAATTTTTTTGGCTGGTGATACTGTTATGTTTCGGTAGCTGAGGAGTGCAGGTAAAAAAGGCAATACACCAGAGCAGTTGGAATCTATGAGATTGCAGTACCCTGACTAACCACCACAACTAGAGGCAGCCGTGGAGCGTTCCTACGTTGGTCCTAGACGCCTCGTCACAGCCTGAGAAACTAACTACACCTAAAGATAGATATAGGAAAGCTATCTGCCCCGGAGCAGAACCCCAAAGATAATAGAAAGCCCCCAAACATGTAATGGCGGTTAGACAAGATGAAATACTGACACAGAAAGAAAATAGTATGAGCAAACGCTGGGGCCCAAACTAACTAAATAGAAAAGGATAGGAAGGGTACTTACTGCAATCCCAGAAAACCCTGAAAAGCACCAACTCTACTAATTTCAAAAACACCTGAGATCACACGACCTCTTCCACCTAAATTAGTTCTCTGGTGTAACAAAATCAAAACAGCAGCCACTGAAAAAACTGGAAAAAGCAAAAGTACAAACATCAGTGGCTGAACAAAACTGAGAGGGCAGAAGCCCCCGGAGGGGACCCTGAAGGCCCCCACAGAAGTGCAGGACAAAATGCAAAAATATAGCACAAACACAAAAGAAGAAAATGTCTTATCTGTTAGCAGGAGATGCAGACACGACACAGCAGGCTACAAGGGAAACTGGAATAAAGGATTCAGACCAGAACAATTGATCACCGGCAACCCTGATGGGAAGGTGACTCCCTTATATAAGACCAGTCAGTAACACCTGATTCCCAGTCCTCACAATCTTCACTGGACAGACTAGCACCGCTAGTAACCACCAGAGGGAGCCTCTGCTCAGAACTCATCTCAAACCCATTCACAACAGGCAATACTCCAACTTCAAGACTCCTTGGTCCTGATGATCTCTCAAGAAATGAGATTTCACATCAATATGCTTGGTTCTTGGATTGACTCTTTCCATCTGAGCAAGAACAAGACATCCTTGATTGTCCTCTTTTAGTTTTGTTGGTTCCAACTGTGGTTGTCCTAATTCTGTTAACAATTGTCTTAACCACAGTACTTCTTGACTTGCATGTGCTGCTGCAACATATTCTGCTTCTGTTTAAGATAGTGTCACAATTGACTGTTTCTTACTTGTCCAACAACATGAGGTAAAAGGAAGAATGCACAGTCATTTCAGCATTGCATCAGGAAACAGGAACAAAACGAAAGTGAAACTACAAGTGAGACTATTTCTTAAACAATACATTAAACAGAAGGACACGTTACACAACATTGCCATCTACTGTCAGGTCAGCATAAAGTCCTCCTTTTACTTATAATAAGTCCTAATCTGTTGCATAAGCCAACAAATTCAGCATTCAAATTGCAATTGAAGATGGAGGTGTGGATGATCCCAAACTCATAGGACTGCAGCATGGCAGAGACACTGCTAGACACTGGATGGGAAACACACATGCAGCAACGTTTCGGAGACCTCCACTTTCTCAAGCCTGCAATCCTCTTTCCAATTCCATCTTTCCGCTTTCCAATTCCATCTTTCCACCATGCGACCCAACATCACTAATGATATGTCCACCTTTGCCATAGCAAGCAACCAGTCTTCCTCTAGCCTACAACTGGGCAAAGTGTTGCCGGCAAGCTACATCCGGCACTCTGTCTGTTCCAGTCTAACCAACAGACTGAAACAGTCTAGGCCTTCCTCACCCGCCATCCACCCACCTTCTCCACATCCTGGGGATGCAGACAGCAGTAAATACATTGGTAGAGGAGGGGCCCCTTCTTCCACCAATCAGCATGTGAGACAACTGATGCAGTGATGTCATTTCATCACGTCAGCTGTGCACTGCTGGGAGTCAGTTCACAGGGGACAGGAGCAGAGGCAGAGCACCAGGGTATTGAGAGCGAGGTGAGAATATGGTGGTTTTTTAACATGTACATGGGATGTTTGCATGTATATAGGAGTCTATCTGGGGCTCATACTGTATATAAGGGGCTGTGTCGGGCTCATGCTGTATATAGGGAGGCTATGTGGTTCTCATGCTGTATATAGGGACCTATGTGGAGCTTGTGCTGTATATGGGCGGCTATGTAGGGGCTCATGCTGTATATTGGAGGCTATATGGGATTCATGCTGTATATAAGAGGCTATATGGGGTTCGTGCTGTATATAGGAGGCTATTTGGTGGCTCATGCTGTATATAGGAGACTATATGGGGCTCATGCTGTATATAGGAGGCTATGTGGAGGCTCATGCTGTATATAAGAGGCTATGTGGGGGCTCATACTGAGTATAGGAGGCTATGTAAGGGCTTTTAGAGTATAGAGGGGACTTTGTGTGGGCTCTTACGGTATATAGGGGGAGGTCAGCATACTTAATTCTTGTCAATATTAAGTGATCCAATTAATAATATAAAATAAGGATAATTAGTATCTTAATAATAGTATTATTAATTTCAATTAATTAAATTAATTTCAGCGTATTGGTTCGGCCCTCCACAACAGTCATGGTCTCAAATGTGGCCCCCTGGTAAAATTAATTGTCCACCCCGGCTCCAGCCTATAGTTAAACCCTTACTGACATCGGATGTATTAGTACGCCGATGTCAGTATTCCCAGCTTTGATGTTGGTTCCGGCGGTGAGCCCACATCAAAGCCTGGACATGTCCGCTGTTTTGAACAGCTGGCATGTGCCCGCAATAGCAATGGGTGGAATCACGGTCCGCCCGCGGCTATTAAATTGTTAAATGCCGCTGTCAAACTCTGACAGCGGCAATTAACAAGCGTGGACGGAAATACGCACACCAGTGACCCATGTCACGTGATCGTGGGTCACTGGTATGTCGACATGACAACCTGGTCTCCTTGAGACCTCTGTGGTTGTTGATGCCGAATTACGATGAGCGCCAACTTGTGGTCGGCACTCATAGCAAGTCTGTAATTCTACTACATAGAGGTGATCTGAGCATCGCCTCTATGTAGCAGAGCTGATCGAGCTATGGCAGCTTCTAGCCTCCCATGGAGACTATTGAAGCATGCCAAAAGTTAAAGTAAAATGTTTGAAAAAACAAAAATGTTTTTTGAAAAAATCAAAAAAGTTTAAAAAAATAAAAATAAATAAAAGTTCATATCACCCCCTTTCGCCCCATTCATACTAAAACAATAAAACAAATCACACATACACATATTTGGTATTGCCGCATTCAGAATTGCCTGCTCTATCAATAAAAAAAGGATTAACCTGATCGATAAACAGTGTAGCGAAAAAAAAAAATGAAACGCCAGAATTACGTTTTTTTGGTCGCCGTGACATTGCATTAAAATGGGTGCTAAAAAAATCATATCTGCACCAAAATTGTATCATTAAAAACGTCAGCTTGGCATCCAAAAAATAAGCCCTCACCCAACCCGAGATCACGAAAAATGGAGACGCTATGGGTCTCGGAATGTGGCGCAATTTTTTTTTAGCAAATTTTGGAATTTTTTTTCACCACTAAGATAAAAAAGAACCTAGACATGTTTGGTGTCTATAAACTCGTAATGACCTGGAGAATCATAATGGCAGGTCAGTTTTAGAATTTAGAGAACCTAGCAATGAAGCCAAGCAAAGGACAAGTATGAGATTGCACTTTTTTTGTAATTTCACCGCACTTGGAATTTTTTTCCTGTTTTCGAGTACACAACATGGTAAAACCAACGGTGTAGTTCAAAAGTGCAACTCTTGCTGCAAAAAATAAGCCCTCACTTGGCCATACTGAAGGAAAAATCAAAAATGTATGGCTCTGGAAAGAAAGGGAGCGAAAAACGAAAATGCAAAGCCGAAAAAGCTCTGGTCATCAAGGGGTTAATGGATACTTTACTATTTATCTGTCTGCTTCCTTTCTCTGGCTTTCTCTCTGTCAGTGGAACAGGAAACTTTCCAAGTATAAAACAGGGATCATGTCTCTGGATGCTTTTGGAGCCTGACAGTCCATGAAGAGAAACAGAACAGTGAGCGAAACGATACTGCTCAGAGTGAGGAGAAAAAGAAACAGAATTATGTCATTCAGCAAAGACTGGAAACTGAAACCAGTTATGTGAGCAGACAGACAATGATACTTCTCTTACAATGTTGATATAGTATTGGAACAATGCAGAGCTACATATCAACAATATTTATTTTACTTTCAGATTTCATACCAAATGACTTCAAGAAATAGGACCTCATTCATTAGCACTAGTGATAAGCTCAAGTGCTCGTTACTCGAGTTTGCCTAGGGTACTCAGGTATCGCGGGTGCTTGAACAACATGTTCGAGTCCCTGCGGCCACATGTTAGGCCTCTTTCACACTTCAGTCACTTGACGTCAGTTAAAATCCGTCAAAGTGTGAAAATGGCGGATCCGCCAGAAAAGGTGAAAAACAGATGCAAACGGATCCGTTTTCTGACGGATACGCCATGAACTTTTCATACCGGAATCTAACCCGTAAAATGCAGGTACGCATGTCCGGAGAGAGAGAGAGACCCCGGACAGTGTTCTGGGCATTTTTAATGGATTTTCTATGGGAGCAACGGATCCGCTGGCAGATGGTCGTCCGTTAGATCCGATTTTTGACGGATCCGTCATAGTCCACTATTTTGGCGGACATAAAAAAATGTTTCATTGGACGTTTTTAAAAACGGCGGACGCTAAATTTTTGGCGGATCCGTCAAAAAACGGACCTAACAGACGACCATCCGTCAAAATCCGCCACTAATGCAAGTCAATGGGAATAAAGCGGATCCGCCAAAAAAAAATGGCGGATCCGCTTTTTTCACACTTTGGCGGATCATGACTGAAGTGTGAAAGAGGCCTTAGACAGCCACAAAACATGCGGGGATTGCCCATGTTTGTCAAATTGCCCATACTGCATTGCTTTTCAGCTAATTCTTCCCTTTTCCATTAAGTCTATGCTGTCACGTGATTAATTACTGACGAGCTGAATTCGTCTATGTCAGTCCCATATACATTTGTATGTCTTGAAAAACTACAACTCCCAGTATGCTCTTAGGCCGGTTTCACATTTGCGGTTGTGTCCGCAGCGTTTCTGACGCATACATCTGCATGCGTCGTGTTTTCCCATCTTTAACATTGTGGACGCAGGTTCATGCGTTTGTATGCTTTCGGTGCGTTTGCTTACGCATGAGTCATGTCAGGTTGTGGGGCGGGGAGTGGCTAACGCAGCATGTTGTAATTTTGGAGGAGACAAATTGCCGCCTCCAAACGCACGTAGACGCTTGCGGAAGGAATGCGTCTGAACAGCGCATTACAGTCTATGAGAATGCATGCGTACGCAAGAATTTACATAAGGCACGCCCATTGGGCATGGCTTGTGTAAATTCAAAAATTTGCCAGGAAAATAGCACTTGCCAATCGTCCACAACGCAAACGCATGCATGCGTTTGTGCATGCGTTTTTCGGTTGCGGACAATACGCTGCAGATTCAACCGCAAATGTGAAACTAGCCTTAGCAATGGTAAAGAGATGCTGGAAGTTGTTGTTACCAGTCATTACCAGACTGTGAACCACACAGGAACCACAGTACTGAGGAGTCATACACCATGTTCCAAATTATTATGCAAATTGGTTTTAAGTGTCATAGCGTTTTTTTTTTAAATGAAACCCATTGATGGTATTGTTTCTCAGGATTCTTTGGATCACTGAAATCAATCTCAGATACCTGTGATAATTAGTTTGCCATGTGAGCCCAATAAAAGGAAAACTGGATGTTCCACACTATTAAGCAGGCCAGAGTTTTCAAGTAATATGGGAAAGAAAAAGGATCTCTCTGCTGCTGAAAAGCATGAAATAGTGCAATGCCTTGTTCAAGGGATGAAAACATTAGATATTTCCCGAAAACTTAAGCGTGATCATCGTACTGTTAAGAGATTTGTGGCTGATTCTGAGCACAGACGTGTTCGTGCTGATAAAGGCAGAATGAGGACGGTTTCTGCCAGGCAAGTTCATCGGATTAAGAGAGCAGCTACTAAAAAGCCATTACCAACCAGCAAACAGATATTTGAAGCTGCTGGTGCCTCTGGAGTCCCTCGAACCTCAAGTTGAAGGATCCTTCTAAGGCTTGCTGTGGTGCATAAACCTACTATTCGGCCACCCCTAAACAGTGCTCACAAGCAGAAACGGTTGCAGTGGGCCCAGACATACATGAAGACTAATTTTCAAACAGTCTTGTTTACTGATGAGTGTCAAGCAACCCTGGATGGTTCAGATGGATGGAGTAGTGGATGGTTGGTGGATGGCCACCATGTCCCAACAAGGCTGCGATGTCAGCAAAGAGGTGGAGGAGTCAAGTTTTGGGCCGAAAACATGGGGAAACAGCTGGTAGGGCCCTTTAAGGTTCCTGAAGGTGTGAAGATGACCTCTGCAAAGTATATAGAGTTTCTGACTTACAACTTTCTTCCATGGTATAAAAAGCAGAAACGTTCCTTCAGGAGCAAAATCATCTTCATGCATGACAATGCACAGGGCCGGATTAACGTAGGGGCTGATGGAGCTGCAGCTCCAGGCCCCTTGTTAGAGATAGGCCCATCCCCCGGCCCAGCCAGCCGCTTGTTATCTAGTGGCTCTCTGCTCTCCTCCCTTCCCTGTGCTGCTGACGTCAGCCTGGTGATGGAGGGGGAGGGGAGGAGCCAGGAGAGACTGTGTGCTGGAGGGGGAGAGAGGAAACCTGGTGCTGAAAGTACTATAGGAGAGGAGTCGGCAGCAGCACAGTGTTATCTCATTCACCCAATCCAGAAGCAGGATGTAAATGAAGGCAGAACATGTGACCACAGAGCAGCCAGTCACAGCTCACCTTTCACTTGTCCTCATCCATGCACTGTCTTCTTACAGCTTTGCCTATTGGCATCCTGCCCTGTGTTCAGTGTCACGTTGTAGTGACGGTCCCTGTCTGGAGGAGAGAGTTAGAGACAGGCAGGCAGAGGTGTGTGTGCTGTTACAAGAATCCCAGCCATATTACAGTGAAAGCAGATGGAGAATCCTGAAGTCTCTGCACAGGTTTGTGTTATAAAGTGTGTGGTTTCTGACAAATTCCATCAGTAGCATTGAATGGCCCATAGTATATATAATGCAGCATTGAGAGGCCCATTCTAGTATATAGCGCAGCATTGCATGGCCCATAGTATATATAGGGCAGCATTGAATGGCCCATAGTATATATAATGCAGCATTTAGAGGCCCTCTCAATGCTGCATTATATATACTATGGGCCATTCAATGCTGCATTATATATACTATGGGCCATTCAATGCTGTGCTATATATACTATGGGCCATTCAATGCTGCGCTATATGGGCCTCTCAATGCTGCATTATATATACTATGGGCCTCTCAATGCTGCGCAACTATGGGCCATTCAATGCTGCATTATATATACTATGGGCCATTCAATGCTGCATTATATATACTATGGGCCATGCAATGCTGCGCTATATATACTATGGGCCATTCAATGCTGCGCTATATATACTATGGGCCATTCAATGCTGCGCTATATATACTATGGGCCATTCAATGCTGCGCTATATATACTATGGGCCATTCAATGCTGCATTATATATACTATGGGCCATGCAATGCTGTGCTATATATACTATGGGCCATTCAATGCTGCGCTATATGGGCCTCTCAATGCTGCATTATATATACTATGGGCCATTCAATGCTGCGCAACTATGGGCCATTCAATGCTGCATTATATATACTATGGGCCATTCAATGCTGCATTATATATACTATGGGCCATTCAATGCTGCATTATATATACTATGGGCCATGCAATGCTGCGCTATATATACTATGGGCCATTCAATGCTGCGCTATATATACTATGGGCCATTCAATGCTGCATTATATATACTATGGGCCATTCAATGCTGCATTATATATACTATGGGCCATGCAATGCTGCGCTATATATACTATGGGCCATTCAATGCTGCGCTATATGGGCCTCTCAATGCTGCATTATATATACTATGGGCCTCTCAATGCTGCGCAACTATGGGCCATTCAATGCTGCATTATATATACTATGGGCCATTCAATGCTGCATTATATATACTATGGGCCATTCAATGCTGCATTATATATACTATGGGCCATTCAATGCTGCATTATATATACTATGGGCCATGCAATGCTGCGCTATATATACTATGGGCCATTCAATGCTGCGCTATATATACTATGGGCCATTCAATGCTGCATTATATATACTATGGGCCATGCAATGCTGCATTATATATACTATGGGCCTCTCAATGCTGCATTATATATACTATGGGCCATTCAATGCTGCGCTATATACTAGAATGGGCCTCTCAATGTCGCCCTATATTACTATGGGACATTCAATGCTGCGCTATATACTAGAATGGGCCTCTCAATGTTGCCCTATATTACTATGGGACATTCAATGCTGCACCATATACTAGAATGGGAGCGTTTAAATGCCCTCTCTCTGTTATGTATTGAAAATAGATTGCTGAATGAGCTTAATCTTGATTCTGCAATTGAGGAATTGCAAGCAAAAAAGCACGAAAAGTGAATGTGTAGTTTAATTTTCTTCTACCAGTTTGATTTATTTACGATAAAACACAGTTTAGCGTTCAGTGAATAACCCTGTTTATTTGCCTCATAAGTTACTATCAGCGTGATAACCATAACAGACTTTCTATATCCACCATATACTAGAATGGGCCTCTCAATGTTGCCATATATGTGTATGGGGCCTCTCTGACGCAATATTACTAATGTGGCTATGTATGGCAGTATTATTGAGATGGCTATGTGTGGCACTATAAGAGGGCTATGTGTGGCAGTATTAAGGGCCGTTTAGACTGTCCAAATTCTTGTCTGATCGGTCGGACTTTAATTTTTTCCCAGGGTGCCCTGAGGCTGAGAAGGTTGAGAAAAACTGCTATAGGAGGACGTCAAACTGAGGTGTGAGTTGTGTGTTCCTGTGGAGCAGGTACTAATGTTATAATACATCTTGTGCTGCTGACATATATACAGACATGTTACTGCTATGTATAGCTGTGGTACTGGTATATAAGCAGGTACTAATGTTATACATAGATGTGCTGCTGACATATATACACACACAGTACTGGTATATATGGCTGTGATACTGGTATATAGGCAGGTACTAATGTTATAGATGGGCTGCTGACATACATACAGACACAGAACTGGTATATATAGCCGTGGTACTGGTATATACGCAGGTATTAATGTTATATGTAGATGTGCTGCTGACATATATACAGACAGGTGGCCAATCAGTGGCTACTGTCTGAAGTTCTGGCATGGTGGCCGCCATCATGCTAGGAGTTCTGACAGTGACTGCTGCAGCGGATGATTGTCACACCTGTCTGGCGCATAATCTCATTACTTGGACCATTGCCATTAATATGGAGGTTGATTGGGGATTGTGATCCACCAGCTGCTTGTTAGTCCCTGGATTGTGGATTATTATCTGTATTTACCCACATAGTCAATGTCCGCACGTGTAGATTGTGCCTGGATTGTGGATTTTAATCTGTATTTATTTGCCTCATAAGTTACTATCAGCGTGCGTAATAACCATAACATACTTTATATCCACTGTATTTATATTAGGCATGTATCATATATTTATATTTACTTTGTTCTATAGCTTTATTTACAATAAAACACAGTTTAACGTTCAGTGAATAACCCTGCTTATTTGCCTCATAAGTTACTATCAGCGCGATAACCATAACAGACTTTCTATATCCACTGTATTTATATTAGGCATGTATCATATATTTACTTTGTTTATATATTTTACGTTACATTTTTGGCCTTTGTGAATTGCCGTGTTTGGCCCCACCCCTTGCCCCGCCCCTTGCTCCGCCCCTTCAGCTCCAGGCCCATCATGTTCTTAATCCGGCCCTGACAATGCACCGTCATTGGCTGCTATGGGCATAAAAGGAGATAGACTCATGGTGTGGCCACCATCTTCCCCTGACCTCAACCCTATAGAGAACCTTTGGAGTATCATCGAGCAAAAGATCTATGAGGGTGGGAGGCAGTTCACATCAAAAACAGCAGCTCCGGGAGGCTATTCTGACTTCATGCAAAGAAATTCAAGCAGAAACTCTCCAAAAACTCACAAGTTCAATGGATGCAAGAATTGCGAAGGTGATATCAAAGAAGGGTTCCTATGTTAACATGTAACTTGGCCTGTTAGGATGTTTTGGAGTTAAATAGCTTTTTTGTTCAGTGAATGTGACCTCCTAATGCTGCAAATTCCTCAAGTGAGCATTTTTAGTTCTTTAAAACAGATCAAATGTTTAGAAATTCTACTGTGCCTAATAATTTGGAACAGTGCATTTTGAGTTTTTATTCAGTTTGGAGATTATACTGTTATCATTGGGAGGTTTCTTCAATAAAATTCGATGTATACTCTAACAGGTGATGACTTTTATTAGACTGACTGTCATTTGCACCGACCACTTAGGAAAATCAGAGAAAAATATAATTTCCATAATAATTTGGAACATGGTGTTAGGGTTCGAGTTCCTTCTGCTGCACAAGGGGAGTCTTGAACCAGTCCCGCTGTGGTCCCCATCCATCTCCAGCCGCAGTGGAGCCTGCTCAGCAAAGACGTCGGTCCCAGCGTCTCGCCCGGTCTAATACTGTGCAGAGACTTGCTGCTGCCTCTTCAGGTTCTGCTATTGTAGCCACTACTGGTCAGCAGACGTCTTTAGGTCTAAGTCCTTTGTTGCTTCGTCTAAGCATGCCCAGGGCATGATCTCCCATTGGAGATCAGGGGTCACATGCTCAGATACAGCTGCCACTCCTATTGGTCCTTCAGGAAGGTCCTCCGGCTGTTGATGTTCTGAAGCAGCTTCCCATTGGTCCTTCCTGGAAGGTCTTTTTCTCATGGCTGCTATAAAAGGCTGTCCTTACCGCATGGCGTGCGCTAGGATCAATTGCATTATGTGCTTTGCGCCAGTGTGATCATGCACGCATGTGGTTAGGGCTCGGCTGAAATAAGCCCCTAGAATACTGGCACCTCCGGTGAGAAAATTTGAGTGCACGTGGTTAGGGCTTGGCTGAAATAAGCCCCTAGAATACCGGCTTCTCCGGTGAGGAGATTGCTTGATTGCGTTGCTGTCTGCATGATCACGGACTGCTATCCGCACAGCAGTTATCTGTGTATCCCTGTACTGTTAACAGGACACAGTACCTATCTCTGCGTCTTTACCTCAGCGACTCTGTGGTGTAACAGAGTTCGCTTATATCGCTATATAGCGCTGCGGCATTCCCGCTAACGGCTCTGTGGATTAACAGAGTTCGCACTATCTGCCACAGAGCGCTATGGCGTTTATTTTAGCGACTCTGCGGGATAACAGAGTTTGCTACTTACGCCATCTTACTAGCAGCAGGCTCTGCCTGCACGGTGGACCCCGGGCTGCGAACGCACCTCTCTACATTATTTATTAGGTGCGTTCTGCAGACTCTAACACATGGTATAGTCAGTATCAACAAGTAACCATATACAGTATATGTACAGTACAGACCAAAAGTTTGGACACACCTTCTCATTTAAAGATTTTTCTGTATTTTCATGGCTATGAAAATTGTACATTCACACTGAAGGCATCAAAACTATGAATTAACACATGTGGAATTATATACTTAACAAAAAAGTGTGTAACAACTGAAATTATGTCTTATATTCTAGGTTCTTCAAAGTAGCCACCTTTTGCTTTGATGACCGCTTTGCACACTCTTGGCATTCTCTTGATGAGCTTCAAGAGGTAGTCACTGGAAATGGTCTTCCAATAATCTTGAAGGAGTTTCCAGAGATGCTTAGCACTTGTTGGCCCTTTTGCCTTCACTCTGCGGTCCAGCTCACCCCAAACCATCTCGATTGGGTTCAGGTCTGGTGACTGTGGAGGCCAGGTCATCTGGCGTAGCACCCCATCACTCTCCTTCTTAGGGCTCATACCCATTTGTGGAAAAAAAAACGGTCCATTTTCTGGATGGAAAAAATGGTCCGAATATATGTAATTGTCATGTGATTGTCATGCGATTTGTATGCGATTTTTAATCTCACCATCCGTTTTCCATCCGTTTTCCATCTGTATGCAATGCGATTTTAACATGACGTTTTACATAGAGCAGTTATCTCTATGTCAAAATTCATGTAAAAATCACATTGTCAAAAAAAAATGTACACAAAAAGCAAATAATTATATATATACACATATATATATATATATATATATATAGGTCATACACTTCTACATAGTATAATAGCCGCTAATTCATCCCGGCTATACTGTAAAATCACACTGACAGCTTTAATAAAGAATGGAAAAAATACATATACACACAAAAAATACATATATATATATATATATATACATGTCATTGTGACATATATACAGTACAGACCAAAAGTTTGGACACACCTTCTCATTCAAAGATTTTTTTTGTATTTTCATGGCTCTGAAAATTGTAGAATCACACTGAAGGCATCAAAACTATGAATTAACACATGTGGAATTATACATTACACTTTACAAAAAAGTGTGAAACAACTGAAAATATGTCTTATATTCTAGGTTCTTCAAAGTATCCACTTTTTGCTTTGATTACTGCTTTGCACACAGAAAAGGTGAACGGATGGACTCTACATGCCTGGTTCCCACCGTGAAGCATGGAGGAGGTGGTGTGATGGTGTGGGGGTGCTTTGCTGGTGACACTAATGGGGATTTATTCAAAATTGAAGGCATCCTGAACCAGCATGGCTACCACAGCATCTTGCAGCGGCATGCTATTCCATCTGGTTTGCGTTTAGTTGGACCATCACTTATTTTTCAACAGGACAATGACCCCAAACACACCTCCAGGCTGTGTAAGCGCTATTTGACCAAGAAGGAGAGTGTTGGGGTGCTACACCAGATGACCTGGCCTACACAGTCACCAGACCTGAACCTAATCGAGATGGTTTGGGGTGAGCTGGACCGCTCAGCGCTTCAATTTTGAATAATCCCAGGGTTTTGAATAAACCCTGTTCTGAGGGTCTGAGGAAGCACGCAGGGAGCCCCCTCCCTGCGCGATGCTTCCATGTGCCCCCGGTACACCGCGATCATGTTTGATTGCGGTGTGCCAGGGGTTAATGTGCCGGGAGTGGTCCGTGACCGCTCCTGGCACATAGTGCCGGGTGTCAGCTGTGATAATCAGCTGATCGCCTAGGACGTACTATCCCGTCCCTGGGAATTAAGTCCCAGGGCACATGGACAGGATAGTACGTCTGATGACAGAAAGGGGTTAAAGAAAGTTTCTTTTTCTGTTTATGCACTTTTGCAGTGATTATGATATAAATTTAAAGGAGATATACTGTATATGGGTTTTGGATGGTGCTTGGCACACTCTGCAAAAAGGCTTATAAGTAACTAGAAATAATTGCAGCAGTGTACTGTATATGGTTTAAATCACCAATAGGATATAATTCTTTCCATCCCACTAGAGGGCAGTGTAATAATAAAAGAATATGAAAAATCATCCTATATTTTGTATTGATTTTGTATAAATGAACTGTGGAGATTTGTGACTGCAATTCTTGAGAACGCTATGGTGAATATAGTTCTATAGTCCAATGTAATGAGGACGGTGTTTTTGTGAGAATATTTATGTATTTTTAAGGAACTATCTAATATTTGTACCACTTCTTACTTGAAGGTATCATGTATTGTCTAATCATGCACTACTTACAATTTATGTGTTTTATTAATTATTATGTTTAATAAAGAATTGTTGATTTTATTAAGAAATTCTCCAAGCTTTTTTGATAGGATTCTTAGGCTACTTTCACACTTGCGTTTTTTTGTGCAGCGCATCGTGCGCTATCGGACGCATGCGCAATGTTCCCTATCTTTAACATGGCGGGCGCAGGGTCTAGCGCTTGCACACGTTCATCTGCGTTTGGCATGCGCTGCGCATTTTCCAGGTGTGCCCCATACTGCTAGACGCTACATGTTGCATTTTTTTTCCGCCCAACCGCTTTAAAAAAACGCGTGCTATGCGCAAAAAATAACATTGCAGTCTATGGTGCGCTGCCGTGCGCTGCGCGCTCAGCAGAGATGAGAAGTCTATGATCGCAGTTGAGACAGAGATGATAGACAGAGATGAAGAGACAGAGATGATAGAGACAGAGATGATAGAGACAGATGATAGAGACAGAGATGATAGAGACAGAAGATAGAACAGATGATAGAGACAGAGATGATAGAGACAGATGATGAGCAGAGAATAGAGACAGATGATAGAGACAGAGATGATAGAGACGAGGATAGAGACAGATGATAGAGACAGAGATGATAGAGACAAGATGATAGAGACAGATGATAGAACAGATGATAGAGACAGATGATAGAGACAAGATGATAGAGACAGATGATCAGAAGATGATAGAGACAGAGATGATAGAGACAGATGATATAGAACAGAGATGATAGAGACAGAGATGATAGACAGATGATAGAGACAGATGATAGAGACAGATGATAGAGACAGATGAGAGACAGAGATGATAGAGAAGAGATGATAGAGACAGAGATGATAGAGACAGAGATGATAGAGAATGATAGAGACAGAGATGATAGAGACAGAGATGATAGAGACAGAGATGATAGAGACAGATGATAGAGACAGAGATGATAGAGACAGAGATGATAGAGATGATAAAGACAGATGATAGAGACAGAGTTGATAGAAATGTGACACGTAGACAACCCATACGCCGAAAAAACGCGAACGCATGCAAAAACGCTTGAAATCGCATACAAATGCTGTGTTTTTTGGTCGTAATGCGCATGCTGATGCGACTAAATATTGCAGTGTTTATAAGCTTTTGCATGCGTTTTTTTAATGCGTTTCATGTGCGCACGATGCGCTGCACAAAAAAACGCAAGTGTGAAAGTAGCCTCAAAGGGGAAGTGTCACGGCAGCAGTGACCCGGTCCGTGGCCTTGGGCGTCCCATGAAAATAACGGTTTAAAGGGGAAATAAATTTTGTGATATAATGTTCGTGACGCCACCTGTGGTATTCCACAAGGAGAAGCCGACGCTGCAGTTCAGATCCTATGGGGCTGATGGTAGTGCAGCAAAGATGTTCAGCTCTCCACAGGCAGAGCTATCCAAAGGGCAGAGTTAGAGTTAAGGACGGTAGTGACAATGATGGTGGTAGTTGTTGTGGTGCAAGTCGGGTGACATGGAAATGATAGTTCTGCAGTAACTGTCTCCAGCCGGGTACTGTGTCCTCAGGGCCTGTGGTCCACCAAACTCCCAGGTAGATTGGGATACACCATTTCAGGACTACTTTCAGTGTATTTCTCTCCCGGCCGTCTCATTGCGCTGGCTCCCATTTCTCCTGCCCTGTGCGGCTCACCCAGAGCCCCAAGCCAGTAGGCAGTTGGGCGACATCCTCTGAGTTCCCTTGACCCTATTTATAGCTGCCTTTTTGGAGGGTAGGTGAGTGATTGTGGCTGTGGCACCTGCAATTACCACAGCCTCCAGTTTCTTAGCTGAACATATAGTCTCTCACTAAGTTGGGGCCGGTCCCCTGTCTGCAATCTGGTCCCTCCACATCTGGATACGGGCCCCACGGGTGGCTTCTGCACTTTCCGTGTCCCTATGACCCCTTCTGTCCTCCCGGGAGCTTCCTTCTGTCTCTCCCTCTCAATATTCTCTCCTTCTTCCTTTCCTCACTGCTTCTCCACCAGTGTCCTCAGACCAACTCTTCACAACTCTCCTCTCGTCTGGGGACAAGCACCTCACAGTTTGAGCTCCCCTTCTAGACTATTATTTCTGGTCTCATAGACCACTACCCTCTTCCCACTTCTTAAGCTCCTCCCCTTTTCTACCCTCCCCACCCACTCCCCAACACCCTTTCCTACCCATCCTGGGATGAGGCCATCCTCCCTAAGGGTACACCCAGATGCCCCGACTGAACTGGTGTGTGTTGGGTGCGAGTGTTAGAGTCCTGGGTAGTGCTCCCTCCTTACCTGAGAGTGGGATACCACACCTTTGGATAAGGTGCAGTACCTCTGTGGCGACTGGACCCTAAGGGGCGCCACAAATGTCCCTGGGTACACAATGTTAAATATAGGTACGCATGCAGATCTATGCGGAGAAGTGCACAGCGTACGCTGCATACAGATATGCAAATGTGAACCTGGCCTAAGTTCGATACTTAGCTTCTCTGCTTGCTGACGTCTTGGAACTCCCACCCAGGGTACTCTCTTCGCATCACGTTCTCTGTTCCATCCTGGCCCGTTACCTCTGTGAATTGTAAACTTGGGGCTGTACTGTTAGGCGTCCTGTCCCAGGACCCCTCTCCAGTGCATCACTTTTGTCCTTCAATGACTTTTCATTTTTCCACTCCAATTCTCGCCATCCACTGCCTTGGTCTTCACTCACGTCAGGGACAGCCACTTCATATAGCTCATCTGACTAGTCAGAAATTAGGTCTGCTTCGCTTGCACACTGGGCACTATCTAAGTTCCTGACAGGAAACTGTTCCTGCATTTTATCCCCTCCCACTCCAGGCTAGTCCCAATCTTTAACCCTAAACTTTCCCTACTGTTGGTCAAACTACAAAGCCATCACTAATAGCGCATTTCACAAGACGCATTACACATCATAACAATATGCGTGTCTTCAAGGGGGAACAGGGACAGTATGTCCATCATACAAGATGCACGGCACATAGCTTAATTTTCAATAGCTTTCTTTATCCATCCTATTTTCATTTCTAAACATTCAAATCTTGAATGCTTATCAAAAAATATAATTATCACCACTGTGAATAATGTCCAAACTGCAACGTTGGCTTTTAATTCAGCATTCAGATTGCAATTGAAGATGGAGGTGTGGATGATCCCAAACTCATAGGACTGCAGCATGGCAGAGACACTGCTAGACACTGGATGGGAAACACAATGCAGCAACATTTCCGAGACCTCCACTTTCTCAAGCCTGCAATCCTCTTTCCAATTCCATCCTTTAAGGTGCATACACCATGCGACCCAACATCACTAATGATATGTCCACCTTTGCCCTAGCAAGCAACCAGTGTTCCTCTAGCCTACAACTGGGCAAAGTGTTGCCTACAAGCTACATCCGGCACTCTGTTTGTTCCAGTCTAACCAACAGACTGAAACAGTCTAGGCCTTCCTCACCCGCCATCCACCCACCTTCTCCACAGCCGCTGTCACCTCCGCCATCATCGGTATCTGCATCCTGGGGATGCAGATGTGTAGCCCAGCTTCGCAGGCACACATGAAAATCCAGGAAAGTGCACTGGAAGGTAACAGCCAAAGCTTGATATGCATTCACTCATGTCACTCACATTTAGACACACCCATAGGGGTATATAGGTTTGGTGAGTGTCATCATAGTTGAGTTAGTTTCCTGTCTTCGGACAGAGGAGTCAGCTTCCTGTCTTAGGACAGTGACTCAGTCAGTTAGCTCCGGGAGGCTCAGGAGTGAGTCATCCCTTGGATAGTTACCTGTCTGAGATAGTCAGTCAGATTGGTTTCCTGCTGAGTTCAGAGCAGAGACTTCAGCCGCCTGTCCCAGGACAGTGAAGTTCAGTCGACAGAGGTCCTGGACTAGGAGAATACTGAGAGCTGCTCAGCGAGCCCAAACAGGGAATCTGTGATTCGACTTCTATGCAGCAGTGCTTATGTTAAGAGCGGAAAGCAGGGCGAAGGGCGCAGTGGAGAAGATAAAGAAGTGCTTAAGGTATTGGATTGCCTGCACTAAATCACCGGTCACTGGGGACCGAAGCGTTGCTATTGTTTCAAGCATAGTGACAAGAAAACCAGAGGCATCTGGACTACAGGTCGCAGAGAGCAGCCCTAAGTGTCAATACGTAACCGGAGTCAGGTGGAATAGGGACTTTGAGTCAAGCGCAGACAAAAGTAAGAACCTAGTTTCATCACTTGGAAGGCTCCACCACAACGTTGGCCGGGCAGTACAGCTATAGAGAAAGCTGGAGTTTTGGAGTTAACTTCGCTTCAGGCAAGTTGGACTCACCTATATATTGGAAGTTAAGGAGGCCTCTAACCTGCTCGGCTGCTACCTGAAAGTGCACTCTCCACCCCGACCAGCTTCCCGGGATCTGCTTGAACCATCATCAGTAAAAGGTATGAAAAGAAGCTACCCTGTGTGTGACTGAATTCTTATCCACACCTGCATCATCATCATCACCATAGACTTCCAGGGACCCGTCTCACCTGTGGGAGACTTACTACCAAGCTGCCCCATAACATCCCCTGTGAAAGTCCTTATAGCAGCGCTGGTACAATTTACCAGAAACCGCAGGTGGCGTCACAAACTATTTCAAATCCCCTGTAAATATCCCCTATCGCATTGACCGCCAGGGCCACGGACCGAGCCACCGCTACCAGTGACAACTCCCATAGATTTCCATGGGCTCGGCTCCGAGTACCCCATAGCCCTGGTATCCACAATTGTGGTGCGTGGTCGGAACAACTTGGCGTCACGAACAGGATACTAAACTTACAAGATCGTAAGCCCTGTGTGCCTAAATTGAACTGTTTGCTGTATGTCACTATTGGCGCCAAAATACCGCCATTTTGACGCCAAGTTGGCGCCCTGAGGCGCTGGTGAAGAAGGTGGGCGTACCTTCGTGGGCGTGTACCCCCCTGAAGCGCGAAAAGTTATGGCCGCCCTCTCCAAGGCCTACTACAATGTGCGGTCCAGCCCCACTGCAAAGGAAATACGCCTCCTCTTCATCCTCTATGCGAAGAGGAGGAGACGCAAATCCCGCCTCCACGGAAAGGACCAGAATGTTCCTGTTGGATACCACAGTGAGACCTGGACCGAGATGGCGGAAGGACAGGAGAATCAGTGCCCAGTACCGGAGGACTGTCTGCCTGTGCCGGAGCTGTCCCCAGATCGGACACCGACCCCGCCATGATGGAGCTGCGGAGGGAGAACGCAGAGCTGAAGAAGAAGCTGCAGAATCGTGCAATTCGACAAGAGACGGAGAGACGCTGGCGCACCCAAACACAGCGGCTGCTGTGGGACGCCATGTTCTCTCCCACAAGTGAAATACCGTCTCTTGATACCCCTCTATCACTGGATTATCCAAAGGCCCTGATGAAAAAGGCTGCGGAGCGACTGGAGGCGGACACCAGATATGCTGTACCTGATCCCACCGATGGAGCGGTGGAGGCGAAGGAGGCTGAGGAGGTCCTGCCCGTCCCTGAGAGCCAGCCAGGTCAGGAGGCCGCAGCGGATTACCGTTCCCCGGCGGGGACACCGGAGGGTTCCTGCCCATCGTTGCCAGAAGTCAACTGGGACGAGATGGAGCGTATTGATGACATCACGTATGCCGTCCAGTGGGAAAGAGAGATGCAGTGTCGTGAAGTGGAGCAGCGACGCCGGCAGGAGGAAGAGCGGGAGGTGCAGCGGAACCGACAACGGCAGTATGAGCAGTTGGTCGCTGACAAGGAGATGGTCCGCAACGACAAAGGTACCCGAAGGGAACCGCGGCGGCAGGGGTGCGTGGTAGAATTCCAGCTCCGCGAGGGCTGGGTTTCATCCGGGAACCGGGACTCTATCCGGGGGTATTCGTGAGCCGCCGGGACGTAGAGTCCCACCTGCCTATCGGTCATCCGGGAAGGGACCTAGTAAACGGGGACATAGTGAGCTATACACGGCACTGGGGTTTAAAGGGCTGGTATGCCCTCAATGTGTCCATCGTCAGTGACCCCGTCCCCGACGCTGGTAACGTCAACACTACCGAAGCGTCCCCGTCTCGAGCGCCCACAGCACCAAGCCGTACTTCACATCACCCCCTGCAGGCCCATCGCAATTTAAGTTGCAAAAGGCATCGCCTCCTGCATACACCTCTGCAGCCAAGCCTCCTTTTACATCGCAAACTGCGGTTACAGCTGAATCACCCCCTGCTACGCAAACAGCGACGCAATCGGCGTCCCACAAAGAGGAAGCACCCGGCGTGCCCCTAGCGGTTCGCACAAGAACTGTTGCGACCCAAACCCTGATAGCAGGTCACGACCTGTTTGTCATGCATTCTAAGGAGCATCGCATTGTTCCAGCCCCCGGGGTGGAAGATGTAATTGAAGTCTGCAAGAAAATGTGAAGACCGGTAGGACCCAGACAGGGGTTTACCGCATACAAGCATGTATAAAGTTTAAAGAAAGTTCGCATAATTGCACTTGAAATGTATGTAATGTTTACATAACTTGCCAATTGCACTTTATTATTGTCTATTGAAGTTTGATATATGGAATAGAATACCCGGCTGGGTAAAGAGAGTTCAAGAATTTTGAAGAAATTACATAGTGTGCATAAGTTTGCATAGTATACCCTGGTTGGGTAAATACCGTGAGAGGTATAATGTGAATTTAGGAAGTTAAAAGAATGTGTTGATTGCATAAGTTGAAGTATATATATAGATATATAATGTGAAGTGAAATGTATATATGTGTCCTTAACCATGCCATGGACTGAGAGGCTGAGGACTGTGCCAGCCCAGAACTTATCCTGTAAATAGTTGCGCTTCGGTGCATTGTCTTGGTTTTACATAAAGCCACTACAATTAACTACCTCAGAAGAAAAACCCATGTGGTGGGGCCCAGAAAGAGGTCTGCAATAAAGTCCTGCAGCCCACCCAGGACCTACGTGGGAGGTTTTAGGTGCGGGTCCTCCACAAGTATCGTGTATATAATGTCTTGATATCTTTGATACTTTTGTATTTTCCTACTGTACAAAATGCAACGTTCAAGAAATCCTTACCTCCCGGATGGGAAGAGTTATAATGTTTGTTAATGCAAAACAAAATGTTCTTTTTGTCTTTTACAGCCCGGGAGTGCTGTGTTTTACCAAAGGGGGATGTGTAGCCCAGATTCGCAGGCACACATGAAAATCCAGGAAAGTGCACTGGAAGGTAACAGCCAAAGCTTGATATGCATTCACTCATGTCACTCACATTTAGACACACCCATAGGGGTATATAGGTTTGGTGAGTGTCATCATAATTGAGTTAGTTTCCTGTCTTCGGACAGAGGAGTCAGCTTCCTGTCTTAGGACAGTGACTCAGTCAGTTAGCTCCGGGAGGCTCAGGAGTGAGTCATCCCTTGGATAGTTACCTGTCTGAGATAGTCAGTCAGATTGGTTTCCTGCTGAGTTCAGAGCAGAGACTTCAGCCGCCTGTCCCAGGACAGTGAAGTTCAGTCGACAGAGGTCCTGGACTAGGAGAATACTGAGAGCTGCTCAGCGAGCCCAAACAGGGAATCTGTGATTCGACTTCTATGCAGCAGTGCTTATGTTAAGAGCGGAAAGCAGGGCAAAGGGCGCAGTGGAGAAGATAAAGAAGTGCTTAAGGTATTGGATTGCCTGCACTAAATCACCGGTCACTGGGGACCGAAGCGTTGCTATTGTTTCAAGCATAGTGACAAGAAAACCAGAGGCATCTGGACTACAGGTCGCAGAGAGCAGCCCTAAGTGTCAATACGTAACCGGAGTCAGGTGGAATAGGGACTTTGAGTCAAGCGCAGACAAAAGTAAGAACCTAGTTTCATCACTTGGAAGGCTCCACCACAACGTTGGCCGGGCAGTACAGCTATAGAGAAAGCTGGAGTTTTGGAGTTAACTTCGCTTCAGGCAAGTTGGACTCACCTATATATTGGAAGTTAAGGAGGCCTCTAACCTGCTCGGCTGCTACCTGAAAGTGCACTCTCCACCCCGACCAGCTTCCCGGGATCTGCTTGAACCATCATCAGTAAAAGATATGAAAAGAAGCTACCCTGTGTGTGACTGAATTCTTATCCACACCCTGCATCATCATCACCATAGACTTCCAGGGACCCGTCTCACCTGTGGGAGACTTACTACCAAGCTGCCCCATAACATCCCCTGTGAAAGTCCTTATAGCAGCGCTGGTACAATTTACCAGAAACCGCAGGTGGCGTCACGAACTATTTCAAATCCCCTGTAAATATCCCCTATTGCATTGACCGCCAGGGCCACGGACCGAGCCACCGCTACCAGTGACAACTCCCATAGATTTCCATGGGCTCGGCTCCGAGTACCCCATAGCCCTGGTATCCACAATTGTGGTGCGTGGTCAGAACACAGACAGCAGTAAATACATTGGTGGAGGAGGGGCCCCTTCTTCCACCAATCAGCATGTGAGAGAACTGATGCAGTGATGTCATTTCATCACGTCAGCTGTGCACTGCTGGGAGTCAGTTCACCGGGACAGGAGCCGAGGCAGAGCACCAGGGTATTGAGAGCGAGGTGAGAATATGGTGGTTTTTTAACATGTACATGGGATGTTTGCATGTATATAGGAGTCTATCTGGGGCTCATACTGTATATAGGGGGCTGTGTGGGGCTCATGCTGTATATAGGGAGGCTATGTGGTTCTCATGCTGTATATAGGGACCTATGTGGAGCTTGTGCTGTATATGGGTGGCTATGTAGGGGCTAATGCTGTATATTGGAGGCTATATGGGATTCATGCTGTATATAAGAGGCTATATGGGATTCATGCTGTATATAGGAGGCTATTTGGTGGCTCATGCTGTATATAGGAGACTTTATGGGGCTCATTCTGTATATAGGAGGCTATGTGGGGGCTCATGTGCATAGAAGGCTATGTAGGGGCTCTGCTGTATATAAGAGGCTATGTGGGGGCTCATACTGAGTATAGGAGGCTATGTAAGGGCTCTTAGAGTATAGAGGGGACTTTGTGTGGGTTCTTACGGTATATAGGGGGAGGTCAGCATACTTAATTCTTGTCAATATTAAGTGATCCAATTAATAATATAAAATAAGGATAATTAGTATCTTAATAATAGTATTATTAATTTCAATTAATTAAATTAATTTCAGCTTATTGGTTCGGCCCTCCACAACAGTCATGGTCTCAAATGTGGCCCCCTGGTAAAATTAATTGTCCACCCCGGCTCCAGCCTATAGTTAAACCCTTACTGACATCGGATGTATTAGTACGCCGATGTCAGTATTCCCCGCTTTGATGTTGGTTCCGGCGGTGAGCCCACATCAAAGCCTGGACATGTCCGCTGTTTTGAACAGCTGGCATGTGCCCGCAATAGCAATGGGTGGAATCACGGTCCGCCCGCGGCTATTAAATTGTTAAATGCCGCTGTCAAACTCTGACAGCGGCAATTAACAAGCGTGGACGGAAATACGCACACCAGTGACCCGTGTCACGTGATCGTGGGTCACTGGTATGTCGACATGACAACCATGGTCTCCTTGAGACCTCTGTGGTTGTTGATGCCGAATTACGATGAGCGCCAACTTGTGGTCGGCACTCATAGCAAGACTGTAATTCTACTACATAGAGGTGATCTGAGCATCGCCTCTATGTAGCAGAGCTGATCGAGCTATGGCAGCTTCTAGCCTCCCATGGAGACTATTGAGTGTGTTATTACCGAAACAGAAGTAACACTTTAACACAATTTTTCACAGTTGATGGACCAATGGTGTACTGAACAATGTGAATGGCCTCTTTGAAGAACTGAATCAGGAGTATTTTGTTGCAGATTGGCGATTGTTCATTGACTCATCCCAGAGAAGTTTGAAAGCAGTGTTGCTTCACAATGGAAATATGAAACCATCAATCCCTATTGCTCACTCATGTCATCTAAAGGAAAGTTATAAAAATCTGTCAGTTGTTTTGGACGCTATACTGTACAATATAAGCATCATCAATGGAATATCTGTGGAGATTTGAAAGTGTTTGGTCTGCTAATGGGAATGCAAGGAGGTTTCACAAAATATTGTCGCTTCTTGTGTTTATGGGACAGTAGAAATACAGTAGAGCATTATGTTCGTCGTGATTGGGGACAGAGAAACATCTATGCTCCAGGTAGAGACAATGTTCAGAATAATCCTTTTGCTCCAACAAAAATCTTTCTTCCTCCACTACATATAAAGTTGGGATTGATTAAAGACTTTGTGAAAGCCATGGCAAAGACAAATTCACAAGGGTTCTAGTACATTTCACAGAAATTCTCCAGCATTTCACCAGCAAAACTGAAGGAAGGGGTATTTGTTGGTCCTCAGATCAGAGAGTTTATGAGAGATGATGTGTTTGAAGGAACTCTAAATGATAACAAACTGAGATCTTGGAAAAGCTTCAAGTAGATCTGTGAAAACTTCTTAGGAAAAAAAATCTCCAGAATACTGTATGTTGAAGATGTTGAGGAACTGCTAAATGCATACCAGTGTCTTAGATTTCGCATGTCAAGGAAAATGCACTTTTTGCATTCACATTTAGATTTCTTCACTCAAAGTCTTGGGGATGTAAGCGATGAACAAGGCGAGCGATTTCACCAGAACATTAAAGTAATGGAACCGCTACCAGGGTTTTTGGAATGACTCAATGATGGCAGATTACTGTTGGATGTTATATAGGGACAACCTTGAAAAATCGTATCAACGACAGTCTAGCGTCAAGCACTTTTAATTTCTGCTCATATTTTGGTTTCTGTTTTGCATGTGAAATTATTTTGGTTCAATAAAAACTGTTTTGTAAGGTGAAGCATTTTTTTCTGATATGTAGATTACTGTTTTCACTGTTCTCATTTTTTTGTAGACCTGTGAATCAGTAGGATCAATTGAAGCATTGCAGTTATTACCTCATAAAGTGACACTGGTCAGAATTGTAAAAATTGGCCTCGTCATTAACGTGCAAACCACCTTGGGAGGTAAAGGGCTTAAGTGAGCAATGTTTGCTGGGACAGATTGCTGATGTCGTGTTGAATTTGAAGAGCCACTGAGGTAACAAAAAACAGTCACCTGAGGAATTCATCTAAAGGTGTAGTAAACATTTTAAACCCATTTTTGTTTTGCCCATTCTGCAAATTCAGCACACCGATCTGGGTGATCCTCATTGGAGATGCTGCAGCAGCTTGATTTTGCAAGAGTGCCATTTGTGAGTAGCTAATATCTGCCGAATTGAAAGAGATCCACATGTATAGCGGCGTGCCTGAATATGATAGTTGGATAGTGAATCCTCTTTTGTGAAAGGTCCCTTTTTGATCTGTAGGTTCATGTCCTGTTGTGTATTTTTTTTTCCTTTCTGTTTTTCTTGTTTCTCCAGTTCCTTCAATTGAAATGTAAAGGACTACAGTATGTTAGAAATGAATCAATTTGTAATGGATAAGGCCTCTTTCACATTTCCGGCGGGCGCCTGGCGGCGCCCCCGGCATTTTGCCGCAGCGCCGCATGTGAAAACCTTTCACACTTCCGGCGGCCAAAATGCGTTTTTTTCCCGGATGGTTTCTGATGCTTGGAGAGATAAGAAACTATCCGGCAAAAACAAAAAACGTTACATGCAGCGTTTTTTCCGGACGCCGCAATGTACATTTGCGCCGCATCCGGACAAAACCGCATGCAACGCATTGACATGCGGCGCCATCCGGCGCTAATGCATGTCAATGCGAAAAAAGCCGCATGCGGCGCATCAGATTTTCAGATGCGGCGCTGCGGCAAAATCCGGGGGCGCCGCCATGCGCCCGCCGGAAATGTGAAAGAGGCCTTATGCTACATGATAACTGACTTTTTTTTATTTTATTTGGCTATGAACTTTGACTTGTCATGTGACAGTGTTGGCGCCGAAATTTGAATCAGGCATGTATTTAAGAACAGTCAAACCTCTATTTGTGTATATACATTTGTGGTATCCTGATGAAGAAGCCTTAGTGCTTCGAAACGCATAGAATAAAACCACATATTCATTTGAAACAACCATCTGGACCTTCAAGCAGCTCAAAGTGAATCCACTTTTTTTTCCCATCTTTGTAGACTCTGATAGGAGACAGGTCTCTACAGGGATCAGTGCCCGCCCACAGGGAGATAGAAGGGAAAGCAGAGGAAAGCCCCCATTGTGAGAAGGTTTTCACTGCATTTCTGGGAGGGCAAGTCACCTCAGAGGGAAGAAAACAGCTCAGCCATGGAGGTGTAACTGAGTGAGGGTCTCCACAGAGAGAGAACCTGAAAGCAGCCAATATCACACTGAGAAACTGCCTGTCTGCAAATGTTCATCTGTAAGGAATAGGCTGACCCGTTTACCTCACAACTGTATATAGTTATCTACCAGATCACCTCCAGTAAAATCAGTTCTAAATACAAGCTGCTTCTGTCATCTCTGGGGAAATATCTACACAGTCGTTCGGCTCATCGCATTTTTTTTTTAGTTTGTCACCACCATTGAACTGAATTTACTCTACTGTTTGATCTGATTTAAAGGAGAAAAATGCCCCAACAGTGTATTAATCATCCGAACAGATTCTGCTATCTGAGTGGTTCTTTTCACCGAAAGGCCAAGCACGTTCAATCACTCATGATATTAAAAAGATGTACCAGATGTACTTTAAGTGTCCACTTGGTGATCAAGACAAAAGCTGGGCCCCTCATGTGATATGCTCAAGTTACTCAAATGGTCTTTGTGACTGGTTGAATATGAGGAAAGTGGCTATGCCAATTGCTGTTCCCATGATTTGGAGAGAACCCAAAAAATCATAGTGATGACTGCTACTTTTGTTTTGTCAAACTGAACGGCTTTTCTACAAAGAACAAACATAAGATTAATTACCCTGAACTTGAATCTGCGATTAGGCCAGTTCCACATGATGGTACCTTGCCAATTCCTGTACCATCATTGTCTGGATTGGATGAAAATGAAGTAGACTATGAAGACTATGGAGCTGAAGCTACTGGTGAAGACATGGAGATCTCAAGTCAAGATGAGTATGTACCTGATGGAGCAGCCGAGCAGCCAGAAGCTTTACTCAACATGAATTAAATGATCTCATCAGAGACCTTTCACTGTCAAATGATAAAGCTGAACTTCTTGCATCTAGGTTAAAACAGAAGAATCTTCTTCATGATGATGTCAAAGCATGGGCGGACATACCGCCGGTTCAGCCGGTGCAGTTGCACCGGGGCCCTGAGCAGGAGGGGGCCCAGGAAAAACTAATGGCGACGGTGCATTACCGATCACAGAGCGGGCGGCATCATCATCGCTAACAGGAGAGGCGCCCGCTCTGCTGCACGCCATGCTGTACGATTATGCTGAGGGGCCCTGTCCTCACCTGTTAGTGCTGATGCTGCTGTCTGGTCTCGTGATCTATGTGGAGACGCTGCGGGGAGGAGTGAGCATCACACTGAGTGTCACAGCGTGTGATTCCCTCTGCTGCAGACTCCTGCCTGTGCCATGCCGCTGATCTCAGGGTATGGTAAGAGGGGGGAGGTGCTGGGAAGAAGGTCACTGAAGCAGGACATTACCTATGTCCTGATCACTATAAGGGGGTCTCCTGATTGCCCCCTCATACAGATTTATTAAGTTCTAGGCACTGCACAGAGTGATATGTGTGCCTCATTGCCTGTAAGTCAATCACCAATCACAGACTTCTTTATAAGCACATCTGTGAATGGCTGACAGGGATGATATTCGTTGTCTTCTGTGTCCTGGAGTCACAGCTTGGAGGGGGAAGCTTCAGAAGAAGAGACTGTGGACCAGACTGACAGGATGGTAAGACACGGAGAGGACATACTGCTGATGCAGCTGCATCAGGGCCCGAAGGTGGAGGGGGGCCCTTGCAGGTCCTGGGACCATCGGGGAGACCGGCACGCTATGGAGCCCATGAGTCGGGAAGGCCCTGTGCCAGTGCGGGTGCTGGCACCTGGCCCCCCCATGCTATAAACTGAAATACTTACCTCTCTCTGTTCCTCCGCAGCTCCAGTGTCCATGACTCTCTGGCGTCTCAGGGCAGAACGCGCGATGACTTCACTACAGCGTGCCCTCTGCGCTGTGCACTTCAGAGAATCATAAGATGCTGAGGAGCAACGGAGCCTGGAGCAGTGGGGAAGAGAGAGAGGTAAGTATTTCATTATACTGTATGGAGCATTATATGGGGTCCATTATTCTGTATGGAGCTATATATGTGGCCCATATTACTGTATGGAGCATTATATGGGGTCCATTATTCTGTATGGAGCAATATATGGGGCCCATTAAACTGTAAGGAGCAATATATGGGGTCCATTATACGATATGGAGCATTATATGGGGTCCATTAATCTGTATGGAGCAATAAATGGGGCCCATAATATTGTATGGAGCAATATGTGGGGCCCATTATTCTGTATGGAGCATTACATGGGTCCATTATTCTGTATGGAGCAATATATGGGGCCCATTATTCTGTATGGAGCAATATATGGGGCCCATTATTCTGTATGGAGCATTATATGGGGTCCATTATACTGTATGGAGCAATATATGGGGCCCATTATACTGTATGGAGCAATATATGGGGACGATAATACTGTACGGATCAATTTATGGGGCTCATTATTCTGTATGGAGCAATACTGTATATGGGTCCATTATTCTGTATGGAGCAATATATGGGAATCATTATTCTGTGTGGCGTAATATATGGGGCTCATTATTCTGTATGGAGGACTAAGTGGTGTCCATAATACTGTATGGAGGACTATGTGGTGCCCATA
Source organism: Oophaga sylvatica (assembly GCA_033576555.1). NCBI lineage: Eukaryota > Metazoa > Chordata > Amphibia > Anura > Dendrobatidae > Oophaga > Oophaga sylvatica. The sequence continues at coordinate 530,684,662 of JARQOD010000003.1, read as the reverse complement.
ATACTGTATGGAGGACTATGTGGTGCCCGCATTACTGCGTGGATGACTATGTGGTGCCCATAATACTGTGTGGAGGACTATGTGGTGCCCAAATTACTGTATGGAGGAAAATACTGTTCGGTTTCTGATGTATTGTAGAATTTACATATCACTCATGTATTGTAAGAAGTAAGTGAAATCTTTAGCATTATACTATACCTATGTTTCTTATCTGTGCATCATGAATCGTGTCATGTGTTAAAGGGGCCAATTGAGACTCTTTCGTCCAGGGCCCACGAAAACCTGGAGCCGGCCCTGTGTGACTGTACATGCGTATATATATGTTTATACATGTGTGTGCATGTGTTTATGCATGTGTGTGTGTCTGTATTTATGAATGGATGTGTATGCATATGTGTATGTATGTGTGTATGTATGTGTGTGTATAAACAGATGTATCTCACAAAATTAGAATATCATCAAAAAGTTAATTTATTCAGTTCTTCAATACAAAAAGTGAATCTCACATATTATATAGAGTCATTAGACACAGAGTGATCTATTCTATAGAGTGATTACACACAGAGTGATCTATTTCAAGTGTTTATTTCTGTTGATGTTGATGATTATGGCTTACAGCCAATGAAAACCCAAAAGTCATTATCATAGTAAATTAGAATATTTTATAACACCAGGTTGAAAAAATGATTTTAAAATCCGAAATGTATGTTCAGTAAATACACTCAATACTTGGTCGGGGCTTCTTTTGCTTCAATTACTGCATCAATGCGTCGTGGCATGGAGGCGATCAGCCTGTGGCACTGCTGAGGTGTTATGGAAGCCCAGGTTGCTTTGATAGCAGCCTTCAGCTTGTCTACATTGTGGGGTCTGGTGTCTCTCATCTTCCTCTAGACAATGCTCCATAGATTCTCTATGGGGTTAAGGTCAGGCGAGTTTGCTGGCCAATCAAACACAGTGATACTGTTGTTTGTAAACCAGGTGTTGGTACTTTTGGTGTGTCGACCCGCCACCACAATTGTGGGTTACCAGGGCAATGGGGTACTCAGAGCCGAGCCCGTAGAAGTCTATGGGATTTGTCACAGGTAGCTGTGGCTCGGTCTGTGGCCCTGGCGGTCTGGCGTATGTTGGGGATATATTTACAGGGGATAGGTTTATGTACAGTTCGTGACGCCACCTGTAGTATTCTGGTAATTAGTACCAGCGCTGCTGTAGATCTCTGAGGGGATGGTGAGGCAGCTAGATGTCGGGTCCCCTACAGGTGGGACTGGTCCCTCAAAGTCTATGGATTTGTGAAGTCGAGTGCAGATAAAGAACACAGTCTCACACGGTCAGCGTCTTTCCATACCTTTACTTGTAAGATGTTCAAGCAGGTCCCAGGGAGGCTGATCCAAGGAGAGTGTATCTTGAGACAGCAGCTGGACAAGTTAGGGGCCTCCTTTACTTCCAATAAAACGAGTACAACCAGCCTGAAGCGTAGTTCCCTCAAAATCTCCAGCTAATCTTTAGCTGTACCTGCCCAGTCAGCTTAGTGTTAGGGGCCTTCCTGTGAAGGAGCTGAATTCTTATTTTGTCCTGCAGAACTCCAAAGTCTTCACTCCCCCTGACCCCAGTTACGTACTGACTATAAGGGGCTTGTCTGCCGCGACCTAGGGTCCGGTAGATTCCTGGTTTTCTTATCACTGTGCTTGAAACAACAGTGACCCTTCGGTCCCCAGTGACCGGGTGCAAGGTGCTGGACTTCTTCAATCCGTAAGCACTAATCCTATAAATCCACTTGCCTTTCGCCTTGTCCACGCTGGTAACATAAGCACTCAAACTAGCCAAGGGTCGAGCAGTCACTTCTTTCTTTTCCTTTCTACGAAGTTAGCCACAGATGCTCAGTTATCACAGGCAGGAGCACGTCTCTGAACCTGATACCGTCCTTTAGACAGGGATGCTGAAGACTTTCTGTACTAAAACTTCTTCTTTCCTTCAGTGTATGCTGAGGAGGTGATACAGCTCTGACTAGACTAAGGTGTATCCAGACACCTATACCAGACTCCACGATATGAACTGGTGATAAAGCAGGCTAGACTCCTTCCTCCCTCCAGACGTCTTCTCTCTCAGTAGTCTAGACACTCACTCCACACGTCCTCACTGTCCGAAGACAGGAACTAGACTAATCACTCTAACACATACCTTGACCACTCCCTCAAGAGTAAACTCCACTACCCTAAGGGTGTGTCTAGTATATGTCGAGTGAATGAATATTTAGCATTAAACTGCTGTCTCGCCACACACTCTCCAGGGTACTGCGTGTGCCTAACACCAGGGCTACACATTGGCAGTGTGGACAGGGGCCAAGTCCTGCTGGAGAATGACATTTCCATCTCCAAAAAGCTTGTCGGCAGAGGGAAACATGAAGTGCTGTAAAATTTCCTGGTAGACGGCTGCGCTGACTTTGGTCTTGATAAAACACAGTGGGCCTACACTAGAAGATGACATGGCTCCCCAAACCATCACTGATTGTGGATAATTCACACTAGACCTTGGAAATCAATGTTCCAGAGTCTGGAGGAAGAGTGGAGAGGCCACAATCCAAGCTGCTTGAGGTCTAGTGTGAAGTTTCCACAATCGGTGATGGTTTGGAGAGCGATGTCATCTGGTGGTGTCGGTAACTGTAGCTGTCTACCAGAAAATTTTAGAGCACTTCATGCTTCCCTCTGCTGACAAGCTTTCTTGGCCAGCAAACTAGCCTGACGTTTACCCCATAGAGAATCTATGGGGTATTGTCAAGAGGAAGATGAGAGACACCAGACCCAACAATGCAGACGAGCTGAAGACTGCTATCAAAGCAACCTGGGCTTCCATAGCACCTCAGCAGTGCCACAGGCTGATCGCCTCCATGCCACGCTGCATTGATGCACTAATTGCATTTACTGAACAATCATTTCAGATTTTCAAATAATTTTTCAAGCTGGTGTAATAAAGTATTCTAATTTACTGAGATAATGACTTTTGGGTTTTCATTGGCTGTAAGCCATAATCATCAACATTAGCAATAATAAACATGTGAAATAGATCACTCTGTAATGACTCTATATAATATATGAGTTTCACTTTTGCATTGAAGAACTTAATTAAATTAGCTTTTTGCTGATATTCTAATTTTGTGAGAAGCACCTGTATATATTCTTGTATGATCCCGTAATTGTAAAGAATAGAAAAATCAACCTGGCTCTTTAAATGGTTAGTCACCAAATAATCAAGTTTTCTCTGATCCATAGGATCCAACCACTGCCCCCCTCCGAGATTCTGAGAACAGGGGTCTGCGGACTCTTCCTGGATGGAGCAGAATTGTGAATGCTCGGCCTCTGCTCGTCATTATCTATGGAGATGCTGAGCGCTGCGCTCGATTGTTTCCATCAGTTCCATAGACAATTAATAGATCAGAAGTGAAGAATGCACACCTACAATCTATTCATGGCTGAGCTGCAGTCCTGTTCTCGGGATTGCTGGGGGTCCCAGTGGTCAGTCCCCCAAAAGTCAGAAAGTAATCCCTTATCATTGGGACTGGGATAACTTGATTTATTTGGGGAATAACTCTTTATCAGACACAAGATGGTATACATACCGGACATATAATATAATGTATACATGGTTGGGCTCAGCAGAACCGAATCCTAATGGAGATATAACTCCAGCTCAGTAACAAAATATAAATATTGAATATCTGTTTTTTGAGTTGTGGGGGCCCAAATAGAGTTCTCATGGCACCATAGTAAAAATTCTAAGTACCTCCCTGCTTGCAGGGCAGTGATAATGAGGTGAATCTGGCCTGTTGCTCAGAGCTCGAAGCTCTGGGGGGGGGGGGGGGTTCCATAGCCAGATTCCCTTCATCATAAGTGACATGCCAGGCAGGGAGGGGGGACCAGATATATTTCTTGCACAGGGGCCCCAAGCTGTCAGTGTCCGCCCCTGTATTGAAGCATGCCAAAGGTTAAAGAAAAATGTTTGAAAAAACAAAAATGTTTTTTAAAAAAATCAAAAAAGTTTTAAAAAAATAAAAAAAATAAAAGTTCATATCACCCCCTTTCGCCCCATTCAAAATAAAACAATAAAAAAATCACACATACACATATTTGGTATCGCTGCATTCAGAATTGCCTGCTCTATCAATAAAAAAAGGATTAACCTGATCGATAAACAGTGTAGCGAAAAAAAAAATGAAACACCAGAATTACGTTTTTTTGGTCGCCGCGACATTGCATTAAAATGGGTGATCAAAAGATCGTATCTGCACCAAAATTGTATCATTAAAAACGTCAGCTTGGCATCCAAAAAATAAGCCCTCACCCAACCCGAGATCGTGAAAAATGGAGACGCTATGGGTCTCGGAATGTGGCGCAATTTTTTATTTATTTTTTTAGCAAATTTTGGATTTTTTTTCACCACTTTGATAAAAAAGAACCTAGACATGTTTGGTGTCTATAAACTCGTAATGACCTGGAGAATCATAATGGCAGGTCAGTTTTAGAATTTAGTGAACCTAGCAATGAAGCCAAGCAAAGGACAAGTATGAGATTGCACTTTTTTTGCAATTTCACCGCACTTGGAATTTTTTTCCTGTTTTCGAGTACACAACATGGTAAATCCAACGGTGTCGTTCAAAAGTGCAACTCTTGCTGCAAAAAATAAGCCCTCACTTGGCCATACTGAAGGAAAAATCAAAAATGTATGGCTCTGGAAAGAAAGGGAGCGAAAAACGAAAATGCAAAGCCGAAAAAGCTCTGGTCATCAAGGGGTTAATGGATACTTTACTATTTATCTGTCTGCTTCCTTTCTCTGGATTTCTCTCTGTCAGTGGAACAGGAAACTTTCCAAGTATAAAACAGGGATCATGTCTCTGGATGCTTTTGGAGCCTGACAGTCCATGAAGAGAAACAGAACAGTGAGCGAAACGATACTGCTCAGAGTGAGGAGAAAAAGAAACAGAATTATGTCATTCAGCAAAGACTGGAAACTGAAACCAGTTATGTGAGCAGACAGACAATGATACTTCTCTTACAATGTTGATATAGTATTGGAACAATGCAGAGCTACATATCAACAATATTTATTTTACTTTCAGATTTCATACCAAATGACTTCAAGAAATAGGACCTCATTCATTAGCACTAGTGATAAGCTCAAGTGCTCGTTACTCGAGTTTGCCTAGGGTACTCAGGTATCGCGGGTGCTTGAACAACATGTTCGAGTCCCTGCGGCCACATGTTAGACAGCCACAAAACATGTGGGGATTGCTCATGTTTGTCAAATTGCCCATACTGCATTGCTTTTCAGCTAATTCTTCTCTTTTCCATTAAGTCTATGCTGTCACGTGATTAATTACTGACGAGCTGAATTCGTCTATGTCAGGCCCATATACATTTGTATGTCTTGAAAAACTACAACTCTCAGTATGCTTTTAGGCCGGTTTCACATTTGCGGTTGTGTCCGCAGCGTTTCTGACGCATACATCTGCATGCGTCGTGTTTTCCCATCTTTATCATTGTGGACGCAGGTTCATGCGTTTGTATGCTTTCAGCCGCGTTTGCTTACGCATGAGTCGTGTCAGATTGCGCGTAGGGGAGTAGCTAACGCAACATGTTGCAATTTTGGAGGCGGCAAATTGCCGCCTCCAAACGCTTGCAGATGCTTGCGGAAGGAATGCGTCTAAACAGCGCATTACAGTCTATGAGAATGCATGCATACGCTTTGCGTTTTCATACGCAAGAATTTACATAAGACACGCCCATTGGGCGTGGCTTGTGTAAATTCAAAAATTTGCCAGGAAAATAGCACTTGCCGATCGGCCACAACTGCAAATGCATGCATGCGTTTGTGCATGCGTTTGCAGTTGCGGACGATACGCTGCAGATTCAACCGCAAATGTGAAACTAGCCTTAGCAATGGTAAAGAGTAGTGTTGAGCATTCCGATACTGCAAATATCGGGTATCGGCCGATATTTGCTGTATCGGAATTCCGATTCTGAGTTCCGATATTTTTGTCATATCGGATACCAGAATCAGAGTTTTCCGACAAAGTCTATGGGGAGTTCCTGTGTCACAGAACGAAGTACGTGACACAGGAACTTCCCGAAACTGTCACTGTCAGTGTTGGTCGGGTCTGTCAGGTGTCAGGACTCAGCAGAGTCAGCACTTACCTGGCAGAAGATCCCCTTCCCCGGTGGTCACGTCCTCCTGGATGGCCACCATTACCCTGTCCCTGGTGGTCACGTGCAGCATCTCGCGATAACTGCAGTGACTGCCTGGTACTGGGTAATCTCGGCCAGCTGTACTCTCGCGACAGCTGGCCGTAAACCAGTCCGGATGACGTCACCGCCGGGGAAGCCACAATGGTAAGCAGCTCTGCTCTATGTGAATGTCAGGCTCTGCCTGTCATCCAGCTGTAGCAGAGCTGGACTCGTCGTGGGACACTCGTGATTTTGGACTGCGTCGGACAGGGAATATTTGTGTTTGTTTGTTATTTTTGTTTTTTTACAGGAGATCGATGGCGTCGCAGGATGAGTGTGTAATAAAAATAATGAAAACTGTGTGGTGTTTTATTTCATTAAAAGACTTTTTTCTTGCCTTGTATTTTTTAAAAAATTTTCAAACTATGATTAATAATGGATCGGTGTCTTATTGACGCCTCTCCATTATTAACCGGGCTTATTGTCACCGATCAATCAAAGGTGACATTAACCCCTTATTACCCCGCTTGCCACCGCTACAGGGCAAGTGGGAAGAGCCGGGTAAAGTGCCACAATTGGCGCATCTTTGGATGCGCCATTTGTGGGGCTGCTGCAGTCTGGTATTTTTAGGCTGTTGAGGGCCAAAATCCAAGGGCCTTGACAGTCTTTTAATTACAGGCCGCAGCAGTCTGCATTTTACTTGGCTGGTTAACAAAAATAGGGGGATCCCCACGCCATTTTTTTTTCGAGGGGATCCCCTATTTTTGTTAACCAGCCAAGCTAAGCAGACTGCTGTGGCCTGGTATTATCAGGCTTGCAAGGTTCATGGATATTGGATCCTTACCAGCCTGAAAAACCAGGCCTCAGCAGTCTGCTTCATCTGGCTGGTTAACAAAAATAGGGGGGACCCCACGCCATTTTTTTTTTTCGAGGGGATCCCCTATTTTTGTTTATCAGTTCACTTCAGGTCAGCCGGGATTCCCTCTGACGTCACTGATGCTGTGGGTGTCCCTGGCTGACCTGAAGCCATGTGTCATTTCATGTCGGGTGGATCTGTATTTTCACAAAAGCCGGCATTACCTGGCAATTGAATCAGAGGCTATTTTACTATGTAGAAGTGAATGAACTAGAAATATATGTATATATATATGTCACAATGACATCTAATATATAAAGCTGAATGTATGTATGTGTGTATGTATGTGGGTATGTTTGTCCGGGATTGGAATCCGCACCGTCGCACTTACGGCCATGAAATTTTGCATGCCCGCACGTCTCGACCCCGAAAGCGTCCTAGGCTATGTTTTGAATCGAAATTTTAACCCGCGCGTTCCAAATCGCCAAACAATTTTGGCCCTATCTACATAATGGGGAGAAAGCTGAATGCTTGTGTGTATGTCCGGCATAGGAATCTGCATTTACGGGCATGAAATTTTGCACACCCGCACGTCTCGACCCAGGGAGCGTCATAGGCTAGGTTTTGAGTTGAAATTTTAACCCGCGCATTCCAAATTGGCAAATAATTTTGGCCCGGGATAGGAATCTGCACCGTTGTACTTACGGGCATGAAATTTTGCACGCCCGCACATCTCAACCCCAGGAGCATCATAGGCTATGTGTTGAATGGAAATTTTAACCCCCGCACGTTCCAAATCGCCAAACAATTTTGGCCCTATCTACATAATGGGGAGAAAGCTGAATGCTTGTGTGTATGTCCGGCATAGGAATCTGCATTTACGGGCATGAAATTTTGCACACCCGCAAGTCTCGACCCCGGGAGCGTCATAGGCTAGGTTTTTAGTCGAAATTTTAACCCCGCGCATTCCAAATCGGCAAATAATTTTGGCCCGGGATAGGAATCTGCACCGTTGTACTTACGGGCATGAAATTTTGCATGCCCGCACATCTCAACCCCAGGAGCATCATAGGCTATGTGTTGAATGGAAATTTTAACCCCCGCACGTTTTGGTGTGTGATTTTTAAGTGCAGAATAAATTTTTGTTAACATAGTCTATTTTGTTACAGCTAACAGCAGTTATTAATTAACCCGGGCGAAGCCGGGTACTACAGCTAGTCTAATATATAAAGCTGAATGTATGTATGTATGTATGTGGGTATGTTTGTCCGGGATTGGAATCCGCACCGTCGCACTTACGGGCATGAAATTTTGCACGCCCGCACGTCTCGACCCCGAAAGCGTCCTAGGCTATGTTTTGAATCGAAATTTTAACCCCGCGCGTTCCAAATCGCCAAACAATTTTGGCCCTATCTACATAATGGGGAGAAAGCTGAATGCTTGTGTGTATGTCCGGCATAGGAATCTGCATTTACGGGCATGAAATTTTGCACATCCGCACGTCTCGACCCCGGGAGCGTCATAGGCTAGGTTTTGAGTCAAAATTTTAACCCCGCGCATTCCAAATCGGCAAATAATTTTGGCCCGGGATAGGAATCTGCACCGTTGTACTTACGGGCATGAAATTTTGCATGCCCGCACATCTCAACCCCAGGAGCATCATAGGCTATGTGTTGAATGGAAATTTTAACCCCCGCACGTTCCAAATCGCCAAACAATTTTGGCCCTATCTACATAATGGGGAGAAAGCTGAATGCTTGTGTGTATGTCCGGCATAGGAATCTGCATTTACGGCCATGAAATTTTGCACACCTGCACGTCTCGACCCCGGGAGCGTCATAGGCTAGGTTTTGAGTCAAAATTTTAACCCCGCGCATTCCAAATCGGCAAATAATTTTGGCCCGGGATAGGAATCTGCACCGTTGTACTTACGGGCATGAAATTTTGCATGCCCGCACATCTCAACCCCAGGAGCATCATAGGCTATGTGTTGAATGGAAATTTTAACCCCCGCACGTTTTGGTGTGTGATTTTTATGTGCAGAATAAATTTTTGTTAACATAGTCTATTTTGTTACAGCTAACAGCAGTTATTAATTAACCCGGGCGAAGCCGGGTACTACAGCTAGTGTACATATATATGTATTCTATGTGTGTATATCTAGTGTTTACAAGGAAAGAAAGAGGTTTTTTTTAGTTCCGATATTTCTGTCCCATTGACTTGCATTGGGTTTCCGGTATCGGATCGGCGATACCCGATACTTTTTAAGTATCGGGCCGATCCAATCCGATCCGATATTTCAGGATATCGGGCAGTATCGCTCAACACTAGTAAACAGATGCTGGAAGTTGTTGTCACCAGTCATTACCAGACTGTGAACCACACAGGAACCACAGTACTGAGGAATCATACGCCATGTTCCAAATTATTATGCAAATTGGTTTTAAATGTCTAGAAACAGGAAAAAACGGATATAGCGGCGCTAGTGCGTGTATATCTCCAATGAGCAGCAAGTAAAAATAGGCTTTCTACCACAGAGAAATCAAAAAGGGGAAATATATATACTATAGGTATACTCGCGCTACCACTGGAGAATATAGCCACACTGAAGAACCCTTACCTTAAAAGAGGATTTGCAGAATAAATTCAGGTGTAAATGCGCCTTTTTTGTCAGCAAGCTTGAAATGTAGAGGAGGATTTGCAGAATAAACTTTGAGTGCAAATACCCCTTTTTGTCAGCAAGCTAGAAGAAAAAGATATATTTTAAAGGAATACATCCAAAAAAAAAAGAAAATTAATATTAAAAATATATATATATAATATAGTATAAAATAGTATAAAATAGTCGTGTGACACTAGTATTGTATATGAGTATAGCTGCCCCCCGAAAATAAAATATATGTTGTATCAAATACACATGATATATAGTATAGTCAAAAGTGTATATAGATCCTGCATGTGAATATCATTCGATAAATGAATATACACATATAGTGCGTACTTATCTAAAATACATAAATGATGATCCGATGATATATTAGGTCAAGGGATCCCTGTAAATGTGAAGAACGATAAACTGTATACAAATGACCAGATGTTCTATATATATATAATGCAAAGAGGACCAATAATGCAATATGATACAGCTATAGCATGTATGGGGATAAGTGGCTAAAAAAGTATAACCAAAAAGAAGGGGACACAATGTGTGTTCTTTAAAGTGTAATACAATAGCAGTCCGGTAAACGTCACTGACACGGCGTTGTGTTGGTGCCTGGGAGATCAACACAGACGGCGGTTGTGAAGGAAGTACTTATCTGAGGGAAGAAAGGATGATCGTAATGCCGTAGTGAGGGGGATCTTGACAACGCAGCGTGGGTTCCAGAAAACGGCCCCGGCCGGTGGCACGCTTCCGGTGTACCCAGATGGAAGACGCTGATCACGGCAGACGGAGGTGCAGTAAAGCAATCTGTGATGACGTCGGTGGAGCTCGGCAAGATTCGGGTCACGTGACCCTGGCGGTTACGTGGTGCCCAGGGAACAAAATACGGTGTCCTAGAAGAGCCAAAAACCAATCCTACGCGTTTCGGAATCTGTCGGATTCCTTCCTCAGGGATGGCTCTTCCGGCGGTATGCATCCATATATATAGCTTCTCAGTCAATCTTGTTAATGCAGATCAGTCAAATGCAAATAACTCAATATCGTTATTAAGTCCCTTAGGTTTGATGGTGTCTAGTTCAAAGATGCAACGTGTTTCTTCTCTAGACATTTTCTTAATGTAATCGCCTTTTCTCCAATCTTTTTTAACCCTTTTAATACCTGTAACCTTCATATCTTTCAGTGATCCTTTATGGATTATAGAAGGTAACGCCACTCCAATTACTATCTACAACAGATACGAAACACTAACTGAAATCGACTGTGAGAACGGAATAGTTACCCAGGACCAAGTATAACAACTAGCACACAAACTGAGAATCATGGCAGTAACATACAGTCAACTACAGATAACATACAACTACCCACCACTAGTAGAGCCATGAATCCGTTTTTTCAGTTGGGTCAAAGAAAAAACGTAAAAGGGGCTGCAGGGGAGGGAAATTCTCCCAAAAAAAGAAAAAATCAAAAGAAGTAATAAGTGACCCCCAAAAGATTTTCAACCTCAGTAAATATCCATTAAAGTCCAATGAAGAATCTTTATTAAGAAAGGGGCTTAAATTCGCACCAGCAGCTAAATTTAATAAATTCGAGGCCTTTATAGGTATTAAACAGTTTATGCGCAAACTTGCTCTGAAGAAATATTTTTTCAAAAAACGCATAAACGAAACGATAGGACCTACAGCATCTGAGAATGAAATAATATTAAATTCTACAGGCCTAAGGGCCAAATCCAAATTTCATCCAATCAACGAATACTCTGAGGCCTTTAAATCATTCCAAAATAGTGTTATCCATGACCTTAAAAAAATAAGTGAGAAAAAATGCTCTAAGTATAGACATAATCTCACTAAACAAGAAAGCAATGCTATCTACGCACTTCAAAAAAAGAAAGACATTATCATCCGCCCAGCGGACAAAGGCGGGAGCATTGTCATTATGGATAACTCACGCTATGAAGAAGAGTGCCAACGTATTCTTAGCGATAAAAAAACCTATAAAAGGTCTTCTGAAGATCCCACGGCCAATTTCACTTCGGAATTAAAACAACTAATAATTAAAGGTTTAAACAATGGAGTATTGAGCAAGCAAGAATTTGAATATATAAACACTCCAAATCCTAGAACGGCCGTATTTTACCATCTCCCTAAGATTCACAAGGATTTGCAGAATCCACCAGGCCGCCCCATTATTTCAGGAATAGGTAATTTAACATCTAACCTATCACATTATGTGGATTGCTATCTGCAAAAATTAGTACCAAATTTACCTTCTCATCTGAAAGATAGCAAACACATCCTTCAAATCTTAGACAAATTCCAATGGAATAATAGCTTTATTCTAGGCACATTGGATATTACATCCTTATACACAGTCATCCAGCATGACAAAGGCCTCGAAGCTTTAGAATATTTTTTAACAGAAGCAAAAACTGTCCCGAATGAATCTATTGAGTTTATCAAAGAATGCGCCTTTTTTATCTTGACACATAATTCTTTTCAACATGGTATATACTATTATACCCAACAATGGGGTACAGCCATGGGAACCAGGTTCGCGCCCAGTTACGCTAACCTATATGTGGGTAGGTGGGAAAATCTCCACATTTATGGGGGTGGGGAGCTGCGCGCGGACCTGGCCCTATGGCTCCGTTTTATTGATGATGTATTTTTTATCTGGAAAGGGGATGAAGATTCCTTGAATTTATTTTTAAATGATATTAATAAAAATGATTTCTTTTTGAATTTTAACGCCACAACTAGTAGGGAAAAAGTACACTTTTTAGACATAGACATATCTATCCATCAGGGATCTATTCAGACAACGACGTATATGAAACCAACGGATTCTAACAGCTATATTGCCATGAGTAGCTGCCATTTACCTAGATGGCTTTTGAACATCCCACGTAGCCAATTTTTGAGACTGCATCGTAATTGTTCAAGTATCTCCAATTACAATAGTGAAGCAGACACACTTATTAGTAAGTTCCTAAGCAAAGGATATGAGAAGGACCATTTATTGAAAATTAAGGATGATGTGAAAAATATACCTAGAGATGAGTTACTTCAAGAAAATTATCACGAAGAAATACAAAATCCGGATATAACGAGTACCATCTCGGTCCCCCTCATCACCCAATACAATTCCAACGTACACATTTTTAAGCGTATAGTAAAAAAACATTGGAAACTACTAAAGGAGGATAAAACAATTGGGGATAAAATCACCATGCACCCCAAGTTTATCTTCAGAAAAGCTAAGAATATTGGCCATATTATTGCACCAACTGTACGGAACTTTGAACCTTTAAGCAATATTAACCAGCCAAAAGGTCCTTTCAAAACCTTAATAACAGGTTTCCATCCTTGCAATAAATGTAAAATGTGTAAAACATTAAAACTAAAAAAACAAAAAGTAATTAAGACCCAAAATGGTATAGAATTTCCCATTAGGGATTTTATCAGCTGCAAAACTACTGGGGTGATATATGCTATTGAATGTCCATGTCAAAAAATATACGTGGGACGTACAATACGCCCCCTTTGTAAAAGAATTGGGGAACATCTTCGTAATATTAGAACCCGTTATGACGATCACCCTTTATCTAGGCATTTCAACATGATCCATAAAGGATCACTGAAAGATATGAAGGTTACAGGTATTAAAAGGGTTAAAAAAGATTGGAGAAAAGGCGATTACATTAAGAAAATGTCTAGAGAAGAAACACGTTGCATCTTTGAACTAGACACCATCAAACCTAAGGGACTTAATAACGATATTGAGTTATTTGCATTTGACTGATCTGCATTAACAAGATTGACTGAGAAGCTATATATATGGATGCATACCGCCGGAAGAGCCATCCCTGAGGAAGGAATCCGACAGATTCCGAAACGCGTAGGATTGGTTTTTGGCTCTTCTAGGACACCGTATTTTGTTCCCTGGGCACCACGTAACCGCCAGGGTCACGTGACCCGAATCTTGCCGAGCTCCACCGACGTCATCACAGATTGCTTTACTGCACCTCCGTCTGCCGTGATCAGCGTCTTCCATCTGGGTACACCGGAAGCGTGCCACCGGCCGGGGCCGTTTTCTGGAACCCACGCTGCGTTGTCAAGATCCCCCTCACTACGGCATTACGATCATCCTTTCTTCCCTCAGATAAGTACTTCCTTCACAACCGCCGTCTGTGTTGATCTCCCAGGCACCAACACAACGCCGTGTCAGTGACGTTTACCGGACTGCTATTGTATTACACTTTAAAGAACACACATTGTGTCCCCTTCTTTTTGGTTATACTTTTTTAGCCACTTATCCCCATACATGCTATAGCTGTATCATATTGCATTATTGGTCCTCTTTGCATTATATATATATAAGAACATCTGGTCATTTGTATACAGTTTATCGTTCTTCACATTTACAGGGATCCCTTGACCTAATATATCATCGGATCATCATTTATGTATTTTAGATAAGTACGCACTATATGTGTATATTCATTTATCGAATGATATTCACATGCAGGATCTATATACACTTTTGACTATACTATATATCATGTGTATTTGATACAACATATATTTTATTTTCGGGGGGCAGCTATACTCATATACAATACTAGTGTCACACGACTATTTTATACTATTTTATACTATATTATATATATATATTTTTAATATTAATTTTCTTTTTTTTTTGGATGTATTCCTTTAAAATATATCTTTTTCTTCTAGCTTGCTGACAAAAAGGGGTATTTGCACTCAAAGTTTATTCTGCAAATCCTCCTCTACATTTCAAGCTTGCTGACAAAAAAGGCGCATTTACACCTGAATTTATTCTGCAAATCCTCTTTTAAGGTAAGGGTTCTTCAGTGTGGCTATATTCTCCAGTGGTAGCGCGAGTATACCTATAGTATATATGGTTTTAAATGTCGTAGCGTTTTTTTTTTAAATGAAACCCATTGATGGTATTGTGTCTCAGGATTCTTTGGATCACTAAAATCAATCTCAGATACCTGCGATAATTAGTTTGCCATGTGAGGCCAATAAAAGGAAAACTGGATGTTCCACACTATTAAGCAGGCCAGAGTTTTCAAGTAACATGGGAAATAAAAAGGATCTCTCTGCTGCTGAAAAGCATCAAATAGTGCAATGCTTTGGTCAAGGGATGAAAACATTAGATATTTCCCGAAAATTTAAGCGTGATCATCGTACTGTTAAGAGATTTGTGGCTGATTCTGAGCACAGACGTGTTCGTGCTGATAAAGGCAGAATGAGGAAGGTTTCTGCCAGGCAAGTTTATCGGATTAAGAGAGCAGCTGCTAAAAAGCCATTACAAACCAGCAAACAGAAATTTGAAGCTGCAGGTGCCTCTGGAGTCCCTCAAACCTCAAATTGAAGGATCCTTCAAAGGCTTGCTGTGGTGCATAAACCTACTATTCGGCCACCCCTAAACAGTGCTCACAAGCAGAAACGGTTGCAGTGGGCCCAGATATATATGAAGACTAATTTTCAAACAGTCTTGTTTACTGATGAGTGTCAAGCAACCCTGGATGGTCCAGATGGATGGAGTAGTGGATCGTTGGTGGATGGCCACCATGTCCCAACAAGGCTGCTATGTCAACAAGGAGGTGGAGGAGTCATGTTTTGGGCCGAAATCATGGGGAAACAGCTGGTAGGGCCCTTTAAGGTTCCTGAAGGTGTGAAAATGACCTCTGCAAATTATATAGAGTTTCTGACTGACAACTTTCTTCCATGGTATAAAAAGCAGAAACGTGCCTTCAGGAGCAAAATCATCTTCATGCATGACAATGCACCATCTAATGCTGCAAAGAATACCTCTGAGTCATTGGCTGCTATGGGCATAAAAGGAGATAAACTCATGGTGTGGCCACCATCTTCCCCTGACCTCAACCCTATAGAGAACCTTTGGAGTATCATCAAGCAAAAGATCTATGAGGGTGGGAGGCAGTTCGCATCAAAACCGCAGCTCTGGGAGGCTATTCTGAGTTCATGCAAAGAAATACAAGCAGAAACTCTCCAAAAACTCACAAGTTCAATGGATGAAAGAATTGTGAAGGTGATATCAAAGAAGGGTTCCTATGTTAACATGTAACTTGCCTGTTAGGATGTTTTGGAGTTAAGAAGCTTTTTTGTTCAGTGAATGTGAGCTCCTAATGCTGCAAATTCCACAAATGAGTATTTTCAGTTCTTTAAAACATATCAAATGTTTAGAAATTCTACTGTGCCTAATAATTTGGAACAGTGCATTTTCAGTTTTTATTCAGTTTGGAGATTATACTGTGATCATTGGGAGGTTTCTTCAACAAAATTCGATGTATCCTCTAACGGGTGATGACTTTTATTAGACCGACTGTCATTTGCACCGACCACTTAAGAAAATCAGAGAAAAATATAATTTCCATAATAATTTGGAACATGGTATAGTCAGTATCAACAAGTAACCCTATACAGTACAGACCAAAAGTTTGGACACTCCTTCTCATTTAAAGATATTTCTGTATTTTCATGACTATGAAAATTGTACATTCACACTGAAGGCATCAAAACTATGAATTAACACATGTGGAATTATATACTTAACAAAAAAGTGTGTATCAACTGAAATTATGTCTTATATTCTAGGTTCTTCAAAGTAGCCACCTTTTGCTTTGATGACTGCTATGCACACTCTTGCCATTCTCTTGATGAGCTTCAAGAGGTAGTCACCGGAAATGGTCTTCCAACAATCTTGAAGGAGTTCCCAGAGATGCTTAGCACTTTTTGGCCCTTTTGTCTTCACTCTGCGGTCCAGCTTACCCCAAACCATCTCGATTTGGGTTCAGGTCTGGTGACTGTGGAGGCCAGGTCATCTGGCGTAGCACCCCATCACTCTCCTTCTTGGTCAAATAGCCCTTACACAGCCTGGATGTGTGTTTGGGGTCATTGTCATGTTGAAAAATAAATGATGGTCCAACTAAACGCAAATCGGATGGAATAGCATGCCGCTGCAAGATGCTGTAGCAGCCATGCTGGTTCAGTATGCCTTCAATTTTGAATAAATCCCGACAGTGTCACCAGCAAAGCACCCCCACACCATCACATCTCCTCCTCCATGCTTCATGGTGGGAACCAAGCAGGTAGAGTCCATCCGTTCACCTTTTCTACGTCGCACAAAGACACGGTGGTTGGAGCCAAAGATCTCAAATTTGGACTCCTCAGACCAAAGCACAGATTTCCACTGGTCTAATGTCCATTCCTTGTGTTCTTTAGCCAAAACAAGTCTCTTCTGCTTGTTGCCTGTCCTTAGCAGTGGTTTCCTAGCAGCTATTTTACAGGAAGGCCTGCTGCACAAAGTCTACTCTTAACAGTTGTTGTAGAGATGTGTCTGCTTCTAGAACTCTGTGTGGCATTGACCTGGTCTCTAATCTGAGCTGCTGTAAACCTGCGATTTCTGAGGCTGGTGACTCGGATAAACTTATCCCCTGGCCAGATTGCCCTCATGTGCGGTGGGGAGGGCAATGATGGGGTGGTCAAAAGGGCAATAATGGGGTGGTGGGGAGGAGGAAATGATGGAGGTGGTGGAATGGGTAATGATGGGGTGGTGGGGGAAAAGGCAATGATGGGGATGGTGGGGGAGGAAAAAATTATGGAGGTGGTGGAATGGGCAATGATGGAGGTGGTGGGGAAAGGCAATGATGATGACAGTGGAAAGGACAATGATGGGGTGGTGGGGAAGGAGGCAATGATGGAGGTGGTGGGGAAGAAGGCAATGATGGGGGTGATGGGGGAGAGGGCAATGATGGGATGTGGTGGGGAGAAAGCAATGATGGAAGTGATGGAAAGGGCAATGATGGGGTGGTGAGGGAGAAAGCAATGATGGAGGTGGTGGAAAGGACAATGATGGGGTTGTGGGGAAAAGGCAATTATGGTGGTGGAAAGGACAATGATGGTCATGGTGGAAAGGGCAAAAATGGGGGTGCTGAGGGAGGAGGAAATGATGGAGGTGGTGGAATGAGCAATGATGGGGGTGGTGGGGGAAAATGCAATGATGGTGGTAGTGGAAAGGACAATGATGGTGGAAAGGGCAATGATGGTGGTGTTGGAGGCAATCGTGAGGGGCTGAGGATGTGTGAAGACGCAAGACGATGAGTTGGGCCCGGCGGTAATTTTTTTTTGGGGGGGAAGGGGCCCCATTCAGACTTTTGCTATGGGGCCCAATGATTTCTATATATATCATAAGTCTGGGGTATAGATAAAGTTAGAAGAGTGGAGATTTAATTTAACAGATGTCATGCATTCAGAGCCGCTGGATATATGAGCTGGACACTGTGACACTCAAAGGTCTTAATAGTAAAGTCAACTATTTGTGTATATTCATTCATTAAAGCACAGAGTTTAGAGATGAGCGGATGAGATAAAATTTGAATTCACTTGTTCGTACGTTTTTACCAGCAAAATTTTATATAATGGACACTACATTCATGGAGAATAACTTGTCCGTGAATATAGTGTCACTTATTAATGTCCAGAGTCTGTCTAGACCACAGGGGATAATAACCATATTATGTAAAAAAATAATAAAAGTCTTTATACTCTCCTCACAACTCACCTCTACGAACCTTCTGCTCCTCATCGCCACTTGTCCGGCAACAGTAAATTCCCCAGGGCCCCAGTCACTAGAGTTCTGGTTTGCTAGGCCCGGGAGGATTCTGTGCATGGTTTCACATGTGGTGATGACTAACAAAGAGGTCAGAGAGGTGACTATAAGGTTTTTCTTTTCTAACCTTTTTATGGCCTCCATCATGCTGAATTTGGGCAGAAACGAATTACAAAAAATCCACATTTTGGCAAATATGGATTTTTGTAAAATTCGAATAGAATTCAATTCAACTTGAATTTGTTTGCTCATCTAGTAGGTGTGCTATATAAGGTGACAACATACAGACGTACACTATCCCAGAGGAAGGAAATCGTGTTTTTCGTAACTCGTAGGATTGCTTCTTGGTCTTTGCCACTATCCATAACAACATTGTGACGTCACTCAACACTACATCCAGGATCTACAATGTAGAATGCACGGATACCTTTCATTGAGTGCTGCCGGGGTGGGACGCTCCTCATACAGGACAATTATTACTTGCAGGAGGTTTATTTACACCCCTTGCCTTCTTATAACAAGCAGACTGGCTGCCACCATTTAACAGTCAAAAACCTTATCAAAGAGGAGCATATATACCATAGTAACTTTTTTGCTTGTTTTTGTCTTGGAGGTTTGCTCCATTGTATTTTTTTAGGTGGTGTGGATTTGTT
This sequence comes from Oophaga sylvatica, assembly GCA_033576555.1. NCBI lineage: Eukaryota > Metazoa > Chordata > Amphibia > Anura > Dendrobatidae > Oophaga > Oophaga sylvatica. The sequence goes on along the minus strand of JARQOD010000003.1, from coordinate 530,665,615 downwards.
GAGAGATATTTGTATAATTGATAGAGATCACATATATGAGAATAGTATTTACATATAGTTACATTCAATTGAATTTTCAGCATTTGATGGATGAATGCATTTTATTCTGCTACATTTGTGATTGCATTGATAGAACCAACCAAGTGCGAATTTACATTTTTATTTATTTGTTGTAATTGTTTCCTGCAGGAGTGAAAGCAATGCCAGAGACATTTCCCTCGACACCAGCTTCACATGTCTGACTTTAGGGCTGCTTATTTTTATAATATTTCTTCAATGATGCAAGGTTTTTATACATGTTTGTCCCTTATTTCTACTGATCTACATGACAGTCAGATGGGAAAAATAATTACTGATTGTGAAAATCTTTAAAATTTGGAGAATACACTGTTAGCATGCATGATAAGCAGATATTACCCAGACAGGACAATGTTGTATGCTTGGAATCTATCTTTATTGCCTGCCAGAATTATGGGGGCACTTCATGGTGGCAGAATGATGAGGAGTTAGGTAAAAGGCTGACCAGAAATTGGATGGTACAACATGGCTACCAATGTGTAATTGCACATGATGGATGTTTTATAGACCATTTTCTGACTCCTTTCTGTCACCCCTGGTCTACATTTTTTTATAAGCATTTATTTATGGCTTGCAGGAGTTTCTCATCCCTGGGGGCTTAGATTGAGGAAAAGTCTTCGGCTGGAGTCACACTAGTGATGAATACGGATGAGTGCTATGTGATAAAACATCACACAGCACTCGGGCCAGTATTCATCTATGGGGCAGCTCCCATCACCATTTTTTTTCTTGGCCGTATTCTACGTGCGAGTGAAATCACAGCATGCTGCGATTGTCAGCGACACTCGGCCGAGTCTCGGCGCACTCACACCCATATAAATCTATGGGTGCGAGTGACACAGCGCACATCACTCGGATATCATTCGAGTGCTGTGCGATATACGCAGACGCCGGCAATGGAGGAGATAGGGAAATTAGTTTCTCTGCCTCCTCCGCAGCTGTGCTCCGGTCCACTCTGTGTGAGAGGCTCGGAGCACAGTAGCATGTCACTTGGCTCCCGCTCACAGCAGAGCAGGAGCCGAGGGTCGTTAGCATATCACATCCGATTCTCTCGCATATGATGCCATACACAAGTGTGACCCCTTAGGGTAATAATTGACAGGGCTAAAAGGTCACCGCTTTCTTTGCCTGCAAAGTTCCCACCTTCATTTTTAATTTAGTTTCCATGCTCTATCATTTTCATAATTTCAAAGCAGGCAGTTTATCCTTGCTGGAGTAGTTTAAGTTACTATATACCCATACTCAAAATGTGGGTGGCATTTTGGAAAAAATTATGTTTATTTAAAAGAAAGTTACCCCTTTTAAGATGCTATGGGTTTGCAAAGTTTCCCTTTCTTGGTGTTTATATTATTTAAGAGGTAACGTCTTTTATTATGGAGAGTGCCAAACTAGCGTTAGGAGACTTATTGGCCATGCAATGCTTCTCTGGGAATTTAAACAAGCAAATTGTCTCTTCAGAGATTAAGAAGACTAGAACTTTATTGGAAGCAGCAACCTAAAAGTCAACATTGACCCTTTAATGAGCCTTGCCACATGACTTAGTATAAAAGCCAAACCAGGCACTCTATAAAGGGTAGATCCGGGACTTTATAAAAAATAAAAAATGTGCCTAAGCACTAACACTCAGGTAATTGCAACTTACCTGCATGTTGTGCCTGGCACCGTTCTTCCTCTGCTGATGTCTTGTCTACAGAGCGGAGGCATCTTTTCCGCTCTGCTCTGTCAACGAGTCATTTTTCTGATTGATAGCCAGATTCCTGCTGCCTAACTGGGGGAGGTGGCTGTCAATCAGAATCACACCAGAAGTCTCACCCAATCACGTCAGCAGAGGCTGGGGGAGAACGGCGCCTTGCACAACAGGCAGGTAAATTGCAATTACTTGCCTGTTAGTGCTTAGGTACATTTTTTGTTTTTTTATAAAGTCCCGGATATACCCTTTAAAGGTCGATAATGACTTTTAGGATTGCAACTTCCAATCAGTTGCATTAGGATTCCAGTCCTCTTCCTCTCTAAAGAGACAATTTGCATATATTACTTTATAAATGCTGTAGTTGACAGATCTTACTACTGCTGCAACAGCGATTGGAAATAAATGTAGTCCTGAAAGTTTAACCCTTGTGTGATCCTTAGAACCTATTGATGAGTTGCTAATGCTAGCTGACAGGTTCTCTAGTCAGCAGGGGGCTTAATGTAGCCCCTCATGTTTGCCTTCCTTGCAGTTCTATAAAACTGTTATATCCAGAGGCGTAGCTAGGGTTTTGGTTCAGGGGGAGCAAAACTTCTGAGTGGGCCCCTAACCAGGTAACCTTGATCACAACTATGGTGGTGCACCCTAATAGTGGAGGAGAACCTCAGCAGGTGACCGCATTATTGCTGAAAATAATCTCTATATAAAGACCAATATTACCATTATATGATCAGTGGTAAATACCAGTCCTACAGAACATATAAGAGATCACAGTACAGTACAGATAGTGACTTACCGCTGACGTTCTTTCTGATGGAATCGTTCACTTTTCACATCTTTTCCATCTGGTCCACACCGACATGATTCCTCCAGAGAGGACTCGGCTACAGAGAATACAACAAAGACACGTTTCACTTCTCACATTTTCAGCACTGTCCGAAACTGGACTATTCCCAACCTACACAAATTGCTCATCCTACTGATACCCCAATGCTGAGTCGCTGCTGCTGTATGTGTCCCTATTACTTCACCTATTGTGTGGTTCTGTGTGACCTCTAAATTCTAAAGCACCCTTTTAGAAAATAGTAATGCAAGTGCCCTAGACAACAGTGCCCACATTTTGTCCCCTAAAAAGTAATATTACCTTCTGTGTGCCCTTTGACAGTCACAGTAACCTGAGTTTCCCTATAAGGCCGGGATCACACATGCGAGTAAATCGTCCGACAATCGCATGTGAAATCCCAGCTCTGGCACCGGCACTCGGGAGTCGAGTGCGCGACTGCATGTATTTCAATGCAGCCGCTCGCTCCACTCCCGAGTGCCGGCGCCAGAGCTGGGATTTCATATGCGATTGTCGGACGATTTACTCGCATGTGTGATCCCGGCCTAACAATAAGTGCCCACTTTACATTTAATAATGTCCAAAGTTTTCCCCCCTGTACAGCTCTTCTATACACAATATGATGCTCTCTTATACACAATACAATGCCCCCTCACTGTATATATACTGACCCCTTAATATCCCCCAAACCGTTTAATAGCTCCAATGCTGTATGATGGACCCCTCACTGTAATTTCCACACTGTATGATGGTCCCTTAGAAAGCCTCCATATAGCATAATACACCCAGATAGCCCTCAATGTAGTATTATGCACTCCCCATACATCTCCATATAGTGTAATTTATTCCCCATAGGCCTCCACATAGTATAATGCACTCCCCATAGGTCTCCATATTGTATAATGCACTCCCCATAGGCAGACTCTATATAGTATAATGAACTCCCCATACGTCCACCATCTCCATATAGTATAATGCACTCCCCATAGGCAGACTCTATAAAGTATAATGCACTCCCCATAGGCCTCCATATAGTATAATGCACCCCTATAGGCCTCCATATAGTATAATGCACTCCCCATAGGTAGACTCTGTATTCTATAATGCATTCCCCATAGGCTGCCTCTGTAGTGTAATGCACCCCCATAGGCATCCTCTATAATGTAATGCACCCCCATAAGAAGCCTCTATAATGTAATGCACCCCCATAGGCACCCAATGTAGTGTAATGCACCCCCATAGCCACCCTCTGTAGTGTAATGCACCCCCATAGGCATCCTCTATAATGTAATGCACCCCCATAGGCAGCCTCTATAACAGGGATCTCAAACTGCATTCCTCGAGGGCCGCAAACCGTGCGTGTTTTCAAGATTTCCTTAGCATTGCACTAGGTGCTGGAATCATTATCTGTGCAGGTGATTAAATTATCACTTGTGCAATACAAGGAACTCCTGAAAACATGAGCTGTTTGCGGCCCTTGAGGAGTGCAGTTTGAGGCCTCTGCTCTATAATGGAATGCACCCCTATAGGCACCCTATGTAGTGTAATGCACCCCCATAGCCACCCTCTGTATTGTAATGCAGCCCTATAGCCACCCTCTGTAGTGTAATGCACCCCCATAGCCACCCTCTGTAGTGTAATGCACCCCTATAGCCACCCTCTGCAGTGTAATGTACCCCCATAAACTAAATACTCACCTCTCTTCCTCCTGGTTCCTGCGCTGCTCCCACTCATCTCTGACTGCAGGCGCCTAGTACTGACGTCATCGCGTCCGCTGTCAGTGTCGGCGACGTTAGACGCTGACAGGGGGATGATGGGAGAGGGAGTGTTAGGCTCCCTCTCTCATCACCTGCGATGACGGGCAGGGGGACCCACTGCTGGCACTGGGCCCCCCGCCTCCTCAGGGGCCCATAGCGGTAGGACGGCAGAGCAGGGAGATCGATTCTCCCTGCTCTGCCACAGAATGTAACTGAATCAGCACGATGTGCACGCCGATACAGTTACAGTAGTGTAGCTCCGGGTGGGCCTCCTCAGAGCACGGGGCCCTGGGCGACCGCCCCCCTCTGCCGCCCCGGGTAGCTACGCTACTGGTTATATCACATTACCATGTGTGTAGAATTGTAACATTATTTTCAATGCTAATAATAAATAATTACAATATGAATATAATAAAAAAGATTTGACCAATCAATATTAATAATTTGAAAGACTTTATTACTAGGATCGAGATGTATGCAATTATTGTATCATATAATATGTGACATGATGTCTTTCTAGAGTTTAATGATTATTTCATAGTCTGGTGAATGTAACTCCCATACTATACATTGTACAAAGTGAATTGCAAAATTGTCTTTAAACAGTACAAACCTAAACATAAAAATAGCTAAATATCAATCCTAAGGCAATCAAAGATGTAAACTAGATATAATTCAACCAGAGCCTACAAAATTATGAAAGGGAAAAAAACTATTTCACTTGTTTTTTATATCATCAGCTTTAGCTCACACAGCTCGCTCACATATTCCTCATTGTAAGGGTCATATCTTAAGGCTTTTTCATAGCAATCAATTGCATCATTTCTTTCTCCTTTAGTCTTATAGACAAAGCCGAGCAAGGCGTAACCCTTAGCATCACGAATATCATTCTTAATCTTCTTTGAAGAAATTCTTCTTAGAGACTTTTCACTTGACTCTCTCTCTTGCGAGGGTACAGTGATCTGCATGCTCTTTCTATAGTAGTCGATGGCTTCAGATTCAGACCTCAGACAGTATTCTTTAAACCGTCCATAATTGTCATAGATCTGCTGCTTCTCCTCCTCTGTAAGATTGGTGAATGCCAAAACAGTTTTAAATCTCTCTTCTGCTTTTTGATATTCCTTTGCCTCACTATACATATTAGCTAAGTCTACATATGCGTATACATATGTTTTCTTGTGCTCCACTGTCTTCTCAAAATGAAAGATGGCATTTTGGAGGAGGCCATTTAATTCTGCTGACTGCTGTTGTCTATTATAAGGGTTTCTGGTTCCAAACCCTTTTTTGTAAATGAAATACTTTTTCCTGTAACATAATCCAATCTGATGATGTAGAAATCCAGAAGTTGGGATGAGATCTACTGCAGTTTTAAGGACGCGCAAAGCCTCATCTACCATCCCAGCCCTTCTGTAAAACTTTGCAACATAACGGAGCAGATATGGAGAGTTTGGGGCTTGTTCTAAGGCTTCTTCAATATATCTTTTTCCCTCACCAGTTCTGTTTAGGTCTTGCAGCTTTAATGCAAGAAGCGCCTTCACCACGGCATCATTTGGATTCTTCTCTATTGCATTTTTCAATAACTCTAGTGATTTGCATTCTGAAGCCGGACATCTTCTGCTATTGAAACCTTCCAGTCTGTAGACCACTGTTGCATATCCCGTGATCCACTCAGGATCTTCTGGCTCTAACTCTAAAGCCTTCTGAAAACATTGTTTTGCTTCTTCATAATGTTTTCCACAAAATTTTAGCAGTGACCAACCTTTTTCCCCATAGATTTCTGCTATATCTTGTCTGTCTTGCAATTCTTTATAAATCTGCTCTACTTTATCTACATATTTCTGGGAATCGTCATACTGCTTCATGTAGTAGTACACCCAGGCATAATTTCCATATGTCACCAGATATTTTTGACCAGCCCCATCCGGATTGCTTTTTTTATTTATTTCTTTAATCTTTTCTTCTGCCTTCTCTAAATTGACAATTGCTTCTGTGTAGTCCTTTTTCAGATGCATCGCATAGGCCAGGAAATTGTACACCATGTATTTGTTCTTGGTATCAAGAAATTCCAGTTGGTAATGCAACCTGTCTTCTAGTTCATCAGGGTCTGTGTTCTTTAGAAGAAGATTCCAAGTAAAATGACATTTAAGTTGTAGTAAACGAGGCTTTAATGCTTCTTTTGATGACCCACTGTGATAAAAAAAAATAGGAGAGTGGATTGCTATAATTGATTTCACGAGTGTTAACAAATGCACAAAAATGCACAGTCATATATAATATACAACAGTCGATAACATGTGCCAGCATATAAAGTATGTGAAACAAACAGTTTTGATGAGGACGCCAGTAGTACTAAGTGGAGCGCAAGTCAAACATATATGGTTAAAAATGTAGCCAAAAAAGGAGATTCATATAACTATCTGAGTACACATCCAGAAATATCAAAGATGTATCATGTATACTGTATCTATCACAAAAACACAAAACAGATCAGTTTAAAATCAGTGTATTCTCATGGACGGGGCTCAGTGGGCCTTATATGTAAAATATGCTATTTTTTTATACTCACCCCTCGAAGCAATCCATGGCAAGTCATTGTCGATTCCCCTTTTTTATTGCACATGTGCTTTACTAAGGCCTCTTTCACGCATCCGTCTTTTTGTATCAGGCATGATCCGGCGTGTTGGTAAAAAAACGGATCCGGTACCGGATGCGTTTTTTTACCATTGACTTTCATTAGCGCCGGATCGTGCCTGATGTCATTACGTTGTATCAGTTTTTGTCCGGATCCGGCGGAAATGTACATTCCGGCGGCCGGACAAAACGGAGCATGTAACGTTTTTTTTGTTTGCCGGAGCCGCCTGATAGTGCCTGAAGCGGCGCATCAGGCGGCCGGAAACAATAGAAGTCAGTGGAACCGGATCAGACTTTTGTGCAAGCCGTCAAAAGTCTGATCCGGATTCTGGAAATCAAGGACTACTACTACTTACTACTACTACTACTACTACATTTTCCAGTGTCTCCGGACATCCAAAACCCTCTTTTTCTGGGTTCAAAAGTTCAGGTCGGATCCAGCAAAAAAACCGGATCCGTTGCATCAGGTTTTTTATTTCAGCGCCGGATCCGTCCCTTCAGGTGTTCGCCAGATCATGCCTGACACAAAAAGACGGATGTGTGAAAGAGGCCTAATTCTTTTCTCGTGGCTCGAGCATGCATGGCTTGTTCCTCCTTAGCGTCTAATACAAATCTCTCCTGTCCTAACTGCATGGGGTGCGCATGCATGGTGAGGACATCCATTTACTTTCACACGGTCAATATTTGGTCACCATTTTACCTCAGTATGTGTAAGCTCAAACCAGGAGTGAAACAATCAGAGGAAAACTATAATAGAAACACGTCACCACTTCTGGATTTATCACCCATTCCTGGTTTTGGCTTACAAATAATGAGGTAAAATACTGACCAAATAGTGGATGTGTGAACGTGGCCTAAGTCTATACAAGCCACTGCCCAACACTAAATGTTTGCCTCTCTGCTGTATAACAGCTGCAGCCAAGCAAGAAAACTACCAGAACCATCAATGAGAACAGTGCTTTAGGTATAAATGATTTACAAGAGGTTCAGAAGTTGACACTTGGCATCAAGACTATAACAATAGATGGTCATTTTTCTCATTGATCATCAGTGATGTGATACTACCGTTACCACTATGGTCACAGAAGATATATTAGTGGAGTGGCATTGCTGGCGACACTCAGAACAGGACATGGAGGTGCACTGCTTACACCTTCAAGGACATGCAGGGTGATCATGGAATCAGAGCAGAGCAGCGGGATGGCCCTGGTCAATAAAAAACTGCATCATAGGAAAACAAAAAATAATAGAGATAGAGGGAAACTTTAAGTAAGTTTATAGGGGCATGTAGCTGTCTTTTTTCAAGTCTAAATATGCTTTAGCCAAAAACAGTACATTGTGGGTATCCCTTTATAAGAAAAGCAAAGTCCACTATTCAGCATACCTGCGTCTCCAAGTTCAGGTCCCGCTGGGCACTTCCCAAGTGGCAATAGCCCCTTTTCCAGGCAGCTCCAAATAACTGTGACACAGTCCATGGTAACTTGAACGGTTTCTTTACTGACAACTTCACAAAATATATCCACAGTTGGTACATCACTTATAACACCTCCGTCTTGACATGTTTCCTCAGCTTTCCCCTATTTTGCTGATGCTTCCACATGGCACGTACCCGGACCGGACTGTCTTAGACTGCCCTCCAGCTTCTTCCTGGCCTAACCTTGCCATGATGACAACTCCTTCTGCCTGGTTCGCCCCAGACTTGAAATCATCAGCCATCTGGTTCTGTTACCTCTGGAAAAGCATCCAACCTGTCTGTACTACTCCGGTGAAGCTACAGCATCCCTCTGTTCCTCAGCCCATCCGACTCCAGCCCTAAGAGCCTCCACCCAAGCAATGAGTTGCCACATATTAGCTGCTGTTCTAGCCCACTGTGCCAACTTCCAATAACTGTGGATAACTGGACCTTTTGCTGAATAACGTTACGCGGCTGCTGAGCCGTCCTGGGCCTATAGCCCATGTGGACACTTCGGGTACCGTGGCCCTGTCTCACTTAACTTCCTTCTAACCTAACCTTAACTCCCCGGCAGCCCTCCTACACTTAACCCTACCTTGCTAAGAACTCTATGTACTACAGTGCCTCCCTTTAGTGTCCAAAGAGTGCACTACGTTTTCCCAAAGTAAACTATATAACACAAGCACATTACAGGAAATGGTAACACATGTAACAAATGTGGCAATACCATTGATTCAGGTGATAATACATGTAACATGTAACAATATCACCGAATTATTAAACAGAACTCCTAAGGCCTCTTTCACACATCCGGTGTGCGCCTGACGGCGCCCCCGGCATTTTGCCGCAGCGCCGCATCACAAAACCTGATGCGCCGCTTGCGGTTTTTTGGCATTGACTTGCATTAGCGCCGGATGGCGCCGCATGTCAGTGCGTTGTATGCGGTTTTGTCCGGATGCGGCGGAATTGTACATTCCGGCGGCCGGACAAAACGCAGCATGTAACGTTTTTTTTTTTGCCGGATGGTTTCTGTTGTCTCCGGGCATCAAAAACCATCCGGCAAAAAAAACGCAAGCGGCGCATGCGGCGCATCCGGTTTTGTGATGCGGCGCTGCGGCAAAATGCCAGGGGCGCCGTCAGGCGCACACCGGATGTGTGAAAGAGGCCTAAGAGGCAGAGCAAAGATATAATATTATTCCACTCAGTTACACTATAAACCAAAAAATCACATAATGATCAATCGAAGAGTAGTCAATTAAATAGTGAAAAATCTTGAAGATTTTGGTTAAGAGTGGTAAGCTTTTGCTCTTCCTTTATTCCTGCTGCTCCCCTGAATATAGTGGGTTTTTTTTTTAATACACCATATCGATCCAGAGATATGAGGTTTTTTAGTTATGAACCATGCCCCTTGGGTAAAGATCATAAAATTTAGTATTAAATAAAAGGTCCTTATCTCTCTCACACTATATGGTGCATTTGGAAACAAACAAACAAACAAACAACAAAAAAATGATAGAATACTCAGTGAGAACAAAATAAATGGAAAAACTGGGGACTTTTGACCCGGCAACAGGTCCTCTTTAATATAATGAAGCAGGTATAGAATAATTGTACAACTTCATTACACAAAGTGATTTGAGAAAACACCATCTGAATGTGAAACAGCCATGTGCTGACCACTGTGTCTGTTCACCTGTTTTGTTCATGTTTTCTTTGTCCAATACATTTCTGGATTGATTTATAATATTTGTTAAATGTGGTGGATTTTCTAATCTGAAGGTTTCCTATACAGTACACTGCATGTTTTATGTTTTCAGTACATTTCCATCATGTATACATTCGCTTCAATCCAAATTATTAAAGGGAACCTGTCACCTCATTTTTCGGTGCAGCCACCGCCATTAGGAGCTTATCTACAGCATTCTGGTCCACTGCAGTATGCCTGCGCCGGAGCCGCGACACAAGCAAGGAAGAGGACGTCATCGCATGAAGATGGAAGGTGCCGGACCCGGACCTGCGACACCCATTGGACCGGACAGCTCCCAGGTGAGTGAAATCTAACTTGTTTTTCTTATCTTTTAGGTTACATCGGGGGCTTATCTACAGCATTCCAGAATGCTGTAGATAAGCCCCTAATGGCGGTGGCCGCACCTTATATACGAAAAATTAGGTGACAGATTCCCTTTAACCACACGTATCACTTCATTCATACAGTACTAAAATCCTCCCATTTTGCAGGATCTTTGGTCTTAAGGTACTGCCACACTAAACAATCCCGCTAGCGATCACGATAACGACGCATACTAATGCGATCGCTAGCGGGATTGTTTCTATATCGCTAAGTGCGGCCACATTTAGCGATATAGTTAACGACGCTATCGCCGTTAGCGATCTTCTTAACGACTTTAGCGGTACAAAAGTACCGCTAAATCGCTAAGAAAAGGTGCCACACTAGCGATATATACTTACCCAGCGGGAGCGCCGACGAGAAAATAGGGTCCGGAACGATTCCAGCGACGAGCGAGATCACAGCAGGAAGCTCGTCGCTGGCAGATGCCGCACTGAACAACATCGCTAACGGGATCGCTAAATAGTGACGTTTTTTAGCGATCCCGTTAGCGATATTGTTCAGTGTGGCATACCCTTTAGTTTGATGCTTTTGAGTGTCTTGTTTGAGTTTATCTGATTTTACTCTGTTTTTTCTTCCTTTCTCATGTTAACAAACTCATGGATAAATCTGATCTGACACTTGTGAGGCTTCATCTCTACTCTACGCTAATTGAGCTACCATATGGAATGCTAATTGTACCAACTCTGTCTTCTTCTCACATTGCTTTATCCTTGGAAGTCCTGGAACTTGAACTTTATCCATACATGCAGGGCCGGTTCTAGGTTTTTATGGGCCCCGGGCGAAAGAGCCTCAGTGGGCCCCTTTAACACAGACCACAATTCATGATGCACAGATATGGCAGATAAATATAGGTACAGTACAATGCCAAACACTTCTCTTCTTCCATTACATGACTGATATCTATTGTAAATTGTACAATAGCTCAAAAAATCCTCACAGCGCACAATACAGACTGCACAGTACAGTCCTCCATACAATATTATGGGCACCACATAGTCTCCCCCTCATCACCCATATAATACCCAATGCAGGATGTCACCCCCCATCACCCATATAATGCTCCATACAGGATACTGGTCCTCATATAATGCTCCATACAAAATATGGAGCTCTCCTCTGCGTTGTGCTGCGTTCTGCACTGTTATTGCTCAGGAAAGGGCGCTGTGGAAAGACTCCCCATTATCATCATCATTGCATCCCCATCATCATCATTTCCTCCCCATTATCATCATCATTGCCTCCCCATTATCATCATCATTGCCTGCCCATCATCATCATCATTGCCTCCCCATTATCATCAATGCCTGCCCATCATCATCATTGCCTGCCCATCATCATCATCATTGCCTCCCCATCATCATCATCATTGCCTCCCCATCATCATCATTGCCTGCCCATCATCATTATCATTGCCTCCCCATCATCATCATCATCATTGCCTCCCATCAACATCATTGCCTGCCCATTATCATCAATCATCATTGCCTCCCCATCATCATCATCACTGCCCTCCCCCCACCACCATCACACATACAGCACCACACAGACAGCACAGAAGCACACCAGCACTCTCATATACACACACACACACAGACACATCTCTCTTGTCCGGCGTCTGCGCGCTCTCTGCCACAGCCGGCCGCTGAATGATGACGTATTCAGTGGCGCTGCTGTGAGAGGAAACGCCAGCGTCCTGCAGGTGCCCCGTGGAGCACGGAGCTGCGGCAGCGGAGAGGTAAGTATTGTGCCAGCTGCTGCCGGGGCCCTGAGCAAGCGGGGGGAGCCCAGTGGCGGCGCTGACACCGCTCCCATCCGCTAACGGGCGGCGGGGTGCCCGACGGCGAGTGGGCCCCCCGCCTGCTCAGGGCCTCGGCACTTGCCCGGGTATGCCGGGTGCTGACGCCGGCCCTGCATACATGCATCTGCCTTCAGAGAACCCCATCTCCAATATGGAAAACATCAGGCCATCTTTCAGAAGTTTCTATTTTCTTCTCTCTGTGAACTCAAGCATTGTCGGCTGGCAGGGCCGGCGTCAGCACCCGGCACACCCGGGCAAGTGCCGGGGCCCTGAGCAGGCGGGGGGCCCACTCGCCGTCGGGCACCCCGGCGCCAGTTAGCGGTGTCAGCGCCGCCACTGGACCCCCCCGCTTGCTCAGGGCCCCGGCAGAAGCCAGCGCAATACTTACCTCTCCCGTGCCACCGTTGCCGCAGCTCCGAGCTCCAGGGGGCGCCGGCGCTTCCTCTCTCACAGCAGCGCCGCTGAATGACGTCATCATTCAGCGGCCGGATGTGGCAGAGAGCGCGAGGACGCCGGACAGGTGTGGTGTGTGTGTGTCTGTCTGTGTGTATCAGTGTGTGTGTATGTGTGTGCCTGCGTGTGTGTGTGTGTCTGCCTGTGTGTATGTGAGAAAGTGCTGCCTGCGGTGCTGTATGTGTGATGGTGGTGGGGGCCCTGGGGGGAGGCAGTGATGGTGGTGAGGAGGCGATGATGATGATGATGGGGAGGCAATGATAATGGGAAGGCAATGATGATGATGATATTAATGGGGAGGCAATGATAATGGGAAGGCAATGATGATGATATTAATAGGGAGGCAATGATAATGATGATGATGGAGAGGCAATGATAATGGGAAGGCAATGATGATGATGATATTAATGGGGAGGCAATGATGATGATGATGGGGAGGCAATGATAATGAGAAGGCAATGATGATGATGATATTAATGGGGAGGCAATGATGATGAGGGGAGGCAATGATCATGATGGGCAGGCAATGATGATGAGGGGAGGCAATGATGATGATAATGGGCAGGCAATGATGATGATAATGGGGAGTCTTTCCACGGCGCCCTTTCCTGGGCCGTAACAGTGCAGAACGCAGCACAGTGTAGAGGAGAGCTCCATATTTTGTATGGAGCATTATATGTGGTCCAGTATTCTGTATGGAGCATTATATTGGGTCCAGTATTCTGTATGTAGCATTATATGGGGGATGGCGGGGTGACATCCTGCATGGGGTATTATATGGGTGATGAGGGGGAGACTATGTGGTGCCCATAATATTGTATGGAGGACTGTACTGTCCAGTCTGCACTGTGCGCTGTGAGGATTTGGCGGCTTCTGAGCTATTGTATAATTTACAATAGGTATCAGTCATGTAATGGAAGAAGAGAAGTGTTCGGCATTGTGCTATACCCATATTTCTCTGCAGTATCTGTGCATCATGAATCGTGGTCTGTGTTTAGGGGGCCCACTGAGACTCTTTCGCCCGGGGCCCATAAGAACCTGGAGCCGGCCCTGTCGGCTGGCATACTGACTGAGAATGGGTTCGCCAACGGACCACCAAAGGCTCTTACTGTAAGTCGCCGAGCCCTCCGGAACAGTTTTTTTCTTTTGAGTACATCATCATATACGTTGACTTTGTAACCATGGGTAAGCTATAGGAACGTCCCAGTATGACGGAGACTGCATTACACATAAATCTACCATCAGAAGTGCCATGACTATGTGTCAAATCCCAGATCAGTTCATTTCACCGACTGCATTAGCCAGTTACAATTCCAGGTACTCAAACAGATGGGAAGGTAACCTTATCCTCTTGGGCCTCTTGGTTGCACTAATTATATGCCCACCCCTGGTATTGACCCATAGAATAAAGTTAACATTTGATTTTTACCGCACAATGAATGTTATTTAAAAAAAACAAAAAAAAGGGGTCAAGTTTCTGTTTTATCCATTGCACCTCACAATGATTTTTTTGTCATTTTTCAGTATATCTTAAATTAAATGGTTTAACCCCTTAGTGACGGAGCAAAATTTTTGAAATCTGATCAGTGTCACTTTATGTGGTAATAACTCTGGAACACTTCAACATATCTCATTAATTTTGAGACTGTTTTTTCATGACATATTGTACTTTATGATAATGGTAAATTAATGTCGATATTTTCTGTGTTTTTTTATACAAATATTAGAAATTTTACAAAAAATTTAAAAAATGTGTAATTATCAAACTTTGAGTAATTATCCCTTTAATCCAGAGAGTCATACGACACAAAAACATTAATAAATAACATTTCCCTCATGTCTGCTTTACATCAGCACCATTTGTAAAATATTGTTTTATTTTGTTGCCATTTTAGAAGGTTTAAAAATGTAACAGTAATGTTTCATTTTTTCAAGAAAAATGTACAAAACTTATTTTTTTAGGGACCTATTAAGTTTTGAAGTGACTTTGGGGGTTCTATATATTGGAAACCCCCAAAAGTAATACCTTTTTAAAAATGGCAGCCCTCAACGTATTGAAAATTGCTTTCAGGTAGTTTATTAACCGTTCAGGTGCTTTTCAGGAATTGATGCAAAGTAGCACAACAGGAATGAAGAAATTGATTTTTACCACCTAAATGTTGCTGATTTCTGAAAAGACCACTGTAGCTGGATGACTTTAAGGCCATTATTTGGCTGTGAATTGCCATGGCAAACATCAGGACCACAAGATCAAGATCTCAGGGTGCCGATGGGGTTGAAGAGGGAGACACCACATCTAGATACTGTAGTCATTATTGACGGCAGCGTTTAAGGGGTTAAACAACTATAGTCAGTACCAACACAAATCATGGCAGATGCATCAAGTTGTCAGCTATATTGTACAGCTGTCAGCTACAGGATTGTCACCCATCGGGGGATGCTAGTCTCTAATAATGCAGGTCAGTAAAAAGACGTATTGGTGGTCACTAAGGGGTTAATATATAAATAAATTAATAAATATGCCCTCTTATGGTTATGACGACACAACTATATAAACAAAGATATGACTTTTGGAAAGTAGTGATGAAAAAATATAATAAAAAAAATGGATGCAGCTCGGAGGGATTAAATGTAATCAGACTAGCGCCTAGCTTCTGCTTTCCACATTCCATAAATATCAAGAGGAAGTAATTCCTAACCATCCATTGTCACTGATCCACAATTTCTTGAATAATGTTGTTTTTTTAAGCAAAAAATCTATTTTCCGCTAACCTAGACACAAGCTCTATAATCATTCCATGAGACTGAACACAGATTATCTTCCAAATATGATTGCTGAAAATTAACATTGAATGAAATTAGGTAAAATATAAAACACAATTCTATTAGCATTTCATTAACCTATGGCATCTTGGGGGTTAATATACAAATCATGTAGGGAAATGTGAAAGCATTTACCTCATTCTGTTTGTTGTCTCTTTGTGAATTGAAGCGAAAGCTTTCTTTTTACAAGGAAGGGATTCTGCTCTGATGCCTCTGAAGCCGGATAGATAGACGAGGCTGAAGTTAGTTTCTTATTCGGTTCTTGGATAGGAGAACCACGTCACTGGTAAGAGAAGGAGAGAAGGGAGAAACGAAACTGCTCTGAGTCAGAAACAGAAACTGATGTTCTTCAGCAAAAACTGGAAACCAAACCTAACTAAGGCTACTTTCACACATCATTTTTTTTTTTCAGTCAGGCATGATCCGGCTATTTTTTGAAAAATCCGTTTTTTTCTCATTGACTTGTATTAGCACCGGATCGCGCCGCAAGACCTCCCATTTCTTCCTGCGAAAATTTTAATTCCGGCACCTGGAAAAAAAACAGAAAAAACGGCTACAGTAACGTTTTTGTCTGCGGTGAAAAACCGGACAACGCCGAATACGGTGCTTCCAGCTTTTTGTTACAATGGAAGTCTATGGGCGCCAGATCCTGTTTTTACGTCTGGGCATGCTCAGAACTAATTGGCCAGCCCCCAGGAAACATATATAAACAATGCAGGTGAGGCACTCATCCATTACCATGCAGCCAGCCAACCACAGAGCAGCCAGCCACAGAGGAGCCAACTGCAGAGCATCCAGCCACAGAGGAGCCAGCCACAGAGTGAACAGCGACAGAGTGGGGCCAGTGAGAGAGCATGTCCAGCCGCAGAGTGTCCAGCCGCAGAGTATCCAGCAGCCGCAGAGTAGCCAGCATCCACCGCAGATCATCAAGCAGCCGCAGATCATCCAGCAGTCGCAGAGCAGCCAGCAGCCGCAGAGCTGCCAGCAGCCGCAGAGCCAGGACAGCCAGCCAGACATGTCTTCTTCTTCTGGGAGCCCTCCCTCGCGTCTTCAGTGCTTAGGCCGGCGTCACACTCACCGTAGAAAAATACGGATCGTAGGACCGTATTGTACGAGCGCAATACGCCAAAATGTTGCCGGCACAACAATCCGTATTTCATCCGTTGTAAGGGTGCAGCTACGTATTTTGCGCATGTAAGCATCCGTATGCAATCCGTGTGGCATCCGTACAGCGTATTTTTCTCGCCGCCTTGCAAAATGGGCATTTAACGGTTTTTAGGCCTGAAACTCATTCAAATCATCATCAGCAAGCCTATTTATTGGCTCTGCATCAGGCTGCAACCCCCAGTCTTGTCATTTTTGTGGTTTGCTTATGTTGGAGTCCTGCTGCTTGCTTGCCAACATGTCTGACACTCTTCAGTTCACCCCAACTGATCGAGTGTTGTACAACTGGGTTTTGTCCTGCCGCTTTGGGCAGCCTTACCCAGTGATCGTTGATCCGCGAAGGAGGAGGAGGCGAATGTGGGTGCATCCGCATTTGAGGCAATGCCTCACTAAAGCCCATTTTCACCGCCTTTATGCATCTCTGCGGACTCATCCAGACAAGTTTTTTCTGTTTTGTCAGATAACCATTCTACATTTGGTTACTTGTAGGTTCCTAACTACTGGCATATCCTATGTCGCATTCCATCTGGAGTTTTTGATTGGGAGGTCCACCATCTCTGGCATTGTGCGTGATACCTGCTCATAACTCTGGGACAGACTTCATCAACTGGTGATGCCTGAGCCAAAGATGGAAGACTGGAAGAGGATTGCCAGGGGATTTGAGGAGCAATGCCAGTTCCCAAATTGTATAGGAGCCCTTGATGGGAAGCACATCCGTGTGCGTAAGCCGCCAAACTCAGGGTCCCAATTCTATAATTATAAACAATATTTTTCTGTTGTGCTGTTGGCTCTGGTTGACAGTAACCACAGGTTTATAATTGTAGACATTGGGGCCTATGGAAGAACTGGAGACTCTAGAGTCTTTAATTCTTCCATTATGGGTCGGCTGCTACATAATAACCAGTTGGACCTACCACCAGCAAGGCAACTTCCTGGCTCCAATCTTGAACCTGTGGCATATGATGTAGTTGGGGATGAGGCCTTCCAACTATCTAGGAATGTCATGAGGCCATATCCACGACAAAACCTTGACCACGGTCGTAGGATCTTCAACTTGCGCCTATCACGAGCCAGGTGCCTGGTGGAGTGTGCCTTTGGCATTCTTTGTGCAAAATGGCGGGTCCTCCAGTCTGCAATTCAGCTGAGTAAAGCCAACGTGAATGAGGTCATCAAAGCATGTGTTGTCCTACACAATTTCACTCGAATGCATGATTGTGGCCCATCTGATGTTGGTGAAAGTGTGTTGACCAATGGGGATATGCCTAGCCCACATGTTATCCCTGTACGTCGTCCACTCTCAGGACTGAAAACCCGTGATCACTTTACACAGTATTTTGTGTCACCTGAAGGTACTACAACATGGCAAGATGATTCATTATCTATGCTGTAATGTTTGTGTGTGTGTATTTAATTAAACCATTTTTTGTACACATAGTCTCTGTCTGGTGTTAATGGTCATAATACAGATGTGTTGGTGGTTGAGTACAAACTAGTTCTGAAGAAAGCCTCTAAACTTTTTATAAAAATAGATATTTATATGTGCAAAATGCCACTTGAGGTAGTGACTACCATATTTGCTTTATATGGTATATGTATTTACAGCACAATAGTGTAAATGTGCATTCTTACACAAGTACCAAAATTAGGCATGACAAAAGTACAAATGTTTCTATACATAATAGTATGTAAAGATAAAACCCAATAGTCAATATGGTGAGTGCTGATCATATGTGACCCATATGTGGGATTGGTCACATTAGACAAGTGCAAAGATGCATTTGACAACTGTGAGTGAAATTAAATATACAAAAAGAACAAATGTTCACTATGTATAGTGAAGACCATATGTTACCCATATGTTTGCTTCATAAGATTATTCTACTGCAAATATGCAATAGACAACATGGATTAAAAATAATTTAAAAAAATAACAAACTTTTCCCTAAATAATAATAAATAAGCAAAATAACAAACTTTCACTATCACTAGTGAGCACCATATCTGCCCCTTATGGTGGGGTTCTAAGACTAGACTAGTGCAATGATGCATTAGCCAACAATGTTTAAAATAAATGGGGAAAAAATAAAATACATTGGTATAAATTATAGATAAGTGTTACGGGTGACCTTATCTTTAACAGCTGATATAAAGTGGCATAACTCTCCCCTGATGATTTAGCCAGGGAAACGCGTCGGGAGTTCTTCAGCTTTTTCAGCCACACATATCCACAGGGTTTGGGGTAATGTATGATGTTTGCAAAAAATCTCCCCCAGTGATGGAAGTAACGGTGGATATCCAGGAGTGGTGAGATCGTTCTTATTTAATATGTACAATCATTCATTTTAAGGTGCACATAAATGGATTGGATTTGATACAATTTTGATATATCAATAAGAATTGGTGACTATGATATACATACAATTTTGGCATATCAATGAGGATTGGTGACTGCGATATACATAATATATTCTATCTGTGGTCTCTACAATATATATGAGCGATAAGGCAGAATGATCTGTATGATCCCAATCGTGTGTGAATTTTAATGTCTTCTATATAGATTATTTTGTACCGTTTTTTTCACAATAAGAGTGGTGGTTAGGATACAATTATGTACCCAATGGTTTTTTTTAAAGGGCCCTTTTTTAAAAATTTAAATTTTTTGCCTGTACTTCTACCCTTTCTGTTTAAATTATTTATGATTGGTAGACTGTTTTTCTATAATGCATCTCTTTGGGCCCCCAAAATTTTTGGCCTCTCCTGCCCCCAACCAATTTAACATTCCACATTGATGAGCATAGGGCATCTGGCCGACTCCGTTGGGGGGCGTTCTTCCCGGGGTGTTTGGAGCCCTTTTTTAGCTAATTTGCATTTTGTCAGCTTCCTCCTTCATGTGTTGCACCCTTTCCCGTGAGCGCAGAAGTCTTGCATAAAATTTCCCCCCAAATCAACGGTGGTCCCCCTGTAATCCGTTTTTTTCCGCCCCCC
>JARQOD010000003.1:530549496-530645711 GCA_033576555.1 Oophaga sylvatica | reverse complement strand
AGGTTGAGCGATCTTTCCGATTCCAAAATACGTACGAAATGGACGCCGATTCCAAAAAATAAGGCGATACCGATACCGATCCGGAAATCCAATTAAGTTCTTGGGGAAAGAAATATCGTAACTAAAAAAATTTTCTTTCCTTTAACACTAAATAACACACTAGAATACTATATATATATAAATTTATATAATTCATTTGACAATATATATTACATATATTTATAGTTTATACACTTCTAATTAAAAACCCTGATTCAATTGCGGGTAAAGCCGGCTTTTGTGAAAGACAGAACACCCACATGAAAGACACTTGGTTTACATAGATTAACCATTCTTTTCATTTTTGAATCGATTTGCACAAAACAATTACACATCCATTTCAAAAAATTTCACACCGTAGGGGTTAATTAAAGGTTGTAAATTCGTTGAAAAAAAAACTTCTTTTTTTGCACAATTTACACCTTAATTAACCCCACATTTGAAATTTTGACACTAGACTGATTGTAAATTGTTTGTAAAACAAAACAAACAACTTGAAAGACAGGTTAACTCAAAACCCAAGTGTCATTTCATTCGGTTCTCAATTTTCACAAAAACCGCAATTAATTACGGATACTTGTAAATGTTATAACATAAATTAAAAAAATAAATAGTTCACAAATTCAATCTGATATAAATATATGGGGTTTTAAAAATTTGTTTGAAAAAAAAATGCGTGGGGTCCCGCCCTTTTTTTCGAAAACCAACGACAAAGCCACGAGTGGGGGCAAATAATAATAGCCCAAAAGGGACCATTATTTTTTGCCCCCCCGGCTACTAACATCTCCCCCAGACACCCCAAAAAGACAAATCAAATTAGATTCCCTTTCTGGCACTTTGCCCTCTTTCCCATTGCCCTTAGCGGGGCGAATGGGTTATTATGGGGTTAAAGCACCTTGCTATTGAAAGGGACCTAAGCCAGGTTAAAATTGGACGTCAATTAGACAATATAATTATAAATCCTATTGCATGAAAAAAAATAAAACCACACACTTTAATTAAAATCATTTTAATGAAATAAAGACACTTTTTTGACCATCTTTTATTTTACTGCAAAAACCATTTCCTGTAATAAAAATAAAAAAAAAACAAAATTATTCTTACCTATCCATCACGTCAGGTCCCACGGTGTAACCTTCAGAAAGGTTAATGTTACTGCAGGGACCGCAGCTAATGCTGCAGCCCAACAGTAAACCCCCAAATAATGATTCCTTCCTGGCGACAGGAAGGAAGGGGAAAAGCTTAATTGATTGCTTTCCACTTTCACTTCAGGTCACCAGGGACACAACAGTGAGCAAAAGGGAACGATTAACAAAAATGGGTTCCCTTCGAAAAAAAATTGCGTGGGGCCCCCATTTTTTTGTTAACCGCCTGAGAAGCGACTGCTGACAGTGGCGTACCGTGAATGAAGCAGACCAGCAGTTAGGGGCCCCGGACAGGTGAGGGGGCCCGGACGGTTCGGGTAGCGTCTACACAGTACTACCAGGGGGTCGGCGGGGAGGGGGAGGCATCTTTATAACCCCCTCCTGGAGCGTTCCCTGCGCCCCTGCCTCTCCCACGGTCCCAGACCCTGTGTTCAGCGGTCGGTGTTACCGTCATTACAGTCATGAATATCAAATATTCATGACTTTAATGACAGAGCCGACATCCCGGCGAGCACAGTGTTACCTGCTTTCCCGGGGGTGACGTCATTGGACGCTTACGGCCCGATTACCCGGCAGTCACTGCAGTTATCGCGAGAAATCATGTGACCGCCAGGGAGAAGAGGATGGCGGCCATCAAGCAGTCCGGACTGACCGCCGGAGATCTCTGCCGGGTAAGTGCCGCTGACTCCTGACAGACCCGAAGACGGACACTGACGTGAATTCCGATTCCCGGTATCCGAAGACGAAAAAATCGGAACTCGGAATCGGAATTCCGACAGCAAATACGGCCTTTACCCGATATTTGCAGTATCGGATGCTAAAAACCCCTTTCATACATGTCGGGTATTCGGTAATGATTTTCCTAACTGGCAATTGTTAGAGTCTTTATCTATGTAGAACTCTATGAATATAAATAATATATATCTGTATTTATATATATATATCAGTACAGCCAAAAGTTTGGGACACACCTCTCAATCAAAGATGTTTCGTATTTTCTGACTATGAAAATGTACATTCACATGAAGGATCAAAACTTGAATTAACAATGTGAATTATATACTTAACAAAAAATATGTCTATGTCTAACTCTATTCAGTAGGCGTCACTGTGTATCCACCAGACTTGCCAACACAATGAGGTCCAACCCCATTTATAAGGCCAAAATCCCACTTATTAACCTGACAGGGCACCAACCTTTAAAGGAAAACCATTTCCGGTGACTCCCTTGAAGCTCATCAAGAAATCCAAAGTGTGCAAAGCAGTAATCAAAGCAAAAGGTGGATACTTTGAAGAAACCTATATAAGACTATTTTTTGTTAAGTATATAATTCCACATGTGTAAATTATAGTTTTGATTCTTTCAGTTGAATGTAAATTTTTATAGCATGAAAATACATAAAAATCTTTTAAATGAAGGTGTGTCCAAACTTTTGGTCTGTACTGTATATATACTTTTAAAATAATGGTGTCTCAATACATGTATTATATATATAAATATATATATATGATTCTATTGTATTACTATTCTTTGATTCTTTATTAAACATGTCCGTGTGAATTTATGTACATGCAGAATTGCGACTTTTTAAAAAACGGATCCGTCGAAAACGGAAGAAACGGAGCAAAACTTGACGTTGGTATTGCAAGTCGCTTACCTGCGGGGTCTAATGTAACCACACCGACCACCCAACCAATAACATAACCCACCCCATAGCCGCCACTGTAAGGTTTTTTTCTCTTTTGACATGTTCCTAAACTCGTTTTCCGTCAGCCATTTTGCTTTCTGCCTTTCTGCAGCTCTTCCCTCAGTTAATATGGAGTTTCCAGTTTTCATGTTCCCGCCCTGTTCTCTCCCTTTGTTCTTAACAGCCTCAGCTGAAAATCATGCTCCGAATCAAGCCTCAGTCAGCCTGTGCCTGACTCCTGGAGACCTTGGACTTTGTACCAGCAATTTCCTATGAGGAACTTGGAACACTTTTGGAACCTGGAAACCTGCGTTTGGTGAATCCATGTTTTGCAGAAATTACGTACAGGAAGAGTCCTGAACCTCTTTGGAGAGTTATTGTGAGCTTGAAGTTACTCTGGCCTGCTGTTTCCTGCCTCTGTCCTGCAAACTGGTGACCTTTCCCATGCTTTATGAAGTAATACAAGTCATTTTCATATCAACCTGTGTCTCTGTGTTTTTTCTCGACCCAAGCACAAGCGCTATAGGAACTGAACACTATACATGACAAGATTCGGAGCCAATGTTTATGTCTGGGCTGGGGGGTCTGGGAAAGCCGGTCTGCTGTACGTGGTTATCAATGCCGTTTATACCTTCTGTGAGACAGTGGTTGTGAATTCTCAACCTTCCAGGTGTTACCACAGGTAAACATATTGTTTCTTTTTTTTCCTTTCTTTCCTTTTCCCGACTTCTGCCCTAAAAGACTGGAAGATGGAGGCCCGCAAAGGAGCTTTGGGAATGACTGATTCAATCCTGCGATATCAGGCTTTTGACCCGTTTTGCAAGCCACAGGACCTCCTAATTAATTTGCAAGTGTTTGGACAAACTCCGGAATTACGAGCCGGATTGAGGCCTAAGGAACGGTCCAGCTCCTGCATAACCCCAGTTTGGGACCCCAAGTTACCTCCTTTTCGTTTTGGCGTGAACGTGAGAAATTCAGGGGATTTATAACCAATGCAATCTATTTTTCTTGCAATGCTTCACAATTTCCCCTGAACGATCCAAATGCTTACTAAATCATGTTGCTTACCCCAAAAAGGCTTGAGTGGGCAAACCCTCGATCGAGACTGAGGGATTGTTTGAATCCCTTGATTTTATTTCAGCCTGGGCAGGTGTTTGATGACCCCAATCGAGGTGCAACACTGAAGCAGCATGGTTTTAAATTTCCCAAGGTAAGCGTCTAGCCGAATACCTTTGGGTTTCAGGAATGGGCTCTTGATACCACTTGGGACACTTCCGCCCAAAAAATCTATTTTCGGAAAGGGTTTCCCCACTGTTAAGGATGAACTTGCTGTGCCGACCCTCCCACTGCGTTAGGTGACTTATTAACTATTGTACCGTATTGTGCCGTTGACGAACGCGACAAGAGAGATGGTTCGAAAATAATCCACTAAAACTTTTCCTACCTCCCTCCTAGCTAAGGAAACCTTTGAGAGGAACAAGGAACCAGAACCTAACCCAGAGTGGACTCTTTACAAGAAGGGTTAGTGATCACGCAAAGAACATCGTATAAAGGAAAATTATTTTTTATGTGGTAAGTGGGCACTTCATTATAAACTGCCCCACCCCTTCTCGTAAACTCTGCAGCAGTCATTCACTTGATGTTGGAGAGGACTCTGCATGTCCGAGCCTCAGGCTCCAGAAGATTGCTGCAAGAGATCTTGATTTCTCGGACTTAAACTTGTTAGTTCCGGGGCGTGACGGTGTAAAGCTGCAATTTTTCAAGTTTCCTCAGCTTTCCCAGCTGAGTTGTAAAAAACATTTATTGCTTCCTTTCCATCAAACTCTGGTTGATCATTCTGGGTGTCACTCTGCTATGATCGACTCAGGAGCAAGTGGAAATTTTAGGATATCTCCTTTGCTCTGAAAACGGGATCGTTCATGAAAAAAGGCTATCCAGTAAGATGGGACTGTGGTTGGCCTCCTTCTGACCTTGACCAGTGGTCAGGAAACAGAGCTTTGGGGTCCTTATGGGTAAAGACATCAGGAGAAAATGTCTTTTAGCTTTTCTTCTCCCCACTTTCCCATTATTCTGGGCTACCATGGCTGCGGCCAAATCCAACGTTTTAATGGGAACCAAGAAATTCACTTTCCGGAGAAACAGATGAGTCAAGGAGTTTCAGCTTGCTCTGTTCAAAGGAACCATGTCAGTCCCTGAACTACCGTTGTATACCAACTTTGGATTTATTGACAAGAAGAACCTGACAGTTCCTCCCACCGTCCAAGATTGCCCCCAATTGAATTATTGCCTGGAGCCGAGATACCTTTTGGTAAGATCTACC
Organism: Oophaga sylvatica; assembly: GCA_033576555.1. Classification (NCBI taxonomy): domain Eukaryota; kingdom Metazoa; phylum Chordata; class Amphibia; order Anura; family Dendrobatidae; genus Oophaga; species Oophaga sylvatica. The sequence goes on along the minus strand of JARQOD010000003.1, from coordinate 530,640,519 downwards.
CCTAGCGGGGCCCGAGCTAAAAGTTTGAAGGACTACATAGACGAAAATTCCAAGGGCTTCATCCCCCCTTATCTCCCCAGGTGCACCCATCTTTTTGTGAAGAAAAAGAGGATCTCTGAGACCCTGCTGACTAAAGGGAAACAATAAGGTTACTATTAGAAACCGTTTCCTTGCCTTTAATCCCTGACCCCGAGTTTTGGAAGGGGCGGCATGCCAAAATTTTTCTCTAAACTGGATCTCCGTGGGGCCTATAACTTGGTCCGTATTAGACCTGGGATGAATGGAAGACTGCATTCAGGTCACGCTATGGACATTTGAATATCTAGTTATCCTTTGGTCTGAGTACCGCCCCAGCCACTTTCAAACACTTGTGAATGACATCTTCAGGGATCTCATAGATACATTTGTGTGATTTATCTGGATGATATTCTAATTTTTTCTAACTCCACAGAAGAACATCATGGCCATGTGAGAATGGTCTAGAACGCCTAAGACAAAACCATTCTACATCAAACTTGAAAAGTGTGAATTCCATAGGACGAATTCAATTTCTCGGTTATGTACTATCTAGCAAGGGATTAGTATGGAAGGAAAGCAATACCCAAGCCATCAAGGATTGGCCAATTCCTAGAAATGTGAAGGAGGTGAAGCGCTTCATCGGGTTTGCCAACTTCTATAGACGTTTCATTAGGAATTTCTCTGAGGAGTGTCACCATCACCCAACTTACCCGGAAACAGTCTAGGTTCTCCTGGACCCCGCAAGCTCAGGAAGCATTTTCCTGTTTAAAGGATAAATTTACCCTGCAACCTATCTAGTACATCCCAAACCCCGAGCTTGCCTTCATATAGAGGTGGATGCTTCAGACTGTGCCGTTGGAGCTATACTCTCTCAGAGAACAGGTGAGAAGAATGGTCTGGCATCCCTGTGCCTTCTTTTTCCCAGCAGTTGTCTTCGGCTGAGAGGAACTACGAGTGGGCAATAGAGAATTGTTGGCCATTATTGCGCCTTCAAGGAATGGAGACACCTTCTTCAGGGAGCTTCACAGCAAATAGTCGTCCTGACAGACCTCGTAACCTTGGAATTTATCAGGTCGGCTAAGTGCCTGACTCTCGCCAGGCTCGCTGGAATCTTTTCCTAAAACCCTTTAATTTTTGTAATTTCTTATAGACCAGGATCGCGCAATGGAAAGGCTGATGCACTCTCTAGGATTCATTCAGCAGAGACATGTCCCTTACTCCTCCTAAGATATTCTTCCTGACTCTAGATTCCGGAGTGATTCATAATCAAGACCTACTTAAAGACATCAAGAAGCATACCATGCGGATTCTTTGTTGGCTCAACCCCCAAGGGACGTAAGTCTTGTCTTTAAGAATGGTGTGTGGATTCAGGGACAACGTCTGTATTTACCTGAAACAGTCATTGAGAGTATTGCAACTCATCCACGATTCCAAGATAGCCGGGCAGGGGAATTCTAAAAGACACAAGAATTTCTTCTCGTTTCTTTTGGTGGCCCACTTACAGGAAAGATGTTTTTAAACTATGTCACTTCATGTGAAGTCTGTGCAAAAACAAAACACCTCGCTCCTCACCAACTGTCTGTTGCAACCTCTTCCCACCCCGTCCCGCCCGTGGGATCCATTTTCTATGGACTTTCATTGTGGAGTTACCAACCTCTCAGGGAAGAACACCATTCTAGTGGTGGTTGATCGTCTAACAAAGGCAGCTCCTTTATTCCTTGTGTCGGCTTACCCACTGCAAAACAGACATCAGACTTGATGATTAAGAATGTGTTTCGCTTACATGGAGTACCGGATGAGGTCATTTCGGATCGAGGGGTGCAATTCACTTCAAGGTTTTGCAAAATTTCTGTGCCGCATTGGACATTAAAGTAAACCTTTCTTCTGCTTTTCATCCCCAACTAATGGACAGACAGAACGAACCAATCAGACCCTGGAGCAGTATCTCCGCTGCTTTATCTGCCACCTACAGGATGTATTGGGTGGATCTACTTCCACTGGCTGAGTCTCTTAAACAACTCTCAGAGCGCCTCCACTAAGCAGTCTCCTTTTTACTCCAATCTAGGTTTTCATCCTAACATTCTTCCTCGATTTCCCATAGATAACGCCCTTGCCGGCAGTGGCTGAAAGAATCACTTCTTTACAAAAGAATTGGATCTTCTAAAGGAAAATCTAGAATTGGCTCAGGAAAGGTACAAGAAAGCAGCAGATAAATTTCGTAAACCTGCACCAGCTTTCAAGGTAGGAAGATTTGGTCTGGCTGTCAACCAGAAATCTTAAATTAAAGATTCCATCGTCTAAATTGGGACATAAGTACATTGGACCTTATAAGATCAGTAAGATTATAAGTGCTGTTGCTTGTCGTCTTCAACTGCCCAGAACTATGAGAATCCACCCTGTCTTTCATGTATCCCTACTAAAGGCTGCAACACCCAATACGTTTCCTGGACGCTCTTCTCCTTGCCCTGACCCAGTGCTGGTCGATGGTCAGGAAGAATTTATGGGGGAAAGGATTCTAGATTCCAGGTTGTACAGAAATCAGTTGCAATATTTGATTAAATGGCAGGGCTACCCAGTGGGGGACAACTCATGGGAACCAGTCAAAAATGTAAATGCTCCTCGCCTGCTCCGCCAGTTTCAATCAGAGGTACCCTGACAGGCCTGGTCTGAGGTCATCCGGAGGTTGTCCCTAAGGGGGGAGTAATGTAAGGTTCTTTGTCTCTTTTGACATGTTCCTTGAAACTCAGTTTTCCGTCGGCCATTTTGCTTTCTGTCTTTCTGCAGCTCTTCCCCTCAGTTAATATGGAGTTTCCAGTTTTCATGTTCCCGCCCTGATTCTCTCCCTCTTGCTTCTTAAGGCAGCCTCAGCTGAACAATCAGTGCTCCTGAATCAAGCCTCAGTCAGCCTGTGACCTGACTCCTGGAGACCTTGGACTTTGTACTCCAGCTATTTCCTACTGGGAACCTTGGAACACTTTTGGACTCTGGAAACCTGCTGTTTGGTGAATCCATGTTTGCAGAGGAATTACGGTACAGAGAAGAGATCCTGAACCTGCTTTGGAGAGTTATTGTAGAGCTTGAAGTTACTCTGGCCTGCTGTGTCCCTGCCTCTGTTCCTGCAAAACTGTGTGACCTTTTCCGCATGCTTGTATGAAGTAATACAAGTCATTTCATATCAACCTGTGTCTCATGGGGTTTTCCTCGCACCCAAGCACAAGACGCTATGGGAACTGTACACTATACATGACACTCACAAATACACAGAGCCCAAAATATTTGGAATTCTAATGGCCACAGCAGCCTTTTATTAAATACACAAACATTAACAAATACCAAATGATAACATAGCTTTATGATACTTGAACGTTGAGGAGGAGTCCTTGAAGCCACAAGATCTTGGTGAAATTAACCCGAAATTGCTGTGAACAACACCCTTTCTTCTTACTCCAGTCGTTACCCCACAGGCTCAGGAGCACCAACGCACACCATGATATGTTGCTCACCCAGCTCCTCGGGGATCCGCCCACTCCTGCGGAACTCCCCGTCCACATCTCACCAATCACCATCAACTTAACTCAGACGGAGGAGACCCTATCCAGAGTCCCCCAAAACCAATTTCCAACCGACTTCAAGGACCCCCCCCCACCCCGGACCGCCACAACGAGGGCCCTTGAACACCTCAATGGCCCGAGACCCCCCCAAACCGCAATGCCATGGCCTTTTCTATCCCCTCTTGAAGGCCGAGCGCCCAAATATCAAAAACCCACCCCATTTAGGTGGACCCCGTCCGCCAACCAAAAAATCGCCTCGCCCTTCTCCAAATCAAAATGCCGCACTGACACTCCTCCATTCCTAACAAAAATGAAGAAACTGCCCTACTCACTTTTATCCTGGCCTTGTTGACCTTTACCAAGGACCTCATCGTACGCCATCGCCTGCATGGAACAATTTCAGACCAAACAATAGTAACGCCTGTATATAATAAACCCCCAAACGCAAACAATCCTGCTTAATGTCCTTTACCAATTCCCGGGAAAGGTTGAATCGCCAGACCGTTGCCCCCAACATGGAGAACTAAAATGTCAGGAGCACGATCCATCAAAACACAACCATGTATTTCCTGGAGAAAACCCCTTTTCCATCCATTCCTCTCAAGCCAATCCACCGCACCACAGCCATGCTCCTGTGAAAACCCAGCTGTCGACCTTCGTTCCTGACGTCAGCTCGCAACGCTCCCCCAGTAAACGAAGGAATGGCCAAAATCCACACAAGCAAAGGCACGATACTGAAAAGAGAAAACAAGGCTAAAATACCAAATACCAAAAGTAACCCGGAGACAGAACACTACCCCCAGGCATCTCCCTCCAGCCACTTAACGAACTAAGGCCTGATGTAACTCCGATACCGACCTGACTTCCAACCGCCAATACGTTGAATAGACGCCGGACTCAAACCCCCTGCCAAATGCCTCCGTCGCTGCCCCGATTAAAAAGAATGAGGAGCAAAACGAGAATCATCCATGCCAATACCCGAATAGACTTCTTAAAATGGCACCAAACTGATACCGAGACAAACTACCCCATCCGCATGACACAACAAAGAACCGACAGGCTAGGCCGAAACTCCGAAAGCGCTGAAACATTGTACGGACACATTAAAGTGCCCCGCACACCACACAAAACCACCCGTCGACCTTTACCAGCCTGATCTGTCTTAGACCTCTGCAGCCAAAACTCAACACCCCCAAAAGTCAACACGCATCCCTCGCAAATAACCCGCCTACAACAAGTTTGTTCGGCGAAACCAGCTCACCCACCCGCAAAGCCCCCAAAAAATGCGAACGAAAAAGCTAAGCGAAACAACGGCCACCTCAAAATTCGAGGAAACACGTCAACTCTAACGCAAGGCCCAACTGCTCTAATATACCAAAAGAAATCGGGTGCCTAGTATCACCCCGACATTTTACACGAAGAAATCCTTTCGCTGCCTGCTTAACCAAAAACGTTTTTGTAAAATCCTGAATCCCCCGTAAACGAAAACCGAAAGATAAAGCGGCCAAAACCCGTGATACCGTCACGCAAGACCAACCCTCCGTCGCACCCTGTCCCAAATAAGACAACAAAATTCGCTCCCAATCGTGTCCGATGCCATGTTTGAACCGGCTGCGAAAACCCCTTCCCACATCCGCCAAACAGCTGATACGCCTCCCAATTTTTGGGGGCTAGCGAAGACCTGATCAACGACCCTGCGGCCCAAAACCCATCTTCCATAACTCCTCCGGACACGTTAGACCCACTACCTCTGCTTCTGGCGCCAATGACCGGAAACGATCCCACTGTGAACGAGAAAGAGATCAGCAATTTCGTTTTCACACCAGGAACATGAGTCGCTGTAACATGAGCATTCAAGGACAAATACCAACACCAATTCCTGCAACACCCGAACCCAGGGGGGGACGATGCGGTGAGACCATTAATCGCGCATACCACTCCCATATTATCGCAATTAAAGCGCACTCGATGATTACGAAAAATGTGCCCCCACAAATGAACAGCCACGAGGATCAGGAAGATCTCCAACAACATTATGTTAAGCACCAAGCCCCCCTCTACCCATTCTCTGGGCCAATGAGGGCGCACCACTGTCCCTTGAAATCAGCCCCAAAACCAATCCCGCTGGCCGCATCAGTAAACAAGTCCAAAGCATCATTGTCAAAAAACCTCACCATTACCAAGGAACGGCCATTGTACCCCTCCAAAAAGATTCCCAAACTGACAAGTCCGCCCTAAGCTCCGCGGACAACTGATAAAAATGATGGGGGGCTCGAACACCTGAAGTAGCGCTTGCCAGCCTACGTGAAAAAACTTGCCCCATCGGCATCACCCGACAAGCAAAGTTCAGATTCTCTAACAACGACTGAAGATCACGAAAAGACAGTTTTTTTTCAACCAAGCGCTTTGACCACCTCCACTCTCACGCCGATAGCTTGTCCTCAGGAAGCCTGAACTCCCATGCAATGGTGTCAATAACGATCCCTAGAAAACACAAACACGAACTTGGACCCCCCCGTCTTGTCAGGCGCCAACGGGAAAACCAAACCGCTCAGCCACCCACTGAACTGCTTTTAAAATCCTAGAACACCGCCATGAATCCGCTGGCCCAACACACAAGAAGTCATCCAAATAATGAATAACCGAATCAAAACCCGAAACGTCTCGTACCACCCATTCAAGAAAAGAACTGTAGTTTCAAAATATGCACAGGATAAGGAACACCCCATGGGTAAGACATGTCAACAAAAAACACACCATCCCAATAGCAAGCCAGTAACTTTATGCTATCAGGGTGCACCGGCAACAAGCGAAACGCAGACTCGATGTCTGTCTTGGCCAAAAGGGCCCCACGACCACACTTTCTCACCCACCGCGCCGCCTCATCAAACGAGGAGTAAACAACAGAACAAATCTCAGGATCAATACCATCATTCACTGACCTGCCCCGCGGGTATGACAAGTGATGGATAAGTCGAAACTTATTCGGCTCCTTTTTTGGAACGACTCCCAAAGGGGAGACAACCAAATCTGAAAAGGGGGGGGGAACTAAAAGGGCCAGCCATTCTACCCAACGAAACTTCCTTTTTCAGCTTATCCGAAACAACTCTGGGATGTAACAACGCCGACTGCAGGTTTTTCAGTACTCGCGGAATATCAAATGGGGGATGTGGAATAACAAAACCGTCCTTAAAACCAGAGTACAACAATGCCGCTTTTTCCCGGTCCCCATATCTATTTAGATAGGGGACCATCCTTTCCAGTTTCACTGGAGTCTCCCCCTTGCGAATTACCGCTTCCAAATTTTCCTTTTCCTTTCCTAAAACACTTGGATGCTCCGTGAGAGGCGCCATTGTAAGTGGAGCAGAGATGTTTGAATTTACAATTCGCCCCAAACTTGCACTGGCCATCATTAAATTGCCAGCATACCCCCGACTTATGCACTCCTGCCTGTCCTTGCCCGCTGCCCCCGGGTGTTTCCGGAGGTGTTATTACTCTGGCTGGTGCTCCCAGCCCCCCCATGAAGGAATGGCTAAATTTGTTTTGCGCAATGACCCGCATCCACAGACCAATATCTTTTTGATCCCAACGAATAGCAGGACGAACTGCCTTCCTCTGCCGGAATTGATCATCATACCTGAGCCAAGCTTGCCCGCCATAACACCCTATAAGCTTCACCTATGGCATCCAAATAGCAAAATAGAGCCCAACAATTATCCGGAGCCTTTTCCCCAATGACACTTGCCAAAATGGCGAAAGCTTGTTGCCAATTAACAAACGTCTGGGGAATCAAGCGCCACCTACGTTTTTCCTCCTCCTCTTTTTTACTGTCCGCTTTTTTACTCTTATCTAAGTTAAATTTCCCAAGAGGCAACAACGAGAAAATCTCCACATATTCGTCCTTCCAAATGCGCTCTCTAACTTCCTTCTTCAAATGTACCCCCAATGGGCCTTCAAAACATACGTATACCTCCCCGTGCGCCCTATCATCCAAATGCACACGACACACCTTCTCCTTCTCAGTTTGTACTGATCCCGCCAACTTGACCCACTCGGCCCGGTATGCCCACCAGCCTGCGACCCAACCCATGCAGCCAACGGAGATGAACACTCAAACCCCGTTCCAAACGAGACAAGTCCCGCACGCCCACCAACATGTCCCTAACGCCCCCAGTCACTTCCCCACTGGACGCAGAACCCCCACAGCCCTGATAATCGCCCACCTGACCCCCCCCAACACTGTGTAGAAGACAAAATTGGGTGACGAACGCCAGACAAAGAGGTGTACTCACCGGGCTGCGAGGGAGCTGTGAGCCCTCCAGCCGAAAAACCTGGATCCTCGGATGCCTCCACTCCGTCCTGGCCAACGACGGCGACTCCAGTGGCCTGCTGCTGATGACTAGGACTCCCCTCGAAAACGACTGGCGTCGAGGGCCCAAACTCCAGAGAGGATCCCGACCGCTGAGTCCCAAATGTCTCCACTACCTGGGTCGCCACGTCCCTAGCACCCGTCGCACTAAGGGCCTGCACAGCGATGGCCCCCCATGATCCCTCATTAATACCCAGATGACTTCCCCCGCCACCCTGTAGCAGGGTCAATGGTCCCGGCCCTGCCGCACTGCAGGCCGCTGTCGCGCCAATTACTGGGCTAGTCGTCGTACTACTGGCGGTGAGAGCAGGCCACCCACTCAGGCGACCCCCCGAAAAACCTGGCGCCTCACTGCCTGTGAGGGAAAACTGCCCCGGCCCTGCCGCCAAGCAGGCCGCTGCCCTATCATTAATTAGTCGTGACCTGCGTGATGAGCCAGGCCGCACCACCGGCCTACCGCTACCACAGCCTGCCGACAGACCTGCTACCCCACTGTCAGTGGGGGATGAAGACACTGGCCCTGCCGGAAAGCAGGCCGCTGCGCCACCAGCGATCGCCTCTGTACTGCAGGGAGAGGCAGGCCGCACAGCGGCGGTACCACTGCCGCGGCCCCCGCAGATCCTGTACGCCTGTGCGTCTAGCGCGTGCTGGCTCCGCCCCCCACTAGTGCGAGGCGGAGGCCTAGACACCGCCGCAGGGCCCCGCCGAGCAACCGGATTCCTCCCAGGCCGAGGCCTGCTAGCCGCGGGAACATTGTGGCGCCCGGCCTGGAGGGTCCCCAGAGGGGCTCCTACGCCGACGCGAGGCCCTGGGAGCTGCATCTGGAGACAGCCACTCAGGGGGCCTCACCCTTCTCGACCGCCGCTCCCTAACCGGAGATGGGGCTGACTGCCTGGAGTTACCAGGAGCAATACCTGCGACCTGGGCCTCTAACCACCCTGAAGGCTGCGATAAAGCCGTCTCCCTCAGCAGCTCCAGAGCTCTCTCCACATCAGACATGGTAACTGTTTTTTGCTAAAGCTGGAACTGACCTGAAGCCTACTCCACTTCCCTATATAGACCCCTAATCTAAATACTCCTCCCCACACCTAACCCTTCCAATCCCCCCGTCATGTTGGCCTCCGCCCACGCCTCCTGGAGGAGGGGGGGAGGCTTTGCTCCGGCCATTTCTGATGCATCCGTCGAGCCAATGGATTGTGACTGATGGCAAAAAACTGATGTGTGAAAGAGGCCTAACTCAAACTTGACACAAATATATGATGCAAAACACAGATGTATGAAAGTGATCTTATAGAGATTGACTTTTTTCATTCATAAGTAGTTCAAATATGAATTAGTCTTTAACTCTCACCAATATGTAAAAAATCTCTATAGACTTTATTCCAAAAGCATTAAAATAAACGAGGTGGCATGAGGAATACAACAGCTACTTCACAACTAACCGGGCTTCTTCCTGGTCTTGATTCACCAGTTCCTGAAAATGTCTGTATGTTCTAGTATTCCACATGACTCTTTGCTGTATTTTACTACTTTTAGAATAAATTCTACAGAGTTTTTATGTATTGGTGAGTGCCACATTTCCTCTTTCTCTGTTTGGAAAATGATTCACTTTCTTGACTTTGTTTCGCTATTATTGAGCACCACGTAATTATATAGGAGTGATTGTGCTATATACAGATTGTGAGTTCGTACAAATATATTGTATATACTGTACATTATTAGACTTCCAAATCATAATAAGCTAATTTTCATATTTGGTTTTGCTGACGTTAATATTGTCTTCATGTTCCCAAACATTAATTTCCTTCATGTCTATCTGGATATTCCAGTGATTGTGGCCAAGTTAACACAAACACAGAAGATTACAAGCAAATATTGTGTTTCTCAGGGAAAGACATGAGTTTCATTAAGTCTTTTAGATCTATTAATTAGAACAATGCATGAACTGTGTGTCAGTAATATTATTAAATTATAAAATGGCTGAAGGTTAATCTGAATAATGAGTACCTATCCCTTGTTTTAGTAGATAGCAAAAGGGGCAATAATGGCTACTTTTTATGAAAGAATGGGAGTTACTGAAATTTACAAGTGAGTGAGAGCTCAGTGGTCAGAGACCCCCCTACCACAAAAAAAGATGACTTATGAGAAGCAATGGGAGAACCTGAACAGTAAATTTTGGCGTCCGTACCGAACACCTACTGTTCGGGCACGGACACTGAACACGGACTTCACCAGGAAGTCCGTGTTACTGTTCGGGTTCAGCTGCCCGAACGCCGAGTGCATGTCAAGCTGTCATGTGCATGACAGCACGGCAAACGCCACTTCTGATCGGCGGTAAAATCATCCCGGCCGGTGAGAGAGCCACGGTTCCCACGCTGTCCAATGACAGCGTGAGCCTGAAGCTGTAATTGGAGGTATAAAGTTTACTGGTCTCGGCTGATGAGACTACTGCTCCCGTCAGCCGTCGCCTGCCGCCACTAATAACAGTGAGAGCAGGAGCGGCTGATGGGTGTATTCATTAGCCGGCTCCTGCACTGTAAATAAATAATTGAAAAAAAAACATTCCCTGTATTTTTGATAACCAGCTAGGCAGAACTGACAGCTGGAGGCTACAAGCCTAAGCTGTCAGCTTCGGCAAGGCTGGTTATCAATAATAGAGGGGTCCCACGCCGTGTTGAAGAACTTTTTTGCAACTAAGGCCTCATTCAGATATCCATGTTTTCCATGCATGAAACGCTTCCATCATAGTTTATAAAGTATGTGTATATTAAGTCTCACAAAAAAATGGAGACTTGTCCATCTTAAATCTGAATCACGCATCTATCCATCCATGAAAAAAAAACAGCACACAGATGCCATCCTTATGTCATACAAGTATTCTTTGTTTTTAACTGTTTAATATTGGAAATGTATTTATATTTTTTTTTTGCATAAGAGAAAAAACACTATTAACACTATTAACCCCTTAACAACTGCCGATACGCCTTTTAACGGCGGTGGTTAAGGTTACTTAAACCACAGTGCTGTTAATTCACGGCGCTGTGGAGTAAGTATATCCCAGAGAACATGATTCGGGTGGGTTTTTACCGACCCGATTTTGCGATCGCGTTATTAACCATATAACGGAGACTGCAAAAAAAAAAGTTGTGATTCTCCATTTTCTTTCTCTCTCCTCTGATGGAGAGAGAAATAGGGTCCCGGGACCCCTGATCTGTCCCCTGTACCTCCGGGTGTCCCCCAGTCCTCCCATGGCTCCAACGGCTCTTCTTTCTGCTAACAAAAATGGCGGGTGCATGTGCAGTGCGCCCACCGAATCTGCCGTCTGGCAGATTCATTCATTCGGTGCAGGTACATTTTGATCACTGTGATAAACGCTATCACGGTGATCAAAGTAAAAAAAATAGTAAATAAACCCCCCCTTTATCATCCCCTTAGTTAGGAACATATAATAAAATAAAGAAAATATATTTATTTTCATTTTTCCATTAGGGTAAGGGTTAAGGTTATGGTTGTAATTAGGGTTAGAGTTATAATTAGGGTTAGGGTTACAATTAGGGTTAGGATTAGGGTTAGGTTTGGGATTAGGGTTAGGGGTGTGTAGGGGTGTGTTGAGGTTAGGGTTGGAGCTAGAATTGAGGGGTTTCCACTATTTATACACATCAGTGGGTCTCCAAACATGACATGGCGTTCAAAAAGTCAAATGGTGCTCCCTCCCTTCCGAGCCCTGCCGTGCGCCCAAACAGTGGTTTACCCCAACATATGAGGTATCAGCGTACTCAGGACAAATTGCACACCAATTTTGGGGTTCTAATGTCTCCTGTTACCCTTGGGAAAATAAAAAATAGCGGTCTAAAAAAATCATTTTTGACGAAAAAAATGTTTTTTTTCACGGCTCTGCGTTTATAAACTTCTGTGAAGCACTTGGGGGTTCAAAGTGCTCACTAAACATCTAGATAAGCTCCTTGGGGGGGTCTGTTTTCCAAAATGGTGTCACTTGCAGGGGGTTTCTACTGTTTAGGCACATCAAGGGCTCTGCAAACACAACATGACGCCCACAGAACATTCCATCAAAGTCTGCATTACAAAATGGCCCTCCTTCCCTTCCAAGCTCTCTCATGCGCCCAAACAGTGGTTCCCCCCACATATGGGGTATCAGCGTACACAGGAAAAATTTCACAACAACTTTTGTGGTCCAATTTCTCCTGTTACCCTTGGGAAAATAAAAAATAACGGGCTAAAAAATCATTTTTGAGGAAAAAAAATATTTTTTATTTTCACGGCTCTACGTTATAAACTTCTGTGAAGCACTTAGAGGTTCAAAGTGCTCACCACACATCTATATAAGTTCCTTAAGGGGTAAATTTTCCAAAATGGGGTCACTTGTTGATGGTTTCCACTGTTTATGTACATCAGGGGCTCTCCAAACGCGACATGGCGTCCAGCCAATTCTGCGTTGAAAAAGTCAAATGGCGCTCCCTCTCTTGCGACCTCTGCCGTGCACCCAAAAAGTGGTTTACCCCCACATATGGGGTATCAGCGTATTCAGGAGAAATTGCACAACAAATTTTGTGGTTCATTTCTCTTTTAACACTAGTGAAAATAAAAAAAATGGTTCTGAAGTAAATTTTTTGCAAAAAAAGTTAAATGTTTTTCCTTCCACATTGCTTCAGTTCCTGTGAAGCACGTAAAGGGTTAATAAACTTCTTGAATGTGGTTTTGAGCACCTTGAGGGGTGTCATTTTTAGAATGGTGTCACTTTTGGGTATTTTCTATCATATAGACCCCTCAAAGTGACTTCAAATGTGATGTGGTCCCTAAAAAAATGATGTTGTAAAAATGAGAAATCGCTTGCCAACTTTTAACCCTCATAACTTCGTAACAAAAAAAAAATTTTGTTTCCAAAATTGTGCTGATGTAAAGTAGACATGTGGGAAATGTTATTTATCAAGAAATATGTGTGATATATCTCTCTGATTTAAGGGCATAAAAATTTAAAGTTTAAAAATTGCTACATTTTCAAAATTTTCACCATATTTCCGTTTTTTTCATAAATAAATGCAAGTCATTAAAAAAAATTTACCACTAACATGAAGTACCATATGTCACGAAAAAACATTCTCAGAATTAGCTGGATCCGTTAAAGCGTTCCATAGTTATAACCTCATAAAGTGACAGTGGTCAGAATTGTAAAACTTGGCCCCGTCATTAAGCTGCAAATTGGCTCTGTCACTAAGGGGTTAAACTATAACGTAAAAATGAAAACACGGACCGAAAATTGATAAAAATCTGATCAAGCACACTGATAAAAAAAAAGTTTCCTCTCTTTATTCTCCTGAATGGTGCCTAATATTAATAAAGCTGTGATTATACAGTACATTGAGATATTTTCTTGAATTAATCACATACAATTGAAACATAAGTAATTCCTTCAATGCGCAGATTCCATAAATCCCATGCTTGGAAATAGAGAGTAATTTGAATGAGAGGGGAAAGTAAACTTAGGAAACTGATATACTGATGGCCACCAGAACCCTCTTCTCTTTCTGTTCTGCAGGTTCTCTTAGCTATAGAGGAGGTTTGGGTGTCAAAGGTCCTTTATTTTTATTCTGCTGGTATTTATTTTATTTATTTATTGTACTCATTTATATAGCGCCATTAATTCCACAGCGCTTTACAGACATTATTAGTGCGGAAATAGCTGCAAATGAATGAATATACTGGGGGTACTCAGCTAAAAAGTAAACCCAAATGTGCTGAAAATATTAACAAGTATAAGATATTAATACACTTTATTCATCTGGCTTGTGCTCAATGAATGCAACATTCCCTGTTCTTATACATCATCAGTGAAGAAGCAAGCCATCTTCTATGTCTACACATAGATGAATAGCTATTGAAGAGATAGGAAGCATTGTTGTTTAGGAGAAGAAGGCCACAAGTGAGATAATGTGTTAAGCCACAGAAGTTCTTGTGAAAGGATAGCAAGGTACCAGATGAAGTGTAAAGGGTATGCCACACTAAACAATATCGCTAACGGGATCGCTAAAAAACGTCACTATTTAGCGATCCCGTTAGCGATATTGTTCAGTGCGGCAGCTTCCAGCGACGAGCTTCCTGCTGTGATCTCGCTCGTCGCTGGAATCGTTCCGGACCCTATTTTCTCGTCGGCGCTCCCGCTGGGTAAGTATCTTATCGCTGTGTGGCACCTTTTCTTAGCGATTTAGCGGTACTTTTGTACCGCTAAAGTCGTTAAAAAGATCGCTAACGGCGATAGCGTCGTTAACTATATCGCTAAATGCGGCAGCATTTAGCGATATAGAAACAATCCCGCTAGCGATCTATTAGTATGCAACGCTAACGAGATCGCTAGCGGGATAGCTTAGTGTGGCAGTACCTTTAGGCCGGCATCACACTGGTGACAGAATCGGACGACTGCAATACGATGAAATATCGCATTGCAGTCTGCCCTATGTTAATCTATGGAGCAGCTCCCAGTATCAGATTTTTTGTGGTCCGTTTTAATCGTACGAGTGCAATCGCAGCATGCTGCGATTGTCACCGATTTTGGGTCGACTATCGCCAATGCAAGTCTATGGGAGCGATGAAAAATCTGATTACAAACGGACCGCACGTGTGACTTCCGATTAAATCGCACCACTATCCCAGGTGCCAGGAAATTGCGTCAGGATAATTGTCAGGAAGGGCTGACATGCTAATTAGGCTACGAAAATTCAAACCCAAACAGGAAACCGCCTCCACGGAGTCCAGAACCATGGCCAGTCACATCAATGTTGAGATGTTGATCGTTCTGGTCCAGGAGAGACCAGAACTTTGGGACCAGCGGGATCCCAATTATTCCAACCGGTCGCGGAAGGACGCGGCTTGGCGGAGAATATGTGTACAGATGTTTCCTGATTTTGGCGACAGGTCTAGGGAGGACCAAGAACGCATCAGTAAGTAACTTAATGAGAACGCTTACAATACTGTATGACTACTCAGTATGTACCAACAACAATGTGTTATAATGTCCCTCTACCCTTATATGTGAAACTGAAATGTGCCCAAAACAAGTTATGACTGTTCAAACCCCAGTGCTATGTCACTACTCCAAGCACATTATAATATTTACATCCAACTGTAATGGTCGGCTACTTAACCTTAAAAATGTTTGCCTACGCTTATGTTTGTGTAGGTGAAGTACTTAATATGTGTCCCTTTTGGTAATGCCATCGCTGTGTCCCAAATAAACGGTCATTATTGTGACACATATGTCATAGAGCTTTGTATGTATGAACCCTTGTAATATTAACTTGTTATATTAGCTACATACAATTTGTAGTGCTGTTGTGTACCCCTAACACGCCAAAAAATGATAATATTGCTGGTGTACGGTACTTCTGTTTTTACTACATTACAAGGGCAGATAAGTATAATTTTATAATTATAATTTTATAATTTTATAGCCCCCACCCTGGACCTGCGCCCCCATCACCCCTCCCTATGCCATGGACTTCCATAGCCCCCACCCTGGATCTGCCCCTACTCAACATCCCTATCCCTATCCCCCTTTTGTACACTTGCTTTGGCAAAACTAATGTGTATTTAGTCCTGCCAATAAAGCTTCTTTGAATTTGAATTTGAATTTAATTTTGTATTGTATCCGTTACTTTTTCAGTGTCAGATGTTACAAGGCGTTGGCGCAGCTGTAGAGACTGCTACAGGCGAGAGAGACAGCTGAGGGGGCGCAGTGGGGCAGCAGCAAGCAGCAAAAGAAAATATGTCTATTATGATAGACTGAATTTTCTGGCTCCAGCTATGGATTTGCGACCGTAAGTTCATGTCTGTACAAAGTGTATTGCTATATTTTCGTATAAATTGTAATCAAATTTTTTTCTTCTGTAGCACCGAGTCAAACCTTACAGAGAGAGAGCCAGCTTCTGACTCAGAGGCAGTGATCGACCCCGTGGGGGATGTTGAGGAGGCTGTGCCGTCATCAGCAGCATGTGCAGCTGCAGCATCACCACCACCACCACCAGCAGTGGAGTCAGAGAGCTTGCCTCTAGAGTCCCAAGACCCTCCCCTCAGCAGCAGCCCTGGTAGGCCCCAGGATGTGGCTTCGCCTCCTGCAGTTGTGTCACGGCGAGCCAGGCGTAGAAGTGAAGGAGTTGGTTCTGGCACAAGGAGGCAGGTGGACAGAGGAGTTCTTGACTACTTGTCCACTGTTGCCCATGATGATGGGGAGGAGGCATTTGGACGCAGTCTGGCTCGGTACCTTAGGGCCATTCCCCGTCAGCACAGACTGCGGATCAGAGCTGGGGTACAAATTGTGCTGGATGCAGGAACACCACCAAATGATCCCAACAACTTCCTAGATTTACTGGAAAGGTGGCAACGTTCCAGTGAAAATCTCCTTCGTTTGTTGGGAACCCATAAAGGGAGTCTGCATCAGCCTCTGATCAGCCTCCTCCTCATCATCATGCTCCACCTCCTCCTTGTGGACCACAGAGACCAACTCCTCCTCCTCTAAGTGAGTCCTACCAAAGTGTCACACAACATGTACCACACATGGGACACAGTGGCCATTCTCAATATGCCCACTCGACCATACCCAATGTTCAATGCTGGCCACAACATGGGTATGGTCGACATGGGCATTTTGGGGGCTACAGTGTAAATGGGCAGTCATATTATGACTACCCACAACAGTTCCCAACCTTCCCTTACCCAAACCCCATACAGAGCAAGCAACTAGCAGCCAGCAAAGTGCACACTCAGCCACCACTCATGGTGACACAGTGGCTGGAGAGCAGTCAAGATGACTCGCACAACACCAGATGGTGTGGGTACCAGGGCTATGGGGTACTCGGCACCGAGCCCGTCGACTTCTATGGGGAATGTCACTGGCAGCAGAGCTCGGTCCGTGGCCCTGGGCGGTCATTCAATGGTGGGGGATATTTACAGGGGATGATGGAATGTTCATATAAATTGTCGTGACGCCACCTGTAGTATATGGTCAGAGTGACCAACGCTGCTATGCGAGTACCCTGGAAGGGATGGCATTAGGCAGCTAGATGGTAGGTCTCCTACAGGAAAGACAGGGTTCTTCCAGGGCAGATAGTAATATGGAGATGCAGTGTGAACAGGGGTCCGGCAGGCTAAGGGCAAGAAGGGAGACACACTCACAAGTAACTTTTGGTACCTTTTACTGTAGAACTGGCAGGTTCTTCCCGGAGCACTGTGAGGTGAACGATGCACATTCAGACTCCCCCACGGGTAGGTATATGGCCTCCTGTCCTTTGCACTGTGTGATCCAGTCCTGACCTGCATGTAGCTAAGTCTGACTCTGTCTCTGTTCTGTACCTGGCTGAATTGGTGATTGGACCTTCTATTTGGTAGAACAAGTCTTTTCAGGCTGATCGAGCCGACTCCGTCCTCCTGGTCCTGTTGCTTAACAGCTCTGTGGTACCCTGGGACTTGTAGTCCTACAGGAACTCCGGTGTTCTCCTAAAGGTTGTAGAAATCCTTAAAGGCTCGGACCCCGATGTCCGGTGACTTGTTAGGGAGAGCTATTAATGCTCCTTTTTCCCTCTGCTTCCACTTGCCTTCGACCCTACCCGGGTCCTGCTCACAACACACATTGGCAGCAGGCAAGCTGCCTCTTCGCCGCTCTCTAAGCGTCGGCACGCTTCTTAGTCAGATTTGCTTCAGATTTAGCTCTGACCAGACTAGGGTGGTTTCAGTACACACCCGTACCAGCCTCCATGTATAGGCTCTAAGCAGCTCTCTTTCTGACAGAGCTGGGGCTCAGAACTGAGCTAAACTTCTCTCCTCTCCTCTGATCTTATCTGAGCTGCTCCGTGAGCTGCTCTGGCAATTCTGAGGCAAAGTGAAACTAAAACTGAGTTTATGTGTGCCTGCAACCAGCTCCCTCTAATGGTCTCCTAAGGTAAGCTGGAATGTGTGTGTGCATATTGACCTCTAGTGGGGTCCTCTGTCAGTGCACCCTTCTGGAGATGTGGATTCAGTCGCAGCTTGGCTCCACATTCCCCCTTAGTAGAACTCAGCACTCCGGGGCTGAAATACAAAAGCAAAACAGTTAACAGAATAATTAACATTTCAAAACAATTCTTCCTTTACAGGAGGTAAGGCACTTTAACTAAACGTTGCAAGAAAACACTGTTAATATTTACTTCACAGTCCAAGTAAACATATACTTGTGGAGGACCCGCTCCAAACCTCCAACGGTGGTCTTGGGTGGGCTGCAAGACATTTCTGACTTTTCCAGCAGTCCTCACCTTCGGCCACACCAAACGGGTTTTAACTTCTGAGGTAATTAAGTGTAACCAAAATGAGGCACAGAAGTGCTAACTATATACAAGGACAGTTTTTGGGCTAAAAGTGTCCATAGCCACCAGTTCATAAAAGCAATATTTAAGGCAATGACATTTACATACTATATAAATTACTATACTATATACATTTGTGTCCAAAAATGATAAATAACTATGTACGTGTGTTAGGCCCTATTCCCTGTACCTAACAGGTAATTGCCCTCTTGTCATCCTTACTGACCTACGTGGTGTAGTAGTAGGTGATGTATCAGTTACTCTACTATTCCTGCGTGCAGGTAAGCTATAGTATTGCCTTAACCTCTCCATGGATCTGACAAGTATACTGCGGGCAGGGCGAGCTGGTTCGACTTCCGCAGGGAATCCTTCTATTTGAGGTTCTGCTGGTGGAGGTTCTACTTGTTGAGGCTCTACTTGAACAGGTTCTGCTTGAACAGGTTCTGCTTGAACAGGTTCCTCCGCAACTGACTCTGTTGGTGCAATTGGTGCAACTGGACGTGGATGTTCTTCTGGTGGTTGGTAGAATTGGAGCACAGGAATTATCACAGCTTCTCCAAATCTGGGCCAGTCTGCAGGTAAATCTCCCAAGTCCGTATGTATGACTGTCTCTTCATGCTTTTCTTGATTAACAACAGGTTCTTCCTCACGAAGCTTTAATGGGTCCGGACACAACTTCAAGTGATCTCTGGACACAGTTGCAGTCGTTCTTCCTCCATCCTTGCTTATGATGCATGTTTTCCTGTTATCAAATCTAGAACTCTGTATGATATAGGGCTCTCTTTCCCACTGATCATCGAGTTTGTGGAACCTCCTCTTTCTTTTCAGTACGATTTCTCCTGGTGCGAATGGTTCAGCTGGCGCACTCTTATTGTAGCGGTCTGCTTGCTTCTCTCGTACTCGATTGAGACTTTCCTCAACGCAGGCCTGTACTCTTCTGTACTGTTCCTTTCTGTTGGTGTCCCAGTCCTCAGTAATCATATCTGCTTCTGGTTCCACAACTCCAAACTCTAAATCCATGGGCAGTTTCCCTGGTCTTGCCCGCATGAGATAGGCTGGGGTGCAGTTGGTGGAACTCACCGGTATATGGTTATACAGATCTACCAGGTCTGGTAGCAGGTCCGGCCACCGATTCCTCTTTTCGAGTGGGATAGTCTTCAACAGGTCAATAACGATGTGATTCATCTTCTCACATAGTCCGTTAGTTTGGGGATGGTACGGTGTAGTTCTTATCTTCTACACCCGTACAAGTGACAGAACTCTTTGAATAATTCAGCTTCAAAGGCTGGACCTCGATCAGTGAGCACCTGCTCAGGATATCCGTGTGGTCTGCAGAAATACGCTTGGAACGTTTTTGCTGCTGTCTCTGCCGTCAGATCTTTGACAGGGGCGACCACCAGGAACCTGGAGTAGTGATCCACCATAGTCAAGGCATAGGAATATCCTTTCTGGCTGGATGACAATTTAACATGATCCAAGGCCACGATTTCCAAAGGACGAGTCGTCTGGATGGGCTGCAGGGGTGCCTTCTGACTATTGTAGTCTTTCCTTCTGAGGCCACAGGGTCCACACTTCCGGCACCACTTCTCGATGGAGCTGCGCATTCCTACCCAATAGAAACGGCATTTCAACAAGGTCTCCAGCTTTTTCCAGCCAAAGTGGCCCGCCTGATCGTGGTAAGCTTCTAACACCATCTGGATGTCTGCTCTGGGAACTACTATCTGCCAAACCATTTCATGGGTCCTTGGGTTGACATATCTCCTGCACAGCTTCTCACGGTAGATGAACAACCGACTCCGCTCATTCCACAGCTGCTTAGCTTGTTCAGGCGCATCCTTTTCCAATGAGGAACCTTCCTGAGTTATCAGCTCCTTGATACTGCTGACAACGGGATCGCTGTTCTGAGTCTCCCTCCAACTGTGGTGAGGTAAGGGATTTATCATCTTATCACGTGGTCTTCCGCTGGCTTGTTGTTCATAGATCACCCCATTTCGGTGAAAGGCAGGTAGTTCAATCTCTTCCAGATCATCCACTTCTTCTTCAGTGTCTGAGTCATGAGGCATCCTGGACAGGGCATCAGCATTGGCATTCTTGCGGCCCGCCCGGTACTTAACTGTGAATTGATAATTTGACAGTCGAGCCATCCATCGCTGTTCCATAGCTCCCAGCTTGGCTGTTTCAAGATGCGTCAAGGGGTTGTTGTCAGTGTAGGCAGTGAATTTGTTGGAGGCCAAGTAGTGTTTAAACCTCTCTGTGATGGCCCAGACCAGTGCTAGGAACTCCAACTTGAAGCTGCTATAGTTCTCTGGGTTCCTTTCGGTCGGACGGAGCTTCCTGCTTGCATAGGCGATGACTTTCTCCAGGCCATTTTGTTTCTGACTGAGGACTGCTCCAAATCCTTCGTTGCTGGCATCAGTATACAGCAGGAACGGCTGGCTGTAGTCAGGATAGGCTAGGATCTCATCACCTGTCAGGATCTCCTTCATTTCCTTGAATGCTTCTGCCTGTTCTTTACCCCAGTGGAATTGAGAATTTCTGCTTTTGTGGGACTGCCCCACCAGGAGGTCTTGCAGAGGGGCTGCTTTCTTAGTGTAATCTTTTACGAACCTCCGGTAGTATCCTGTCAGACCTAGGAATTGTCGCACCTCCTTGAGATTTTTCGGCTCCGGCCATTTCTGGATGGCGGTGATCTTCTCAGGATCTGGCGCTACTCCTTCCGAGCTGACGATATGTCCCAGATACTGTACTTTTTGTTTGAGCAGATGGCACTTAGAAGGCTTAAGTTTCATCCCATACTTGGACAGTGACTCAAATACCTCTGCCAGGTGCTTCAAGTGATCTTCATACGTTTTGGAGTACACGATGACATCGTCCAAGTACAGCAACACAGTTTCGAAGTTGAGATGTCCCAGGCAGCTCTCCATCACTCTCTGGAATGTCCCAGGGGCACTACTGAGTCCAAACGGCATCCTGTCAAACTCACAGAGTCCCATCGGGGTGGTGAAAGCCGTCTTCTCCCGATCCTCTTCAGCCACAGCTACTTGCCAGTACCCACTAGTGAGGTCGAGGGTGGAGAAATAGTTAGCAGTTTTTAGTGCAGCTAAGGATTCTTCAATGCGTGGCAAAGGGTATGCATCTTTATGTGTAATGCGATTTACTTGTCTGTAATCTACACACATTCGCATGCTTCCATCCTTTTTCCTGACCAAAACTAAAGGTGCTGCCCAAGGACTGCAACTATCCCTTATTACCCCTGCTTCTTTCATATCACGCAACATCTCCTTGGCCTTCTGGTAGTGTGCTGGTGGTATAGGCCTGTACCGTTCTTTGATGGGAGGATGATTGCCTGTGGGGATGTGATGTTGAACTCCTTTTATTGTCCCAAAGTCGAGTGGGTGTTTGCTGAATACCTGAGCGTACTCCTGAACTACTCGGTATACTCCTTGTTTCTGGTGGGTTGGAGTGGTGTCTGTCCCAACATGGAGCTGCTGACACCAATCCTCCACCTGAGTGGTCGGACCGTTATCCTCCACTGGTTGTGGGGAGGTTAAGGGCTCCGCTGGGTGAATGGAGTTGTTATCCACAGCATGTAACTTAGCAACAGTGGCATAACGTGGTAATTTGACTTCATCCTCTCCCCAGTTGAGAAGACGCACTGGCACCCTCCCATTACGTACATCCACTACCCCTCTGGCAGTTAAGAGTGTAGGTCTGTGTTCTGAACAATGGGGCTCTACTACTGCTTGGTAGTCTCGACCTCTCAGACCTATCGCTGCTCTACACCAAATAAGCATTTCACTCATTGGGGGTATCACAATGGGATTCGGGTCCGTTACCCGTACATTACCAATCTCACCACCGGTCAGTTTCACTTGCTGCTGGCACATCAGGGTTCGGATTTCCTTCTGGATCTCTCCCTTTTGCTTTGGTCTGGCGATTTCGGCAAGCTGTTGGAGCAAAAACACAACCTCCTCCAAACAGTTACTAATAATGTTAGTGCCTAAGACCACATTCAACCCATTTTCTTCATTAACAGTTTTTACTACAAGAAGTCCCTGATTCTTTAGCTCAACTCTCCCCACTTTCACATCTACATCTTTAGCACCCCGTAACTCAAGCGGGAGGCCATTAGAGGCGTATACTGCAAAGTCAGGGTTTGGGGGTTGGAGACTATCACTGGACCAGTACTTGTTGTAGAGAACATCAGGTATGATGGTTACCTGAGATCCAGTGTCCAGCAGGGCAGGAATTGCGATCCCGTCCAGTATGATGGACAGGTAGGGTCTTCCTCCCACAAACCTGCGGTTCCAGTCTGAGGGGCCTGCAAAGTCTATTCCTGGGTGTTGGCCCTTGGACTCAGGTTTTGCTCGTTTAAAGTACACAGACGTGCTGGGTGACCTTCTCGGTGGCAGCGGAAGCAGACGATCTCTCGGCGAGGATGATGCTGGTCGCGGGTCCTCCCCGGGGGTGGCGTTGTCCTCCTCCGATGGGGCGACGTCCTCCCTTTCCTCCGGAGCATCCAAGGAACATCCTCCGGGCAGTCAGCTAGCAGAATCTTTCCTTCTTCCTTCGTCGGCAGTTGCAGGGCACTCATTACAGTGGCCAGGTTTTTGGTCAACTGACGCACTTCTGAGCGCAGACAGTCCAGCTCAGTAGGGGGCGCCACCTGCGTTTTAGCTTCTGCAGCCAGCGGGAAAAAGGGGAATGCTGATGGATGTGGGGTGGCTTCACTCGGGTGACACTGGGTTGCCATCTCGGGTGTTTCCAGAGGTCGCAGTCCTTTTATAGCCATATCCTTAAGAGCATCAAAGGTAGCATCAGGATGATCCAAGGACCACCAGTGCACAGTCCTGCCTTCAGTTTGAGACCTCAGTCCCCGTACAAATTGTTCTTTTAACATTTTATTTTCGTTAGAGTCACTCATGGGGTTAACTTGCTTGAGTGCTCTCAGGGCCCCTTGTAATCGGCAGGCATAGTCCCTTATGCTATCATCTGGTTTCTGGGAGCAGTTGTAAAACCTCATCCTGACATCTGTTTCAGTGCGGTCCTCAAAGATAGTCTGTAGCTTTGAAAAAATTGCAAGCACTGACTGTTGATCTGCAGCTGTCCAATTCTCTATCTCTCTCTCTGCAGCATCAGTTAATTGCCCTATTACCACTGCAGCTCTCTGCTTCTCTGTCATGGGGTACATGTCCATTATGCTGCATATTTTTCGCTTGAACCCCGACAGTGTCTGGCTTGCCACTGTACTGAGGGAGCCACTTCGCTCCTGGCATATATGGTAGCGTTAGCGGTACTATTGGGGCTACAGGACCGGGTAAGGGGGCAACATCTCCCACATTTCCGTCCTGCGCTGCATCGTCAGGTGGTACGATATTGGGGCCGCCGGCCGGGGCCACGCTGTCGGCTTGTTGCTGAAACATATCTGCACCCCCTTAGTTAATCGGAGCCTACCTTCTCTGAAGGCTGCAGCTCTGCGGGCACAGCGGTGGGGACAGGACCTGTGTCGCTGGCGCTCTGACGTCAGAGCGTTCACTGGAACTTTTCACAGGACCTGCCGCCGCGTCAGCGTTGGGGGCGTGTCCAGGTCTCGGCGCTCTTTTACAGGTACGCCCACCTTCTTCACCAGCAGGGCGCGAATATAGCGGTACAATGGCGGGAAATGGCGCCAAATTCACACAACAGCAGCACAGTCTTTTGCACAAAACGATCAATATAGGCACACAGGACTCACATCCAGTAAGCTTCTCATCCTGTTCGTGACGCCAAAAGATGACTCGCACAACACCAGATGGTGTGGGTACCAGGGCTATGGGGTACTCGGCACCGAGCCCGTCGACTTCTATGGGGAATGTCACTGGCAGCAGAGCTCGGTCCGTGGCCCTGGGCGGTCATTCAATGGTGGGGGATATTTACAGGGGATGATGGAATGTTCATATAAATTGTCGTGACGCCACCTGTAGTGTATGGTCAGAGTGACCAACGCTGCTATGCGAGTACCCTGGAAGGGATGGCATTAGACAGCTAGATGGTAGGTCTCCTACAGGAAAGACAGGGTTCTTCCAGGGCAGATAGTAATATGGAGATGCAGTGTGAACAGGGGTCCGGCAGGCTAAGGGCAAGAAGGGAGACACACTCACAAGTAACTTTTGGTACCTTTTACTGTAGAACTGGCAGGTTCTCCCCGGAGCACTGTGAGGCGAAGGATGCACATTCAGACTCCCCCACGGGTAGGTATACGGCCTCCTGTCCTTTGCACTGTGTGATCCAGTCCTGACCTGCATGTAGCTAAGTCTGACTCTGTCTCTGTTCTGTAACTGGCTGAATTGGTGATTGGACCTTCTATTTGGTAGAACAAGTCTTTTCAGGCTGATCGAGCCGACTCCGTCCTCCTGGTCCTGTTGCTTAACAGCTCTGTGGTACCCTGGGACTTGTAGTCCTACAGGAACTCCGGTGTTCTCCTAAAGGTTGTAGAAATCCTTAAAGGCTCGGACCCCGATGTCCGGTGACTTGTTAGGGAGAGCTATTAATGCTCCTTTTTCCCTCTGCTTCCACTTGCCTTCGACCCTACCCAGGTCCTGCTCACAACACACATTGCCAGCAGGCAAGCTGCCTCTTCGCCACTCTCTAAGCGTCGGCACGCTTCTTAGTCAGATTTGCTTCAGATTTAGCTCTGACCAGACTAGGGTGGTTTCAGTACACACCCGTACCAGCCTCCATGTATAGGCTCTAAGCAGCTCTCTTTCTGACAGAGCTGGGGCTCAGAACTGAGCTAAACTTCTCTCCTCTCCTCTGATCTTATCTGAGCTGCTCCGTGAGCTGCTCTGGCAATTCTGAGGCAAAGTGAAACTAAAACTGAGTTTATGTGTGCCTGCAACCAGCTCCCTCTAATGGTCTCCTAAGGTAAGCTGGAATGTGTGTGTGCATATTGACCTCTAGTGGGGTCCTCTGTCAGTGCACCCTTCTGGAGATGTGGATTCAGTCGCAGCTGGGCTCCACATAGGCAGCCCTCACAATCTGGCCCTCCACCTTCACCACCCCACACCTACCACCAGTTATAGGTGTAATGTATTTTTTTATTTGTTTGAAGTTATTAACATTCTACTTTGTTTTACTGCTGCAAGTTTCTCAGGAAATATGTTGAAAAAAGTTTATGACACATTAGTCATTTTTCATTATGTTTACAGCGACAAAACATGACCTAATACATAAAAAAATGTTTTGACTCGCATTGATTGTATGTGATTATTTAAATATGTAGCTGTTTATTTAACCCCTCTCTGCCATCAGACGTACTATTCCGTCCATGTGACCCTGGACCTTATTCCCATGGACGGAATAGTACGTCATGGGCGATCAGCTGCGCTCCCGGGGGGAGCGCAGCTGATCGCCGCCGGGTTTATCACAGCTGACACCCGTGACTGTGTGTCAGGAGCGGTCACGGACCGCTCCCGGCACATTAACCCCTGGCACACCGCGATCAAACATGATCGCGGTGTACCCGGGGCACAGGGGAGGATCGCGCAGGCAGGGGGCTCCCTGCGCGCTCCCCTGAGACCCTCAGAGCAGCGCGATGTGTCACGCTGTTCCGAGGGTCCGTCCTCCCTCCAGGTCCCCGGATCCAAGATGGCGCCGGGTCCTGCAGGGAGGCGGCTTCCTCAGTGCCTGCTGAGAGCAGGCGCTGGGGAAGCCTGCAGCAGTGCCAGAGCGATCGCTGGTGTGACAGAGTGCTGTGCACACTGTCACACCAGCGATCTGCTAAAATACAGTGATGTCCCACCCTGGGACAAAGTATAAAAGTAAAAAAAATAAAAAAAAAGTGGTAAAAAAAAATCATAAAAAAAAAAAAATATTCCCCAATAAATTCATTCTTTCCTGTAAATAAAAAAACCAAAACAATAAAAGTACACATATTTGGTATCGCCGCGTCCGTAACGACCCCCCCTATAAAACTGTCCCACTAGTTAACCCCTTTAATGAACCCCTTAAAAAAAAAAAAAAAGAAAACGAACAAAAAGTGGAATAACACGCGATCAAAAAGACTGAGATAAATAACCATGGTACCGCTGAAAACGTCATCTTGTCCCGCAAAAAACGAGCCATCACACAGCATCATCAGCGAAAAACTAAAAAAGTTATAGCTCGCAGAATAAAGCGATGCAAAAATAATAATTTTTTATATAAAATTGTTTTCATGCTATAAAAGCACCAAAACATAAAAAAATGATATAAATAAGGTATCGCCGTAATCGTACTGACCCGAAGAATAAAACTGCTTTATCAATTTTACCACACACGGAACGGTACAAACGCCTCCCCCAATAGAAATTCATGAATTGGTGATTTTTGTTCATTCTAACCTCCCAAAAATCGAAATAAAAAGCGATCAAAAAATGTCACATGCTCAAAAATGGTACCAATAAAAACGTCACCTCGTCCCGCAAAAAATAAGACCTCACATGACTCTGTGGGCCAAAATATGCAAAAATTATAGCTCTCAAAATGTGGTGATGCAAAAAACTATTTTTTGCAATAAAAAGCGTCTTTTAGCGTGACAGCTGCCAATCATAAAAACCCGCTATAAATAGTAAATCAAACCCCCCTTTATCACCCCCTTAGTTAGGGAAAAATAATAAAATTAAAAAAAATGTATTTATTTCCATTTTCCCGTTAGGGTTAGGGTTGGCGCTAACGTTAGGATTAGGATTAGAGTTGGGATTACGGTTAGGGGTGTGTTAGGGTTAGGTTTGTGGTTAGGGTTGGGACTAGGGTTAGGGGTGTGTTGGGGTTAGGGTTGGAGTTAGAATTGGGGGTTTTCCGCTGTTTAGGCACATCAGGGGCTCTCCAAATGTGACATGGCGTCTGATCTCAATTCCAGCCAATTCTGCGTTGAAAAAGTCAAACGGTGCTCCTTCACTTCTGAGCTCTGCCATGCACCCAAACAGTAGTTTACTCCCGCATATGGGGTATCAGCGTACTCTGGACCACAAGAGTTATTGTGCGTTTTGTCCTATTTCTTCTGTTACCCTTGGGAAAATAAAAAACTGGGGGCGACAAAATCATTTTTGTAAAAAAAAAAAATGATTTTTTTGTTTTTACGGCTGTATGTTATAAAACTTCTGTGAAGCACTTGGAGCTTCATAGCGCTCACCACACTTCTAGATAAGTTCCTTGTGGGGTCTATTTTCCAAAATGGAGTCACTTGTGGGGGGTTTCCACTGTTTAGGCGCATCAGGGGCTCTCCAAATGCGACATGACGCCCCCAGACCATTCCATCAAAGTCTGCAATCCAAAACGTCACTACTTCCCTTCCGAGCCCCGACGTGCGCCCATACAGTAGTTTACTCCCACATATTGGGTATCAGCATACTCAGGACAAATTGGACAACAACTTTTGGGGTCCAATTTCTCCTGTTACCCTTGTGAAAATAAAATATTGGGGGCGAAAAAATCATTTTTGTAAAAAAAAAAGGATTTTTTATTTTTACGGCTGTACGTTATAAACTTCTGTGAAGCACTTCGGGGTTCAAAGTGCTCACCACACATCTAGATAAGTTCCTTGTGGGGTCTATTTTCCAAAATGGGGTCACTTGTGGGGGTTTCCACTGTTTAGATTCATCAGGGGCTCTCCAAATGCGACATGACTCCCCCAGACCATTCCATCAAAGTCTGCAATCCAAAACGTCACTACTTCCCTTCCGAGCCCCGACGTGCGCCCATACAGTAGTTTACTCCCACATATTGGGTATCAGCGTACTCAGGACAAATTGGACAACAACTTTTGGGGTCCAATTTCTCCTGTTACCCTTGTGAAAATAAAATATTGGGGGCGAAAAAATCATTTTTGTAAAAAAAAAAAGGATTTTTTATTTTTACGGCTGTACGTTATAAACTTCTGTGAAGCACTTCGGGGTTAAAAGTGCTCACCACACATCTAGATAAGTTCCTTGTGGGGTCTATTTTCCAAAATGGGGTCACTTGTGGGGGGTTTCCACTGTTTAGACGCATCAGGGGCTCTCCAAATGCGACATGGCATCCAGCCAATTCTGCGTTGAAAAAGTCAAACGGCCCTCCTTCCCTTCCAAACTCTGCCATGCACCCAAACAGTGGTTTACTCCCACATATGGGTATCAGCGCACTCAGGACAAATTGCACAATAACTTTTGGAGTCTTGTTACCCTTGGGAAAATAAAAATTGGGGTGAAAAAATCAATTTTGTGGAAAAAATATGATTTTTTAATTTTACGGCTCTACGTTATAAACTTGTGTGAAGCACTTGGGGGTTCAAATTGCTCACCAAAGATCTAGATAAGTTCCTTAGGGGGTCTAGTTTCCCAAATGGGGGAACTTGTGGGGGGTTTCCACTGTTTAGGCACAGCAGGGGCTCTCCAAATGCAACATGGCGTCCAATCTCAATTCCAGCCAATTTTGGTTGGAAAAAGTCAAATGGTGCTCCTTCCATTCCGAGCTCTGCCATGCGCCCAAACAGTGGTTCCCCCCCACATATGGGGTATCAGCGTACTCAGGACAAATTGGACAACAAATTTTGTGGTCCAATTTCTCCTGTTACCCTTGGGAAAATAAAAAATTAGTGAC
The DNA here is from genome assembly GCA_033576555.1 of Oophaga sylvatica. Lineage (NCBI taxonomy): Eukaryota > Metazoa > Chordata > Amphibia > Anura > Dendrobatidae > Oophaga > Oophaga sylvatica. The sequence goes on along the minus strand of JARQOD010000003.1, from coordinate 530,611,639 downwards.
TAAGAGATAATTTTTGTGGGAAAAAAATAGGATTTTTTATTTTCATGCTCGGGCATTATAAACTTGTGTGAAGCACTTGGGGGTTCAAAGTGCTCACCAAAGATCTAGATAAGTTCCCTAGGGGGTCTAGCTTCAAAATGGGGTCACTTGTGGGGGTTTCCACTGTTTAGGCTCATCTGGGGCACTACAAATGGAACATGACCCCCATCAATGTTTGCATTCCAAAACGTTACTGCTTCCTTTCCAAGCCCTGCCGTGCGCCCAAACAGTTCCCCCCCCCACATATGGGGTATCAGCGTACTCAGGACAAATTGGAAAACAACTTTTGGGGTCCAATTTCCTTGGGAAAAATCAAAAATTTGGGACTAAAATCATTTTTGTGGAAAATTGTTTTTTTTTTTTTCACACCCAGGCATTATAAACTTTTGTGAAACACTTTGGGGTTCAAAGTGCTCACAACAGATCTAGATAAGTTCCTTAGGGGGTCTAGTTTCCAAAATGGTGTCACTTGTGGGGGTTTCCACTGTTTAGGCATATCAGGGGCTCTCCAAACACGACATGGCGTCCAATCTCAATTCCAGCCAATTTTAGTTTGAAAAAGTCAAACGGCGCTCCTTCCCTTACGAGCTCTGCCGTGTGCCCAAACAGTGGTTTTCCCCCACATATGGGGTATTGGCGTACTCAGGAGAAATTGCACAACAAGTTTATCTGCCCATTTTCTCCTTTTACCCTTGTGAAAATAAAAAAACGTTTGTAAAAGATCATTTTTGTGGCTAAAAAGTTAAATATTAATTTTTTCCTTCCACATTGCTTCAGCTCCTGTGAAGCACCTGAAGGGTTATTAAACTTCTTGAATGTGGTTTTGAGTACCTTGAGGGGTGCAGTTTTTAGAATGGTGTCACTTTTGGGTATTTTCTGCCATATAGACCCCTCAAAGTGACTTCAAATGTGAGGTGGTCCCTAAAAAAATGGCTTTGTAAATTTTGTTGTAAAAATGAGAAATCACTGGTCAACTTTTAACCCTTATAATTTCCTAACAAAAAAAAATTTTGGTTCCAAAATTGTGCTGATGTAAAGTAGACATGTGGGAAATGTTATTTATTAACTATTTTGTGTGACATATCTCTCTGTTTTAAGGGAAAAAAAATTCAAAGTTTGAAAATTGCAAAATTTTCAAAATTTTCGCCATATTTGCGTTTTTTTTCAAAAATAAACGCAAGGTATATCGAAGAAATTTTGCTTCTAACGTGAAGTACAATATGTCACGAGTAAACAATCTCAGAATCGCGAAGATCCGTTGAAGCGTTCCAGAGTTATAACCTCATAAAGAGACAGAATTGTAAAAATTGGCCCGGTCATTAAAGTGCAAACCACCCTTGGGGGTGAAGGGGTTAAATATGTGATGGTCTGCCTAACTTACACACAATATGACACCAAAACCAACACAACATATACAATTAAGTGTGCCTAAATGTCTTTATGACAGAGCAACATAGGCACACTACATGTGTAATAATGCCTCCTCTTGCCAGGCAGTAGCACCCTCAGGGACACAAAATATTGAGTGAACACATCACGTACTTTTAGGCCTGAAGGTGGACGACGGGGATGGATGGGTGGTGACATAGGCAAAGACACATTCACAGAGGCTAAGTCACCCACATCTTGTGAGGAGCTGTAAGGTTCTGTGTACATGTTCCTGAAACTCAGTTTGTTCGTCAGCCATTTTACTTTCTGTCTTGCTGCAGCTATCTTGCCCTCAGTCAATATGGAGTTTCCAGCTTGCATGTTCCCGCCCTGATTCTCTCCTCTTGCTTCTTAAGCAGCCACAGCTGAGCAATCAGTGCTTCAGAATCAAGCCTGCAGTGAACCTGTGACCTGACTCCTGAAAGCCTTGGACTTGTACTCCAGTTATTTCCTATTGTGGAACTTTGGAACACTCGTGGACTTTGGAACCTTGCTATTTTGATAAATCCACGTTTGCATGGACTTACGGTAACAGAGAAGAGATCCTGAACCTGTTGTGGAGAGTGATTGCTGAGTTTAAGTTACTCTGGCCTGCTGTGTCTCCTGCTTTTGTATCTGCAAACTGTGTGACTATTATTGCCACTTGTATGAAGTAATACAAGACCTTCTATATCAAACCTGTGACTCCTGTGTTTTCATCGCACCCAAGCACAAGACACTATATGAACTGTACTACTTACATTACAAGATTCTGAAGCCAAACGTTAGTGTCTGCTGGGTCTGGAAAGGCTGTGTCTGCTGTAACTGTGGATATCGGATGTCCGGTTGTACTTTCTGTGATGACAGTGGTTGTGACTTCTCACAACCATTCCAGGTGAGCAATTCCCTTAAGTTTTTTTTCTGCAGTGTTACCACAGGTAAACACTATTGTTTTTTTTTTCTTTTCTCTTTTTTGTCTGCTGTAACTGTGGATATCAGATGTCCGGTTGAACTTTCTGTGATGATAGTGGTTGTGACTTCTCACAACCATTCCAGGTGAGCAGTTCCCTTAATTTTTTTTCTCTCTGCAGTGTTACCACAGGTAAACACTATTGTTTTTTTTTCCCTCTCCTCTCCTTCCAGTACTCCTGTCTTAAAAGATCTGGAAAATGGAGGCCCGCATAAAGGAACTTTGCGGAGTGACTGATAATATCCTTGCAGATTTGCAGAATATAAAGACCCGTTTTACAAACCTACAGGACCTCACTAATCACAATTTGCAAGTGTTTGGACAGACTGCCCAGGATTTGCGAGCCAGGATTGAGGTCCTAGAGGAGCGAGTCCAGGCTCCTGCCGTAGCCCCGAGTTCTGGGATTCCCAAGTTGCCCCCTTTTCGTTTTTGCGGTGAACGTGAGAAATTCAGGGGATTTATTAATCAATGCAATCTTTTTTTTTCTGCACATGCTTCACAATTTCCCACTGAACGATCTAAGGTGCTTACTATAATTATGTTGCTTACCAACAAGGCTTTGATGTGGGCAAACCCTCTGATTGAGACTGAGGATGAATGTTTGGATCATCTTGATGCTTTCATTTCAGCCATGGGGCAGGTGTTTGATGACCCCAATCGAGGTGCAACAGCTGAAGCAGCCATGTTAGCTTTGCGCCAAGGTAAGCACTCGGTAGCTGAATATGCCTTGGATTTCAGTAGATGGGCCCTTGATACCACCTGGGACAGTTCCGCCAAAAAATCTATTTTTCGAAAAGGGTTATCTCCACTGATTAAGGATGAACTTGCTCGTGCCGACCCTCCCACTGCGTTAGGTGACTTTATTAATTACTGCATCCGTATTGATACTCGTCTGACTGAACGCAGGCAAGAGAGATGGTTCGAAAGCAATCGCACTAACCTTTTCCTACCTTCCTCTCCAGCTAAGGAACCTTTGAGTAGGATTACACGGGAACCTGAACCTGAACCCATGCAGGTAGACTCTTTACAACGACGGGTTAGTGATGCACGCAAGGAACATCGTTTTAAGGAGAATCTATGTTTCTATTGTGGTAAGTCAGGGCACTTCATTATAAACTGCCCCAGCCGTTCTCGCAAGACTACTGCAGCAGTCATTCACTGTGAGTGTTGCGAGAGGGGATCTGTCAGGTCCGAGCCTCAGGCTCCAGAGAGATCTGCAGCAACAGATCTTGATTTCTCGGACTTAAACTCCGTTACCTCTGAGGACGTTGACTGTGTAAACGCTGCCATTTTTCAAGTTTCCTCAGCGGTGTCCCAGCTGAGTTGTAAGAAAAATAATTCTCATTGCTTTCTTTCCATCAAACTCTGGGTTGACTCAGCTTGGGTGTCTAGCTCTGCTATGATCGACTCAGGGCAAGTGGAAATTTTATGGATGTCTCCTTTGCTCTGAAACAGGGGATACGTTCAGTGAAGAAGGCTACTCCAGTACAGATGGAAACTGTGGATGGCTCCCTGCTGACCTCTGGACCAGTGGATCAGGAAACAGAGCCTTTGAGGGTTCTTATGGGTAAAGATCATCAAGAGAAACTGTCCTTTATGCTTATCTCTTCTCCCCACTTTCCCATTATTCTAGGGCTACCATGGCTGCAGGCTCAGAATCCTACCATTAACTGGGAGACCAAGGAATTACACTTTCCAGAGAAACAGATGAGTCCAAAAGTTTCAGCTTGCTCTGTTCCTAAAGGAACCATGTCAGTCCCTGAACTACCAGCTGTATACCAGGACTATGTGGATTTATGTGACAAGAAGAACGCTGACCAGCTTCCTCCTCACCGTCCATATGATTGTCCAATTGAATTATTGCCTGGAGCAGAGATACCTTTTGGTAAGATCTACCCCCTGGCGGGGCCCGAGCTAAAGGCTTTAAAGGATTACATAGACGAAAATCTAGCCAAGGGCTTCATACGCCCCTCTTCATCTCCTGCAGGTGCACCCATCTTCTTTGTAAAGAAGAAAGATGGATCTCTGAGACCCTGCGTAGACTATAGGGAACTCAATAAGGTTACTATTAGAAACCGTTATCCATTGCCTTTAATCCCTGAATTATTGGAGAGAGTGCGACATGCCAACATTTTCTCTAAACTAGATCTTCGTGGGGCCTATAACTTAGTCCGTATTAGACCTGGGGATGAATGGAAGACTGCATTCAGGTCACGCTATGGACACTTTGAATATCTAGTTATGCCTTTTGGTCTGAGTACCGCCCCAGCCACTTTTCAACACTTGGTGAATGACATCTTCAGGGATCTCCTAGATACATTTGTGGTGATTTATCTGGATGATATTCTAATTTTTTCTAACTCCACAGAGGAACATCATGGACATGTGAGAATGGTCTTAGAACGCCTAAGACAAAACCATCTCTACATCAAACTTGAAAAGTGTGAATTCCATAGGACCGAAATTCAATTTCTGGGGTATGTACTATCTACGCAAGGGATTAGTATGGATGGAAGCAAGACCCAAGCCATCAAGGATTGGCCAATTCCTAGAAATGTGAAGGAGGTGCAGCGCTTCATCGGGTTTGCCAACTTCTATAGACGTTTCATTAGGAATTTCTCTGAGGTAGTGTCACCTATCACCCAACTTACCCGGAAACAGTCTAGGTTCTCCTGGACCCCGCAAGCTCAGGAAGCATTTTCCTGTTTAAAGGATAAATTTACCACCGCACCTATCTTAGTACATCCCAACCCCGAGCTTGCCTTCATAATAGAGGTGGATGCTTCAGACTGTGCCGTTGGAGCTATACTCTCTCAGAGAACAGGTGAGAAGAATGTCTTGCATCCCTGTGCCTTCTTTTCCCAGCAGTTGTCTTCGGCTGAGAGGAACTACGATGTGGGCAATAGAGAATTGTTGGCCATTATTGCCGCCTTCAAGGAATGGAGACACCTTCTTCAGGGAGCTGCACAGCAAATAGTCGTCCTGACAGACCATCGTAACCTTGAATTTATCAGGTCGGCTAAGTGCCTGACTCCTCGCCAGGCTCGCTGGAATCTTTTCCTAAACCAATTTAATTTTGTAATTTCTTATAGACCAGGATCGCGCAATGGAAAGGCTGATGCACTCTCTAGGATTCATTAAGCAGAGACACATCCACTTACTCCTCCTAAGACTATTCTTCCTGACTCTAGATTCCTGGGAGTGATTCATAATCAAGACCTACTTAAGGACATCAAGGAAGCATACCATGCGGATTCCTTTTTGGCACAACCCCCAAGGGACGTAAGTCTTGTCTTTAAGAATGGTGTGTGGATTCAGGGACAACGTCTGTATATTCCTGAAACAGTCAGATTAAGAGTATTGCAACTCATTCACGATTCCAAGATAGCTGGGCATAGAGGAATTCTAAAGACACAGGAATTTCTTTCTCGTTTCTTTTGGTGGCCCACTTGCAGGAAGGATGTTTTAAACTATGTCACTTCATGTGAAGTCTGTGCAAGATGCAAAACACCTTGCTCCTCACCAACTGGTCTGTTACAGCCTCTTCCCACCCCGTCCCGCCCGTTGGGATCCATTTCTATGGACTTCATTGTGGAGTTACCAACCTCTCAAGGGAAGAACACCATTCTAGTGGTGGTTGACCGTCTAACAAAGGCAGCTCATTTTATCCCTTGTGTCGGCTTACCCACTGCAAAACAGACATCAGATTTGATGATTAAAGATGTGTTTCGCTTACATGGAGTACCGGATGAGGTTATTTCGGATCGAGGGGTGCAATTCACTTCTAGGTTTTGGCAAAATTTCTGTGCAGCATTGGACATTAAAGTAAACCTTTCTTCTGCTTTTCATCCCCAGACTAATGGACAGACCGAACGAACCAATCAAACCCTGGAGCAGTATCTCCGCTGCTTTATCTGCCACCTACAGGATGATTGGGTGGATCTACTTCCATTAGCTGAGTTCTCTTATAACAACTCTCAGAGTGCCTCCACTAAGCAGTCTCCTTTTTACTCTAATCTAGGTTATCATCCTAACATTCTACCACGATTTCCCATAGAAACGCCTTTACCAGCCGTGGCTGAAAGAATCACGTCTTTACAGAAGAATATGGATCTTCTAAAGGAGAATCTGGAATCGGCTCAGGAAAGGTACAAGAAAGCAGCAGATAAATTTCGCAAACCTGCACCAGCTTTCAAGGTAGGAGACCTGGTCTGGCTGTCAACCAGAAATCTTAAGTTAAGGATTCCATCGTCTAAGTTGGGACATAAGTACATTGGACCCTATAAAATCAGTAAAATTATAAGTGCCGTTGCTTGTCGTCTTCAACTGCCTAGAACTATGAGAATCCACCCTGTCTTTCATGTATCCCTACTAAAGGCTGCAACACCCAATACGTTTCCTGGACGTTCTTCTCCTTGCCCTGACCCAGTGCTAGTCGATGGTCAGGAAGAATTTGTGGTGGAAAGGATTTTAGATTCCAGGTTGTATAGAAATCAGTTACAATATCTGTTTAAATGGCAGGGCTACCCAGTGGAGGACAACTCATGGGAACCGGTCAATAACTTTAATGCTCCTCGCTTGCTCCGTCAGTTTCATCAGAGGTACCCACACAAGCCTGGTCTGAGGTCATCCGGAGGTTGTCCCTAAGGGGGGAGTAATGTAAGGTTCTGTGTACATGTTCCTGAAACTCAGTTTGTTCGTCAGCCATTTTACTTTCTGTCTTGCTGCAGCTATCTTGCCCTCAGTCAATATGGAGTTTCCAGCTTGCATGTTCCCGCCCTGATTCTCTCCTCTTGCTTCTTAAGCAGCCACAGCTGAGCAATCAGTGCTTCAGAATCAAGCCTGCAGTGAACCTGTGACCTGACTCCTGAAAGCCTTGGACTTGTACTCCAGTTATTTCCTATTGTGGAACTTTGGAACACTCGTGGACTTTGGAACCTTGCTATTTTGATAAATCCACGTTTGCATGGACTTACGGTAACAGAGAAGAGATCCTGAACCTGTTGTGGAGAGTGATTGCTGAGCTTAAGTTACTCTGGCCTGCTGTGTCTCCTGCTTTTGTATCTGCAAACTGTGTGACTATTATTGCCACTTGTATGAAGTAATACAAGACCTTCTATATCAAACCTGTGACTCCTGTGTTTTCATCGCACCCAAGCACAAGACACTATATGAACTGTACTACTTACATTACAGGAGCATTCATGGATTCTACAAAAATTATGTAGGACCACACATGCTTTGAGGACCACATTAACATTGTCTTCATTGAGTTGAATTGCAGATTGAAGTACCCGCCATTTAGCACTAAGAATTCCAAATGTGCACGCCACCAGCCGCCGAGCACGTGACAGGCGACAATTAAATATTCTACGCCGATGGGTGAGATAGCGACGGGGATATGGCCTCATTACATTACGGGTTAATTGAAATGCCTCATCCGCTACTATAACATAAGGCAGATGTTCTGGAATAGAGTCTGTAAGTTGACTTGCTGGTGGTAGGTCCAGTTGGTTATTGCGTATCCGCCTACCCATTATGGAAGTATTGAAGACTCTTGAGTCTCCAGTCCTTCCATAGGCCCCAATGTCTACAATTATAAACCTGTAGTTTGTGTCGACCAAGGCCAACAAAACTACGGAAAAATATTGTTTGTAATTGAAGAATTGGGAGCCTGAGTTAGGAGGTTTACGAACACGTATGTGCTTGCCGTCCAGGGCTCCTATACAGTGTGGAAACTGGCAATTTTCGGCAAAACCCTGTGCTATCCTCAACCAGTCACTCATTTTTGGCTCAGGCATGACGTCTTCATGTAGTCTGGTCCAAATTTCCACACAAGTTGACCACACAATGCCTGAAATTGTTGATCGCCCTATTAAGAACTCTAAGTGCAGAGCAGCGTAGGACATGCCAGTAGAAAGGAACCTGGAACACACAAAGAACATAGAACATGGAGACATCAGCAACAAAAACAACAAACACAGCATGCACAACACTTACAATGCTTTAGTTTCTTAGAGCACACATGCTGGAAATTAGATTACAAGCCATGCCTTCTGTGGAATACACCAAAGGCAATAATTTAGATAGGTAAGCTTGAGAAATACAGTACTCACATTATAAGTGTACAATAAGTGTGCTACAACACTTGCAAAGTGACTATGTCGAGGCAAACATCATCAACATATCGTTGACACACATACCTTATTGTTAGGAGAAGGCGTTCCTCTGCAGAAATTGCTTTTCTCATCCTGGTGTCCTGAAATGTGATCCCAGGGCGCACAATGTCAAGCAACGTATCAAAGGTAGCTATGCTCATTCGACAATATTGGAAAAACTTATCTCCATGCCTACGCAGTGACAAATATAGGCGGTGAAAATGGCCTTTAGTTATCCTTCTTGTCAAAAGTGGATGTACCCACATTCTTCTGCGTCTTCTGGGATCTGCTATCACAGGATATGGCTCCCCAAAACGTCGGGATATAACCCAATGGAACAGCACACGCTCAGTGGGAGAAAATCTGAGTGTGTCGCTCATGTTTGGATAAAGCAGCTAGAAAGCACTAAGCACAAGGAACAAAATGACACCAGTGCAAAGGTGGGAGGGTCACACCTGTAGCAGAGCACTTAAATATAGCTCTGCCTGATGATTTAAATGAGTATCAGGCCTCAAAACTGGTATTGGTCCTTTTTGGTAAGCTGCAACCAAAAAACGGTTGTCGGATGAAAATCGGATGTTACAAGGTACACACACATGCGACTAAATCGCATCTTTGAAGGAAAATCGGATGCCAGGCGGATGTGTGATGTTTACATTTTGGTCCGATAATCGACCGACTAAAACGGTCCGATTTTTTGTAGTTGTGTGTGACTCCGGCCTTACAGTTACAGATTGTATGGCCAGAGTGCAGAGGTTGGAGAAGTATCCAGAAGGGACCTTTCTCTATCAGTGAGTACCATCTGTAGCAATTAAAGCTGAGGAACATTCCCTTAAGCAGCTACAAGACGTGGGCTACATATAGGCAGCATGGAAACCAGTTCTGGAGGCTTAGAGAAGTTCGAATCTGACCAGGAATGAACACAAGGAGCTCATTGGGGTGGAGGATAAAGAACGTGAGAACAGAGCTAGAGAGCTTGGGAAGTACTCTGTGCTCTTGAATTGTACCCATGTTATCGAAACGTCTTATTTAACCATCTCAATGAAGGAGCCTCTGCGTGATGAAGACGAAATGTACAGAATGTATATCAATTGTTGAAATCCTGTTTGAAGAATTCCAGTAAAGAAGTTTTATCTTTTTAAAACGGATTCTTATCTCACTGATTTGTCATGTACTTACAAGGGCCCCATACCATCGTATCACTTATTGCTTGAAAACAGATAAGCAGAAAAACCCAGATTTCACACACATACTCAGGGGTACAGCAATAGGGTGTCTGGGGACCATGAAGCAAACCTTGCCGTTACAGGTCCCATACAGGCAGGCATCCGCTAACTGAAAGCTTTGCCAAGCAGGGGACACAGCATCCTGATAATACACATATTTTGCCTCCTTATCAAAAGCAGGAAAACTTACTCTACTTTGCATAAAGAGTGTTGAAAGGCATGGCTATATAATAGTTATTCCTTGCTTAATGCTAGCGATATGTTTTTCAACCCACAAACAATCCACCATACAGCTGCCATGTTCTCCGGTGCCACCAAGGTCCCATTGGTTCACTTTCCGCCACTCTGGCTGTTGATAATCATAGTCAGCAAGGTATCATTAATTTCACTTGGATTGTCAGGCGCAACCCCTGCTTGGTATAACTAAGTGACCCCCTCTGCATCAACCTGCTGCTTCTCCATCTCTTAGGCATGCTATCCATGACCTAATTGGTTGTCTGAGGAAAGTTCTGCCACACTCAATACCATTTGGGCACACAAATCATCAAGTTTACCAATCAATGAGGTCCCATATGTGCTCAACGGGATACAAGTTCGGAAACACTGCAGGCCATGACAAGTCCATGCAGACAAGCTCGGGCTGGCCCATAGTGTAACAGGGTAATCCCCCAGTAGGCCCCTGTACAGATCTTGGCCCCCAACCACACTGGATGGGTAGAACTTGACATAATTCACTTGATTCACACCGTACAGAAAAAAACAACATCTCATCATTCATTAACAAAACTACCCAGTTTTTTATATAGAGATAGAGGTAAATTTGTGAACGAGGGTAGTGTAATATTTGTATGCAGATGACAAGTGGCCCCCCAAAGTCAATGTTACTGGTGGGCCCTTGGCACCCCAAGTCCGACACTGCATGCAGACTGCACACAGTTGTACCAGCAACATGTCACCTGGCTTTGTTATTTTGAAAAACGGCTCCTGGGCCATGTTGAAAAAATGCCCGTACAACTGGTTACATGACTAAATCAATGTTAGGCCGGCGTCACACTAAGGAGGAATACGGACGACTGAGAGGCGTGAAAATCAAGCATTACACTCGGACCAATATTTCTCTATGGGGCAGCTCTGATCATGGGTATTTTTCTCGGCCGTATGTTACGGTGCAAGACACCCGCAGCATGCTGCGATTGTACGCTTATTACGCCCGTTGTATGCCAATGAAAGTCTATGGTTGCGAGAAAACTACAGATTACACACGGACCACACGTGTAACTTGCGAGAAATATGCACCGGTGTCCTTTAGAAAAGCCGGCAATTCATCCCCGGCTATACTGTAAAATCACACTGACAGGTTTAATAAAGAATAGAAAGAATAGATATATACACATAGAATATATATATATATATATATATATATATATATATATATATATAGTTCAAACACTTCTACATAGCATAATAGCCGCTAATTCAATTGCCGGCTTTTGTGAAATTACAGAACCACCCGACATGAAGTGACACATGGTTTACATACAGTTAACCATGTCATTTCATGTAGTTTGATATATGGTTTTCACTAACAATTACATGAGTGTATGTGTGCAAAATTTCATACATGTAGGGGTTAATTAAATGTGTAAATTCGTTGTAAAAAAATGTGTGGGCTCCCGCGGTATTTTTCTCCACCAGACAGGGAAAGCCAGCGACTGAAGACAGATATTAGTAGCCCAGAGAGGGACCATTATTTTTGTGCCCCCCCGGTTACTAACATCTGCCCCCAGCCACCCCAGAAAAGACACATCTATGATGAAATGCACCTTTTCTGGGACTTAGCCCGTCTATTCCCATTGCCCTGTAGCAGTGGCTAATGGGTTAATAATGGGTTAAGGCCACCTTGCTATTGGAAGGTGACCTTAAGCCAGGTTAATAATGTAGCGTTGTCAATTAGACAACCATCAATTATTAATCCTATTGTATGAAATGAAAAAAAAGCCACACCCATTAATTGAAAATCATTTTAATGAAATAAATAGAGTTTTTGAGCATCTTTTATTGTACTGGTACTTCATACGATTCCCTTGTTCTCCTGTATTAAAACGAAAATAATAAAGCAAGCTTATTCTTACCTCTCCGGCGCTCTGTCAGGTCCCACGCTGTAATCCTTCACAAAGGGTTAACAGGTTTACAGCAAGCAGCGCAGCTAATGCTGGCAGCCTCCCTGTAAGCCCCCGAATGAATGAGCTCATCTCCTAGCTGACAGGTCAGCTGGGGACTCTGCACAGCATCAGTGACGTCAGAGGGAGTCCCCGGCTAACCTGAAGTGAACTGATTACCTTTTCTGGGCAGCTGGGGCTGCTGTTTTTAGGCTGGGGGGACCATAATCATGGCCCCTTTCCAGCCTGAGAATAGCAGCCCCCAGCTGTATAGTTTTGCCGGGTTGGTTGAAAACCTAAGGGGGACCCCACGTTTGGTTTTTCATTGATTCTCCTGCTCGCTGTTGCCGGTAGAGCAGGGAGAATCATGACAAGCAGCATCAACACCACAAACAGGAGACAGCGCTTACTGTAGCTGTCCGTGCCGTCCGTTGCGCATGGAGGACTGTGTGAACAGTTCTCCGTGTACACGTTTGTGGGACATTTTCCGGTCCATGTGTCCATGTCAAAACGGACATGTCTACGTGTTTGGCACACGGACACACTGTCCATGTGAAAACACGCACATGTGCACAGACGCATAATTATAATGTGTCTGTCTGTACGTGTCTCCAGTACGTGTGAAAACTGTCACCACACGTACTGGAGACATGGACGTGTGAAACCAGCCTAAATCCAATATCTCTTCATATTAGAAAGATTTTCAAAATTCTACGTAATTTACCCTAATTCCAGTTATCGATAAATATATGTTATTTCCATATAAATATACATTTTGGGTGACGTTATCCCTTAAAGGGAATCTGTCAGCAGGTTTTTGCTATTTAATATCTGAAAGCAGCACTAGTTAGAAAGAGAGAGCCTGATTCTAAAGGATATGTCGCTCATTAGGCTTTGCGTTGTAATTTCAATACAAGCAGTATTTTATCAGCAGGAGATTATCAATGCCCGAGTCTCACATGCAGGTCAGTCTAGCTGATCTGCTAATCCCGCCCCCACCACTGATTGGCAGCTTCCTGTGTACACTATGAATTGAATTATAAGCAAACTATCAATCAATGGTTTGGGTAGGGTTAAAAAGGGGTTAACATTCTGGCCACGGTTACATCTACAACAGAGAAAGCAGAGATTCTAATAAAACTGCACCAAGAAGTCTAGTAAGTGATACATTGCTGGACTCCGGCTCTCTGCCCCCACATAACACTGCTCTTATATTACTTAGCAAATTCCTGCTGACGGATTCCCTTTAAACTAATCTAATAGCAGAACTTGACCTTAAAGTTCTGTGCTGATTAAGTTCATGATATATTTTAATAGCGGTCATTCTTCTGTGTTTTTCTACAGTTTCCTGTAAAGACATACATTTGAAGGATAATATTTTGACTGCCACTAGAGGAAGCCATCTTATTCTTAACTGTACATGGTACAATGAAACAGTATGCGGTAAGCTCCCTCTAGTGGTAGCTGAAGGCAGAAAAATGTTGTCTTTTTCTTTTTTCCAATAATTTTTATTGAATCTTTTATAATTAACAAGGGGGGAGAGTGGTAAGGGAAAAGGGGTAAGTAGGCTGGGAATTGAGGGGTTTGTTTATTAACAGAGAGGGTGACTGGGGAAAGAGAAAGGGGAAATGTTGTCTTTTAAAAGTGTAGGAATGCTCTTACAGACACTTATCGGCATTCAGGTCTTTAAAAGCCAATTCCATCGACACCTTTATTTCTCCTATCTGTTGCTACCTTCCCATGAAATCAGTGTTTTAATTTATATGCAAATTAGGCATCAAGTGCTCTGGTCAAGCCTCTGCTCCTGAAGATGTTTCCCTACCCAGCACCAGCCTCTTTAACTTGATTGATAGCTCCCTGTCTGATTTACTTGCCTGACACCTGATGTCACAAAGACAGTGAGCGATCAGTCAAGCTAAGGAGACTAGTTCTGGCTGAGATAAACCTCAGGAGGCAAAGGCTCGGGAAGTGCTCGGACACGCCCATGGCACTTAAAGTCTCATTAAGGATGATTTCTCAGGAATGCAGCAACTCATAGAAGATATAAAGGTGGTGAATAATTTAGCTTTCAAAGACCAGCAAGCCCATATATGCGGTAGGTTTGGGGGGATTGATCTGACAGATACCCTTTAAATCTATGTCTTTGCAGGGAATTCAGGACTCAGATTTCTTCAGCAGTTGAAACATAAAAGGTGTAGATTCACTTTAAAATACATCCTCTTCAAACATAAAAGATGGATCGATATCCAGACTATATAACTCACCGTAGTAATATATTAGGACCAGGGCGCAAATTAGGCTGGTGCACTTATCTACTACTGAAATGGAGAACAATTCACAGAAAGTAGATGATACATTGGCGTACAGTGTGTGCAAAAATTCCCTCTTTGAAAGCAATCACGAAAGCCATTTCCAATGCCATCTTATGAGTAACATAGTAATTTACACCATCAGGATTTTTTGTTTTTGAGTCGTCCTCATCCTGAAAGAGTAAAGATTTATTTTCCAGTGAGACAAGATTCTTAAACCATCTTCTTTTATTGCATAGAAATCGATCCATCGCACACCCACATAGGTCTAGCTCACCGTGGGATGTCAAGTTTAAAATATACTGTAATATCCTAAAAACTACTCCTATTTTAGGAGCAAGTCAGTCCAGTTTACCTAAATTTCAAGAACGTTCCTTATAAAGTGCAGCTTTTCTGCATTTGCTATGTAATGGGCACATCGACGAGCAGGTGAATTCTTTCCAATTGTGCAATTTCTAAAATATTAAGTCTTAGTCTGAAAGATACCGGCTGGGGTTTAAAAATGAAGAATATAATCCAATGCATTGTTGAGATCTGATTTTCTGCCTGTTCCTAGAAATCCAGGTATCCGGAATCTCTGTCCGTTTAGACAGGTTGCTCTAAACCTCCCTGTGGTTACACTCTTCAGCGGCTGCAGAAGTCAGATCTCCATTAGTCCAGATCTCTTGCTTGGTGTCAGATGTTGGCACAGTCATTGCCAGCCGCTTGCGCTTTAACCTTTTTATCAGTTTGGCAAATGCTAATAAAAGGGCACAAAATATCATAGAAAACCCGCTTAGAAGGAATGCTGCTGTGTAGTTTCCAGTCGTGTCCACCAGCAAACCTGAACAAGGCAAAAAAAAGGAGAATTAGAAACCTTTAGAATCAGATCACTGAAAAGTATCAATTGAACACAACCTGCAAGATTTATATATTGTGTAAGTAGAGGTGAGCGAACGTGAACTGTAAAGGTTGGGGTTTGTACCGGATACCTAGTGTTCGGTGCTGAACTCCCAACACACGTTATAGTTCGGGAGGAGAGAGAGAAAGAGAAAGAATTTTTTTCAGCTTCAAAGTTTGTGTCCCCAAGGATTTCTATGGGGTTCAAGTTAAGGGTCAGTCGAACCAGACGAACCTGAAATTCCACGGGTCCACTAATCCCTATGTTTAATACCGGCTCTTAGGAGCCAGTGCAAGACACACGGATTATGTTTTGGTTTCCTTTCAATAAATTCAAGGAAGAGATCAGTTTTTCCTAATGTGCTCCTTTAGGCCACAAACAGACGTCCGTGTTGCGTGCAAGTGTTTAATTTGCGAAAAATACCCATTATAGTCTAAGGGGCTGTTCACATGTCAGGGTTTATTTGTAGATTGTGTGTTCGTGTAAAAATAATGGACTCATGGGCTTTTTTTTCATGTATCATAAGTGAAAAATACCAATACATAATGTTATACGCTAGCGACGTTGTAGGCGGCATGGCTGTGGCATAGACGGAAACCGTCCATATTAAAGGAACTAAAGGGCTTTTATTTTCAGCCAAGATGCAGCAAACAATAAAGCAACCGAAAAAACATCACAGACTTTCCCAGCTAGGTGCTAACTAATACATCATACCTCTGACTCGCGTTACCAGGAATGTGTTGGGGCTTGGCCCTCCAGCAACTCAGTTTCAGTGCCCCCCATACTGAAGCGCGAGAGGCAGTGATGAGTCCCACTACCAAATCCTACTCATCACTCCAATAAAAACCAGCCTTGAACTACCATGAATAAAATAGCTCAGCAACTAAGCTGCTGCACCAACTAGTACTACTATCCAGCTTTTAATATCTCCCCAGCTTAACTTTCTGGAAAAGATATATACTTCGTCCAGTATCCTCGTTGTCAGCTGCCTACATATCCCCCCCTCTTCTCCAGACCAGAGGTCTGGGCGCTTTGGGCTATTGTACAATGAATTCTTGATAATGTGTCTGCATTCCCGTGATTTTCCTGGTCTATGTTCTATGAAGAAATTAAAATTCTGCAGTCAGAGAAACCACCTTGTCACCCTAACATTTTTTTCTTTATTATGTTTCATCCACGTCAGTGCAGCATGACCTGACACAAGCTTAAATCTCCTACCCAAGAGGTAATACTTCAAAGATTCTAGTGCTCTCTTTACAGCTAAGGATTCGCGCTCTACGATGGCATATTTTTTTCCACTGGAGTAAACTTCCTGCTCAAATATAGTACTGGGTGTTCTTCTCCATTTAGAGTTTGAGACAAGATGGCTCCCAACGCAGTGTCCGAGGCATCGGTCTGAACCAAGAACTTATTTTTACAATCCAGTGTAAGTAACACGGGTTGTTCACACAGCGCTGACTTCAGGCACTGAAAGGCTTTTTTCGTTTCGGTAGACCATGAACCATTAGGAATTTCCCTCCACTTGTCAGGTCTGTGAATGGTACTGCACTTGAGGCAAAATTTGGCAAGAATCTCTGAGCTGGTGATCCCTAAAAAAGCCCGCGCTTGTTTCTTAGTTACTGGCCTAGGCCAACTCTGTATGCCCTCAACTTTCTTAGTTTGAGGTTTGATCAAGTCTCTGCCAATAACAAACCCCAGGTACTTGGCCTCCTCTAGCCCTGAGACACATTCTTCTGGATTTATTGTGAGACCTGCCCCACTGATCGTGTGGAGCCCCTGAGGGTCCAGTCGCCACAGAGGTACTGCATCTCAGCCAGAGATGTGGTATTTCAACTTTCAGGTAAGGTGGAGACACTACACCTGGTTTTGGCAACACTTCATCCATCACACACACTAGCTGAGTTCAGCTAACAAGTCTACAGCTAGCAAAGGGTGTTAGATGGTGGGTGGAGCTTGTGGGTCAGAGCAGGAGTTAGAAGGAAGTTAGAGGAGAGTTCCCCCTTGGGGAAGGAAGGAGACAGACGTGTGTGAGACAGCTCTCCCATAGGGGAGAGGGGAAGAGATATAATCGTGTAGCAGGCTCCAGTCCTGAGGAGCTGCTCATAGAGAGGAAGGAAAGAAGAGAGGTTCCCTGGAAGGGAAAAGGGATTCTCAGAGAGACACGGCTGAGCTGAAAGCTACAGGTGGGCTCATTCCAGGACTGGCGGACGCCGGCTGGGAGAATCCATGTCGCAGAAGGAAACTCGGCCCCTAGACTAGTGGAAGAACTTTATGACTCAGCTAGCAAGCCGACAGCTGTGATAACTTTAGGGATCACAGCCACAACTGCAAGTATCTTTTCCGGGAAGGAAAGCAATATAGGATCAAGGAAACGTAGAGAGAGAACGTTGTCCTGGAGGATCCACAGCTTCTAGACTAGGACACTGCTTAGCGAGGTGCTGGAAGGAAGAAAGGAGTGGGAAATCAGCACAGTGAGACAGCCAGGGAAGGCATACACTGACAGGGAGCTTTGGACTAGTGTTCACCATCCACCTGGGAGTTGGCTGGACTCCTCACCTGGAGGACGTGGCACCAAGCGGGCACCTGTACTGTGCACACCTGAACTGTGAGTAAAGCTTTGGAAGCTGCAATTGACTGTGTCCTCAAGTTCTTCATTCGACGCACACTCCACTCTGCTACATCTCCCAGCATCATTACTTTCTATAACATCTTCCTGCCCTGGGATAACATAGCCTCACCTGTGAGAGGCTTTACCAACTCGGCTGCATCTCACCATCTGTCCCAGAGGATCTGCACTGCAGCGCTGGTCGCCTCTGACCAGAAACCACAGGTGGTGTCACAAATACCTTACTACAAACTCTAACATCCCCTGTAAATATTCCCCTTTTATTGGACGCCCAGGGCCATGGACCGGGTCACTGCCGCTGTGACACATCCCTTCAATACAGCGGCCCGGTACCGCGTATCCCACTGCCCTGGCGGGCGATCCAATCGCATCTAGCACAGCTTGCACTTTACACAGCTGACTACCCCAGGTTGCACTGAAGAGAACTACATCATCTAGGTAAGTTGCTACATAACTATTATGTGGCCTCAAAATTAAATCCAGCAGTCTCTGAAAGGTTGTTTGTAATTCGTGTTGACCAAATGGAATGTTCTTGTATTGGTACAAACAATCAGGGATGGAAAAAGACATTTTCTTTTGGCACGCTTTGTTAAATGAATTTGCCAAGAACCCTTGGTAAGATCCAACGTCATTATGTATCTGGAATTACCAAGTGTCAATTAATTATTCTACCCTGGGCATGGGATATGTATCAAATTTAGAGTATTTATTCCATTTCCAAAAATCATTGTAAAACCTCCAGGTCCCGTTTGGTTTGGGAATCAGCAGAACCGGGCTAGACCATTCACTTCGGGAATCTATCATTCTCAGCTCCAACATATGGCCTTGAACTACCATGAATATAACGGCTCAGCACCTACACTGCTGCACCAATCAGTACTACCAGACTTTTAATATCTAGCCCAGCTTAACTTTCTGGGAGAGATATACACTCATACACTCCGTCCAGTATCCTCTCTGTCGGCCGCCTACAATGTCTATGAAAAATACCAATACATGTCTATGGATCGGTGAAAATCACAGACATAACATGAATGTGGTTGTCCACTTTTTTCTTTCCTTTAATAAATGTTTTGGATGCATGATTTTTTTAACACTTACTGATAGTTAAGGTTATTGCAGGTTCTTCTGCACTTGTTTGTGCAGTTTTCCTAACAAACTAACAAATTTTTTTTGTCCTCAGGGCTGCAGATACTGGAGCAAGTGATCAAACCTGTCCATCAGCCTCTTCAAATTGAAAACATCTGCGTATGTTCTCATTCAGATGTTTAATCTACATGTACGAGTGCTATATCTGTTTAGACTGTGATGGTCTACGGGACCATTCACATGTCTATGATTTTTCCCAGACCGAGATGTCAGCGGAAAATCGCAGAGACCTGTCAGATTTTCATCTGAGGGTTGGATCAAAATCAGCAACGCAAATCAATGGATCCATTAATTTTTTTTTTTACTACAAAAAGATGCCCGATTACAATCCATATTTCCAGATCCCCCTCTACTGTGTTTTAGGCAGCCCCCAAATCTAAGAAGCATCATTGTCAGAAGTTCCCTGTCCTCCCCAACAGCTGCAGGAACCTCTCCTTGCAACCAGAAGAAATGCAAAACTTGTCCATTTATAATGACCATGGACAAGATAAAGATCCCCAACTCCCATCGGGACTACAAGATACCAGGTACTTTCAGCTGCATCACATCTAATGTGGTGTACCTAATTATATGTACTAAATGTCCAACTGGGGGTCTGTATGTGGGGGAGACCGGGCAAAAACTGAGAACAAGGATGAATTCTCATCGCCACACAATAAGAGAAAAGAGAATGGATCTACCTGTGGCAAAACATTTTTGCTCCCCTGATCATAGCATGTCAGATATGAAAATACTTGTACTGAGAAGCAGCTTCACATCTCTGAGACAAAGAAGAATTTGGGAATACAAATTGATGGTGACCTTTGACACTCTTAATGCTGGAATGAACCTATCACATGGATTTATGGCCTATTACATCAATTAAGGAATTTACTCCAAATACCCTGTGAAAACATCACAAAACATTACCAGACCCCAATCAGAGGGTAATAAAACTTTCACACTCCTTATCTATGAACTGTTCCAATATTTATGCTCATCCCTCTGCCATAATGACTATTCTGCTTCACGTCACTTGTCTTACCTATTGCATTTTTTCTGTGCTGTTTTGTGTATAAATATGTGATTCTTCAGATGTTGTATTAGTCTTTGCCTGATGAAGAGACCTGAGTAGTCTCGAAAGCTTGCAATTTGTTACCATCTTTTCAGTTAGCCATTAAAAGGTATCAACCATATATGCTCCAAAATTTTGCAGAATGACTTCTAAGAAGAGTCAAGGCCATGATATCTGCAAAAGGCAGGGCAACTCCTTTTTAATGCTCATGGTTTCTGAATGTGAAGGCTATAAACCTCAAATAGGTAGGATGGTAAAGTTGTCACTTTTGGCTATATAGTATATTCATAAATCATTAAACATGTGTAGCTACAAAACTGAAAAGGCTAGTGGACATACAGTATAAGCATACCTGATATTGGTGGGCTGACCAGATATGGCACTGCATGGAGGAAGAACACCACACCAAGGGCTGATGATAAGCTGGATGTACCTACAACATCTCCAGTCACAACAGGAATCAGGGCAACGTAGGCTCCATCAAAATAACCAAATGTAACAGAGAAAGGCACAAGGAATTCAAAGCACCTAAGAATCGGAAGGAAAAGGCAGCTAAGGCCGTCGAGTCCCACAGCAATGAGGTAGCATGCGTATCGGTGCTTCTTCAGAAATCTGAAAGAAATGCAAATTTCAATATATATCAAAACCTAAACATCACATTTATGGATGTTGAAAAACTCTTGGATATGATGTTCAGCTCCATAACCCACCTGAAATAGCGCTTAACGAATGCTAAGAAGAATCATCATATACACTGCAATGTTCAATTTACTGTTCATATGCTCAGGCTTTTGAGCTTCTTTTAACCATTTCAGGCTTTGAAAGTAGTAAATCAATTAAAAAAAGCCTCCTGGGCATTCTTTAGTCGGAAAAAGTTAACGGAGTTGTCCATTACCCATATGAATGCCTATGTCTCCTTCCAGTAAAATAATAATAATAATAATCTACTAGCTTGGCCCGTGCTAAGTTTTCACACACTGGTCGTTGGGGGCGCAGGCAATTTCAGGAAAAACAAGCTGGTCAAATGTAAATGTATTTCATGAGATGATGAACACAGACAGGTATTTATATGTATAGATTGGTAATACAATAAATTGGTTTGATAAGTAGAGGCTAAAAAATGTCTTCCGGTTGAGGTGCCACCTGCAGGTCATTGTGTCTTTCTGTAGGTTTATGAAAATGAATGTTTAAACTGTATTTAGTGATAAAATTGTGAATGTGTGGTTTGTTTGGCTCCTTTCTTGCTGAAGGGGGCAAGTTTACCTTTCAAATGGTGTATCATTTGTGTGTGTGGGGCGAAGTAATCAGCGAAAAAGCAGTGCATGTTTACAAATGTGTTTTCATATGTGACTCACCCGCAGTGAAGTGTGCAATCCTCCAATGTGCCTGAAATAGGCTGGGCAACTTGGGCAAGCTGGAAAGACCCCAAGGCAAATGTTTGGATTTGTTTGTGATGTCTGTAAGCAGCTTTGTGGTAGTGTGCTTTGGGGTACTGTGCTGCCACCTGCAGGTCATTTGACCTTTCAAATGGTGTATCATTTGTTTGTGTGGGTGGAGTATGAATGGAACAAGTGTGCAATTCAATAGGCAGTGCATGTTTACAAATGTGTTTGCATGTGTGCCTGACCTGCAGTGAAGTGTGCAATCCTCCAATTTGGCTGAAATAGGCTGGGCAAGCATTTCAGCAAGCTGGAAAGCCCCCAAGCCAAATGTTTGGATTTGTTTGTGATGTCTGTAAGCAGCTTTGTCGTAGTGTGCTTTGGGGTACTGTGGTGCCAACTGCAGGTCATTTTTCCTTACTGTAGGTTAATGAAAATTAATGTTTAAACTGTATTTTGTGATCAAATTGTGGATGTGTATTTTGTTTGGCTATTTTCTTGCTGAAGGGGGCAAGTTTACCTTTCAAATGGTGAATCATTTGTGTGTGTGGGTGCAGTATGAACGGAGATACAAAGTAATCACCGAAAAACAGTGTTTAGAAATAATAGGATAGCTGATAATGTATCTGATCTGAGTTGTGGCATTTATACCATTTTAGGCCACTAGAGGGCCCCATCTTACTGCAAAAACATCAATAGTGATGGAATTTCTTATGAGAAATAAAACTAAATGAGCGCAAAACATTTTACTATATTCATTTTCCTTATTGAAAACGGAAACCTGCTATATTGGGGGGCTTAATTATCATTATCTTAGATTGATATAGACAATTCTTTTTCGCAGACACTTGAATTAGGATACAGCGCTTTCTAACTTAATGTCAGCACGCTGTGAACCCGGCAAGTGTCGAGGACCCCTGGTTCCAGGAGGCTCTTTTGGCCATCTGCGCTCCAGGACCATCAGAGTGGGAACCAAACCTTCAGAGCAGATCCTCATTTTAGAGTATAAAGTTCCTGAACTGATGGATTGGGATTGTTAGAAAACCCCTTCCCCAATATTGGTGCTGGTAATTTAAGGATGCTTTAGTCCCACACCAGGACCCAACTAGGACTGACCTGGTCTCTCCTGGAAATGTCTAATCGTGGGTGGGCTTAGCTTAAACTCTGCTTTTTTCGACCAAGGAAATTTACTAGGACTGTTTACGAAAAATTAGGACAATTCCTACAAATTTGGGACAGTTGGCATACATGCTTCATGTAAAACTAAAGAAATTTCTCTTAGTAAAGTGTCCCTTCCCCAGTAGATGGCTCCACTGCCAAATGACTTACCCGATCCAGTTTTTTTAAGCATGCTATGTTAAACAATTGGATAGATATTTGCACATAAATTTGCCAACCAGAAGGTGGTCGCTAACTGTAAGAACTCCTGAGCACAACAGAAGTGTAAAGTATAGGGTGAATTTAGCAGCATATAGAATCAATATGAGAATGTAACCTTCGTTTTAGGTTTTATTTTATAAATCAATAGTACACATGAAAATAAGTAACTTTGTAATATATCTTATCAGAGAAATCTTCTTCCTCATTCTTGATTGATCTTTCTCATTCAAATTGTGGATATAATCTGTATATAGTGAAGACAGATCTTCCCTTTACTGAGATAGGGATGACAGTTGGTGCTTTTTAAAATTCTATGGAGGGGAGGAGCTAGAAACAGGCAGACATTCCGATGCAAGTTCACGTGAAGAGTGACAGTTATAGTTCTCCATTGAACTCTATGAGCACCAACTGCCATCTCCTATCTCAGTAATGGGGAAGTCTGTATTCACTGAAGACAGATTTTAACTGAGAATTGTGAGAACGAAAGATCAGTCCAGGAGGTGAAAGAAGTAGATCTCTCTAATAAGATATATTGCTAAATTTCTTATTTTCAGGTGAACTACAGACTTATGAAAAAAAAACAACGGTTGCTTTTTAAAGATCTGTAAATTTATTCATGACCTTCACCTTTAATAGTTGCCATTTTTTATTCTCACATTTCTAGATCTGGCACAATAAATATCTTATCTACAGTGACATAACCTGAGCACATATCGCAATTAAAGGGAATCTGTCAGTAGGATTGTCCCTCCTGAGCCGTCTGTATGGGCATGTAGGTCATAGGAAGCTGAATAAATTGATACCTTGATATCTGCGATCCGATGTCTTATTCCAGAGAAATTCATGTTTTTCTTATATGTAAATGAGATGTTCAGGACTACGGGCCGGACCCTGATCTGCAGGAGAATCTGCTCCAGAGAGTATTATAAATGAAAGGGAATGTTACCAGTGTGAGATAAGTAGATCAGGAGAGCAGACTGTCAGTCATTACATGTCTCACACTGGTAACATTCCCTTTTATTTATAATACTCTCTGGAGCAGATTCTCCTGCAGATCAGGGTCCGCCCGTAGTCCTGAACATCTCATTTACATATAAGAAAAACATGGATTTCTCTGGAATAAGACATCAGATCACAGATATCAAGGTATCAATTTATTCAGCTTCTTATGACCTACATGCCCATACAGACGGCTTAGGAGGTTTCATCTTACTGACAGATTCACTTTAATTTAATTATGCAAGGTTCTGATCACAGTAGTATCATCCTTCCCATTCAGTGTGCGGAAAGCATAGCTAGGACGACCAGATCCCAGCAAATCATGGCAGATTTTAGTACTGGCCTATAATGGGGTCCATCAAATTAGGGTGCCATTTCATGAAATGGTAAGACCTGAGCTGTATCAAGTAACACCAGTGTAAATGGAGCCTTCACCATTAGATACTTGTGGAGTTGTTTAGTTTTGCTTTCTTGGGAGGGGGTGGATGGAAGACGAAGACTAATGGATGAGATTTATACATGACACAAAGCAACTCACTATGATATCGTGAACCTGTAAAAGATCTATAACTATGTAGCCAGTTTGTGGTCTAAAAGAAAATAAAGTGGATTACCGTCTGTCCGTCAACCATCCGAAGGTGATGTTCCCAACAATGTCTACGACGCCCAGTATGGACATCAGGAAGGCCGCTTGCTGGTGGCTCACACCAACACTAAGAGCATAAGGCACCAGGTAGACAAACGGAGGACTGCATCCATAAGCGAGGAATAAAAAAGAGATGGCAAGAATGATGAAGTTTGGCTTGAGCAGAAAGCTGTACTCCTTTTGAGAGCAGTAGCAGAGGCTCTTGTGAGTGCAGTCCGGGCTCAGAGGTGAGCACTTGGAAGAAGGAATGCGGCCTTGGTTGGGCTCCTTTGGATTATGCTCCTGCTTTAGTGAATAGTGGGCAAAGTCCTCCTTCAGGAGTATAGGTCGCATTAAAGCACCACATACACAAAGGTTGGCAACAAACCCGCCAAGAATGAGTAAAGCTCCACGCCAGGAAAATTGTTCAATTAGCATTTGTACCACAGGGGCCAATATAAAGGTGCCGATCCCACTCCCGGACATGGCAATGCCATAAGCCAAGGCTTTCCGCTTCTCAAAGTACTTTCCCACCATGGCAATAGCAGGACTATAGCAAAGTGCAAATCCAACACCTAGAAAAAAAAAACAAATCAATTATTTAGTAGAGTAAAAAAAAACTTAAAACTTTAATTACATTATCACTCAGTTTGTTATTATAGACCAAAGTTGCTTAATATAAATTAGTAATATAATATTGTTGGAAACAGCTATGTGAATGTTAAGGGGTCAAATGAAGACACGGGTCACAAAAGGATAAAGTGATGGTGTAACATTCATAGCAGTTACCCGTTGCTGCCTCAAGAGGGAGCTCACAGCATATAGTCATGCAGTTCCCATTGCGCTCAATGCTATATGTGCAGTTAGCGCCCCCTAGTTGTAGTTGGGTAGTGCGTTTGGTGAAGCCATCATAGGTGCCAGGGGTCCATTCTTTTATGAGTCCTTTATATTCTATGTATCCTCAGGATTGCATCATTACATCAGATGTTGCTGCACTTTTAGTATGGAATATGTCAGCATACTGACAAAATGAAAAAATAGAAGCGTGGACGGGCACCAATATCCAAAACAGGTGCAGCAAAGTTAAATCAAGGCATACATAGACACCAAAAACTAGCAAAAAAATAGCTATACGCACCCATGCACATAAAATATCTTATTTAAAGAGTAAATAAAAAAGTTTAATATTGGAGTGCCTTTTATTTACAAGAAAATAGGTGGGGGTTTGGGTCCTGAGACCCCTGTCAACGTATCAAACTCTCTTCCCTGAGAAATGATGCACAGATCTTGGAGTAATCGAGAAATTAAGCTGATTTACACCAGTAATGCAGAATATAAATGACGTCCTCTCCGAAAAATAATGGGTGAAGAACAAAGGATAGGATCCTTCCTGGTGCAGGACCCTGCGAGCTATGAGATTAAACAACAAACTAGGGATATACAAAAATTCAGGTAAACCCCTAAAAGTGCTAGTTAGGGAATAACCACCACAAATATACAAAACAAGTCAGAGTGCAAGTGTGAATATACAGCTCTGGCAAAAATTATGAGACCACTGCACAGTTTTATAAAAATCAGCTCCTCTACATGTCTGACAGCCATTCCATTCCAGTGTCAGTTGAATTCCAACCAGAGTTCACCTCATTCTACTTAATGTGCTTCTGATTAGGAGATTACCTGAACCAAATCTTATGTAATGAAGGAAAGTATAAAAAACACTGCTGTGGTGTTCGCAATCCTCTTGCAATAGGACAAGCTGGATGGCAAAACAAATGCTAGTAATATTCCAAAAGTAATAGGAATGAAAAAATAACTTTTAACCATGCCAAAGTAGTTGAAATGAAAAGTCTTGAGTGAGGAAAATAAGGGCTCAATTCTGGCTTTACTAGCAAACGGATACAGTGAGCGTCATGTTGCCTCCATCCTTAAAATTTCTAAGACGGCAGTCCATTACAACAAGGTCAAGCAGAAGACATTGGGGACAACAAAGCTACAGACCATCAGAGGGCGAAAACGACTCTCCACTGACTGTCATCTTATTCGAATGTCACTCACAAACGCAGGATGACATCAAGTGACCTACAAAAGGAATGGCAAATGGCAGCTGGGGTGAAGTGCACAGCAAGGACAGTTCGTAACAGGCTCCTAGAGGCAGAGCTCAAATCATGTAAAGCTAGAAAAAAGCCTTTCATCAATGAGAAGCAAAGGAGAGCCAGGCTGAAATTTGCCAAAGACCATAAGGATTGGACAATAGAGGACTGGAGTAAGGTAATCTTCTCTGATAAGTCTAATTTTCAGATTTGCCCAACACCTGGTCGTCTAATGGTTACACGAAGGCCTGGAGAGGCGTACAAGCCACAGTGTCTTGCACCCACTGTGAAATTTGGAGGAGGATCGGTAATAATCTTTGCGAAGGACGTATGAATCAAGCCGCATACAAGGTTATCCTGGAAAAACAGTTGATTCCTTCTGCTCAGGCAATGTTCCCCAACTCTGAGGACAGGTTTTTCCAGCAGGACAATGCGCCATGCCACACAGCTAGGTCAATCAATGTGTGGATGAAGTACCACCACATTAAATCCCTGTCATGGCCAGCCCAATCTCCAGACCTGAACCCCACTGAAAACCTCTGGAATGTAATCAAGAGGAAGATGGATAGTCACAAGGCATCAAACAAAGAAGAACTGCTTAAATTTTTGTACCAGGAGTGGCATAAGGTCACCCAAAAGCAGTGTGAAAGACTGGTGGAAAGCATGCAGAGACGCATGAAAGCTGTGATTAAAAATAGGTTATTCCACAAAATATTGATTTCTGAACTCTTCCTGAGTTAAAACATTAGTACTGTTGTTTCTAAATGATTATGAACTTGTTTTCTTAGCATTATTTAAGATCTGCAAGCACTGCATTTTTTTTATTATTATGACCATTTCTCATTTTCTGAAAATAAATACAAAATTTATTGCTTGGAAATTCGGAGACGTTGTCAGTAGTTTATAGAATAAAAGAACAATTTACATTTTTCTCAAAAATACAGCCCAAAAGTTTGGACACACCTTCTAATTTAAAGAGTTTTCTGTATTTTCATGACTATGAAAATTGTACATTCACACTGAAGGCATCAAAACTATGAATTAACACATGTGGAATTATATACTTAACAAAAAAGTGTGAAACAACTGAAATTATGTCTTATATTCTAGGTTCTTCAAAGTAGCCACCTTTTGCTTTGATGACTGCTTTGCACACTCTTGGCATTCTCTTGATGAGCTTCAAGAGGTAGGCACCAGAAATGATTTTCACTTCACTGGTGTGCCCTGTCAGCTTTAATAAGTGGGATTTCTGGCCTTATTAATGGGGTTGGGACCATCAGTTGTGTTGTGCAGAAGTCAGGTGGATACACAGCTGATAGTCCTACTGAATAGACTGTTAGAATTTGTATTATGACAAGAAAAAAGCAGCGAAGTAAAGAAAAACAAATGGCCATCATTACTTTAAAAAATGAAGGTCAGTCAGTCCGAAAAATTGGGAAAAACTTTGAAAGTGTCCCCAAGTGCAGTTGCAAAAACCATCAAGCGCTACAAAGAAACTGGCTCATATGAGGACCGCCCCAGGAAAGGAAGACCAAGAGTCACCTCTGCTTCTGAGGATAAGTTTATCTGAGTCACCAGCCTCAGAAATCGCAGTTACAGCAGCTCAGATTAGAGACCAGGTCAATGCCACACAGAGTTCTAGCAGCAGAAACATCTCTACAACAACTGTTAAGAGGAGACTTTGTGCAGCAGGCCTTCATGGTAAAATAGCTGCTAGGAAACCACTGCTAAGGACAGGCAACAAGTAGAAGAAACATGTTTGGGCTAAAGAACACAAGGAATGGACATTAGACCAATGGAAATCTGTGCTTTGGTCTGATGAGTCCAAATTTGAGATCTTTGGTTCCAACCACCGTGTCTTTGTGCAACGCAGAAAATGTGAACGGATGGACTCTACATGCCTGGTTCCCACCGTGAAGCATGAAGGAGGTGTGATGGTGTGGGGGTGCTTTGCTGGTGACACTGTTGGGGATTTATTCAAAATTGAAGGCATACTGAACCAGCATGGCTACCACAGCATCTTGCAGCGGCATGCTATTCCATCCAGTTTGCGTTTAGTTGGACCATCATTTATTTTTCAACAGGACAATGACCCCAAAGACACCTCCAGGCTGTGTAAGGGCTATTTGACAAAGAAGGAGAGTGATGGGGTGCTACGCCAGATGACCTGGCCTCCACAGTCACCAGACCTGAACCCAATCGAGATGGTTTGGGGTGAGCTGGACCGCAGAGTGAAGGCAAAAGGGCCAACAAGTGCTAAGCATCTCTGGGAACTCCTTCAAGATTGTTGGAAGACCATTTCCGGTGACTACCTCTTAAAGCTGATCAAGAGAATGCCAAGAGTGTGCAAAGCAGTCATCAAAGCAAAAGGTGGCTACTTTGAAGAACCTAGAATATAAGACATAATTTCAGTTGTTTCACACTTTTTTGATAAGTATATAATTCCACATGTGTTAATTCATAGTTTTGATGCCTTCAGTGTGAATGTACAATTTTCATAGTCATGAAAATACAGAAAAATCTTTAAATGAGAAGGTGTGTCCAAACTTTTGGTCTGTACTGTACCTATAAAGAGAAAAATCCAATAAACTGAAAATGTTGCAGTGTTCTCTTAATTTTTGCCAGAGCTTTATATATACTGTATAGAGGGGCATTCCGTAAATACTGGCGGCCTGTGAGTTGAGGGGTACTGATGCCCGCACCGCTCCCCCAATTGGCATCACACTTGCAATTGTATCTGCATTCTGAATTAAACAGGAATCTCAGTGCATAGGGACATTAAGGGCTTCAATATGTTTCTGTGACACCACAAAAGATTTGTTTTGGGGGGGAAAGGCTGCAATTGGGATTTGTGCTATGGGGCCCATGATTTCTATGTATGCTCCTAAGTTTATACACACTATATACATATTTACACAAGATAGAAGCAGACCAGCTGACAGTGCACAATATAACCCAGTTCAACAAGTGAATCAACAAGCATTATGACAAAATGCAAAAGAGGAAATATGAGAAAATGCTAATACTATCTAAGGTTATGTGAGTTTTTGGAGGAGGTTTTGCAGCAGAAACAGAGAGGAAACGTTCAAAATCCTTCTCAAAAACTTGGAGGATCTGCTCAGTTTCTGCTCAAAACAACTCTGCAAACAGACTTTGTGTGCACATACTCCAAATCTGGAGAGGTCCCGAAGATCCAGGAAGAACTCCATGTGTAACACTGCTATAATGCAGCTTCCTCATGTGAAAGTCAACTTACTCCTGAGGAAGCTGCATTAAAGCACACAGGGACGTTCCTGCCACGCATTGGTACCTACCCTGGTTTTCCCAAGTCAGGGAAATATTTTCTCATATTGCCTCTTTTGCATTGCGCCTAGATACTCAGTTTCAGTTATTTCCCTGGATGTGTTGCACTTTACCAGCTGGTTTGCTTCTAGATTGTCCCAATATCTATTTTCACTTGTATCTACATTTATGATGATTTTTAACTTTTGTCTTTGCATTTTAATTTATTTTTATTTATTTTACTCACTTAATGGAACATGCGGCCATGGGGTTGTGGACATGCCACTCGAGCACCCGCGATACTCGGTTCATATCTGAGCACCATAGGCAAACTCGAGTAACGAGCACTTGCGCTCATCACTAGCTATTATGTAACTGGCAAAGCTGAAAAACTCATTTTATCACCATCCACTTAAAAGTTCACTGCCTCCCATCATTATATAATAATACAAGTAATGATCTGCATTCATATTGGCACATAAAAAAAAAAAAAAATTGACACACAAGCCGTGACCAGTGTGTTGATGCAGGTGGCTTGTGATGCACATTTTTCCTTTGTAAACTTTTGGCAGTTTTCCATGCAAAAACAATAGTAATGCCAGATTATTAATACTATCCTCTAGGAGACCAAAATCTAAGCTTTTAATACCGCAGCTATTCTAGGCTAATAATGGACGTTATTATTCGTATTTCCATTTAGCAAGTGAAAAAAATCTCGTTTCAGGCAACGGTTATTTGGCAGCTTTTTCTAGACTTGAGTGACGTTAGATTAGTTATGACAATGTACAGTGAAAATACTGTCCAGCTTCCATATTCTGTACATTTCAGGTGATTGAATTACAATTAACCACAAACTGAAGCATGTTAGGTAGTTTCAGTTTTTGGTGAAATCCAAGCCCCAACAAACCACAAGAAGGGCATGAGCCACAACAACTTGACCTAAAAGTGGTGTACAAACCCAACATTGAAAATGTCAAGGCATGAAGAGATATCTAAATATAAGCGCAGAACAAATGTGCAAAAGTTTCACCACTTTTAAGGGAATCATTCAGGAGATTTGAAAAGCCTTCAAATTGTATTACATCATTATTAGGGGTACTGTGGTTTTTGGATTTGTGCGTGTACCAGCTACATATCTGTACCCATTATTTTGATTTGAGGACTCATTATCTTGGGCTGAGATATGCTATCATACACACCTGTTGTGTTTTTAATTGATGTGCTATATATTTGTTTTATAATAAAGTTTCAATTTTTGGGATGTACAGTCCCCCTCCTTTTGCATATCCTTTTTTGTTTTCCAATGATTCATTTTATATGCTTGCCTTGCACTCCCATGCACATTCGTAGTGATGCCCACCATAATTTCCCCTCTACTTGATGACAACACTAGCACGATTTCTGCTATTTAATTTTATTTTCTCTTGATGGCCGACTTCTATGCTATAATTAAGAAAATGAAAGTTCAAATGTGCTTATAACTATCTGCCAATAAATGGTCATTTATTCAGTAAAGTATGTCTGAGTCACACGTTCAATTCCCTGTGTAGCCCTCACGTCCTAGAAGGAAACCTTTCTGGGCATGCAGGTCTGTGAAATTATAAAGGCGCCGATGGATTCAGCTTTCAAATCTGGTGCTGCGTTCTCGAAAAACTAGCATCTTACTTATATGCAAAAAAGACATCAAGTGCTCTGGGTGTGACAGAGCACTGCACAAGCCTTAGCTCCCGAGTTTGTCTTTTTGCCTAGCACCAACCTCTTTAGTGTAATTGATAGCAGAGTGTCCAATTTCCTTGCCTGTGGCTTTGCATATAGATTGAAATGCCGAGTACAAGGTCTACTAAATACAGTCAAAATAGGGGTGAATGAGGCCTTTAGTTTATTTCTAAATGCCTCCAATTTCCTACTGAGGCGTAAAGATTTTTTTCCCTGGGCAGAGGTATTCATTGACTGGGAGGAGAATTGCACCCCACATAGACCACCCAAGAAAGCATTGTACAACTGTTCACACTACCATTTGGAAGCTATAGAAACTATGTGCTTTATACACAGGAGAACATGAGACTTAAAGGGGTTGTCGCACGAACAGAGTACATTTTAATTAATAGATTAAAGGACAGCATGGGATCGCAGATGATTCTGTGTTGTGGAGCATTTCCCTGTCTTTTTAAAAGCTCCCAAATAGAATCAGCTGTGATCCCCTGCTGTCCTGTCTGTATACTCCATTTTGCTACTTCCGTACCCGGAATCTGTGGTATGATCAGACCATGTTCCTGCACAGTCAGACACGGCTTTTACACAGTACACAGCAGGGGCACAGTTATAAGATTCTCGGCACAGGAACATTTTTTTTTTTGTAAACACACCCAATTGTGGAAATTATTATTATTCCAAGATCTATTGATTAATGAATATAGTATAAACCATTCGAAACATGGTGACACAGATCAGATTCTTTCTAAAAGACCATCTTAAAATGAAATGTATCTGACAGTTTATATTTATAATGTGTTTAACAGACATGGCAAGATATAGAGGACACTGACAGTGCTGCAATATATGAAATCATTCATTTTGTACCACGAGAGGAGGTGAGTTCTCCTTCAATGGAAATCTTCAAACAGAGGCTGGACAGACATCTGTCTGGGATGATTTAGTGAATCCTGCTTTGAGCAGGGGGTTGGACCAGATGACCCAGGAGGTCCCTTCCAACTCTACCATTCTATGATTCTACGAAATCAATGGAGTCTGTACTACGTTCCAGTTTACAACACAAATGACTGAGATTGAAGAAGTAATGTTACCTTCAGCTTTTCTGTAAGAGAGACATGTATCCTAATAGATCTTACCTGTGATTACTCCTAGGGTGAGGTAGAGATATTCCAGGCTTGTTGCAAATGAACTTAGGATTAGTCCCGTGGAAGCAAGAAGGCCACCAAGAATGATTCCCATTTGACAGGACACATGATTGCTCACATAGCTTCCCAGAGGGGCTGTAAAAGGAGGTATGATCAGTCAAACCTTTGTACGAATGTTATCATGTACAATAGAAAAATATATTGTGGTACCATGTTAGCAAGAAAAATTGATTTAAATACTTTTATGCCCAAAAATGACAAAATTAGTCTAGAAGGGATACCTTTATTGGCTATCCAGAAGAATTAGGTTTGCAAGCTATCAGAGCACAGAGTTTCCTTCTTCAAGCAGGTTTACAAACCAAATTCTTCTGGTTAGCCAATAAAGGTATCCCTTCTAGAGTACTTTTGTCATTTTTGGGCTTAAAAGTATATCTAAGGATGTTTTCAGAGTATTACCCCTGATTGCCTGTAGATGCCACAGAGCTCAAGGAGCTGCAAGAGAGAAGAGGCATTTTCTTTTATTTGCACCAGTCTCCAATGGTTTTGTGAAGCTACTGGTGATGGTCAGATTAATTCTTTTAGCCGCTTCATGGCTTTCGAAGCCTGAAGATGTTAAAAGAAATTACAAAAAGACGAAATGTGCAAGTCGTTTTGACATTGCTGTGCATGGGTTCATTCTTTTGGGGGGGATTTTTAAGCACTTTTCCAGGTGGTTTCCAGTCAGCATCCACCTAATAAAGACACACTGCACAATCACAAAACTGTTGGATAAGTCAGAAGCTTGTTGATTGGTCATGGTTCAGGTCCGTCTTACCACAAAAACTAAGAAGTGAAAACCTCATCCAAGCACTACTCTTCTTCAAAACTGAAAATGGGCTCAATAGAAAGTCTATAAGTGCGTGTTCCATCAGTTCTTTGCTGAGTTTTTGAAGCGGAAACTGCTAATTTTTTTTAGATATTTTGAGTTGGACTTGGATAATTTCTCCTAAGTTCTGTCCTAAAACTCCTAAAAAAAACAGTATTCATGCACCACAAAGTTGTCTTAAACTAACGAAGAGAGCAGCGCTCAGCTGGATGCTTCTGCTCACTTGAGGGTCTTTGCATATGTACCATCACTATCAAGGCTTTAGCCATGTAAAAAGGTTTTGCGAAAGTTCAGCTACTCTGAGTGGAAACTATACTGACACCAAACTTGGCATAAATCAGTAATACAAATGAATGCAGTAAACTATGTAATATATCATTTCAGAGATATCTGCCTCTTTCTACACTTATGAACCATTTCTTAAAATTCTCCTGCTTTCTGAACTCATCATTTACTCTGAAAAAACAGTTCAAATTCACCTTGCTCAAGGCAAGACAGGCTGCACCTCCCATTATAATCTATGGGGAGGAGAAAGAGTAAAAAGAGGAGGAGGAGGAGATGGAGAGAGGAGCAAAGAAACAGAGTAAGTAGATTCTAGCTAGTTTATCCCACTGCTGGTTCACAGCTACACTGCTCAGTTATGCTGGATGATTTCCATATTGCTTCTGCTGCTTCTGTGTGTGTGCTACCAAAGGGGAAGAGAGCAGCAATCCTTCTGTATTTAGTGTATAAGAGACATAACTGCTTATCTCCTTCCACTAGTCCAAGGGTCAGTTGCACATTAGTAAAATAGTCTGCAGATGTTAAACTGGAGAAAAATACAGGATACTAGTAATATAATGATCAGAAATAATGTTATTCCTCATGTACAGACACACTGAAGTAACTTTTTGAATAAGCTGTCAACTGAGTATATACGTATAGTTAGGTCCATATATATTTGGACAGAGACAACATTTATTTAATTTTGGTTCTAGACATTACCACAATGAATTGCAAACAAAACAATTCAGATGCAGTTGAAGTTCAGACTTTCAGCTTTCATTTGAGGGTATCCACATTAAAATTGGATGAAGGGTTTAGGAGTTTCAGCTCCTTAACATGTGCCAGTCAGAAGTTACAGGCACAATATTTAGAATTCCATTCAAGATCATGAATAAAAGGTGTAAAGGTCACAAGAAATAAAAATGTCAAAATGGCATACCCCTTTTTGAGGGTCACACATGTCATCTCAGAAGATTACATTACTTAATTCTACTGTACATTCCATATATTAGCTTCACCTTAGTTAACCAGTTTACTGCCCTTGCCCTTTATCTAGCTAACTTGATCAGCGTAAAGTGTCTTGATGCCCCCTCTCAGAACCCAGGGCACCGGCCCTATGGGCATACTCCTAGCTGGCTCTGTACACCTATATCTGTAGGAGAAAAAAGTGGTTGGATTCCTTGACTGAATCCTCCTCCTCTATATGGAATTAAATGATACAGAGTTGCCACAAAAAAAACAAAAAACTTGTATCCTTCTTGGAGATTTTTCAGGATAATACTTTGGGGCTCAATTACCAAAATGGCCTTTGTTGCCAATAACGACCAATCAGAGATCAGTTTTCACTTTACCAGATCAGATTAAGAAATGAATGGGGCCCATTATACCTCTGTATGCCAGTCATGTGGTACCCCACGGGTGGGCAGTAGTGTTCTGTGTGTATCCAACACTATATTTGATACAACACAAAATTATTATGGAGAACGACTACAGAAATAATACATAGGTTGATTCACAGAAATTCAGGTTGCAGAGTTTCTGATCCTCATGGTACAAGCAAAAGCAGTGTACATGTGGCGTAGTGCAGAAGTGACATAATGTAATTGGCTCAAAGGATGAAGCAACATGAAAATTAATCTCACCATACATGTGATACAGTGGTCTCTGGAATTGGAAGAGAAGTCGACGTACACATGAGCGTTTGGCTTGGCCCAGTGTTCATATACTTTCAATGGGGAGAGAAGAGAAAGCTTCTACCAGACAGGAGGTGGATCATTACAAATGATCAAAGATGGCCATTGGACTCCTGGCCATAATTATGGGCCCAATTCCTCAACACTTTCTCGCTAGAATTCTGGCATAAAAGCCTTGAAAAGTCTCAAAATGTAGGTGCAACCCACAGCTGGGCCTAAATTTTGTGACTTTTGACATCTTTTCCACAGTTTCTCCCAGCACCACCAAAATTGGCTTAGTTGGGACTGGGTATTGTGAAATTCTTGACGATCGTCAGCATTCAATACATCATAATTCTTAAGAGTAGGATTTGTGGTGAAGCGCACACCACTCGTATGCCTCTTCATGAATCAGGAGCGTCTGATTCCCTCATTAAGACCGGTGTGAACCACTCTGACCAAGTCTTGATAAATCAGGCACCATGTCTGGTGAAACGTGAACCATTTATCCAGGTGTAGCATATTGTTGACCAATATATGTTGGCACACAAATAATTTACACAATAGAAAAAATGGTGTTTGGTGATCAGCTATTGGTACTCAGATTGCAGGTCCGGTATTTTAATTAAAATGTGAAACAACAATCATATGTATGGACATCTTCCAGCAACTCTGTGTACCGTCATCTGATCACAAAAATAAGTATTTCTTCTTTCAAAAAGAAACAGGGTTCTGTTTTCTTGGATAACCCTACATAATACCAATCCAGAAGGGAAATCTCCCCTAAATTCACACTGTCTATAGTGAAGAAATTGGGAACACAGAGGCTAGATTACTTTGCTCTGTGGTAAATAAACTTAATATTAATAAAACACAAAAAGTGCAAGGAAAAAAAAACAACGCAAAACCAATCCTCTGTTAGATTCTTTAGCCATTTCATATCATTCTCTCTACCATGCCTTATGTTTGGTTAGAGATTTCATTTTAACATCTTTACATTCAGAATGTAACTCCCGGCATCATATAATGTAGGATTATAGGGACATGTCCACATTACTTACCGCACAGCATAGTAGCACAGTCAACAATGGAATGTATCCAGGCAGTTCGTGAATAATCGTGACCAAAGTACACTTGAAACTCAACAAAAAATATTGAGATGCATCTATACAATTGGAAGAAAAAAAGTAGCTGATTACATTAGAGTCACAGGAATCCAGCAGTAATACACATCTTGTATATGGTTAAACTATATATAGTGTTTTCCATCAATATTTGTAATCCAAAATCAGGAGTGGAACAATCAAAGGAAAAGTATAACAGAAATGCTGATGTAAAATACTGACCAAACACTCAACATATGCACGTGGCCTAAATCTCATATTCCAAGGCTAGTTTCACACATCCGACATTTACAGTCAGTGTGAGGACTGCAAAGTCTAAACCGGCAGTGGCATATATGAAGCTGTTGAAAATGGGTCTAGAGACCCATGACTGACAAAGACATTGCAGAGACTATAAATGTTGGATGTTTGAGAATACTCTAACATAAAAATAGAGCCACTGCTGGGTCTGCATAGCGCGAGAACCCGGATGCTGTGTTGAGCAGTGATGTCAGAACTGGCCGTAAATTCTCACTCTGCGAGCGCTGAAGTTACTAATGTTACCGCAGTTCAGCAGCTGTGAACTGCGGTAACCTTACTGACTTCACCACTCGTCACAGCAGCTGGGTTACTGTGCTGCGCAGCCAAGAGCGGAGGTTAAGTGACAGAATTAGCATGTCTAATAGATGCATCATTTCCGGGTGGCTGAGGGCTGGTCTTATAAGGCTGGGAAGGGGCCAATATCCATGGATCTTCCCAGCCTATTAATATCAGCCTTCAGCTGCCCTCTTAGCCATTGCTAGTTATTAAAAATAGAGGGGACCCCAAGTCATTTTTTAGGGGGAAGGGGCCTTTTTTTTTTTAATAACCAGTAAGCTGATATTAATAGACTGGGAAGATCCATGGTTATTTGCCCCCTCCCAGACTATTAAGACCAGCTCACAGCTTTCTGCTTTCCCTTAGCTGGTTATTAAACATAAGGGGGACCCCACTCCATTTTTTTCTAACATGTATTCATAAAAATCTGACGGAGAAGCTTCACAGAACTTTTTAAATATCTGATGGCTACTAGTGATGAGCGAGTATACTCGTTGCTCGGATTTTCCTGAGCACGCTCACTCGGTGATCTCCGAGTATTTGGAAGTGCTCGGAGATTTAGTTTCTGTTGCCGCAGCTGCATGATTTATGGCTGCTGGACAGCTTGAATACATGTGAGGAATGCCTGTTTGTTAAGGAATCCCCACATGTATTCAGGCTGTCAAATAGCCACAAATCATGTAGCTACAGCAACAGAAACTAAATCTCCAAGCACTTCAAAATACTCAGAGATCACCCGAGCTAATCGGGAAAACCCTAGCAACGAGTGTACTCGCTCATCACTAATGGCTACCTATCTCTCTATTTATGTTAAAAACGCATTGCATATGGATTGCATATGCATGTCCTAAGGATGCTAGTTGAGAAAAATCTCATTGTGCTTGCATGACACTGATCCTACTTTTCAGGATCAACATCATAGCAATTTTTTTACACAGATGAGGGTGAGCCATTAGGGTGCATTTAGACATCTATAAATCCATCCAAAATTGGATCGCAATACACGAACTGGCTGGCAGGTCTGCCGATCAGAGCTTGACAGCTTCATATATTTCTTTGAAGTTGTCATGCTCGGGTAGGGACCCGCCAGCCAGTCTATGCATTGCAGTCTGATCTCAGTCCGATTTATATGATCATCTGAATGCACCCTTACTTACTGACTATTATTATAGGAAAGATGTGTATCTTTGTACTGTGTTAGCCAATAGATAGAAAAATATTTAGAATTGAGAGTCCTCAGTGGTTGATACCTTTTAATGGCTAACTGTAAAGATGATAACAAATTGCAAGCTTTCGAGACTACTCAGGTCTCTTCATCAGGCAAAGACTAAAACAAAAACTGAAAAATCACATATTTATACACAACACAGCACAGAAATAATGCAATAGGTAAGACAAGTGATGTGAAGCAGAACTGTCATTATGGGAGAGGGATGAACATAAATATTGGAACCCCTCATAGATAAGGAGTGTGAAAGTTTTATTGCCCTCTGATTGGGGTCTGGTATTGTGTTTTGATGCCCTCAGGTCAGAGAAGCAGATTCCTTAATTGATGTACAAGGACATAAATCCATGGGATATATTCATTCCAGCACTGAGAGTGTCAAAGGTCATAATGAGCTTATATTCCCAAACCTTTCTATCTCTCTCAGATTTAAAGTTAAATTTTAAAACAACTAATTTCATGTCCATCATGCTATGACCGGGGATACAAAAGTGTTTGGCCACAGGTAGATCAATTCTCTTTTCTCTTATTGTGTGGCGATGAGAATTCATCCTCGTTCTTAGTTTTTGCCCTGTCTCCCCCACATACAGACCCCCAGTTGGACATTTCGTACAAATAATTAGGTACACCACATTAGATGAGATGCAGCTGAAAGTACCTGGGATCTTGTAGTCCTGATGGGAGTTGGGGATCTTTATCTTGTCCGTGGTCATTATAGATGCACAGGTTTTACATTTTTTTCTGGTTGCAAGGAAAGGCTCCTGCAGCTGTTGGGGAGGACAGGGAGCTTCGGACAATGATGCTTCTTAGATTTGGGGGCTGCCTAAAACACAGTAGTGGGGTCTGGAAATATGGATTGTAATCGGGCATCTTTTTGTAGTAAAGGTTGCAGTTTCCGTGCAGCTCCTCTTAGCACCTCCAGATTTGGATTGAGGGTGACCACTAGAGGCACCCGGTTATTTTCATCTTTAGTTTTGTACTGTAGCAGGTGATTCCTTGATATTCTTGTGGCTCTTGTAATTTGGTTTTCAATTGTTCTTGGATGGTAGCCCTGGTTCAAAAAGGTCTTTCTGAGGCGACAGGGCAAAAACTAAGAACAAGGATGAATTCTCATCGCCACACAATAAGAGAAAAGAGAATGGATCTACCGGTGGCCAAACACTTTTGTATCCCCGGTCATAGCATGATGGACATGAAATTACTTGTATTAAAATCTAACTTTAAATCTGAGAGAGATAGAAAGGTTTGGGAATATAAGCTCATGATGATCTTTGACACTCTCAGTGCTGGAATGAATATATCCCATGGATTTATGTCCTTATACATCAATTAAGGAATCTGTTTCTCTGACCTGGGGGCATCAAAACATAATACCAGACCCCAATCAGAGGGCAATAAAACTTTCACACTCCTTATCTATGAACTGTTCCAATATTTGTGTTCATCCCTCTCTCATAATGACAGTTCTGCTTCACATCACTTGTCTTACCTATTGCATTATTTCTGTGCTGTGTTGTGTATAAATATGTGATTCTTCAGTTTTTGTTTTAGTCTTTGCCTGATGAAGAGACCTGAGTAGTCTCGAAAGCCTGCAATTGGTTATCATCTTTTCAGTTAGCCATTAAAAGGTATCAACCACTGAGGACTCTCAATTCTAAATATTTTTCTGACTATTATTAGTTACTTTGAAATGTGCTCCAAAGAGCAACTACATTTCTAAAAAGCTTTCAGATATAACGTAGGAACATGTCAGAAATTTTGATTG
Organism: Oophaga sylvatica; assembly: GCA_033576555.1. Classification (NCBI taxonomy): domain Eukaryota; kingdom Metazoa; phylum Chordata; class Amphibia; order Anura; family Dendrobatidae; genus Oophaga; species Oophaga sylvatica. The sequence continues at coordinate 530,571,557 of JARQOD010000003.1, read as the reverse complement.
GTGGACTTCCACCAATTGCTATAGAGGAGATTGGAAGCAGTCAGCTGAACATAGATCTCCTATGAGACTAAAGAAGTACTTAATAGAAAGAATATGGACACGTTGTGGGTAGAGCAGCACTTGGCTGAACACTTCTACACCCAGACCAGCCGTAAGCTAGCAAAACATTTTATTGGTTATCACAATGAAATATAGACTTCACATCTAACCAGCAAGAGTCAGCTTATGGCAGAGTTTTAAAACGGACATACTCAGGTGCCTACATAAAAGTCTGGGGGCTCATTTGAAAGGGTTTTATGAGGCTCCAGCTGCTGGGGTTTCGAATGAGATAGGAAGAGACCAGACAGAGGGCAGGTTGATTTGTCACTGGGACACCTTAGTGGATGGCCAAATAGTAGTCATGTGACTTGCTACCATTGGTGGTACACCACTGGACATGCTTGGTAATGGCATAATATGCCCATATTGAGTAAGATTTAGAAAACATTAAGGAAAGGTAACTTTGGACCTTATTGTTGACACTGCCTTATGAGCTATATAACATGAAATAAATACAATAGAAAAGTACACACCTTGTTACAGCTCGTGTGCAGACTGTGACAAGAAAGCAGCCGATCACAATCATCCACCCCCAGCCGCCATCAGGTGGGGCCGTGTGCTGAATCGTCTTCTTTGTCATGGTTGACAATTGTAGACACCTCTGGAGTCCAAACTTCCCACCTCAAGCAGGTATAAATGGTGGTGGAGCTTCTTTGTCCACATAAGATCACACCGAGATACAGACAAATTTTGGGCGACATGCGGAATACTCCAGGACAGAAGTCTTGTTAAATACAATTTTATTCACCATCTGAAAGAGACCATAGAGGTAGAAGGGCAGTGTATTTACCAAATTCATAAAATATCAAAAGTAAAAGAACAAGCCATCACAATTTAATAAAATTCTCATTTCCAGGGAATAAACTTAGAATGTATTAAAGCAGAAAAAAGTGACATTATTTGTGGAAGAGCTGTCATTGTCATGTAGTCCTGCTTTCATGTGCACAGGGCTGAGCTGCAGTACCACTTACCATCTGTGGCTAAGTATGGTGCCGCTTTTGGAAGAAAGTCGCCATGTTTTTCTAACCCTGTACAAATCTTTTAACTCCTTCATGATTGAGAAATGTTTTCTTTTTTTTTTCTCCCCTTCTTCCAAGAAGCGTTTTTTATTTTTGCCATATGAGAGCATGTTTTTTGAAGATTTAGATGTAGTTTTCAATTACACCATTCACTTTACCATGTAATGTACTGAGAAATTGGAGAAAGTTAGATGTGGTAAAACGCAAGTAAAAAAAAATCTCAATTTTTCCATAATTTTTGGGGCTTATTTTTACAGCATTCATTCATTATTTGGCAATACCAAACATATAAAAAGGAGGGGTTTTAGATTTTTGCGGTAGAAAAATGAATACAGTCTTGTGTGTCAACATTTTCTGAAATCTGTAACCTTTATCATTCCATCAAAGGAGTTTGTGTGAGGACTTGATTTTTTTTCATTCTGAATCGGCATGAGAAAAAAAAAAAAAAACACTAGTCGGCACAGCCCATAGAACAATATTAGACCGAGCGCTATCCAACAAAACATCGGACAGCATTCAGCCATGTTATACACTCTTATGAGCGAGCAGTTAAACAGTAGCAAGTAGAGCCTGTTCTGGTTGCTGCTATAACAGGCAGATGCCCTTTCTGTAAGGCCGATGTGACAGAACGTGTCTTATAGACACCTCTCCGTTACTAAGTCGTGGGCTTGATGTCATCTTTGTATTATCAGGTAACATCAACCCCGCAAATATAAAACCCACTTGCCACCTCTACAGGCCAAGTAGGAAGAATCGGGCAAAGCACCAGAATTGGAACATCTAATAGATGAACCTTTTCTGGGCAGCTGTGGGCTGCTATTTTTAGGCTGTGTGGGCAATACCAATGGCCCCTTACCATCCTCAGAATACCAGCCCCCAGCTGTCAGCTTTAGCAAGGCTGGTTGTCAAATTTGTTTGTGTTAATTATTTATTTAAATCATTTAAAATAATAGCATGGGGACCCCTCTAGTCTTGATAACTAGCCTTGCTGAAGCTGCCAGCTGAGGGTTGCAGCCCCCAGCTGTGAGTTTTTCCTGGCTGGTTACAGAAAATAGAGAGGAACTGTCAGAAATTACAAGGGCGATATATTCGTATATCCCACCGCTGCCACCAATTTGTCACGTATTACAAGGGGAATATATTCGTATATCCCACTGCTGCCACCAATTTGTCATGTACCCACTTCTCAGCACATGACTTGGGTTGCACCTGCAAGGGTTAATCTGTCTCCTCTCACTCAGTCCAGCATTCAACCTCTGTATGCTGCAATGGGAGCATAAATCACACCTCGACATAGACACACACACCCGCTTCATACACGCTGCCACCACTCACTGAATACACGGGCGATGAGTCCCGGAAATATTACTACTATGTGCCAATCACCAGGAGGACACACTCTAAGGGCCCCGTCACACTAAGCGAGATCGCTAGCGAGATAGCTAGCGAGATTGCTGAAACGTCACCGATTTTATGATGCAACAGCGACCTAGCCAGCGATTTCGCTTAGTGTGACACGCAGCGACGATCAGCCCCCCTGCTGGGTATCGCTGATCGTCGCTGAATGTCCTGGACCATTTTTTCGTCGTTGGTCTCCCGCTGGCCAGCGCCAGGGCCGTCTACAGGTTTTTATGGGCCCGGGCGAAAGAGTCTCAGTGGGCCCCTTTAACACAGACCATGATTCATGATGCACAGATACGGCAAAGAAATATAGGTATAGTACAATGCCAAACACTTCACTTCTTCCATTACATGAGTGATATCTATTGTAAATTCTACAATAGCTCAGAAACTGCCAAATCCTCACAGCGCACAGTACAGACTGGACAGTACAGTTCTCCATACAATATTATGGGCACCAATAGTCCTCCATACAGTATTATGGGCCAAATATAATGCTCCATAAAGAATATTGGACCCCAAATAATGCTCCATACAGGATACTGGTCCCCATATAATGCTCCATACAAAATATGGAGCTCTCCTCTGCACTGTGCTGCGTTCTGCACTGTTACGCCTCAGGAAAGGGCGCTGTGGAAAGACTCCCATTAACATCATCATTGCCTCCCCATCATCATCATCATCATCATTATCTCCCCATCATCATCATCTTTGCCTCCCCATCATCATCATTGTCTCACCATTATCATCATTGCCTCCCCATTATCATCATTGCCTCCCCATCATCATCACCTCCCCATTATCATCATTGCCTCCCCATCATCATTGCCTCCCCATCATCATTGCCTCCCATCATCATCATCATCATTGCCTCCCCATCATCATCGCCTCCCCATCATCATCATTGTCTCACCATTATCATCATTGCCTCCCCATTATCATCATTGCCTCCCCATCATCATCACCTCCCCATTATCATCATTGTCTCCCCATCATCATTGCCTCCCCATCATCATTGCCTCCCCATCATCATCATCATCGCCTCCCCATCATCATCGCCTCCCCATCATCATCATTGCCTCGTCACCACCATCACTGCCTCCCCCCACCACCATCACACATACAGCACCACACACAGACAGCACTGCAGCACTCTCACATACACAAAGCACCGCACTACATACACACACACATGCAGGCAGACACACACACACACAAACACACACACACACCACATCTCACCTGTCCAGCGTCCGCACTGCAGGCGGTCCAGGCTGCAGCATCACCGGCGCCCGCGCTTACTCTCTGCCACAGCCGGCCGCTGAATGATGATGTCATCCAGCGGCGCTGCTGTGAGAGGAAGCGCGGGCGCCCTTGCAGGCGCACCCTGGATCCCAGAGCTGAGGAGGCACGGGGAGAGGTAAGTATAGTGCCGGCTGCTGCTGGGGCCCTGAGCAAGGGGGGGCGACGTCGAGGTGCCCGACGGCGAGTGGGCCCCCCGCCTGCTCAGCCCCCGGGACTTGCCTGGGTACGCCGGGTGCTGATGCCGCCCTGGCCAGCACGCATCACTGCATGTGACAGGCGGGAGACCAGCGATCAGCGAGCTGGAGCTGGTAACCAAGGTAAACATTGGGTTTCTCGTTGCCGAGATTTGAATGAGTATGCGGTGGCCATCTTTACGGAGGCCCCTGGCGGCCATCTTTAAGGATGCCACCGCGTTGAAGCAGCGGAGCTGCGGGGGGCTTTCCGGCTAAGAGCGAAATGCCAGCGGAGCCCCCCATGCAGCACAGAGCCCCGCTGCAGCCCCGATGACCAAACCGCACCACAGAGAGGCTGCATCGGTGACCTGCCGCCACCCGGATTTTGAGGAAGTTGCGACCAAAAGAAGCCCCCCCATTTTCCCCAAAATTTTTTGGAAAAAAAAGTGTGTCTTATGGTCCGAAAAATACGGTATTCCCATCAGCCGCTCCTGCTGTCACTATTATTAGCGGTACCAGGTGTAGGCTGATGGAAGTAATAGTCCCATCAGTCACAGCCTGCTGTCATTGCTCTGACTTAAATACAACTCTCATCATTCTCCCCTGCTCGCGCTGCTCGCCGGCAAAGCAGGGGAAATGATGAGAGCCTTATTCAGCACCCGGAGCTGGGGTACATCATTTACTGTAGCGCTGCTTCTTAGGCGCCAGGTCGTGTCACACACATGACATCCCAGTGTGTCATCCGTGTGTACGTGTGCGGGACGTTTTGCAGTCCGTGCTGATGGTAAAAAACTGACATGTCTACGTGTGGGTCACATGGACACACGGTCTGTGGAAACACAACGACATGTGCACAGACCCATTCACTTGAAAGTGTGTCTCCGGTACATGTGAAAATTGTCACCACATGTATCAGACACACTGACCTGTGAAAGAGCCCTAACAAAGTGGGCATCTGCCTTGCATATTGCATGCTCAATTCCTACTCCATACACCAGCCATGACCACGTGTAGTGAATTTACATTACAAGGGCTTTATCAAGTTAAAGGAAATGTGTCATAAGAAAATAACCTACTGTTTAAATCAGGTTTTTATGCAACATATATTTAAAAAATATATATATTTGGTAAAAAAAAATTTGCATTTTTTTCTATAATGATTTCAATTTAAAAATATATATATAAGAAATCTTCTACTTTTCATATTGGGCACCAAGACTACTTTCAGTCTTCAGAAATACACATGTACATTAGTAGCAATAAATGACTGACCTCAACGTTTGTAGTACAACTTCTAATGAGCGTGTGCAAAAATAATTGTGTTGGGGGTGTAGCAGGGGGACTATGAGATCATCTACATGATTGGTGGATCCTGTGTTATCAGCTGTGTATAGAGGTGTTACCTGCCATTGCAATCTTGCCTATGATAACAATCAGACTTCTGAAGATACTTTTGTAAAGAACAGGAAATGGAAGTTTAAAATAGCCTCAGTTACCAGAATAAAAGTTGCAAGATTTATTATAGCTTGTGATATGAAACAAAAACATTGCCAACATTTAAAAAAATATACAGATTTTTTTTAAAAAAAAATACAAAAATATATGATTTAAACAATAAGTCATTTTCTGATGATACATTGCCTTTTAGTAATCTCTTGTTTTATTTTGCATTCTGAAGATCTGAATTTACTTAATGTGACAAGTAGTAAGTGGGGATGTCTAAACGAAAGACCAATACTTTTCAAGTCCCATTGTTGCCATATGGAAAAGCTGGCAATAAAATAAAGTAAAAGCAAAAGTTACAAAAATAAAATTCCAATGGAAACCACAACCACAACAAAATGCAAAACCCTTAGCGAGTGCACTCCGATTCATCAAGAATAAAATAAAAGGAATCTTGGCTACAGGATGAGAACAATCCCAGTTAGAAAGAATATAGTACATACAAATAGAAGGACATCTGCTGCCAACATGCAAAGCCAACAGGAAATCCATGGGCATTGCTCCTCTGAGCAATGTCAGGGATAAGACTGGCACAAAAAACTATAAAATCCACAAATCTACATGTACTGATACTTCTTCTGTTTCTTCCCCATTATCCCGTAGAATGTAAGTCCGCAAGGACAGGGTCCTCTCCCCTCTGTACCAGTCTGTCATTGTAAATTTTGTTTACTGTAAACGATATCTATAACTTTGTATGTAACCCCTTCTCATGTACAGCACCATGGAATTAATGGCGCTATATAAATAAATAATAATAATAATACTGTTCCCAAAACTAACCTGCAGGGGTGTATGCACAATATTGAAGCTGGCATGGTTTGTAGTTAGGAGATTAGAGACTTTTTTTTATGAATAATTAGCTGACATTCTCTAGCCGATTTTTAATGAATCCAAAATTACTCCCTATAACATCTTTACATTACTGTCATTGCTAAATTATGTTGAAAGTGTACATCTTATTTAGATTTACTGATAGAACATGGATAGATAAAAAGCAAATTCCAGATTGTCTCACTTTCTAGGCTGTGTTCACATGCCGCAGTCGTGTTACCGCAAATTCCCACACATACACATACTGCAACGTGTGAACGCAGTGGGTGGGTTCAATCTCTCTGTCCTTGTTCACATTTGTCACTTGACAAGTGGAAAGGTTTTTAATACAAGAGTTAGGACTGTCCCACAAAGGGTTGCCTTGACGTGGCAGGATGGCTTGTACATTCTTTTGATCAAAATTATGTTTACCAAATACCCTTATTATTATTACTACCTTCATGCATTTTTTGCAATATATTTTTTTTATTTTAGGATATTTGTTTCTTGTTTTTTGTTTTCTCTGTGTAATGGTCATGTGTTAATATGCATTTACATTTTGCATACACATCAACTTACTGCATCAAAAACTAGGTCTGGGCTGAAAAAGTAAGTATGGTTTAATTAAGATCTATTAAAGGAGTCTGTGTCATTATTTCAATTTAAAGACTTTATTCTGGCTGTGTCCTTATTTACCATACAATTATAGGATTAGTAATGGATAGGTGTCTTATAGATGCTTCTCCATTATTAATCCGTTTGTGTCAACATTTTCTGAAATCTGTAACCTTTATCATTACATCAATGAAGTTGTGTGAGGAATTGATTGTTTTCATTCAGAATCGGAATGAAAAAAAAAACACTAGTTGGCACAGCCCATAGAACAATATTAGACTGAGTGCTATCCAGCAAAACAACGGATTGCATTCAGCCGTGTTATACTCTCTTATGAGCGAACAGTTAAGCAGAAGAAGGTAGAGCTTGCTCTGGATGCTGCTGTAACAGGCAGATGTTCTCTCTGTATGGCAGATGGGACAGAACGTGTCTTATAAACACCTCTCCATTACTAAGCCATGGGCTTAATGTCACCTGACAATACAAAGGTGACATCAACCCCACAAATATGAACCCCACTTGCCACTGCTACAGGGCAAGTGGGAAGAGCCGGGTAAAGTGCCACAATTGGCGTATCTTTGGATGTAACATTTGTGGGGCGGCTGCGAGCTGCTATTTTTAGGCAGGTGAGGGCCAAACTCCATGGGCCTCGCCAGTCTGAGAATACCAGGCCGCAGCTGTCTGCTTTTTCCTTGGCTGGTTAACAAAAATAGGGGGACCCCACGCTATTTTTAGAGGCGATCCCACTATTTTTGCTAACCATCCAAGGTAAGCAGACTGCTGCGGCCTGGTATTACCAGGCTGGTAAGGTTCATGGATATTGGATCCTTACCAGCCGGAAATACCAGTCCCAGTAGTCTCCTTTACTCTTGCTGGTTAACAAATAAAGGGGGACCCCACGTTATTTTTTTTTAAATAAACTTACCATGTTATTTACCGAGCATGCTAAACAAAAACATAAAATAAACGCCAGAATTTTCTACATCTCCCTATTACAAAAAAGAAAAAAAAGTAATGAATATAGTATATTTTACCCAAAACTATCTAATTAAACAAATGCAACTCTTCCCTGAAACCAAGTATTTCATACAGATACACTGTATTTTTCAGACTATAAGATGCACCGGACCATAAGACGCACCCCAAATTTTCAGAAGGAAAATAGGAAAAAAAAATAATGTGTCAAATGGGGGTCTATCTTACAGTTCGAATTCAGCTTACCGGGGGAAATTGGCAGCGCTGGTGGAGCGTGGTCACAGGGGGTGTTCAGTGGTCCGGCGATATGACTCCCATCTCAGACTGGTGCGGCAGGTTCGGTTGTACTAAAGGTGAAGGGGCTCTGCCGACATTTTCTGAAAGCCCGGAGCCCCAGCACATTCATTGCTGTGATGCGGTGGCCTCCGGGAAATCCCATCCCAGTCTGATGCAGCAGGTTCGGCGGTGCTTTGTGGTGTGGGGGCTGCGCCAGCATTTTGTGAAAGCCCGGAGGCCCCGCACATCCATTGCTGCAATGCGGGTTGCCGAGATCTAAATTTGAGCATGCGCCACCCCCGGCGGCCATCGCATCGCAGCAATGGATGTACGGGGCCTCCGTGCTTTCACAAAATGCCGATGCAGCCCCGGCAGCACAAAGCACCGCCGAACCTACCACACCAGCCTGGGAAGGGAGTGTGATCATCGCTCTGCAGCGTCGGACTGCCACAGAATTGACTGACTCCTGCTGCCGCCACACTACTTGTAAGTATATTCCGACTATAAGATGCACCCCCATTTTACCCAAAAATTTTTTGGGAAAAAAGTGCGTCTTATAGTCCGAAAAATACGATACCAACTATGGAAAAAAAAAGTTATGGCTCTCACAATACAGTGATAAAAGGTTGAACCTGTTTTTTGGTCTAGTTTTTTGAGTTTGTGTGTGTGTGTGTTTGCATCTATTTATTCTTTGTTTTCACCCAATTCATTATTCCATTTGCTCCTTTTTAGGTCTATTTTTTATGTGCCTGCCTGTTTGTTTTGTTTTCCATTTTGTGGGTGGAGTGTTGTGATTCCAGATGTTTTTGGTCGATTCATCAATGGCAACTTTTTAAAAAGTCACACAATTTTTTGCAATTTCACTCCAGTCCTTCCAGGTGTATTTTTCAGTACGCCAGTAATTTGGCACAATATTTAAGACTCTGGCACCAAAAATTTCACAAGCAGTTCAAAACTGGAAAAAAAAAGCTATTTTTTGACTTTGAGCCAATTCATGAATCACGTGCCGAAACAGTAACTAAAACCACAAAACAGGAAAGTGAATTTAAAAAATATGCAAATGATGAATCAGGCCTGTGCCTTTAAGCTCCAAAGTAGACTGCATGCTAAGAAGGCGATGGGTCTTTGTCACCATTATCGGAGATCTGTAGTCTTTCCTATTATTTGGAGTTCTATGGTTATTAATGTCAAAGGCAAGTACCAAGAATGGACTTATCACCTATCCTGTGAATAGGTGATAAGTGTATGATCACAGAGGGACCACTGCAGGAACTTCCAGTAGTCACAAGAATGGGTGTCCCATAGGCACTATGTCCCTTCATCATATGACCACCGTAAGGAGCTATGGTCAATAATTGTGGCTCCCACACCATTCAATGTCTATGGGACTTGTAGAGATAGTTGAGCCCTGCACATAGTGGCCTCCTCCAGTCCTATATGCACAAGTTCGATAGCCACTATATTCAAGCTCCTCCTCATTACTGACGTTTAAAAACAGAACCGGTACGATGAGACCCTCATTCGCATGGTTAGCTCAGCTAATAGCTGTGGGACCCCCCAGTGATCAGACACTTGATTAGCTGGTTTCCTATGTAATTGAACCTTGTATCTGAGATAGGATATGTAGATTGTGAGTCTCATTGGGGACAGAGGCAGAGGTGAATAGTGACAAACTCTATACAACACTGTGGAATATGTTGGCACTATACAACCAACAAGAAAAATAGATGAAGAGTTAGTGGTTGAATATGTAATGGAGAGATATCACCTTTTCTTGCGCTCAATACATACTAAAATGTGTATGTGGCCCAATACCGATGTGTAAAGACAGATATAGTATTGGTTATTAGGGGTTTCACATATATTAGCAGATAAGTGCATTTCATATACGATATTAAGGGAAATTATAGGATCTAAATATCAATAGTATAACCTTTAACACAATACAAGTGTGACCATTCTGTACATAGTCATGGCCATTCATTGGTACAATGACAGATAAATGCAGTTTCTACCCACACCAGGTAAATGTGACTATCCATAGCAGCAAAAGCAAGAAATAGAATCCATTCACACGAGCAATTGTGCCAATGCACTTTAGAATATTCACAAATCTGAAGATAAATCTAATTACTTCAAAATTAAGGCATAAATTACCAATACAGTAAAGAAATAAACTATAAAACAACCTACCATAGAGCAGTATGATTGCCCTGTCCATGTAGTTAGACTTTTTCCTGAATCTCTCTGAGTCAATTTCATAGTTTTTAGGACTATGGGCAGCTGCTCTACAATCTTCAATCCCTTGCTTTCCACCTTTGACCCACTATTATGTGGTGAAGGGAGGGGGACACTACCACATGTACTTCCTAAAGGTCTAAGGTTCTCACACAGAGATCAGCGACAGCGTTGAGTGTAAACAGTCTATCCACAAAGACCACACTTACTTGAGGCTAAGTGCACACGTCAGGAATGTTTGCAGAATATTCCTGAGCAAAACCGGACTTTTTTCGCGGTAAAAACGCGCGGTTTTTTGTGCTGATTTTGCGCGTTTTTGCACGCTTTTGGTGCGGTTTTTGCGTGGATTTTACCGCGATTTTTCCCTGAACTTTCTAGGTCAATAATATAGCGGGAAAAACGCTAGAATTCCGCGAAATTAATGAACATGTTGCTTCTTTTTCCGCAATGTGTTTTTTTCACGGAAAAAAACGCACCATGTGCACAAAAATTGCGGAATTCATTCTAAATGATAGGATGCTTAATTCATGCGTTTTTGAAAAAAATGCAAATAATCCTGAACGTGTGCACATAGCCTGAAGGTTTGTTCATTCTGTCTGCAGCAGGAGTCTGCAACTTGTACTGGAGGTCTTTGTTGGTGCGCAATCCGCGCCCAAAAAAATTTGTACCCCACAAATACTGTGGTGTTCACTTTGTTTCCAAACATCTCAAAATGGCTTTACACACCAATTTCATCACTGTTGCTCTCAAAAAACAGTCTTCCCTAGCACAGTTTCCATCAATCTCTGCCATACTGACGTTGTGTCAGCAACACTTCAGCCAATAATTGAGCTTAGTAGCTTTGACTGAACAACACAAGCTGCTGATGTCACAACCCCACAGGGGGTCGGTCAGCAGATGGCACAACACACACCGAACGGGATGGTAAAGGGGAGAGAAAGGCCCTAACAATATAGAACGAGGAATGGGGCACCTCCTAAACAAATCTGTGCCTATCCCTCCAGTTCCCCTAACACCCTATGCAGGTCCTTCCCCCCATCGCAGTCACGTACCTAGTCCCTAGCTGTCACCTCACTATACCCTGGCTAGTGCACTGGCTGTCAAGGGCGCTAGCCTCACCACTGCAGATGGTACAAACACATGGGGTAGTGACATGCACAAGACAGTCAAGGTAAAAACACCAAACTTAGCTCCAGGCACTGCTGCCAAGCTCCACACTGCAGAGGACTCGGAAACAGGACCCCGAATTCCAGACGTAGCTGATACAGTGCTAACACCAGAAAGCTGCACACTACAGGGCTGGTCTACATAGAATAACTCTATCACCAACAGTCAACTGATGCATCAGTTGACTATTTAAAGAATGGTGAGAGTGATCACCACCCACATCAGCTGACCTAGCAATTCTGCAGTTGCAGCAAGCTGCCAGCAAGGAAAACTGACATTAACACCTGCTGGCCTGAAAGGAAAAAAGCTACATTTAAATTATAGTGGAACCAGAGTTGCCATGAATCCAAAAATGAATCGTAACAGCCAAGCTCACTTTTTGGCTGCAGACAATAACAGACATTGGAAGCAGAAGCAGAGACTCAGCTCTGGACTGGGGAACTGGGGAGGGTGAGTAAAGGATGGAGATTTCTTTTAAACAAACTGTAGCCAAGGAGCAAGGGTTTATGAAACTTTTATAGAAAATCTTTTTAATGTTGCTATGTGAATTGGTGCTTTTAGAGGGAAGATCTCATAATTAAAGTTGTGCCTTCAGGCAGGCTTGGACAGAACAGGACATGAAAATCCTCCAGTGTAACATAGTTATTAAGGTTGAGGGAAGACTTTAAGTCCATCTAGTTCAACCCATATCCTTATCCTAACCTGCCCTAACATGTTGATCCAGAGGGAAGGCAAGAAAAAACCCAAGTGGCAAACAGTAAGCTTCACATTGGGGAAAAAAATTCCTTCCCGACTCCACATACGGCAATCAGACTAGCTCCATGGATCAATGCAATATCTAGGAAACTAGTGAATATAGCCTGTAATATTATACTTTTCAAGAAAGGCATCCAGTCCCTTCTTAAATTTTAGTAGGGAATCACTCATTACAACATTAGACGGCAGAGAGTTCCATAGTCTCACTGCTCTTACAGTAAAGAATCTGCATCTGTGATTATGGCTAAACCTTCTTTCCTCCAGACGTAGAGGATGCCCCCTCGTCCCCGTCACAGGTCTAAGAGTAAAAAGATCATTAGAAAGGTCTTTGTACTGTCCCCTCATATATTTATACATTGTAATAAGATCACCCCTAAGCCTTCGTTTTTCCAAACTAAATAACCCCAAGTGTAATAACCTGTCCTGGTATTGCAGACCCCCCAGTTCTTAATAACCTTGGTCGCTCTTCTCTACACCCGCTCCAGTTCAGCTATGTCTTTCTTATACACCGGAGACCAGAACTGTACACAGTATTCTAAGTGTGGTCGCACCAGTGACTTGTATAGAGGTAAAATTATGTTCTCCTCATGAGCATCTATGCCTCTTTTAATGCATCCCATTATTTTATTTGCCTTGGCAGCAGCTGCCTGACATTGGCCACTAAATGTGAGCTTGTCATCCACCCATACACCCAGGTCTTTTTCAGTGACAGTTTTGCCCAGTGTTTTACAATTAAGCACAAAATTATACATCTTGTTTGTTCTACCCAAGTGCATGACCTTACATTTATCCCCATTACAGCTCATTTGCCATTTATCAGCCCAAGCTTCTAGTTTACATAAATCCTCCTGTAATATAAAATTGTCCTCCTCTGTATTTATTACCCTGCAGAGTTTAGTGTCATCTGCAAATATTGAAATACTACTCTGCATGCCCCCTACAAGGTCATTAATAAATATGTTAAAGAGAAGCGGCCCCAATACTGACCCCGTGATACCCCACTGCTAACTGTGACCCAGTCCAAGTGTGCTCCATTAGTAACCACCCTTTGTTTCCTATCCATGAGCCAGTTCTTAACCCACTTACACATATTTTCCCATATCCCCATTGTTCTCATTTTATGTATCAACCTTTTGTGTGGCACCGTATCAAAAGCTTTTGAGAAGTCCATGAACACCACGTCTACTGCGTTCCTTTGGTCCAGTCCGTAACTTACCCCTTCATAAAAGCTTATCAGATTAGTCTGACAAGAACGGTCCCTCGTAAACCCATGCTGATACTGTGTCATGAGGTTATTCAGCCTCAGATACTCTAATATAGTATCCCTTGAAAAACCCTCCAGGATTTTACCCACAGTAGATGTTAAGCTCATTGGCCTATAATTTCCAGGTTCAGTTTTTGCCCCCTTTTTGAATACTGGCACCACATTTGCTATACGCCAGTTCTGTGGTACAGACCCAGTTATTATGGAATCTTTAAAGATTAAAAATAATGGTCTATCTATGACTGTACTTAATTCCTGCAGTACTCGGGGGTGTATCCCATCCGGGCCCGGGGATTTGTCAACTTTAGTGATTTTTAGACGCCGCTGTACTTCCTGCTTGGTTAAGCAGGTGACATTTAATGGAGAATTATTTTTATCCCTGATCATGTTACCTATCATGGGATTTTCTTGTGTAAATACAGTTGAAAAAAAGTCATTTAGCATATTGGCTTTTCCCTTATCCTCATCCACCATTTCACCCAGACTATTTTTAAGGGGACCAACACTATCATTTTTTAGTTTCTTGCTATTTATGTAGTTAAAGAATATTTTGGGATTATTTTTACTTTCTCTGGCAATGAGTCTCTCTGCCTCAATCTTTGCTGTCTTAATTTGCTTTTTACAGAATTTATTCAGTCTTCTGTATTTATTTAATGCCTCATCACTACCTACTTGCTTTAATTCCCTAAACGCTTTCCTTTTGTCACTTATTGCGCCCCTTACAGCTCTATTTAGCCATAGTGGTTTCCTCCTAATTCTAGCATGTTTATTCCCATAGGGTATATACTGTGCACAGGTCCTATTCAGGATACTAATAAACGTCTCCCATTTTCTTTGTGTATTTTTATGTCTCAGGATATCGTCCCAGTTTATTGCACCAAGATCATCTCTCATCCGTTGGAAATTTGCCTTCCTGAAGTTTAGTGTCCTTGTAACCCCTCGATTACACATCTTATTAAAGGATACATGAAAGCATATTATTTTGTGATCACTATTACCCAAGTGACCCCCAACCCTTATATTTGATATGCGGTCTGGCCTGTTGGTTAATATTAGGTCTAGCAGTGCCCCCCCTCTTGTTGGGTCCTGAACTAGTTGTGAAAGGTAATTGTCTCTCATAGTTGTCAAAACCTATTACCTTTGCTGGAACTGCAGGTTTCAGTTCCCCAATGTATTTAAGGGTAGTTGAAGTCCCCCATAATAATGACTTCTCCTTGAGTCGCTGCTTCATCTATTTGCTTTACGAGGATATTCTCTGCTGCTTCCATTATTTTAGGAGACTTATTTCAAACCCCTATCAGTAATTTATTATTTTTTCCCCCCTCCCCTAATCTCCACCCACAGAGACTCTACATCTTCATTAGATTCACAGATATCACGCAGGATGGGTTTTAAGGATGATTTTACATATAAACACACACCCCCACCTCGCTTATTTTTACGGTCATTCTAAACAGACTATAGCCCTGTAAATTAACCGCCCAGTCATGGCTCTCATCCAGCCAAGTCTCAGATATCCCCACCATGTCATAATTATGTTCCAACAAAATTAATTCTAATTCCGCCATTTTGTTGGTGAGGCTTCTAGCATTAGTATACATGCACATTATGTATCTCTCTGTACCTCTATTCTTTCTTAAATTATTAACTGTTCTAATCCCTCCCCCCATGCCACCCCCACCCCAATTTCATTATTTGTGCCCAGGTCTCTATCTGCACTGCCTTCCCCTCCTACAAAATGAATACCCTCCACCCTAGTCCCTAGTTTAAAGACTCCTTCAACCTTCTAGCCATTTTCTCCCCAGCATAGTTGCACCCTCCCCATTGAGGTGCAGCCTGTCCCTAGCATAGAACCTGTAGCCAACTGAGAAGTCGGCCCAGTTCTCCAGGAACCCAAACCCCTCCTTCCTACACCAATTCTTGAGCCACTTATTAACCTCCCTAATCTCCAAGGGAGATTAAGAATGAACCACCACCCTCTTATATGAGCAGTACTTGGCACAATATACTTGAATCACTATGTACAGGCCAATGCAACATCTTAAAAATTTAACAATCTACCAAGTTCATTGTTATATCAATTTGTGATTGAAGGTAATGTCATATTTGCATGTGGCTGAAAAATGGAGCCCTGGAGTTGGGTACTGGTGTTGGTTGGGCCCGTGGCACCCCAGTCTGATTCTGCTCTATGTCAGCCTGTAATCTGCAACCCATGTAGACAGCAGCCCATGTATTTCTAAACAGCTGTCACACTTGGTTTGGGAGAGCCATCGACCAGCCCATGCACTGCATTCCGATCTCGGTCTGATTTATACAGCCATCTGACTGCTTCCTTAGAGAGAGGTCATCATGACTAAAAAGAGAAGACCGTATTGTTGATCGAGAAACAGTTTTCAAAAAATCTGACACAGTTGGCCTTTTTTGAATTTGCTTGTGGCGGTCACAGTACCCTCAGGGTTGTAATGTGACCCCGTCGACTTGTATTGTGCTAAGGTATAGCAGTGACACCTAGCACACTTTGTCCTCATGACTTTTGTCATGCCAAAGTGTTCAAGGTCTTTATCAGTGACTAAGAATGTTCTTGTTCAGAAGAAGCAGCAAATCCACACCACCTAGCCCTGTCAAAATAAAGGTGGGGGTGGTATTCTGAATATTTACAATGTGTGAAGAACATCCTGTATTTGTGTATTCTCGTCTTATCAACCTAACAAATACAACAGAAACAGATCTAAAAAATGTATGGAGCCTACTTTAGTATCAGTAAAACCATCAGCCTAGCAAGCGAAAAAAAGGCTTTCACAAGGCTCAAATCAACTAAAAAATATACACACATACTTCTGAAATTTTTCTACAGATAATTGAAAAAAATAAATAAACCTATACAAGATTGGGATTGCAAGGGAGGGACAGGACTGCAGTTATGACCTGAATTACTGCAACATCTATGTCCAGTCCTTCCCCTACATGAAAATATATTCCTCTCTTCAGCATACCTGCATCTCCAAGTTCAGCTTCCCCTGGGCACTTCCCAGGCGACAATGGTCCCTCTTTCAGGCAACCCCCAGTAATGGAGACACAGTCCAGGATAACTTGTACAAACTCTTTACTTAACTCTTCACACTTTACATCCACAGTTGGCACAACAGGTGTTTCACTGGTTTCCTTATCTTTCCCTGCTTTGCTGTCACTTCTGTGCAGTACACGCCCGGACCAGACTATACTAGACTGCTCCCCAGTTCCTTCCAGGCCTGACCTTGCTATAATGACACTTCCTTCAGCCTGCTTTGCTCCAGAACTGATTTAATCAATCACTACGTTTGGTGGCCCCCGGTAAAGCATCCGGCCCGACTGTACCGAACTCGTAGAAGCTCCAGCTCTCTTCATTTCCTTAGTCCAGCCAACTTCTGCCCTAAAAGCATTGGCCCAGGCGGTAAGACGCCACATCTTTCTTCTCTGTACAGGTCCACTGATATGGTATACACTGGCCATGGGTAACGTGGGCTGCAGCATTTAAACATTGCGTGGCTGCTGGTTGTCCAGGCCTAATCCCATGCGGACACTTGGTCACACTGGCCCATTTGAACTAACTTCCTACAAACTCCTGTCTTACTACCCACAGCCCCTCCTACACTTAACCCTATATGAACTTCCTATCCACTATACCTACCAAGGCCCACTAGTATACCCCACCTAGTGGCCCACAACAGAACTAAATTTACCCCAAGTATATGGAAACTATATACTAAAGTGCCCTCCTCTATTGTCCCAAAAGGATGCACTTCGTTTTCTCTTAACTGTGCATGACAAAGAACATAAGTCACATTATATAATGCAATATTATAGAGAAGAAACACAAGACATATGCAATTATTATACACATAATGGTATCACAATAGGAGATATGGCAATACCATTCCTATGTGTGGTAATACATGTTCCCATGTAGCAATACCACCAAAATATGTACAACCATTATCACATATATACATTAAGAGCATTTAAGGGGGCAGGGTGAAGCAGTGATACTCTTTCACCCCCTTACAGGATTACCATAATTATACTGACCTGAAGAATCATAATCGAGACGAGAGTCATTTTTTGCCACAGAATAAATGTAGTTAAAAAAAAAAAACATTGCAAAATTGCATTTTATTTTTCCCACAATTTCCCGGCACTGGGAATTTTGGGTTGGCCAGTAAATTGAGTGCTAAAATAAATGGTGTCATTCAAAACTATAACTTGTCCCACAAAAAAAATAAACCCTCCTACAGTTATGCTGGTGGAATAAGAAAAATTATTATGGTCCTTGGAAAGAGGAGATAGCACAAAAAAATTGTCTGATTTTTAAAGAATTAAAGGAAGTTTTCCTGCTCTCCATGAAGGAATCCAGTCCCAATTGTACAGTGCCAGGATGATGGGAATAAGCTTAGGTGCTGGCCCAATCTATGCTCAAAGGATTTTCTGTTTTAAGCCACGTTCACACGTTCAGTATTTTACATCAGTAAAGTATTTTACATTTACATCTCTTTGGCATTATGAGAGGACTTGTACAGACAATAGACATTACAGCATAACAATTAACACAGATCAAAACAGATACCAAGAGGAATGAGGGCCCTGCTCGCAAGCTTACAATCTATGAGGAAAAGGGGAGACAGGAAAGGTGGATGGTAACAATTGCTTTCGTTGTTCGGACCAGCCAAAGTGTAAGAATCGGGTGTTCATGTAATGCTGCATGAACCGTTAAACAGCAAAGTATGTAACAGTACAGACACAGAGTTAATAAATGCATTAAGCATGTGAGAACGTGATGCGAGGAACCTGATTATGGTAAAAAAAAATTTGAATGGGCCACACAGGGATAGTTAGGTTAATGCGTTGAGGCGGTATGCCAGTCTGAACAAATGCGTTTTTAGGGCACGCTTAAAACTGTGGGGATTGGGGATTAATCGTATTAACCTGGGTAGTGCATTCCAAAGAATTGGCGCAGCACATGAAAAGTCTTGGAGACTGGAGTGGGAGGTTCTGATTATTGAGGATGCTAACCTCAGGTCATTAGCAGAACGGAGGACACCTGTAGGGTGGTAGACTGAGACGAGGGAGGAGATGTAGGGTGGTGCTGAGCCATGGAGTGCTTTGTGGGTGAGGGTAATAAGTTTGTACTGGATTCTGGAGTGGATGGGTAACCAGTGTAATGACTGGCACAAGGTAGAGGCATCGGTATTTCGATTGGTGAGGAATATGATCCTGGTTGCAGCATTCAAGACAGATTGGAGAGGGGAGAGATTGGTAAGAGGGAGACCAATTAGTTGAGAGCTACAATAGTCCAGACGAGAATGAATAAGAGAAACAGTAAGAGTTTTTGCAGAGTTAAAAGTAAGAAAAGGTCAAATTCTAGAAATGTTTTTGAGGTGGAGATAACAAGCAATTACTTTGCAAGTCCATGGCAGAATGACTGTGTAATGTTTTCTAAAAGTTTTTTCCCTACCTGATAAAGGCTAAAATAGCATTTTTATTTTCCACATCCAGCATAACTGGCACCGAGCTGATATACAGTAGCTATATGAATGCAGTCTCAGTCTCTGGCCACCACAGGCATATGCCTATGACACAGAACAGCTGTGAATAGATTTTTTTTGCCGAGATTGCAGTTCCACGTAGACCAAGGCTTCACAGACCGGCTTACCTTGCAATTTTACAAGCAAGTTCCTGTGGAGGACTATGTATGAAAAAAATGCAATCAGACCAACTTAATGGAAAGCACATAGAACAGACAGGTAAGCATGGCATACATGACCCCATCAAAATGTTAGGCTATATTCACACGGTGGGAAAATCAGACATGTTTTTGCAGTTGAACCTCCGGAAGAAATTTGGGGCTGACCCTTGGCTTTCTGCTGAAGAATTGCAGCTAGAAATTTCCTGATACACTTGCAGATTAACTCCATTCATGAATCGCTACCCACTACTGATTACTCAGGCTATATTTAAGCAGAAATGAGATGTCGCTTATTGATTGTCCACAATATGGATTTCATATAGCAGGCAGTTTTTGATCATTCCCTTAAGTATGAACTAGACCTTGCTCTGATAAAGTGGATCAGAGGAAATTGGAGGACATGGCAAGTGTTCGTGATTGTGCCATCTAATCCCTGCACTACCATTAAACTGCTGTTTGAAGAGATGGACCAGAGTCCTATGTGCACAAACACCGAACGATGTGTTGCTGAGAATGATTTTTAAGCCAGCTTGAAATCATAGCACCCAACAAACTAGCATTTTGTAAACTTCTGCCCCATCTCAAATACATAAAGAAGAAAAAACCCAAGGCACTAGAAGATATAAGTCTTGTAGTCTTACATTACACGTTGAATAAACACTAAATTGTATTTCAACCCTTTGCTGAATTGTGTTTCCTCTTCTCTGTAGGAATCTTTCTTATCATGAGCTTCCGTTGCTCTGGCCTAATATTGGATTGCTCTTCAACTTGCCCCATTTACCAAGGTCAACGTTAGGCCAAACTCAACTGTGCCAGTTATCTTTCCCAGGGTTTGTTTTCATGCAGCTTGTGTTTGTCACGGATTTACCATGACAGAGAAGAGCCAGAAGACCGCAGCGTTTGATTTCTCCTACTCCTGCACTGATTAGAAGCACTTCACCTTCTTATTAAACAGTGTAAATTTCTTTTGGCAGTGCAGGGGTTAAAAGCTCCTGGAGCTAAGACACTCAGCTGAGCACTGATAGACACTCCCATCTCCTATATAATCTGGGCACTGGCTAGCACTCATTGTCAGAGTTAGCTTATGCTGCATGGCAGGAGGTTTTTGCTTGTGGTTATTGGAGAAAAGCTTTTGGTGGATTTATCTGTGATGGTTGCTTGGTTTTGAGTGTGTGATAATTCCCTTCCTTCCCCTATTTTGGTTTAACCCCATCCTCCACTCCCTGTTGTTTTCCTCTGTTACATGTGTAAGTATATTTGCATGTTTATATTACCTTGTTAGTCTGTGTTGGTGTATTATGGTACACTACTACTCCCCTCTTCCCTGGGTGGGGGAAGGGTGCAGACTGAGGGCGGATTCAGGAGCTAAGGCAAAGTACATGGCCCCAGCATTCTCAGCATCAGAAGTAATCCAGTCAACAAGGCGAGCTAGGACACCCCTAGAATTAGGGAAAACAATGAAGCTCTCGGTCCCTGGACACCTGACAACAGAGTTGTGACATTGTTCATATAATAGATCAGCTTCAGGAAGACAAACCCTGGAAAAGAGGTCTGCCACAGTTGACTTTTGCCTAAGGGTATGTTCACTCTGCATCTTTTTTGAGAGTGTCCACTGAAAAAAAAAATGCTATGACTTTTTTTTCCCACAAATTAATTCACTTGAATGAGCAACTTTAGTCTATAACAGAAATCAAAGTAGGACAGGTTTCAGATTTTTTTGGAGATATCTTTTGCGGACAATAGGTCAACAGTCAAAAAAAAAAACATAGGACAGGTGAAAATCCATTAACAAAACAAAACTATAGGAGCTATAGAATGTCTGTTGTGATTTTACCACATAAGGCTCAGTCTTTATAGACTCAACATTATATTCATGTATATTCACTGTAATGACGTGCATGGGGAAGACAAGGAGAAAAGATGTTTACCTGGAAAACATGTAAATCTGCTATAAGTGGCTTTGTCCATATTGCGGTATCCATCTCTGCCGGTTTCCCAATAGCACTTAGCCTGGATAGTCTATATATGTATGCTGTGAAACATTATATGCATACAGTATCCCAGACAGCTATGTGGACATACAGCATTGTATCCACATATTAGCTGCAGAATATAATTAGAAGCTTCTATTATTAGATAATTTGTGCCAGTCAGTTGATATAGATAGCTTCATGTTTAGTCTCAGCTTTGATGAACTCACACATATACAGTCATGGCCAAAAGTTTTGAGAATGACACAAATATTATATTTTCACATGATCTGCTGCCCACTGGTTTTTATGTGTGTTTGACAGATGTTTTTATCACAGACAGAAATATAATTGCAAACATATGAGTAACAAAAGCTTATATTGACAGTTAGAATGAGTTAATGCAGCAAGTCAATATTTGCAGTGTTGACCCTTCTTCTTCAGGACCTCTGCAATTCTCCCTGGCATGCTCTCAATCAACTTCTGGACCAAATCCTGACTGATAACAGTCCATTCTTGCACAATCAATGCTTTCATTTTGTCAGAATTTTTAGGTTTTTGTTTGTCCACCCGTCTCTTGATGATTGACCACAAGTTCTCAATGGGATTAAGATCTGGGGAGTTTCCAGGCCATGGACCCAAAATCTCTATGTTTTGTTCCCTGAGCCATTTAGTTATCACCTTTGCTTTATGGCAAGGTGCTCCATCATGCTGGAAAAGTGATTGTTGATCGCCAAACTGCTCTTGGAGGGTTGGGAGAAGTTGCTCTTG